>JAQMYF010000026.1:32321413-32381679 GCA_030014195.1 Neosilurus mollespiculum | reverse complement strand
AGATAGATAGATAGATAGACAGACAGACAGACAGACAGACAGATAGATAGATAGATAGATAGATAGATAGATAGATAACAATCAGCATTTTAAAACCAGACTATATAATGTAGAATACTATTATACATAAATTTATATATAAAAATACCCAAATGAAACCATTGTAGAATGACAAGAATTTTAAGACCAGTGCTGTCTTGCAGAAAAATACACTAAGCTATTTAATGTTTCTATTCTTCATTCATTCTTTTGTTTGCACAAACTCTTAATCCTATCTTCCTATCTGAAGTCTATCTCAGCTGACTCTGGGCAAAGGTGATCATCCTGAACAGCTTGCCAGTCCATCACTGTCACACAATTTGTAACAGCCAATTAGCCTAATGTGCATATCTTTGGACTGTGGGAGGAACCAGGAGTACCCAGAGGAAACCCATAAAAACACAGCAAAAACATGCAAACTACACACAGAAATGTGCTAATCACTGCGCCACCTTAGAATATACTATCTATAAATAAATAAAACTATTCAGTGTCCAAACTAAGTAAAAAAAAATAACTACAAATTATATAAAATATTTTGTTTATACAGACCTATAGATGTTTTGCCAATTTTTTATAAGAGTTGCTAATAATTCTAACTGTACCTATAAAAATGTCCCTGAAGAATAAAAAAAAAAGAAACTTGTTTAAATCACTGTCAATTTCTGCCCTGAAAATGAATGATTAAGATCCCTGATTTCATATCAGGTGTTTAACCACATTAGGGATGAGATCATTCTCAAATAAGAAGACATTTAATTGCTAATAATCAATGACAGCAATTGCATAAATACACACCAGTACTGATACTCTGTAGTACATGATATGATTAGAAAAGGACTTGCTTTGCTGTGTTTAAGTATCATCTGATACCATTAAGTACCATTAAGATACTGATCGCATCACAAACCACAAACCTTCTTATTTTCAGTCCTCTCATGTAATGGGACGATATGAAGAAGCACTCAATGCCGACACGCCCAGCTACATAATGAGAAGATTATGAGTGGGTATTAGCCTCCATTCATCACGCGCTCCACACGCAGCTCTGTTTACGCTAATGCCAAGAGATCCCAGCAGAGCTTTGTGGATTAGCCAGCCAGACGTGACTAGAGCTGGCGCTGGCCTAATGACACCTTAGTCAGGGAGGCAATCCTTGAGTAACTTTAATGATTACAGGAACAAAACAGCACTTCTGTTTGTCCCTCACACATTGCAAATGGCCTTTGAGTAAATAGGCACACAAAGGAACAGCACACAGCAGGCAGTAATGACTTCATCAGAGTCATCCACAGGGCAAAGTGCTCCAATCCATCAGTGAATTTAAACTGAAACGCTTCTTATTTTCAAGCTGGACGTCTAAAAAGTGTGAATATCTACTATGGGAGACATAGCTGGTCCTAACTAGAAAATCACACAATATCTGGTTGATAATAAAGTTCAATAAAGTTCTGGAAAATAAAGGCAAATAAAGTATACATTTCCAACCAACTAACAGATTAGAAACTATATTTGGGAAACATAACTCTAGGAGATCCATTACAATTCTGCATTAAATCTTTGATAATTATATTACCATGGGACAATTTCTACTGTAAAATCCACTAATCCTTCTGTACTATTTTCAGTAAGGAAACACTTATTTGTGCCAATACTTTTTAACACTCAGAGGTAAAGCTGTTTCTTTACATATTAGGGTCCAGTCTTATCTAAAAAAAAAATCCAGAGACAGAGAAAAAATAAAGAGGGCTGATGCTAATATAACGTAAGTAATAACAAGAGCCAACATGTTTTGTTTTGTTTTGTTTTTTTTTTTGGATGTTCCAGAGCACTAAATGGAACTAAATGGATAAAAACTATCAATGTTTTCTTGTCGCAAAACACACGGTGTATCCCCCGTGTGGTCAACTGCACCCTCTAGAGTGTTAGCGGGCATTTTTGATGAATTGACGTCTGTGACCTTGAAAAATAGGTCAAGGTGATTCAGTTTCAGTAGGCTGGTAGAGTGAGCCGTAGGAACCATTCAACATAAATATAAAATAAATCCATAAAGAACTATCACTGCTGGAGTGTTCATAAGAAGTGTCTGTGGCGGCGGCTGAGATGGCTCTTTCTAATTGGGAAATAAATCGTAAACAAGAAAAAAATACAAGTATTGCAAACAGCTTATTTGTTCACAATCTACTCCCTTTCCCTGAAATTTCCCCACGGTCATTTTTAAACACTGGCTGTCACAAAGAATTATGGGATACATAGGACAACCACAGATATATTAATGCTGCCATGACAAAAAGGTGCAAGAGATCTCAGATGGCAGCACTATTTCTGTCCCTATTCTGTGCTACATCTATTATTATTTCAGAATGAGTCAGAATGAGTAAAGAAAATACCCAAACCTGAGCAGACATGCTGCCTGCTGTATATACACTATATAATTCACATTTTTGGATGTGAATCCATTGCAAGGTTCCCTGCTAAAATGACTGGTACATTAACAGTTGCCCTGCAGTGACACATTTCTGGCAGGTGGGCGGGTGTTCATTTCAAGCCCTGCTGGACAGTGTGAATGCGAATCAATGTGTAGGTTTCAGTACTTACTTCACTCCCCATCTGTGATCTCCTCTATGGAAGATGACCAGATTTTCATCAGAGTCCAGAGCCAGACCAGACACCTGACCCAGCTGCAGCTCCACTGCCGGCCAGCCAGTCTCCTCCTCTAAATGGGCTCCTGAACAACAACAGACGCAAAGATACATGAGTAACCTTTAAATAAACCCTGTCATGATTGAATAAATTAGATGGGGACATATGGTGGTGCAATCACAATGGTGTAACGTAACAGAGGAGAACCTGCTGACTGCCTGATCTTAACATCGAGCTGTGCTGTTTGCGTCTCAAGCTTCATTTAACGCTGTAATGCAATCCGGCAATCTGCTAACTTGGGTCTGATCCAGTGTGTATGAAAATCAAAGCAACTTGTGTATCTTAATCGTTCCGGAAGCGCTTGCTGGATGGCAGGCAGTCATCAAGCCCAGCACATGCCTGAGAGAGCAATGGAGAAGCATGAGGCATTGGTTTCAAATGAAGGTGTAAATGCATTTATGAGGCCACGCCACATTCACACTGAGATCTACTGAGGGATTCGCTGCTAATTTAATTTTTTTTTGCTTTTCTACACTGCTGAATATTTGTGGCGTATTGCTTATGTTGTACAATTACAAATGGAGAAAAAAGTGAACTTCTTTTTCAGTTTTTAATGTTGGGCATGTTGTTATGATTATTATTAGTAGTATTATTAATAAATAAATAAATAAATAAATAAAAGCAAGTCATTAAGTAGGGTGGCACTGTGGCTTAGTGGTCAGCTTGTCCGCCTCATAACAAAAAGGACCTGGGTTCAAGTCCTGGGCTCGGGCGTATCTGTGTAGAGTTTGCATGTTCTCCCTGTGCTTGTGCTGGTTTCCTCCAGGTACTCTGATTTTCTCCCACATCCCAAAGACATGCATATTAAGCTAATAGGCTGTTACAAATTGCCCCGAGTCTGGCAAGCTGTTCAGGGTGCACCTCGCCTTTGCCCAGAGTCGGCTGAGATGGGCTCCAGCCTCCCTGCAACCCTAGTAGGAATAGGTGGTTCAGCAAATGGATGGATGGATGACATTAAGAAACTGCTATGACTTATTCACAGAGACTGAAGAAAAAAGGAGGGATTTAATGATTTGGATATAGTTAAAAATAGGATTCTAATTTTTTCCATAGCTCTATACTTAAAATTTTATTCATCACTGTAACACTTCTTTCATTTTACTGAGTTTTACCATGCACTACAGAGAAACATAAAGAAAACCTAAAATTAGACTTTTTAAAGTTAAATATTTGAACCATTACAGAGCCAGGTCAGGTGAGCTCTGTGCATGCCAAGTAAAGGTAAGCACAGTGTAGCTAATAGCATCTGTTTATAGTTTACTAATTCAGAGAATAGAACTTACTACAAGAAAAAGTAAGTAAACTGCATTCCATGAAAGGAAGTTTTAATTCTCGTTCAAGGTTTTAGATATACGTGTTAAGATTATGTATTTTAGACATGTGTATCTCGTGAGTGTGGACCAAAGGATGGGTCCCTGGATGTTTGATTAGAAAAATAAAAGAGCTAAAAAAATTTAAAATTCTATCTGAAAGATATGACTATATAAGTTTATTTTGGAAAAAACAGGAGGAAAAATACCAAACCAATCCTTTATTTTAAAAAATCCCAATAATGAGGTTCAAACATCACAAAGAACACTTTGTTTATTTTTCTGCCTTGTTATTGATATAAGAAATAAGGCCACATATTTAAATAAAGATAAAGTACACAAGTTTTTTCAGTTCAAAAGGGCAAAACTATTAAAGATAATTTATCAGAAGCTATTTCCCTTTACTTCTTCTGGCTACCCAATAGCTTTATATCGCTATGAATGGCAGGCAATAGTAATGGAGTGTGAAATCACTGTGAGCCAAAAACAATAACAATGCCTATTGCAAACCAGCTTCATGATTAATAAACATGGTTTCTCACCCACACATTCATACACGCACAGAAATGAGGTGAAGATGCTCTGATGAGCCTGATGAGGCTTTTTGCTTGGCAAAAAAATATGGCTTACATGGCATACCAATAAATATGATTTACAGTGCTCAGTCTGGGGTAAAGATGGTTTTTGATTGTACAACAGAGTCACAAATTTATCACATGATGAAAGACAGGGCTCTTCCAGATGGAGGTGATATAAAATATATACGACTCAGCAGATGCACGCTATGAGATGAACACAACAAATCTGAGGTCTTGTCCAAAGTGATTTGCACAGGCACAAACATGTGCCATCCGAACTGGGGTGGTCTTTCACATTCACACACATACTACAAACCGTTGAACACAGTCTTGCTCTGATTTGAACAGCGTCCTCCAGCATACAAACTTTTTGGTAAAGTAGCTTCATATCACTTCAATAAAATGAAAAAAATCCAGCCTTCAAGGACAAACATTTACTCAAAGAAAAGCAAATTTCTCATAAAGAATTACTTTTACCAAAACCACACAGGCCATAATTATTGGCACCCTGCAATTAATTACTTAATAAAACTTAATTTTGCCAATAAAAAGCCTTTACTCTTCTCCTTCAATATTGCATAAGACTACCATATACCGAGAAGGGCATCTGAGACATTTCCTCTTTACAAAATCTCAGAAGGGAAAAGCTCGGATCTGTGGTTAGCTAAACATTTTTGTCTTGGTTTAGACATAATGCTAAAGTGATGACCCAGTGTTAGCTTCCTGCCGGAGCCAGACAGATTTTAACAAACAATTTCTCCATTCGGTATTTTAGGGAGTCCATAATGCCATGTACCCCAGCAATTTTTCCAGGTCGTTTGGAAGAAAAACAGCCCCACAACATCACATCAAAAGGCACAAAGAATTTAGTTCTTCTTGTAATTCTCTAACAATGATCTTTGGGAAGTTTTTGCCTCCCTTACAGTGTTCCTCAGTGTACATGGGGACATGATAAATTAGGCAACGTTGCAACATTTCCACCTGATATCCACTTTTTAATTATTGTCCTAATAAGAGAAATAAACATTTTCAGCAAAGTAGGTATTTTCTGTTTCTTTGTTTTTAAGGCAAGCAATTCCTGACTTATGAATACCATCAGACTTCTTCCTCTTTTGGTTTGTGTTCCATTGTCTTTCCTATATAGATGGATGACTAAGAGAATTTTGCCTTTGTGTCACCATATTTGTACCCCAACTAATCAGGTGGTCCAAAATTACAGCTAAATATTTTCTACACACTCCAAACAACTCAACCTGCTGCACCTATGCTCTGTTTACAATCAATTTCAGGGGTGCTAATAATTGCAGTACATGTGGTTTTAGTGAAAATGATTATTTGATGAGGGTTGTGTTTTTAAAGATTTTACCTGTTTTGCAGTTTTTTCAATATTTTTATTTTCTAACCCTTTGTACTATTTTTTTTTTTTTTTTACAAGAGTGTTATCAGTACTGAAGGACACTGCATGCATTCCTATCAGTTTCTCTCAGCTTTGTGCTAAAGTCAAGGGCACAAATCCAAAACAATCTGCCTTCATAATTTTTTCCGCTAGCAAGACATGGACAGGAACAGCAATTACAGAGACTGTAGTTAAAATAAACAATGCAGCTTCTTCTCCAATCTATTACAAGCAATCCCATGAAGTTTCATTCCTTCCCCCACCTCCCATTCTGGATTTGTCATTAGATCCCATGCGCTGATCAATAACACCTTGACAGCGATCCAATAGGCACACAGTGACATTGCAGGGAATTTGATGTTGAGAATCTGGACTCTGCACTCAAAAGAATCATGGACTGATCATGGACTGTACAAACAGAAAATGGAGGTGGACATAACTGGTACTGAACGGTAGATATTGAAGAGCTGAAAAAGGAAAAAAATGTCTGAAGGAAAATGAGCCAAGGAGCTCCTTAAACAAGACTTTATAAACAGTAACAACACTAATATAGGCACCTTTGAGGAGTTAAACATGAGAAATAACGTGCTGCCGCACATAAAATGCCATTGCTATTTTTGCCTCAGAGCTTTGTCTGTTCTGTTCCTTTTACCACTTGCCAAAAAAAGAAAAGACAAAAACAGTGACAAAGCCTGTGGACATGGCCCAGATTTTTTAGAACAACCTCACAATCTCAGGAGTTTCCCACTAAGATTAATGTCTGTAATGTGATGATACAGCACTGCTGGTCCAAATGAAAATCGTTTCAAGTCAGCCAGCTCTTTTGTCCCTGGTTAATACATTACACCACATACTGCAAACCTACACGGTGACCTCAATGCCCTCAAAACCAAAGATGAATGACAGCAATGAGATGGAAGGCATGGGTGTCAAAAGCAAAGCATTCACATGAACTTGCGAACGAGAGACGACACCATGCCCTTTTTTTTTTTAATCGTTGTTTGTTTTGATTTGTTTCGTGTAAACCGACACCAAGACCCACCTTGTTTTTTGGCCACTGCCACCCCTGAGCCTGGCAGTCTGGCAGGTACAGTCTTGGTCCCCGGAGGCCTGACAGTGGACTCTAACTGGTGAAACTTGTGCACTCTGTCCCTCACGAGAACCGCACCATCCCTGTGTGCGTATCCTAACCTGGGCTCGCGCCAGCCCAGGTCTTTCTTTTGCATTATGCTATCGATTTCGGCCACCAGATCCGCTTGGGCCTCTGTGGGGTTATACTTATGCACATGGACAACGTCCTCCCTCTCGCCTAGGAGTTTGGAGAGAAGGGAATAGAAGTCACCTGCACGGGGAAAAAAATAGAGGGGGAAAGACAAAGAAGAAAATGATGATGATGAAGAAAAAGAAGAAGAAGCAGAAGAAGCAGAAGAGGAGGAAGAAGAAGAATGGTCCATGTGAACAGAGCTGTAAGGGAGTGTCTGACTGCTAGTATCTCTGATAGAGGAGATGTACTGCACTGTACACAGCAGACGAGGATTGATAGAGAGAGGCAGGATATTTATTTGTTTGCGAGTGTGAGAGTGCGTCAGTGCTGCTAAGCACATTAAGTGCATGAAATACGAGGTGTGCACACCGTGTGAATTTCTAAGATCATTTCACGTATCGCTTCTCACCATTACAATGATTATCAAATAACTTCACTTATTACTATACGTGGCAATCTCTACAGCCCTTACAATTTGATTTGGTTTCGCATCAGCATGCCATAATCCAATTTAAAAATGATTTGTTATGTATTTTTTTGAGTTTTGATTTCTATAGGCTAAATTATAGACGTTTTTCCAACTAACTGAACATACAATACTATACTTATCCATCATGAAAATCACCAGATTTAATATCAAGTAAGAAACATAGTATTGAATATGCATTATATTTCTTGTTCTATACATACATACCCACTTGTATTTGTTTACTTGTGGTCAACCATTAGCTCTGAATAACTTCACACGACGTATTTTTTTTATTTTCACATAGTAAAATAATGTATACATTACATGTATACATATATGCAAGATGGTACAGGTGTTCTATGGGGCATTTTGTGCACGTCATGTCAAATTTTGGGCACACCTATGTCCACTGTAGTGGATCTTGCCCAAACTGTGGAAGCACACAGATGTATTGATTCTCTCTGCATGCTCTGAATTACAAATTCCCTTCACTGAAACTAATGCTCTTGTGGCTGAATCAGCAAGTCCCCATAGCCATCCTTCAAAATCTAGTGAAAAGCCTTCCCAGTGGAGTGAGGGTTGTGATAACAGTAAAAGGGAACTATTTCTGCAATGCAATGTTCAAAAGGTATGATGATGATAACATGTCCAACCTTCAGCCACATAACATAGTTTATTACCTTTAATTGGGGGATGGGGGCAAAAGGCATTGGGCAAAAGGCAGGGCCCACCCTGGATAGGTCACCAATCTTATACAACAAGACAGACAACCATTCACACTTACATCATTCCTATGGACAGTTTAGAGAAGCCAGTTGAACTAATCCATATGTCTTTAGAGTGTGGGAGGAAGCCAGCACACCTGAAGTAAACCCACACAGACATAACATGCAAATTCCACAGAGAAAGCTCCCAGTCTACCAGCAGTTTCATAGCCAGAACCTGCCTGCTGTGAGGTGACTGTGCTAACTATCCTGAAATTAACTTAAAAAGAAGTTTATGCATAAATCTTAATATTCTGCCCATAACTGAAGCAAAACCTTTCAAGAAATCCAAATTTTCTTATTATTTTTCTAATTCAAACTAATTACTGCTTTATTCACTGACACAGTACTAAAATCCTATTCCAAATGGACAGAGAATATGCATGGCCTTTCTTCTTAGGGAGACTACTTTGTATTCAGGCTGCTAGATGACAGGTCATTTGGCAAGAAAAGGTCAGCTCGTCATTATGAAACACTACTTTTTATTCAGCCATGTTTCTGGAAGGCTGCACAAATGCTTCATGAAAGTGAGGACCTCAAATTAGCAGTCAGTTAACAGTAATCATCACAAATGCAGTAGAAGGCTACAAATCTTTAAAGCCTAGGTTTCACATAACTGGAATAGAACAGTTGACCATGGTAGATGACTTTTAGCCTTCCAGAGTCAACTGGCATTACTCTGTGAATGTCCTGGACACATACGTTGAAATATGTGGGAGCTATGCTGCTTTCCAGTAGGGTGTGGCATCCATTCCCGGAAAGTTCGCTCGTGTTGAAAATTACTGAGGCTCAAGCGCCGAATCAATTCACCCACCCATGCAAATATGAAGGTATCTGTGAGGCATATATTAACATAGATTTCAGCAATGACGGCTGTGACACATGTAGCACAGATGCTCACATTTCGTAGGCAAGCACATATTTCCACCACCCATATTTTTGTGTGAGACCACCTCAAAAATTCAATGGAATGGTCAAGGACTGGCCACAGTAATCCTATGCTTAAAACGCAGAACAGTGTATTAGAACATTTACATTTGTATATAATGCGTGTTTGTCTGTCTATACGCTATCTGCACCTTCAAACAATATGATTACATTCCCATCCCACTGCTCCCCTCAGACTAATCACCTAGATTTACTGATTGGCCAATTCCTCTGAACAAGCATTGTGGACAAATGCCCCGCCCCCTGTGATGTACGATTACAGGTCGCTTCTTATTTATTCAGCCCATCCATCAGAGGCAGGCCAGCAAACATGCTGAGACAAACCATCTGACAGCGCCTGGATTTGTGTCCTAATAACAGCAAAGGCAAATATAGCAAGTGATCTATCAAGCTGTCCAGCCGTAAGCTTAAGAGCCTGGAGATAATGAGTGTCACAGCTTTTGCTGGCTGCTGTGGAGACAGAGGTGCAGTCACACTTAGATGTGTCCTCTTCCCCATCCTTACCCACAGCTCTAACTGATACTGTCGCAAGCTGCCAAGGGCCAGACATCTGCTCAGAGAAAAGCCTCCAAACCATATCAGAAAGTCCAGTCTAAAGCTCTGTATATCAAAAACAATACCACACTGTCCAACATGAAAGCTTTTGCTCTATTATACTTACTCGATTGTCCTGATATCAATGTCATAGATGTAATTGGTTGATGCTTCATCACAACTGATTCCAATTAGTGTCCAAAACAAACTTTCGAAAGCTGTATGTCTTTTATAATATCTGTGAACAGTAGGAGGACCTCAGCTGTCCATCAAATGAGAGAAAGAGTAAAAATTTGATTATCTGATTTATCTGAAAGCATTTGGATTTTGATTCAAGGATTCTGAACTACTCTCAGAGCCTGATTATAGTAAGTGAAGAAAATTACTCTTCTCCACTTTGTCTAATTTTATGACTTACACTAGAACAGGCAGCCTAATTTAAATAAAGCTGGTGATTCCATTACAGGTGAAACAAAGTATTAGTTAAGAGGTGTGCATTAGAGGGTGACATCCCACTCCCACAGAAAAAAATCTTGTTCCATCCCAATCCCGGGTCAGAGTAAAAAAAAAATCCTGTCCCATCCCACTCCTGATAAAATGACTCCCATTCCCATCCCGCCCCCATTCAGAATGACTCCGGCTCCTGTACCGCTCCCATTTTTTTTCGTCTTTTAGTCTTTAGGCAATACATTAAATTTGATTTGATCTTCTTACCATTATTTTATAGATTACTTTGTGTCCTGCCATTTTATTTCAGAAGATATAGCAACAGGAACAGTTCATCTGTAGTAATATAGGGAGGATTTATTGCTTTAATCCAAACAAAAAACTTCACTAAAGGGCACAAAAGATAAATAATACATGGCCTGTGGTCCCTATAGTTTTTCTATGGAGGACCAGCTGCTAAGTTCCTGTTTCTAGCTCTTTTGGAGGTCTCCTTCACCCCTGATGATTTCCTTTCATCTCACAATCCACAAAAATGCTATATAACACTGCATTAACTGCGTTGAAAAACTATACAGATCATTTCCAATGTGTTTTCATTCTATAACTGTCTTTACATTTAATTTATTTTACCCATAAAGCCTTATTTCGTGCATACCAGATTCAGTCACATGATGTCTATTTTAGCTACTAAGCTCTGATGAATTTAACAGTGTAACTCCGTTCCACTAAAAACTAAAAAAACTAGAAAACAGTACATGGGTCACACCATGCCTACCTTAGTTGAATAAACCCAAACATAACATATAAAGTTGAATTTTACTAATTTATCGAGCACTTGTTTCCTTTAAACAGTGATATCACTTTTATGTTTTAAATTGCTTAAAAAAAACAACAACAAAAAAACAAAAAAAACTGCACCTAGCAGAATTCTGGTTTTAATTCCGGTGCAAAACAGCAGCCGGAAGCACTGTTGGCTTCTGGTCCCTGTAGTTCTTTTGACTTGTGTTACAGTGTGGGCTTATTGAAAAAAAAACTACAAAATGGCGACCCTATAAATATAGACATTAAGGTAATACAATGTATATAAAGTGCCAAAAATCAACCTCCTGTCTGTGTCATGCATGTGGCTGAAAAAAAGCAGCTCAATTTTAAAAAAAGTTATATATCTGGCAACACTGGTGATTAAGAATTTTTTAATGTTGGCAGGAAAGGTCAGAATACTTGGCTCTTCCCAGTACAAAAATTTAGCTCTGTCCACTTTGGATCCAGATCCTTTGAGAAAGATCTTAATGCCAAGTCTGAACAAAGAAGAAAGTTTCAATTTCATCAATCCCCGACTCATTCATGAAGTAAAGTGATCACGTATTCAGAACTGCCCAGGTATTGTTTGAATGACGGCCTTGTCTCAGCACAAAAGAGAAAAAGAATTTCACTGGCACATTCATTTCTGCTGCAGTGATATGAAGAACCCAAATGATACCTGATTAAAAAGACCAATCAGGGTAGCTATAACTCTGTCACACAAAAGATAACAGAAAGCACATTTTTCATACACATTAACATCATAGTTGGTCTCAAATCAACATTACAGCTGGGGTTTTATATTGCATGAAGCAGCTTCTATTAGTTATTCAGTAATCCTGTTTTATGAAAGGCTAATGAGGATATGCTGGGCAATAACAAAGCAAGAGGCAGATGGGGTTGCATCTACTCCAATCCTTAGAGATTACTTAGCATCTTTGATTCATCACCACTCTGAAAGCAAGACGCTCACTGAATTAGTACAAATCTCAGGAATGCATTCTTTTAAGTCTGTTTTGTCCAGGTTTAAGATACTTAACCATTCGCAGAAATGGCGATCTTCAGAGTCTGTTCACGTGTTATTTGGTTTAGAAAACCAGTTGTATACTTGTCTCGAGTAATGCTTCAAAAGATGTGCAATAAACGGCAGCGATCAACTCTCAGCGTGTTTGATTTCAGTATTGTTAAAGGACATTTTAAATAGGTGACAGGAAATTTCCAAACTGACTTCAGTATGTGTGCACTGATCAGGGCGAATATAAAGTGACACAGTAGGATGTATAAATAGATGGGAGACAATAGAGACAGAAAGAAAACACATCTTTTCTGACCAATGAGCTTGTCTAGCTTGCAGTCTGTGACTCTTTGGTTTGAAGCAGCCATGGCAACAGAGCAAATCTGCTTGATAGTGAAACATACGGGAAGTGAGAAGAAACCCTTTAGCAACGTACTTCTAATAAAATCCTGGCTAAGACATTGCTGGTATGACGTGGTAAACCAGTAAGGATTTAATAACCAGTAAGATACCCTGTGTGTGTGTGTGTGTGTGTGTGTGTGTAAGTGATATGGCTGCTCAACATTTTCATCCAATTCACTGTTTGATGTTTATTATTTAATACTGTTAACAACCTGTAATAAAGATATTTAACATACAGCCATGTAATCAAACCTACTGTAGGATCCACAGCATTTTTCTCTGTGACTGCCCTTCTTTCCCTACTTTCAAATCTGAACCAAAGACCATTATTTTAATGAACACTCCATGCAGAAAGAACAGAAACTGAAGCAAAAAAAAAAAATGCATGGTTTAATAATCAAAGCACAAAGAGAATCTGTTGGATTGGGGAAACAATGGTCCCATGTGCACAGTGACTCTCAGAATCATTTTTCTGCTCATTGCGGCTGAAGAATTTTAGCAGTATGTGACTCAGACGGTGACTGTGAACACAAGAGGCACTGGGTGTACGTGGGGATCTACGCATTGATGTCTAAACCTCTTATGCAACCTTTTAAGATAGGTCAACTTTTTATTTGTAGCATTTTTCCACTTACTTACTGCTTTTAAAATTATCATTACTTGCACATAATCAATGATCCTTTTTTGGCAAGTGGAATGAACGGTTCAACGGAGCAACAAATACAAACTGAAGACTATCTGTCTTCAGTGTGTCCTATCACATTAAGCTACACACAAAGCAACAAGCTCTTTGAAAGTAATCGGGTGGTGACAAAATCTCAAAAATTAAAAGATTTTAAAATTAAACTAGTCACATCTCATTTGATGTTAAACTGTGTGTGGCGCTACTAGGGCATGAGACAGCAAATGTGTTTTAATGGCAGTACATGCACCAGTGCCTGTTCACACTAATACTTTAGTTAAAATCATTAAGAGACATTCACACTCAGCATGCAGTACGGTGAAGCTCTGTATGACATTCTATTTAGGTCAAAAAACAAAGTGAATAGGAAGCTTCAGTCTAAGCAAAAACAGTAAACCTTATGTGTGTGTGTGTGTGTGTGTGTGTGTGTGTTTGTGTATACACACACACACACACACACACACACGATAAAAAGACTGGGCAAATAAATAAATCTGCCCAAAAACTAAACTAAACCACCATTTTAACAGGCATTAACATATGACATGTCAGCAACATAGGAGGCACCGTGGAGTAGTGGTTAGCATGTCTGCCTCACAGGAAGGTCCTTGATTCGAGTGTTGGCCTCGGGTGTTTCTGTGTAGAGTTTGCATGTTCTTCCCATGCTTGCATGAGTTTCCTACGGGTACTCTGGTTTCCTCCCACAATTCAAAACATGCACGTTAGGTTAACAGGCTGTGCCAAATTACCCCTAAGTGTAAGTGTGAATGATTATGTGTGAGTTTGCCCTGCAATGGCCCAGCATGACCATTCAGGGAGTACATGAGACTGGTTCAGGGTGTACCTCGCTTTCGCCCAGTGTTGGCTAAAATAGGCACCAGCCTCCCTGAGACCCTAGTAGGATTAAGCAGTTCAGCAAATGAACTAATGAATGAATGTCTGCAACATTAAGGAAAACAGTGACTAGGAGTGATAACACCCAATAAGAAAGTTTAGCGTATTTGCTTACTTTACTTGTCAGTGTCACTTGCTGCAAGGAAAACCTGGTTTCTGGAAAAAATATTAAATTCAGTGATGATACAAACCAAGCTATAATCTGAAACCCAATTTTAATTTCAATAACTAAATGACTCATGGCTGTGAAAGGCTTTCATGCCAATTGGGGGCTTTAATCTCAGTACTGACATTCAAGTACTTCCACAGTTTCTAGCATAATCTCCTTTAATATTCCTAAATATCATTCAGTCTGTATACTGATGTGCACTGAACGTTGCTTGGCATGTATTCGAGAAGGCCTCTCTCTGCTACTGCTGAACAAAACAGAGTGTTTTGCTAGAAAAACATGCAACATAAAAGGAGGATGAACCTCGAATGGGCCACCAGTGAATTCTGATGGTTTATAAACACCCTGGCACAGTTTGGCCTTATTCTATGATCTACAGGCCAGCAGGTTTCCACCCTCAGAAGGCAGGCACATGCTCCTTTAGTGATAACAAAAGTACTTGCAGTTGTGCCAGTGTTTTATTTGCCATTGACCAATGATCATCTATAATCACAGAAGTCAGAAGCCAGCTATAATATGTATGTGAGGGATTTACAACTGAGGTGACTAACAGAGCTTTGAGTGCTGCTTAAAAGCAGAGCTAAGATAAGATCTTTTATGAGTTGTGCTTCTTTTCCATTCAAAATGAATTACTTTGCCAATGTTTTAAAAATTGGGTGGTTTAGTGGCTCAGCAAGAAGGTTCTTGGTTTGAAACTCATGTCTGACTGGGGCCTTTGTGTGTCGAGTTTGCATGTTCTTCCTGTGCCTGTCTGGGTTTCCTCTGGGTGCTCTCATTTCCTCCCTCAGTCCAAAGATATGCACCTTAAGTCAACTGGCTTCTCTAAATTGCACCATAGGTTTGAATGAGAGAGTGAATGGTTGTATCTGTGTTAGCCCTGCAGTGAATTGGTTAGTGTACCAAACCTCTCGCCCAAAGTCAGGTGGGATTGGCTGTAGCCTCCCCTGTGACCCTGATCAATAAGTGGTAGAGATATTGAATGGATGCATAGATGGAAGTTCTTAAAGTTTGGGCCGTGTTCTCTAGAAAATCATTGGAATCTGTGTGTGTGTGTGTGTGTGTGTAGGGGGGTGGGGGTGTTCATCCAAAGAGGGTTATTGATTTGGGAAGAAATAAGGATTTAACCTATAAATACACAAGTTGATTAGAGGCACAACAGCTATGAAGCAAAAGGGTTCAACTTTGCAGGGCTTTTTTTAGTTTTAAACAACATTGTCCTAGTCTGCAGGCGCTGAGCCTGCGGTGGGACATGGACCGATGGATTGACGTTCAAAGCAGTCATTTAAAATCAGGTCGATGGTATTTTCTTTACAAAATGGTGCTTTACTCTGCTATTAAACAGCAGCAGTAATTTGGATTACATGTCATGGTTGTCAGCCAAGTCACTGCATATAATAAATGATAAAAATAACCTCTATACGTTTCATTTTCTTATCTTACACAAGCTGTATTTTAAATATCACCTCAAGGTGATACTGGCGGTTTATGTAAATCAGTCCTTGTGCTGATAAATATTTATTTGAAAGCTTTTATGGTTGCAAATTGCACATAATGCTGTCCTCGCGTTTACGTGTTTTTATTCCTCTCTACTGTCTACACACCTGAGCTTTTTTTTTAGCATCAGATGAATGCAATGATGAATTTTGCAGTATTATTATCAGCTTGTCAATAACATAAGCAGTACTCCATTTCAGAATCCTATAAAATTCTAAATTAAAATCCTTATAGCGGTAAGTCTCACCACTTTACAGTCATCTTCGTAATGCATTTGGACAGTTACTTTGGGCTAACATGACCAGGCACCTACTGAAATAAATGAGATGAGAGTCATAACTACACTTGCAATGGACACTGGGACATAAACTGTACAAAGAAAATCACCATTCACTTTGACACCCCCCACCAACACAAAATAAAGGTTTAAGAAGCTTTCTCACCACAGGTTATACTTTTTAAGCATGTCACAACACAAGGTCGCTACAAGGAGAACACTGTGCAGCTATACTCTTTATGCACAACTTTGCTCCTGAATCAGTGCAACACACATTTCATGGTTCGGCAGATGATTATTTTTTTTGAGGGATGAGATATCTACATACCACCAACATCTTTGGGTTACCAACTTGCACTTTAGAAGATACTAGTGAAAGTACAATATTTTTGTTATCTGTTTAACCCCTTTTTCCATGTAAATGTCTTGTTCATATTAAAATATGCCTCCATGTTGTAGTACTTTTACTTCATCATATATTCTGTTTTAGTCGCGTCGTCCTTGGGTTTTTGCCGCAGTAGCAACAAGCAATCAGAAGTCTTCTCTGTTATGCTGATTACATGGTGATGCTGCTGTTTTCTGGGCCTGGAGTGAGCTCTCAGCAGGTGTGTGAGGATTAAAGGCCTGCATCCTGAAACCGTTCCTAAAAAAAGCAGTTAACAATGCAGACGCCAGCTTCACAACATCAAAGCACAGTGCCCTGATCTGCATTCGCTCCACTCTTATGTCTAGTTATCTCTAGCTCATCTGGAAAACTGAGAAAGAAAAAAACACACAAAGGGAACTGAGATTTAAAAAAGATAAAAAGTAAGCCTTTACTCTTTACTTAACCTCAAAGCTCAAGGTGATGCTTAAACCCAGCAGCTCTAAACCTACACACAACTCGGTTTAAGAGATGCTCAACAGCGAACCTGACACCAATCTGTCACGAGCCACTTCAGAGGAAGAAAAATAAAATAAAAAAATGGAAGCTCCTCGGGGAGAGCTCAGGCATCCTCACACACCAGAGCGGTTACCAGGGCAACACTGCTTCAAACAACAACCTTGGACATAAAAAATGTGATATCTTTAGTCACTTAAACTTGGATTATAGCCTGCAGGCAGAAAGGAGGAACCTCTCGAACTGCACAGCTGAATAACCGCTAATAACCAGTGCAGAATCATCTATCTTCTCTGTTTCTAACTGCATTTCGTGATGCTCCTGCGTAACTGATTCTGTGAGATGTTACCAAACCCTAAGCCTTTTTCTTGGTTTTCTTTTTTTAACAGAGCACATAACGATGTGTTATAGTGCAGCCTATGATCATCAGAAGATGTGCGTTCTCATTAGCACAGTAATTTGTCATCATTCTTGCAGTCTACTCACCCTGATCCAGAACTTCCTCCTCCTCCCTCTTCGGCTGTTGGAGCACTACGTCGTCTTCGCCGTCTTCAAAACGGGGAGAGAGAAAAATCATCAAATGACCCAGAAATGAGCCTGATTTGCATGTAATGTAATCAGATCAGGACTGATTCATAGGAAACAAAGAGTGAACATTCAAACTCTGCTTGTGAGTGTGCTTAACTCGATTTACATCTTTGAGTGTAACACACACACACACACACACACACACAATCTTTGCTTAAAAAATGTATTTCCTACATGGAGATGCTAAAATCAACAAGGGTTTACTGTTCCACTTCCTGCCTAAGAAACCTTTAGACACCTACACGACCCTTCAGAAGTGGCACCCTCAATCCAAAAAAGAGCAAAAATAAATGTATAAAAAGGGTGCTATGTGCAATTGTATTGTTATTTTGAAACACAGAAAAATGTATGGCATTTTTTGGGTCAACAGCACACTGTTTTCAGAGTAATCGACAGCAGTATAATTTAATATTTTGGGACGCATGCCCTGTAAGGAATAACAACACTATCAATCCTGTAATATCTAAAAAGATGGAGGCACTTTGACCAATCCTATATGCAGATCATTTCTGGCTCCTCTATAAAATTCTCAGGTTTAAGCATGTTTGTAATCCGGAGTACGAGATGGTCATTGCAGGGTACTGATTTGATGCTGGGCTGTAGTGGCTAGCACTTACACCTCACAGCATGAACATCCTGGGCTCAAGCGTTTCTGTGCAGAGTTTGCATGTTCTCTCCATGCTTGCATGGGTTTCCTCCGGGTACTCTGGCTTCCTCCCATAGTCCAAAGACATGCACATTTAGCCAATTGGCTGTTCCAAATTGCCCCAGGTGTGAATGTGAACTGTTGTTGTCAAGTGTTGGCCCTGTGATGGTCTGGTGAGCTGTTTAGGGTGTTCCCCACCTTCGCCCATTGTCGGCAGAGATAGGCTCCAGTTTCCTCAAAACCCTAATAGGAACTGGGAAGTGTGGCAAATGACTAAGTGTGTGTGTGTGTGTGTGTGTGTGTGTGTGTGTGTGTGTGTGTGTGTGCGCGAGAGTGATTTCAACATTTTGTTTTAGACTTGCGTATGTTTGGTTCATCATTAATTCAAAGCTCTCTATGGCAAAGTATGAACCACATGGTTCAACAGAATTCATGATACATTCAATCTTCACAAACCAGGCACTACAAAACAGCCCTAAGGCAT
Organism: Neosilurus mollespiculum; assembly: GCA_030014195.1. Lineage (NCBI taxonomy): Eukaryota > Metazoa > Chordata > Actinopteri > Siluriformes > Plotosidae > Neosilurus > Neosilurus mollespiculum. Next base: position 32,362,895 of record JAQMYF010000026.1, on the reverse strand, counting down.
CAGTGGAATCGGTGTGTACCTTTATGCTCTGAACCATGCATCATAGACATCATTTGGTCTGGGGTGACGGGAATGGGAACATTGGCTTCGGCAGGAATGTTTCGGAACAGAGCGCTGCTGCCATGGTTCATGCAATCCATGTAAGGCACAGCATGCTTGCTGTCCATGTAATACATGATGTAGAAGTTACACATCTCGTCTTTGGAAGTGCCACTGGGGAAAAAAGGAAATAGAACAACCATCACACATGCATGAAACCATAGTATGGCACAAGCCAGATTTTGACTTGGCTTGTTTTTAATCCCATTTGGATATGAAAGTCATGTTTTTTAACAGAATGCATGTGTGTATGTTCATGAAATGTTACATAGTATTGCAAAGAGGAAAGACATTTTTCTCTTTTTTATCAGTATAAAGAAACTTCAAGGATTCCTGCCATCGGCAATATTAGCAAAATGTGACTAAAATCAGATTTTAAATAGAGAACAATAAAATATAGTCAAGATTTAAAAGAAGTTGTAACTCAGTGGTATTTACAGAGAGCTCCTTACACAGGTAGACACAACATGTTATCATTATGTGACCTACTACCAATCAAAGCAACAGTTTGTATAGCCACAAGTCATACATCAAGCAGTTATTACTCTGTATTAAAACTAGATGTATGAATTAGGGATGGGATTTTAAGTGTGGAGTTAAGAGTTTAAGTTTAGCTTAGAGACCTACTCTGGAAACATTATATAACAGGCACACATATATGGTATATAGGTATATGGAAATCATATTCCATCTGTATTTAAACTGAGCTCAAGGGACAGGAACAGAGTTTGCGTCATCTTTTTTGAAATGGTCACTTCTTCACATCTCACGCCACTCCCTGCCATTTAAATGAATCATATCTTTGCTAAGATCAGATGATGTGTGAATTTGTGTGTGTTTGTTTGTGTGTACATGTGTGTGTGCGCATGTGTGTAGACTGGTACTCTGGGTTGCTTCCCATGGGTTGTGTTATATGGCACTCTGACGTCGCCATTGTGCACATCCCAAATCACCATGGCAACAAGAATGGTGAAGCAGACCCACGTAACCCACAAACACACCCCGACACACATGTCGACCCAGTCACAAAGGAGATTCATGAAAAATGTATGTTACCCTGGAGACAACTTTCTTTTCAGCTTGACAATTCTGCAAACACATCATAGTGCAAAAACACACAGACTACACACTCACTCTCTCTCACACACATGGTAACCACATAGTCACACTGAGCTGGGCAGCGAGCAGCACTAATGACAACCTGTCACACCCGCAGCTGATGTGACTCTCAAGACAAGAGTCCAAAAGCACTCAGAGTATTAAGTAGATGAAAACACGACTCTATTGCGCGCACACACACAAACACACACACACTCTAAACTATAAAGCTACTGCCATTTACAAGGATAGCTTGTGAAACAAAGAAAAAAATGGTCGGAGAGAGCCGTGGATTAACTTATTACATTAACTTATGGTAATATCCAGGTAAATAAGGTGCTGTTATAAGAAATAACTGCTGAGCTGAATTCCAAAAAAAGAAAAAAGAAAGAAATAGAGAAAAGGATTCACAAAATTTCTCACTTTGGCTGAAACTTACCCAATTCGTGTTTTAGAGGTCCGTCCCTCTCCTGTGAAAACGCAGCGAGCGGCCAGAGTGTCTTTGTATCGTACATCAATGGCATTGCTGGCTGGATAAAAGGCCTGGAACAAACAAGCAGCTGCTACTTATTCTTGGTGAAGAGGAACCACTGAGGAACACACTGAATACAAACTTCACAATGTTTTGACAATTATACTCATACAGACGATACAGAGTTCAGAAAACTGGGAAAGCAAGGAAGAGGTTTTTAAATATAGAGCATCTTTTCTAAGTTAAACTAAATTAAAAAAAGAAACTCTTCAATAAAGGTAAAGGCAATTTCATGGTTGAGGTAAGATTAATTTAAGGGCCCGGTGAGTGAAATTCTTTTCATATTGTTGGAGTCAGAGCTCTGTGAAAAGACATTTTGGTTGGCCAAAGGAAAAATCACAGAAAATCAAGGGCAAGGGAAAGTAAGCACCACTGGGCTGCATACTGCTAGAAATGTCTCAAATTGCTCCATGCACCCAGTTCTGAAGCACAAGTGAGTTTTTCTTGATGTTGAACACAATAGAGAGAGGAGGTGTGTTTCACCTCTTGATTTTTCACCTTAGGAAACAAAAAAATTGATATTTAGGCCACATAGTTGCCAAATCCATTTTAACAGGCACATAGCCATTGAGGATGCAGTTTGTTCTTCCATAGTCAGCTCAAGGGGAAAAACAAGCTACCGCACTATTACATATTTGTCTTCACTGTGGGTCTTAAAGGTTTGGTTAAAAGAACATTCCACCTTGAACAACTTTAATATTAATTACAATTATTGTGATTATCAGTAACATCTGAGATTTATTTTGTGAAAAAAATCTAAACCCCTCAGCCAGGACACCTGAAGCGCAGGACAAATTTTATATGGTCAAGGTCACTGTGCCAAGGTCAAAGGTCACATATGCAAATTATGCACAGGTTTACGTCATAGGGAGTGCCTATGCAAAAGTTCAGAAAGCTATCATGAATATGAGCCGAGCAATGGTCCAGACAAACTTTACATGTTCAAGGTCACTGTGCCAAGGTCAAGGTTCATATATTCAAAGGTCACATATGCAAATTAGCTACCCCATGTACAGGTTTAGGTCATAGGGAGTGCCTATGTAAAATTTCAGAAAGCTATCATGCAGATGAGCCGAGCAATAGCTGGGACAAACCTTTTATGTTCAAGGTCACTGTGCCAAGGTCAAAGGTCACATATGGAAATTAGCTACCCCACGCACAGGTTTAGGTCATAGGGAGTGCCTACTCAAAATTTCAGAAAGCTGGCATGTGCATGAGCCGAGCAATAGCCGGGACAAAATTGTCACGCTGTCCGCCTGCCCAGCCACCAAGCCAATGACAATACCCCTCCAGCCATAACTGGCTAAGGGGTAAAAACCCCAAATAAACATGGAAATACAGCAAATAATACAACAAATAATCCCTAAGCACAGCACATATTTCACCATAAGATTTTGGGAGATTCCTGAGAATCCTAATAGACAGCCAATCAGCATCAACTCAGCTGTGCAGCAGCCTTATTGGTTTTCCTGTGGTGGGCCTGTGCAAGGACAAGACAACCATCCAAATAATGTTCCATGGAGCTCCGCTAATATGTTTCAAGATGGATGTTTCCTATAAATAAAGGTTAAATACAGAATATTGATATATATGTCGAGTTTGCAGCCGGCACACTTGCTGGAATTGGAACAGCTCTCCATCTGCTAGACCTCCCTCTTTACATGAGCGAATGGTTGAGCGAATCTGAGCACAATTATCATTTAAATTCAAAGCGTGAACCTAATATACACAGAATTTACATTTCTACTGGTCTTTTCAGTGACGTTTTAGCCATAACTGGAAGTCTAAAAAATGTGTGACATTAACTGGAAACATTTTAACACTTCTGAATATTTAAAATTACATTTTACACTTTTAGGTCTGATCCATGTGCAGCCCAGAGAAAGTGGTGATTAAGTGAAGAAGTCTGAATAGTGGATCATGGCAGTGTCTGTTACAAAGCCTGCTGGCTCAAGGGCATTAAAAATGGACTTTAAGTCCTGCTTTTTTTTTTTTTTGTCTCCTACTCTTGGTCTCTTTTTATATGATTTGATGATCATCTCAGTAATGGGAATGTAACATGGATTTAAAAATATGATCTCACATAAATAAATAAATAAATAAATAAATAAATGAATGAATGAATGAATGAATGAATGAATGAATGAATGAATGAATGAATGAATGAATGAATGAATGAATAAATAAATAAATAAATAAATAAATAACCAAATAACCAAATAACCAAATAACCAAATAACCAAATAACCAAATAACCAAACAGATTATAATCAAGCCCCTAAGACTTTATTGAATTTATCTGACACTAAACCCCATTTGTAGCACGGTGTCAGTAGTGACGAGTCTTATCCAATTTTTCCTCTGTGAATTTTAACCTAAGTGTATATATCCTAAGTGTATTTAAGTGCTTATCATGATCTTAATATAAGCTACAGTAAAAGAGGCAGAACTATCAATACACCCATCATGGCTTTTTCTCAAATCAATAGTAGCAACAATTTCAAGGACAATCCAACGCCCAGCATGTTCTCTTTCTTTTCTCTGAATTATATCCTTTTTAAAACGTACAATATCCTTTTTACAACGTATGTTCTAACGGTCCATGTGAAAAATGATCAGAAAAGAAAAAAAAACAGTTTTTCTCACAATAAAGAACTTCAGTAAGAAACTGCAGTGCAGAGCAAATGAGTCATACTGTTCTTTCCTTCATCCAGCATAATTGCCCATGTACATATTTTTTTAAAAAATCACCTTGGACCACAAGTAGAATCTTAAAAAAAAGAAATAAAAAAAAAAAAAAAAAAAGCAGATGTTGAATGCGTCACTGAGCTGCAGCATGTACTGACAGAACAAAAGAGCCACTTCGTGCTTCTAATCCGTCTAATGTTGTTATGTGCTTATGGCTCGGCTCATCTGCTGCATCCTGCTGCGGCTAAGCTACGATGCTGCATGGAAGGAAGTGTAATGTCTCAGCATGGCTTGGACATGACATTTAATCCTGGCCTTTAACTCAAACTGACAAGCCATCTGCCATTTATTGGAAATACCTCAATATCAGGGGTGGCTTTTGTTAATGGGCTAAGGTGGATCATTTTTACTCAAAAGTCACTTATAAAGGAAGCCTAAGCAGAAGTTGGGAAAGTCAACAAAAATCAGTCATGAATTATTCATTTATTTATCTTCAGTAAGTGGTGTATTTTGCTCAGAATTATGCTGGATCTTAGGAACCCTGGACACGAGGATGGAGTACACCCTGGATGTGATGCTAATGTACCACACTGACACGTTGAAGCCTAGGTGGAATTTAGTAAACCTGAGTTTACGCTGGGGCCACAATGTCCACAATGTCCACAATTCAAAAAAGTGTGGAGCTCCATGATTTATGACCGCGCTTGGAGCACGATTAGGGTATAAAAAGGAGGCAGGGTGCATCCAAGATACAAAACCTGAAGGAATCGTGTTTCCAAGTTCATCAAGATCCCCTACGATCAAGGGGTATCAAGGTCTGTTCTGCTCTATTAAGGTCTGTTAAGCTCTACTACGAAACGTGGTTCTATCACTATTGCCGTCAAATCGTGATAATCGTGGCAAAATATTTAACAGTCAAAAATTTTGTCACGATCATCACAATTCCATCAAGATTATCACAGTTCAACCAAGATCTTTCAAGAGCATCAGGATTCAATCCCACGATCCCCCACACTCATCACAATTCTTTCAAATCGTGGACATTATGGACATCATGGCCCCAGTGTAAAACCAGGTTAAAACACATCAAAACTACTGGCATCTATTTGGGAATGGGGAAAAAAGAGGACAACCCTGAAGAGACTCAAGTGAACGCAAACTTCATACAAACACTATCTTCAAACAATCAGATGCTGTTTCCCTTATTTAACCAGATACGTCATCAAGTACAGGTTGTGATTTACAGTTGTTATTTACAGTATTTAAGAAAAAGGGAAAGCCTCTTGAGAAAGGGGAGTAACGGCTAAAAATAATGAGGAGGAGATTAGGATCAAACCACCGCTATTACTTCATTGAAATGTATTTAGAAACTAAGCTCTAAATGTTTTGCTCGTTTAAGCAATTTTTCAGATGAGTTTGCATGTGGGTGTGGTTGAGTGTTATATGGGTTGTCACCATTGTGATATGTGGTTAACATATCTTAACGTCCTTCCTGTATGTAGGTATGTGCATAGAAACTATGAAACCTTTGCTTTGTTGACCCTCCATTCACATCATACAATCTTGCTTTATAAATTTTCCTTGACTGCCCTGGTTCTGGATTCAGAACTGCTTCTGGATTCTGCATATTAGATGTATTTTAACCATGTTCTGTATCCTTTCTCATTACTGAGGAAGCTGTGGAAATTCTTATTCATGGTAGAATTCATATACACTACAGTGGATATAGGTTAGATTGTAACACACTGGGATATTCCCATATGAAACATGATTACAGTAAATAAGGTAATTAGATCGGGGTGCTGCATGTACATTTTGGAGTACCTGCGGCAACTGTGGAGACTGCCGTCCAATCAGAGTCCACTGACCGTTTCGAATTCTGTAACCGCTAACGACTTTACCTGAAATACACGCACAAAAATATTTTGAGCAATCTATGGACATTTTTTTAAAACACCTAGTATAATGAGAAGAAAAGCAAGACAGGAACTCACCAAGGTGATGTGTGTGGGTTCTGAAGGCAAACGGGTACATCGGGTATGAAGAGTAAGTGCAAGCAATGTCAGCATTGGTTACTGCAAACAAACGTCACATTCACATTTAAGAAAACGTAAGTATTTATAACTGTGGAATAGCACGTTGGCATTTCAGAACATTTGGTTTAGTTACAGTTCTCGGATTTTAAATACATTTTTAGAAAACACAACAAAAACGTTTCTAAGATAAAGTGCCTAGATTTAAGGAGACACGCCTGAAAATTCCCAGTTTATAAAACTGCAGTAATCACGTTTGTGCTGGGTGGTTAAGTGGTTTACATGCAAATATAAACAGTGTCAGAGTGGAAAGCAGCTCCTTGGTGCACCTGTCTTTCCTGGAGGGATGACTGTGTCTACAGACATCATCAGGTACATTCCAGCTATAAACGGCTGCCTGGTGAAGAAATACAAAATGACATCAGATCCTCCTCTAAATCTCATCATTTCACTACACTGAGCATGTAATCATCAAAACACTGAAACCTTAAAAAAAGTTAATTGATTTCTTCCAAAATAGCATTCAGCCATCACATTATCAAGGATTTACATACTTCATTTTGTGAGACTGTAATCCCACAAAGTGCTTCATGATTACTCTGAGCTTTTTTTGCATCTGGATTTGTTCAGCTCTGCCAAATCTTTCCGTGTCCCACAGGTTTTTACAACCATTTATTAAATATCGTAGGTCTGAAGTGACAGGTGTGTGTGAAAACAACAGATCGAGTTCTGTTCTAGGTGTTCTTATACGCTGGGGAGCTGTGTGTGTAAGTAAAGCATGAAGAAGAGCAAAAAAATGAAAAAGCAGACCTCGCATTCAAACATCAACCACATCCATCATTTATGCATGGCAGATACGATCAGGACCACGGCGACACTGTGAACTCAGATCAATAATCCGTTTTGGTAAAAATGTCACCTGGCTCTAACTACAGCTATGCCACTAATCAATTAGCAATTCACCCTTGTACGTGTATTATTTTTAAACCATCAGTTATAGAATAAGATCAAGTCTTAGTACAAGATGTAAGATGGACTGAAATGGGAAATTTACCTCCTGTTGTGTGTCAGTTAATAAAGTAATCCATCGACTTTAAGCATAAAACGCCTTTAAACTCTTAATTGTTTTTTCAGCCTATTTAAATTGCTACTTCACTCATTTTCCCAGGGAACGTCCAATTATTGCCATAACACTCTGATAATTGATGCAAGGCCCATAATTACATGCCTTATGGAAGAAGAAAAAGCAGCCCTAGGTTGATGGATCTAACAGCCGATAGTTCAGTCAATATACATGGGTAGCGTGTAGGAAAACAACTGCTTAAATGAATCAGATGCCAACACTTACCAAGCTCATTATCACTTCTGATTAAATAATTATACTAATATAACACGAACGTTTACAAACCCAGAGGGAATTATGAAATTGAACAATTTCTCCTGTGTGCGTCATGCAAAGAATCAATAACAGCATTAAGAAAAGGGATGAGGATTAGAAACTCACGGTTTGGAAGTCATTCTTAGAGTAAGTCCTGAGCAGTCTTTATGGTGATCTGAAACAAAAACAAACCACCATCATTCCAAACAATTAATCCGAAAATTCATGTAAAATTTCTTTTATTTATTTATTTATTTTTAATTTGCCGGGCAGAATTGGGCTAAAATAAAAGTGGGCCTTTGTTGAATTTTGTTAGGTGCCTAAAATTTATTACAGAAAGATTTAATTAAAAGAAGTTAACAACACAATATTTCCCAAAATGTTTAATCCTACTAGGGTCACGGGGAGGCTGGATCCAATCTCAGTCGACTCTGGGCACTTTGGAACAACCATTTAGTCTAATGTGCCTGTCTTGGACTTTGGGAGGAAACCGGAGTACCGGGAGAAAACCTAAGCTAACACATGGAGAACATGCGAACTCTACACAGAAACGCCCTTGCCGAGCCTGGAACTCAAACCCAGGACATTCTTACTGTGAGGTGGACTTTCTAACCACTACGCCACCCCTGAGCAAATATTCTCAGTTTTGAAGTAAAGTGCAAATTGAGAGAATAATCATTAGGTCAGCAGTTTTGCCCCAGAAGGGCAGCTGTTTAAAAGTTATTTTGTTAATTTTTACAGAAAATGGAGTGAAATACTGGATGTTTAAAAATAGCTCAGCTTTGTCAGAAGCTTCTCTAGAGCTGTCTGTTAGGCATTACACTGGAACAGATTTCTCCCAGGGGGGCATGGAATAAAATTATTCAGAAAACTAGAGGCTCATTTCCTTAGCTGCCAATTCTTATCCCAGGGAGTATTATCTCATTTTGCAGTTGCTGCTGCCTTAAAATTCTTGCTGGAAAATATCAGTCGCTCAGCACCAATGATTACAGATGATTTGATCACAACGAAACCAGAAAGAACGTAATGATACAGCACACAGTCATAATCGACCATTTGTAACATTAAACCTCATTAGCTATAAGGGCAGAAAAAGCTAATGTATGGCCTTTGGTATGATTATCATCATAGCTTGCGAGCTAGGTCAATACATTTCAAATAACTTTATTATTATTATACAGGGATTTTTGTGGCAGATGGTTCACATAATTTAAATCAAAAATCAAACATTAAAAATGTTGCTATTTAACAAAAAATTATAATAAACAAATTATTTTCTACCAGTAAGTCTTCATGGGGCAGTGGTGGCCTGGTGGTAAGGTGCTGGATTACTGATCCCAAGGTCAGGGGTTAAAGCCCCACTATCAACAGGCTGTCACTGCTGTCCCCCCAGTGCAGCTAACTGGGTTATCAAATGCCGGCCATGTCTCTCACTGTCTATGGGGAGAGGCATGTAAAAGAACCATTGCTGATTTTCGTCAAGAGTAAGCTGCATAGCCGTCAGCGTGTTTCTGCGATGACCATGGCAAGCTGCCCTCACCCCGAGCCAGCTGAGAGGGGCGCCAGCCTCCCCGCGACCCTAATTTGGATTAAGCGGTTCAGAAAATGAATGAATGAGTAAGTCTTCACCACATGAAAGACATGATTTCAGGATAGTAACAGTAATTATGCTGATGATCAGCATGATTTCTTCCTTACATAAATTACAAGCCAGTGATATTCTAAATGCTCAGGCAAGGGTTTCTGTGAGGTCCAACAAAAAAGTATTCAACCTATTGGCTGTGTGTAAAATTGGCTGTTCTCTCTGAGTGGGATGGGTTGCATTTCTCTCTCCCCTGTCAATCATTTGACAATCATTGGTGTCTATAAACTCCTGTATGTGGAAGAGGGTAGATGGCACTTTCCTCAGAGTGTTTTACATCATATTTTTCCTGGCTGGTACAAGTCATGTGACAGGGAAGGGCCACCTGGTATGTGGGAACTGACCAAGATAAAAATAAACTACAGGGTACTTGTACTTGCCACCCTGCAGCATGGATATTGCAGCAAATAGGCCCTACATGAGTACAGGTTTAAATTACCCATGTGCTCATCTTTCAGTATGGTTTACAGTATGTGGACATGACCAAATTCAAGAAACAAAACTTTTATTTGAAGATTTTACAAGATGGCTGAGGTTTGACCTTTCAAGGTCACTCCAGGTCAGAGGAAACTGTCTCATTTGAAAGTCTATATATGGTTTCCCATTCGTGTTCCATAGTAACAGCATGTCTCTCAGCACTCCTTTCAAAGTTATAAGTGCTCTACCTCCAGAACCTTCTGAACTTGCTCTGACTTTCACCTTTGACCCAGACATTCCGAATCAAATCATCTCATCAAATCATTTAGGGAAGCCTCCCCACCAAGTCTGCTAAGAATCTATGCACAGGTGTGGTCAGGATTTTGTTCACACTCAAACAGACTCACAGACGAAGATAATTAAAAAACAGGAAAACAGGGTTTAAAATTCACAGAATCTGCATTTATTTAATTACTTCTTTGTTGACTTTATTTAAGTGGAGGTACTTCCAAAAAATATTCTCAAGTGTCATTTCTTCCCTTAAAATGCGGTTACACCAAATCACACCAATTCTTACACTGACTGGGTGCAGATTAATTAGTCCTCATGGTGCTTATTTTGGCATTTCAATACATTTTATTTGGACTTGCGCCTGGACCATTTCTTTCGCAGTCTATTTAAAATGCAGGCTGAACAAGGTCCACACTTATTTTAGGTTTATTCTGGCCAACATCTGAAATTCATTTAAAAAAACCTCCAAAGTCATTTCTTTATCTTTAAGCTTATTTTTATTAATAGGGGTATTTTCCCAACACATCAACAAGTATTAACTGCTAACATTCGAGTATGAATTATAAACTCAAATTCCCCATCATGCTTTTGTAAACTACTTTAAATATAATTAGAAAACATACCATAAAACCCATTTAGATCAATTGAATCCAGCACTATTAATGTGCCAGGAGACAAACTGGTCTCATCTAATTAATCAATATGTTTTCTCATTATTACTTGGCTGTAAAAGAGCAGCACTGTGCCAGCTTTCTGACAGGATTCCTCGGCAACAGTAAGATAAGACAAGCCACCGAGTTCTAACTTGCTTTGCATCATCACTTAAACGTACCTCTAAATCTATGGACATCACCATAGTGGATTTGCAGCACAAAGTAGGTAATCCTGGTATCTCCTCCAACTCTAAAGCCGACATCTGTGCGGGAAAATAAAAGAGAAAGATGGAGGAACGGTGAGATCAGATTGGCATGTGAAACAAACAGAAGGAGAAAGTTCGAGAGTGAGAAATAAATGGTGGCTGAGGAAACAATTACTGTCCTTGTAGCTTTATTTTTTGTACTGATACAATGATAAAAAGTCTCACTGGAGAGAAAATACAATGGTACAGAGTAAATCTTCTGATTAATAATGACCTCAGAAGTTATCTATCTGCACTTGGGTCATTAATAATACCAGGGAGAGTCTGATAAGAGTTTCAGAGAGGCAGAGAGGGAAGAAAAAGCACTGACAAATGGTAAGAGAGACTTAAAAAGACATGGACCATGGTCTAACGACAGAGATTACCTTTAGGAAGCTTCGTGGGTGGAGCATTTCTGGCCCAGGCGTACATAATCTTGGCTTCATCCTCACAGGTGCCCTGCTCAGTCCCACAATCCCTGAACAAACACACACAAACACAGACATGCAGACACACAGACAAACACACCGCTCAATAAAACCACCTGCCGCCGTTTCGTTATTCACCATCTATCAGCACTGCTCAGAGCCCTGAAGGCTTTCTAAATAATCACACAGTCAAACCTGTTTATATCATGAAGATAATCATGGTATAAACTGTGCAAGACATAATACCCAGTTACAATTACACCATTACTGGTAAACCATCAACTGGTATTTCAAGTGTCCTATGTGGACTTTAATACAAAGAAGCGTATTTATTTGCCAGAGAGAATGTACTGCCATGACATATTATAATGAGAGAACATCAAATCTTAAATTTACTCAGCAAGGGTTATCTCTCTGTAAACAGAGCTTTAGTAACATCCCAGGGAACTTTATGCAAAATATTAAAAATGCTTGTGGAAGATCAAATATGAGCGTTATATAAACTGGAACTGGGAAGTGACTGGATGGGCCACTGAAAAACGCTGAACTCACTGTCGTGTCAATGGAATCTTTTTACACTCATTGCATTTGGAAGACGCCTTTATCCCGAGTGACTTACATTTTCGTCTTAATGCAATACAACAAGTTGAGGGTTAAGGGCCTTGCTCAAGGGCAGAACAGTGGCAGGTTGGTGGTATTTGGGTTTGAATCGCTAACCTTGTGATCAGTAACCCAGAGCCTTAACCGCTCATCATTTGATGAGCCAAGAATACAATCCACACACCATTACATCATGCAAAACAAGCCTGAACAGTTGACGCAAGGCAGGTTCGATTCATGGAGTCGGAATGATGATGCTCATTTCTGACCATAGCATCTGCAGTCACAGCAGCAGTAATCAAGTTTCATGAAGCCATAGCAATGTAGGCTCAGATTCTACTTGGAACCTGAAGCGGTTTTCTGCTCTTGTAATCCAGCCACATTCTGAGATAATTTTCTGTTCACTGCATTTGCAAAAAAAAAAGAGGTTACTTGAGTTAATGTAGTCTTGCTGTCAGTTCAAACCAAGCTGGCCATTTTCCTCTGACGTTTCTCAGCAGTGTTTTCAAACTTACAACCCCTGGGTGTTTGTAACCCACTGGACGCCTTTCCCCACTCACATCCTTCTGGGTAAACTCAAAGATTGCTTGGTGAGCAAATCTCAAGAGATCAACTGTTTTTGAAACACTCAAACCAACTTGTACAGAAACAGCTATCATGGAATGGTCAAAGATCTCTTTTTGATATTTTATGTAAACATTAAAAAAGATTTGGACGTATATTTGAGTGCTATTATACATTGTGCTACATGGATAATTACTTTTGTGAGCAGGTGCAGATCTATTCATTTTCCTGACAATCATGAGTTGCTGTAATTTCTAACTATTTATGTACAACAATTTAAAAATATGGTCTGAGAGAAAAAAAAAAGTGGTGATGTTCAGTAAGAGTCAAATAGACTGGGGAAACAGTCCTGGAGCTCAGTTTTCATATCTGGTATGTGCTTATTTATATTAAAATATGTTGGTCAAAGGTCTGTTTTATGGGGGCAGTGGTGACTCAGTGGATAAAGCTCTGGGTTGATTGGAAGGTCAGGGGTTCAAGCTCCTGTACCAACAGGCTCCCACTGCTGGGCCCATGAGCAAGGCCTTTAACTCTCAACTTCTCAGTTCTATAAATGAGAAAAAAGTAAGTTGCTCTGGATAAGGGCATGTGCCAAAATACCAGGGATGTAAAAGTTAGGAAATCTGATAGGTAATAAAACCAACTCATCTTGGCTTAATTGTTCAGAATTTCAAAAAGAATACCATTTACTAAACATTTACTAAAACATTCACCCCTTTCTTCACATATCTCACACTCTGGATAAGGGCACCTGCTGTAAATATTTCATAGATGGATAGACGTATACATCCGATGAGGGAAATTCTTAGAATTTCTTTTCTTCATCCATGAAATCTTATGTAGTTGTGTTAAGTCTTTTCCTCAGAGAACTACACTGATGTTGACAGTCATTTTCTCCCTCCATGAGATACAACAGGAAGTGAAAACATTTTAAATAAATTAGGCAGGAGATTCAAATGATATGTTTCTACACTTTATCTGAATATACTGTATATTAAAGTAAATTTAACAACAGAATGCACTCATGCAATTTTGGACTGGGGGGGGGGGGTCCCCTTGAAAAATCTACCCTGATCTACCCCAACGCTGACACGGAAGAAGGAGTTACTGAAGATGAATGAATGACTATCCATTACGCTGCTGTATTAGTACCGTTTTCTTTTCTAATGCTGTCAAAAAAACAGCTGTGCTCTTTGTAAGTACTGTAGTCTTTTCATCCAAACCATTTTAAAGATATTTAGGAAATAGGCTTTTAGTGAAACTGAAAGAACCAAAAAATTACATACTTCATTTTATCCATGTGACTGTAACCACATGTAGCCAAAAAAGTCAAAACCATAAAGATTACATATTTCACAATAGTTGATGTTTAAAGCTTTATGATGCTTAAATCCCATAATTTTAGGGGTCTTGGTTTTCCTTTTAGAATAAGTAACCACAGATATTTAAAATGCTTTCACAAAAGTGTGTTTTAAAAAATTACATTTCAACACGATTCATTCTGTATTCATCTGCACTTGTGTATCCTGGCTGATGCGTATAAAACAGTCGCTTGATGTCTTTCCCAGTTCACTGGATTTGCAGCATTTGAGTGTGATAAGTCACATGACCTGGTCTATTTTTTTATGCCTCCTTCCCCTCAATGATCCTCTGCAGCATTCTTGATGTTTGGAGCCTCGCAGGCATTTCACACTGAATGTTTGATGCTGTCTGGTGGAATATGGAATCCCGAGGATTGAAGAGAGATTAATTTTTGATGAAAAGCCGGTTCTACTAAAAAAGAACGGGGGCAGATTTCAAAAACATCTGCTACAGCATCCAGTCATATGCAGGTCAAAAGCAAGCGAGTAAGCGCTTGCATCCAAAAGTGCACATATCACCTTACAGTTTAGAAAGTGTGTTATTATCACCTGCGTTTCATGGACAAAAATAACAGAGGCAAGAGGACTGAGCTGCGGTCTCATTAATGTGTTGAAAAAGAGGCTGGGTTTTCCTTGCAGAGGTGTGTAATGGTTCGTCTGATGCTCTGATTTGAAACGGTCTGGACTTGACTGTAATGTCGTCTTTGTGTTGCTTATCACACTCACCCAAGAGAAAGGACAGAAGGATGAAGGGGCAGAGCTGTGAGGCGAATATGAGAGATCCCCCCACCTCCTCATCTTACCCACAGCCCCATAGGGCACATCTAACAATCCATGTTGTCAAGCTGAATGTGGTTGCCCTGGTAACAGTCGGATTTATTAGCGTCTTCCCCAATCCCTCTCGTGCTGTCTCTCTTCCTATCTCAGGAGGGCAACGCATCATTTGCCGTTACTGTTATTTGGAGCCTTCAAACCAGAATGAGCTGCTCAAGTTTCTTAATGGTACGTCACTAAGACTTGGTGCATAAGGCTAAATAAAATCAATTAGGGGTCTCCGGCAGCTTGTAATGATCTGTTCACTCCATTTGTTTCCATAAATTTATAAATTACAGTCAACAAGGCTGTTTATCAGCTTCAGCAATGACAAAACGCCTAATCCGTTTGTTTCGAAAACTACTCCTTCATTTTGCCCTGCATAAAGCCATGTAATTCTGTTGTAAATTGATAAGTATTAGGGACATCGATCACAGTCTCAAGTGGAAAAATTAAGCACTTACCAATAGCCTTTGGTGGCGTAGGGGGTTCTGCAGCCATATAAGAGCATGTGGTGGGCAGTCTCCATGGAGGCATGGGGTACAAAATCCACTAAGGATAGAAACAGTGGGTTAGAATTCACGACTGACATACATACGCATACTAGGCAGCATACAATTCTTCACAAAAAAGATATTAAAATGGCGTGGGCAATATATATCAATACACTTAATTCAGTGGATATTTAAATACCGTGTCACACTTCAACTCATATTCATCCAAAAAAGAACAACAACTACAACAAAACCCAAGAACAAAGTTCCAGATGACACTGATCCAGGATCGATATCAGGCTGGACTTCTGGATAAGTTATAAGCAGGGGGAAAAGTTATAAGCAGCAACAGAAAATGAAACGCACCAAAAAGTGCTACATTTCGATAATTCTGATGAAAAAACAAATCCAGTTAATACAGTCATACTTGTTTATTCATCTTCATTTAATCAGGGCTGTGGTTGGCCTGGCACTGTGGAATAAATCCCCCTGGATGGCATGTCACTCCAACCCAGAGCATGACACACACACACACACACACACACACACACACACACGCAGCATGCACGCACGCTCACACACACAACTGGGAGCAATTTAGCAAAGCCACTACACCTAACCAGCATGTTTCTGGGAAACTGGAGGAAACCGGTTAACCCAGAGGAAACTCACACAATCACAGGGGGAACATGCTAGACATACTATCACCCAAGCTCAATCCAACCCTTGAGTTCTGATGCAGAAATCCTACCCAGTGTTCCAATGTGCATCTTATTAGAATTACAGTTCCTTAATTTTTTAAAACTGCCCATGTTTTACACTTTTACGCTATCATTTATAAGTTAAGGGATTTTAGGTGTTTCTTTTTATTCAAACAGATGCAAATTTTGTATCAGTCATGATCATGGCTATGTATTTCTTCATGTAGAATAGCTGAGTGTTCAAGCAGTTTGAATTCAGGCATTTGAAATGGCTGATTTAAGTGACATTATTTAAAAATTCTTTTTAAAAAAATCCACAGCTACCAAAAAAATAGCAAAAATAGCAACACAAAAGTTTTAAAAGGCACAACTACAGATTTAAACCAGCAATTCAAAACCTTGTTCCTGTAAAGATGTAGTTGGTCAGTGAGGAAATAATGAAAACACCTATGATACTCTGAGAAAGGCCTACAGTCACACAGAGCTATCTTCATATCAAACACCACTAAACAAACCCAGTTTGAAATATAAGATTTGTGTGTTCTCATACACACGTGTAAATTTTTTAAAGGCTGTCAGACCACTGCTGTAGTCCTGCACTCACTGAACTATTCATGTTTTCTCTGCTTCCGGTTTCTAAACTCAAACCGTATCATTGTACTACTGCAATCTCAGCAACATGGCCTCCACCTGGGTGGCAAATCAATGCACTGATTTTGATTGACGGCTCGTTCTGTATGTCCTCTTCGGGCAAGCTTAATGGAGTTATAAATAATGCATGGGCTTGTCTGACTGATGGCCTTTCCTGGCCCAAATGAATGAAAAGCTACAAAATAGAGCAAGTACAGTTCAGCTCTTGCTCTTTTACACACGGTGCACTTGTATCTTAAAAACCATGGTGGAAATGAACTTTTAATGTGTTGAAATATAGTGAGGGGCTACAGAAGCATCACTGAACAAGTTTTATGTTTGTACAAAGCATAATAAAGGTGGTTATATGATGATAATTGTGCTTTCTAAAAAGAAAGAAGGACGGCATACTTTCTCACCTCTGTCAATCAGACAGACACTAATCGATTGTGGGTGCCTGTGAGCACATGTATGTAGAAGAGGGCAGACAGCAATTTCCTCTGTATTATGCTGCTCTGTGACGAAGCAGTGACTTGAAAAGTCCATACTGGCTTCAAATGTCTCAGGGAAAGTGTGCGATAGCCATCACCCTCTCCGGTTGCCCTTTGTGTGATAGGGAAGAACTGGCTGGTGGCAGATGGTCCAATTGGGAAGATAATGGAGAGGAGGAAAAAAGTACTGATGATTCCTGCAAAACTCTCAGAGCAGATATAAATTCTCTATGATCTAATACTAATAATATTTTACTATTTCTCCTTTAGAGCATGTGTCAGGATCCACATTGATAGAATCCACATGAAAGAAGATTACACAGAGATATTACAGAAGATATTTAAGACTTGACTGAGGTCAAATCCTCTTTGACTGCAAGGGGATCTGTGTGCACAGTGGGTAGTAATTCTTACTTACAGTCCCTCTCTCCCTCACACACACACCCAACCATTAACACTCAGTCCTCACTGAGAGCAGTCTGTAATGAAGTGGCACAATGCTTCGCCATTAATCAGAGCTCAGGAGCAAATTCTTAGTCCCTGCCTGGACAGCAAGAAGACACGATAAAGTCATCACTTGTCAGACAGTCCTGCACCATACACACCTCGAGCTAACACTTTCCCCACCAGCACACACACACACACACACACACACACACACACACACACACACACACACACTGTAAGCAGGCAACAGCTATCCTTGTGGCTGGTTGCCACCATTGGCTAACATCAATGCTCTTGTTAGCTGCCTCACTGAGCAGCACTGAAGAAAGCTTACGTGGATAAAGAGCAGCTGATTGGCTTTCTGCATCGTAGGATTGCTTTCGTCGTTCTATCACCTACCCTGCGGGCAGAACAGCAAACACCTCCATTTTGATTAGGGTGATAAGAGCCAGAACATGACAACAGGTGCAGCACACAACGTAGATTCTGCACAAGAGCCAATTAGGTCTTTGATCATCTGGATTTCAAGCCACTGGGAAATGAATGAATGAATGAATGCACGAGCACACATAATAATGGGCCCAGACACCAAATCTGTCTAATGTATACGTAAGGAATAAAACACGTTGCCCGGGTGTTGATTATTTACTCAACTATACCTATATGAATGACATTACACTGTTTCTCCTATAATAAAAAAGTTCGCTCTATTCGAATCATCATGAGTTAATATCCCTGCACTGCCAACGTATTACAGCAGGGCCCTTGATCAATGGCCTTAACCTTTAACTGCTCAGGTGTTAAAAACAATGTTTTTAGTGTTATATAGTAAGACTGAGCTATAATAATTACTCTAATAGATTTATAATTACAGGGAGCTGATCTAGAGGAATTCACGTTGGCTGTTTTGTCCTATGTTCATTTCTGCACTGACGTTGTCCTGCCCACAAAGACCAGGGCTTTTCCCAATCAGAAGCCATGGATGGACGGCACAGTGTGGCCCCTGCTTAAAGCCTGAGACCCAGCCTACAGGTCAGGAGACAGGCTGGCTTACAGAAGGGCCCAGAAAGAACTGGAAAAAAAAGGCATCCAGCTGGCAAAACTCAGATACAAACAGCAGACTGAGGTGCTCTTCAACAACAGCCCGCGCAACATCTGGAGAGGTATAAGGACCTTCACGGACCACAAGCACAGAGATCAGCAGGTCAGCCGTGACCCCACTCTGCCTGACACCCTGAACAGCTTCTTTGCACGCTTCGACTCATCGAGCAGCCGGGAGACTGTACAGCTACCCCCGCCAGAGGAGCAGCAGCAGCCCCCCGTCCTGCAGCAGAACCAAGTGTGTTCTACCCTGAGGAAGATCAATATCAACAGGGCTGCAGGACCGGATAAGGACCCTGAAATCATGCGCTGACCAGCTGGCAGGAGTTTTCCTTGACATTTTCAACCTGTCCCTACAGCTCACTACGGTCCCTGACTGCCTTAAGTCCTCCACAATTGCGCATGTGCCAAAAAAAACTCAGCTGCTACCTGCCTCAACGATTATCACCCGGTTGCCTAAACCCGGTAATCATGAAGTGTTTCAAGAGGATCCTCCTTAACCACATCAAGGATCCCCGCTGGTCTGAACTGCCTTCAGTTCGCCTACAGGGAGAACTGTTCTACGGAGGATTCTGTCTCGCTAGCACTCCACACAGCCATGACCCACCTGGAGCACCTTAACACTTATGTCAGGATGCTATTCGTAGACTTCAGCTCAATTTTCAACACTGTTCTCCCAGACAAGCTAGTACTGAAACTTCACAACATGGGACTGTCAGCTTCACTGTGTTCCTGGTTCACAGCCACATACTCACTCGCTCACACACACTCTCCCCCTCTGCTGACTCTCGCACAGATATTAGTGCTCTGTAAAAGGACACTGAACCCACAAACTCTATGACTGTCTTCCACTGTCACACTTTACTTCATTTACATTTACACCCTAGTTTTTATCCACTCTGCTGCTGCTATTTATCTATTTATTTATTTCATCTCATATTTCTTCAATGTACATACTGTATATACCAGTGCTCAGTTTTAATTCACAGGTGTTTAAAGTTTATATTTCTATTTTATATTTCTATTTAAAAGTTGTGTATATAATTACTTGTGCTTATATTCTGCTCCTGACGGTGTTAATTGCAATTTATTGCCTTGATTGTATATTTTAATGACAATAAAGGCACTTGAATCTAGCAAACCTCAATCACTGGGTTATAATGAAGATCAGTGAGGATTAAAGTTCCTTCATGATGTGAGACTCGCTGATCGTTTTTCTCCACTTTATTAATTCTTAGAAAAGTACACATGTACAGGTCATTAATGATTCTGCAAGGCACAATACTGATCTTCATATACAAGAAATAAGTACATATGAATAAATAACATCGCTAAAATATAACAAATGTACTGTGTATACAATATAAAGTTTCCCCCTCTTTTTTTCTTCCGTTTCTACTTACTTTCTTTTTTAGTCCGTTAAGGAAAGAAATTTCAGGGCATTTGGGAGTAACATGTATTTTATGAAAAAGTAGGATAAATTACTTTCCATTTTAGATAAGAAAACTAATAACCTAATAAAGAATAGTACTTTTCCGTAGCGACGAACTTAAAATGATCTTCCATTTATTAATACATTTATAAACATTTTTCTTTTTCCATTATTTATTTATTTGTTTGTAATTACATATCTTGGGTTTTATTTTTATATTCCTAATTGATTGCTGTCAGTGTTTAACTTAACGCTTGATGCTTTGAAAAATTGCGTGATTAAATCTGATATTTTGGGAATGCGAATTGACTTATTAGAGTTTGTTTATCCAGAATATTTATGCCCTTTATTTCTTAATTTCTAACCATATTGGACAATAATTACGTGGCTGTAATGAGCAGTAAAAGGAAACAATACATCCTTGTCTGAGACCTTTTCCGACAGAAAAGCTTTAGTGAGTGGAAATCTAGGGTCGGTTCATTTGACCTGAGCAGGAGCTGGACCGGATTCCCTCTTTTTTAATCAGTTGATTTGTTTCTTGTGTCCATCTTCCTCCACAGCTACATACTCACTCGCTCACACTCACACTCCCCCCCCTCTGCTGACTCTCACACAGACATTAGTGCTCTGTAAAATGACACTGAATCCACAAACTCTGTGACTGTCTTGCACTGCCGCACTTTACTTCATTTACATTTACACCCTAGTTTATACCCACTCTGTTGCTGCTATTTATCTATTTAATTTCATAGCACAAAATTTCGTTATGTGTGAACATAATGATAAAGTCTCTTGAATCTTGAATTGTTAACAATGTATTAATAAACAGAAAGCAATGTTGTGTAACAACATTATAACAGTATTATAACAGCATTATAATCGGTGATGTGTTGTTTTTGTAAGGCAGTGTTGTGTAACAACATTAAAACAGTATTATAATCGCTGATACATTGTTTTTGTAAGGAGACATTTAGTTAATATAGATGGAAGGCATCGCAGTTGTAAGCAGAGGAAAGATTTCAGGAAAGAGCAGTTCATGATTTCTGATTTTCTCTATAAAATGACAAGCTACAATTGCTTTTGAGAGAGGGAGGAAGAGGGAGACCATAAGTGAGAACAGGAACTAACTTGTCGCCTAGTCGTCATTCCATAAAATCAAACACTCCACTGCGAAGCACCAAAATGTGAATATGTTGAAGGGGAGGTGATTCTTATTTTTATACCCACTGTATATTCATGAAGGGCATACCAAATGTTCCATATATCGCATTCAAGAAAAGTACACAGAGCCTAAATTATTCAACCTGGAACCAAGCATAAGAAAAATACACTCACACAGAAACCCAAAATAAATCTCTTGTAAAAGCAATTTGCTTAAGCTAATCACAATATGCCCCCAAAAACCTACTTAATGCTCTCTCTCGGTTGACTGGTGTTAATTCCCCTGTGAACACAGCATGGTAAGGGTTTGCTTTTAAAGCAGAAACATATGCATACGTCTCTGACATATTGAAAGTTTATATAGAGCTAAGCAAAATGTGTGGCCCAAGTACTGGATTATATTGCAGTTTGCTGTGATTTGTCCATATAAAAGAGCTTCTTCATCTTTAGTCAGCCCATAACGGTGCTTGATTCCATTATAAGAGCTGGGGATAGCTGACATGACAGAGAGAAAAAGCAGGCAGGCTGATGAAGCACTTTTGGGAGAAATAGAAACCATTACTGAATGCTGCTGCTGATTTGTGTGTGCGTGTGTGTGTGTGTGTGTGTGTGTGTGTGTATGTGCATGCTGTCAAACAACTGATAGAGATGGATGAGGTGTGTTTCATGTACCAGTGGCCTAAAAGCAAAAGGGAAGTCATGAAGACAAGCACAAGTACAACTGTACATCTCACACAAACTACCTGAGAGATTATACATGGTCTTATGTCTTGTGACGGCAATGTTGTATCACAAATGACAAATCCTCTAAGGCCACTGCAAGATGGATGACATCCTAAACACTTTAACACCTCATCTGTTGACCTCATCGTTCAAGCAGAAATATTTTAAATACATAGCATTTATTTGCATGAAGCAATCACTTTGGTGATAATTTGCAGCCCATCAGGCTTCCACTGGTCTTTACATGGTCATATATCATAGCAGAAAATATACTCTTCTTCTAATTAAGGAGCTCAAAAATAATTGCTGCTCAAAGGTGCCACTGGATCACAAATTCAGGCACAGGATAAAGAAACAAGCTAGATCATCTCCATGCACATTCAGAAGTAAGAACAGAATTTAGGGAGTGATTGCTTTTTCATTTTCCCCTATTATGATAAAAGACGGGGCTGGTCAAAATCACGAACCTTAAAGCAATAGTTTAAGTATTATTGGCACGTAGTGACGTGTACCTTAAACAGAGATCATTTATCCTTTACTGGCTGTATTCATTTTATGGACATTAAAACACTGTACTAATCTGAGCAGACAGCTGCTGTTCCTGAAGTGACTTTCAGGTTTATTAAATCATATTCCAGATATAAAATAACCGATTTACATAAACTCTGCCCTGTATTTCGTACCAGGATGTAAACAAACCCCATTTACATTTTCATTTCACAGACATTGTTATGCAGAGCGCTGACAGTTGAATCATCAAGCAAATATTCACGGATTTATAACCCAAAGGTTCTGAACTAAATTCTAGTTTCTACAAGCAGTTTGGGTTGTTTTTTTTTTTGTTTTTTTTTTGGTGATCCAGCAAATATAGTACAATGAAGTAAAAAAAGCATGACATAACCCAGTTCTAGTACTGATTCCCATTTCAAGTGAAGGGGAAAATCACTCCAGCACTGAGAAAACAATAAGATCTCACTAAGACCTCAGAAACGGGTATGCCAGAATGCCTGACTCTGATCTGGCAGGTATGCAAAGGCAAAAAAGGGAATGTGGGGGAACTGACTGAGAGAATCATGGGATGCTTTAGAGCAGGCAGTTTGGACGAATTGGACGAATGTTCCGAGGATGCACTGACAATTGTCAATTGTGATAGTTCCAGCAGCAACAACACCAACATCATTATCTTCATCCACCCTTTAAAGCTGCAGTGGCTATCAGTAATAATTATAAGATAATCCTATTAAAAAGTATTTAGGTTTTCTGACAGGCCAAAATAACCAACAGGTTAAAATACCAGACTGCCAGCTTTCTGTTTTACCCGTTACTGATTACATACTATTATATACCAGCAGGTTCTGGACCGGTATGTCAGGATTCACTTAAGACATGCAATTCTACTCAGTTCAGTTTTTAGGTTTATGTGTTTCAAGTTCAGTGATGGGTTGTTGTTTTTTAAGTATATGGGGTACATTAGTTCTTTGTTGTTGGTTTCCTGGTATACCAATTAAGGTTTGTTTTTTTTTTTGTTTTTTTTGCATATTTATTAATTTGAGAAACAACATCCTCAAGAGACTCATATTGAATCAGTTTGGACATTTCTGTGAGTGTTATTAATTTTGCACTTTTGTGTTCAATCTGACCCTTGGTTTGTCACAAACTGTTTGGTTTGGTAAAAAGAAAGGCTTTAAAAGCAGTGGAAGCGAGAGTAACTACACCCATAGGTGCTTTTTGAACATCTCATCTCAAGCATTCCTTGCGCATAATCAGCATTATCCCAGCGGTGATCAGTGAGATAGAGGTCAGGGCTCTGTGCAGACCATTTAAGTCATTTCACTTCTACCTTAGCAAACCATGTCTTCATGGACTTTTCTTCATGCAGAGGCACAATGTGATGCTAGAACAAGTTTTGGCCCCTCAGTTTGAGTGTAGGAAATCTCAATGCTACAGCATACAAAGACATTTAAGACTATAATTTTCCAGCTTTGGGGCAACAGTCAAAATAAGGCTCACATTATATGTGTGATGGTCAGTTGTCCACAAAGTTTTGGCCAAAAAGTTTAGTTCATAGATCTCAAACAAGTAAACAAGTGAATTATGCCGAAAAACAGCTGAACACTTCCCATAAAGAGAAACAGGCATGGCCTCAGAATTGTTGGATGAGCTGAAAAGTAACCTCTTCCAGAGTGACAGGAAGAGAAATACGTGGAGAATAAAATACACTGCTCAGGGTTCAATGCACACCGTTTCATCTGGGAAATATGCCGGCATGGACATGTATGGCTGCCAGTAATCCTGGCTCACTTGTCTTCATCGATGATTGGCCTGTCAGCAACAGCAGCAGGATGATGCCTAAAATCTACAGATCCAGCGAGGTGCCTCAAAGTTTGTCAGAGCACAGTGTGCCAAGCTAGTGAGCTGTCAAAACTTTAAGGAGCAAATCTGAAATGTTTGTATTGGCCGAGTCAGTAAAGGAAATCATCATATAGTGTCGCGGTAAAAGTGCACCCATTGGATGGCCGTTCTACTCGCTTCCCTGAGATCTTGGTTGGAGCAGTGGGGACCCATTGGACATTCCTGAAGTATACGGTTCATGGTCTGTATTTCTCCAGACAGGCATTCAGGATTGGTGGTGATTCCCCATTTGTGGAGGTTGTGTCTGTTTTCCACCATTTTAAAGTAAAGGGGAAAAAACAAGAAGCGATTGGAAATGGCCGCATTAGAGCACTGGCAGAGTACCACTGTGATGCCCAGCGCCTGGCAATGTTTATTGATTACACACTTCAGGAAGTCGTTGATTGCAAAGGATTTACTACCAAACATGCTGATTTTACTTAAGATCATGTGCCTTTGTCCCATTTTCTGAAATAGACCAGGGTGCATATAAAAAGGACTAAGAGTATTAAATGTGTCTTGCAATAGATATATCAAATACAGCTAACTACAGCTAATATTCTGGACTTTAATCTCATTGTAGCGATTTATTTAAAAAATGATTACATTAAAAATCCCAAAAATATTAAAAATCCTTTTGATACATGGTATAAAAAGCAAACTATATATTTTCATTTTGGCATATCCTGAATTTTAATAATTATAAAATATCTTAGTCATTTCTTGTGGTTTATATACCAAGTTTAAAACACAGTGCTTTGACATTGGTGTTGTGTCAAAAGCTTTGGTTAACACAAAGACAAAAAAAATGTGAAAATCTTGCCCAGTCCCTTTAAACTAAAAGAGAGCACTGTGATTGGGAAGCAGAATTGAAGCTGTAACCAGCACTGAGGCGAAAAACAAGGTTTGTTAAGGCTCTGGCTACAGCTGTGAAGTGCGTGATGTGATTTCCTTCGCCTCTCAGTGAGAGCCTGTCCAATAAGATTTAACAGGACTGGAGACTCGGTCTCTTTATGGTGCTGCTAGTGATGGCGCAGGAGGAATGCGGCTGAATAAGGGGTAATCTCATTCTGCTGAGACTGGGCAAACACAGACTGGACGTTTACGCATATGAAGCAGAAGGAACAAGCAGACACTTGAAGGGTTATAGTTCATCTTAGTGTTATGGGATCTCTTTTTCCTCATTGCACTGTGCAAATATCTCCTGAGACAGGACTTAACAAAAGCAACCGAAGTCTCATATAAAAACCCAATACATGGAAAAGAGATTGGACCCAACTGGCTTGAAAAGATTAAATACTATGAATAAATTCCATGCAATATTTGTTTCTAAATGTGGGTCATATCTTTAAAAGCAAAAGAAATTTTCATGCCTAAAAAAATGATAAAAAAATTGGTGAACTCAAAATATAATCACTTATATTCCTTAAAGAAACGCTTTATAAAGGGAAACTAATTAACGCTCTTTTTCTCTCACAGGTGCACTGAAATTCTTTATCTATAATTGTACAGTTGTTACTCACCTATATAGGCCTCCCTTGGTGTGGGCACTGGAACAGCCATACAGTAATAGGAATCAGACTGCAAAACATCAAGAAACCTACATCATTACAAGCAAACAAGCAACTTACTCTGAGGTCTGTAGGAAAATGACCAAATTCCTGATCATGATTATTTAGTGGTGAGCAAGTTCAGAAATTTATTCACTAAGTATTTTTTATAATACCCCCCCCTTTTTTTTTTTAAATAACCAGAGTACATCTTGATATTGTTCATTACCAGCCTATGTTTCTTAAAGTAAAAGAAAAGGAAAGGAAGACAAGAACAGGACGAAGGAAAAGGAAACAAGAGGAGAAGCAACAAAGAGAAAGGAAATGGAAAAAAAGACAGGAGAGGGCAGGAGAGGAAGGAAAGGACTGGATACAAAGGAAAGCAAAGAATAGACAGGGGAGGACAGGACAAGGCAAGAAAGGAAAAGAAAGGATAAGACAAGAAAAGACAAGACAAGAAAAGAAAGGATAGGGGAGGACAGGACAGAGCAAGAAAGGAAATGAAAGGACAAGACAAGAAAAGAAAGCATAGGGGAGGACAGGACAAGAAAGGAAAAGAAAGGACAGGGGAGGACAGAACAGGGCAAGAAAGGGAAAGAAAGGACAAGACAAGACAAGAAAAGAAAGGATAGGGGAGGACAGGACAGGACAAGAAAGGAAAAGAAAGGACAGGGGAGGACAGTACAAGAATGAAAAAGAAAGGCCAGGCCAGCACAGGACAGGACAAGTAAGGAAATCTACCATAACGTGATTGGTCAGAAACAGTTACAGTTACAGCATACATTAGCCAAGTCTAACTATTCTCACCAATTTGGCACAAAGTAAGAACCTGTGATGAAAATTTGATTCACTCTGCAGCCGTACTTAAGCGTTTACTAAGTATATCACAAACACAACTGAAATAGAACTTGCATCATAATAAATCTGGTGTATGAGTCACGGCTGGTGTCTGGACCGTGCTGGTATTGACAGAATGATGCATCATTTGAAAGCAAAACAACACAGTGCATTTTCACTGAAGTCAATCCTTCCTTACTGTCAAAATATTGTGATATTGAGTTGTGACATCCAAATATTACAATGTTTAAGGTTAGTACACGCCCCTCCCACCCCCCTGTGAATGAAATTTATAATTATAACTCAGCCAGCTGCTGTCGCCACACTCCTGAATACATCTCTAATTCAACATCCAGTCAGTGAGAAGTAAGCAGGCTGGTGATGTGACTCAGATGGCTCCGCTCTAATACACAGACTTGCTCAAGTTTTATTCACACTCCTCCTCATCAACCTTGCATAACATGCCACACTTAGGCTGGATTTCAGCAAAAGGCCAAACACAATGCACTTAATCCAATAACCAAGATGACCGAATGAGCCCCGAATCGATGCACAAGGGTTTCTTTCTCTTTTTCTGATCCCTTTAACACTAGAAATCAACTCAAACAAGTCAAACATAGCTCTCAAAATAACTTTTTTCCTCAGTTTCACACCAGAAATGACACAAAGCAAAGGTGTGTGTGTTTTTGTAAGCAGGCGCAGGGGGGGTGTTATGAGGGAAAAAATGGAGTTCACTGCGAAATGAGTTCAAACAGCCATTCAGAGACATTACTAACAAAAATGACAGCAAGTCATTTACTGTGCAATGCAGTAATTGCTTGGCTACGGCTGAGAGCTTTGGGCTGTCATCTAGCCCTCTGACTTCCTGCTTTAGGGCAACAAGACTAAATCAATTTTTCATTTGGCACTGGCAATCGTTAACTAATACACTAATACAGATAATACAAATTTGCTAAGTGCAAGAGGCTAAACATTGTCAGAAGCGCAGCTTTACTAATTTTAGCCTCTATCAGGAGACAGGTCAGGACCTAAAGAACACGAGTTGAATTACTGTTTTTTATTCAGATTTGACCTAAAACACAGGTCCCATTTAAGCCAATCTTACCTTAAAACATGAATACACATACAAATAAGAGAGAAGCAACAGCGAGCAAAACAACTTGAGAGACACCCCTGCGCCAGGCAAAGGTCATCAGATGATCAATAACTCAATACAGACGAAGCCCGCTCAAACTCAACTCCTGTTTCCTCGGTGATATTACATTCACATCCCCCTCCTCCCAGCCGAGTTATCAACGAGAGCCTGCGATGAATCACTTGCCGATGAGTCATAGAGCTGTAAGGAGAATAATAATAGCAGCAGCCCATCAGCCTCTCCCCAGTTCCTGAGACTTTCACAATCTGGAGAAGCAATGAAGCTCTCCAATGTTCATCGACTTTATTATACTTAATGAAGCCTCTCTTTTCTTTATATTATGTTGAGGATTCCTCGTTCTATGGACCAAAGTGCGGCAGCTTCTGAGGCAGCCGCAAGGGCCAATTAGCTCTGGCCTGCAGCAACGAGTCCAGGTTTAATGACTACATTAGTGCCAGATCAATATGGAGCACACAAACACTGCAGGAGATCCAGGCCGGGCCACAGTGCTCACTTCCTGAGTGGAGGCAGCTTCTGGTCCAGCAAGCCGGTGAGGTGCATGCCAAAGCAGGGGCCTCAGTAAAAATGTTTTTACTGAGTTTTAAAACAGAGGGGAGAAAAGGTCCTCCAACTATCAGGAATCATCCCAAATCCCAGAGTTGCCCTTTTCAGTAGATTAAAAAGATGGAATTACTCCTTCCCCTTTAACTCGGGACAACATTAGACAAGCAGTTCAACACATGTGAGGTCTATGACGCGCTTCTGTTAGATGTTGTACCAGCAGTCCAACTTCTGGTTTATGTGTCTTAGCACACTAAGAAAAATATTATTAGAATAAAACTTCCAGATTGTTTGGCATTTTTCCTCTTACCTGTCAGAAATCTGTTTTTCATAAATAGCTCCAGAACTTAGCAAGAATTAAACCATTCAATGAGCTTCTCAGAAATGGGCTTCTGTATGCATGTAAAGAAATGGTGACATGGAGGTGCAGTGGTTAGCACTGTCGCCTCAGAGCAAGAAGGCTCTTGGGTTGAACCTTGTAGCCAACTGGGGCCTTTCTGTGTGGAGTTTGCATGTCTCTGTGGGTTTCCTCTCAGTAATCTGGTTTCCTCCCATGGTTCAAACACATACCGAATAAGGCAGCTGGCTACTCTAAGTTGCCCTAGGTGTGAATCCTTGTTCATCTAAGTGTCAGCCCTGTGATAGTTTGCATCATGTTCAGGGTGGACTCCGTCCAGATGGATAAGTGGTATAAATAATGGATGTACAGATGTAAAGAAGTCACACGGGTGAACATACAGAAGACACATCAGTTCAGCTCCCAACCTAATATTCCCGTTCAGAGAACTCATATCAGACAATTCCATACTGGATGTTTTGATGTCACACCACAAGTGTGCTCTCTTACTTTTAAAAGTGAGTGATAATTATGTAATAAAGCAAAAATTCACGAGAAAGAGAGAGAGAGAGAGAGAGAGAGAGAGATAGAGAGAGAGGGAGCTTTTACACGTTTGAGCACTGCTCCATTGAGATCAGAGAAATCAGAGAGCAAGAGTGTGTATTATAGTGATTTTCAGACTGTACACATTACATGAAGGTAAGGTAATGCTGATAAAATCACTATCACACACCCTTCAGTGGAGTTTATAAAAGCATGAACAAATCCGGTGTGAAGTAAATATAATCATTACTAAGTAATTCAGTTTTATATTCTGTTCCTACATATTAACCATCTATAGACAGTAATGCAATGCTGGCCACGCAGAGTTTACTTACTGCTGTTGGAACGACCCCTGGCATGCGGATGTCCACAGAGAAGTTGTAAGGGTTGGATAGGATGAAAGGCTGCCTGGCCTGGGAGCAATCACTTGGCTCAGAATATGCAGTTTCTTCAAATCTGAACAATACAGAGGACACTGAGGTCACCTCAAACATACGGTACAGATACATCTATCCATTAGATTTGGCTTGCATGAGTTTCCTCCAGGTACTCTGTTTTCTTCCGGCAGTCCAAAAACATGCACATTAGGCTAACTGGCTGTTCCAAATTGCCTCTAGGTGTGATTGTGAGTGTGAATGGTTGTCAATGTGTTGGCCCTGTGATGGACTGCCAAATTGTTTGGGGTGTACCCCACCCTTGCCCAGAGATGTGTGAAATAGGCTCCAACCTCCCCACGACCCTAATACGATTAAGCAGTTTGGCATGTGAATGAAATG
This sequence comes from Neosilurus mollespiculum, assembly GCA_030014195.1. Taxonomy (NCBI): domain Eukaryota; kingdom Metazoa; phylum Chordata; class Actinopteri; order Siluriformes; family Plotosidae; genus Neosilurus; species Neosilurus mollespiculum. Next base: position 32,332,743 of record JAQMYF010000026.1, on the reverse strand, counting down.
AATAAGTGGCAGAGTTGATGTTTTGCACGCAGGAAAAATGAGCACTGAGTGACTTTGAAAAAGGCCACATTGAAACGTCTAAACGACTGGGTCTAATTATCTCCAACACTACAGGTCTTGTGGGGTGTTCCTGGTATGCACTGATAAGTACCCACCAAAGAAAGGACAACCAGTGAACTAGCAAGAGTGTCATGGGTGTCCAAGGCGCTTTGATTCATGTGGGCAGCAAACGTTAATACGCCTGGTCTGATCCCACCGAAAATAAGTTGTGACAAACTGCTGAAACTGTTAATACTGGCTATGATAAGAAGGTATCAGAAAAACACAGTTTGTAGGGGTTGCCTAACCGTAGACCAGACAAGTGATGTTAATATTATGGCTGGTCAGTGTACAATATACATATCTAATTCTATTACACAGTCAAATTACAGGGTAAATATATGGGTGGGTGATGTGAATTATTCAAAAGATATGTTGGGATATAACATAAAAACACTAAGCATCAACTGTGCATAAATATTCCTGTTTACGCCACTGCGATTTACCTACAAGTACAATGTTTAATTTATAGATAAGCAATATGTCACACATTTGAATAGTTCAATATTGGATTTATAGTTGTGAAATATCCAAGAGACAAGTTAGGGCCTGTTCTCATCTATATTAACGCTGCAGTAAACAGTTCTTTCCTCCCTCACACACTTACACAGCCTGTCATTTTCTTGAGAAAAGCATGAACAAGACTGAACCTCCTTCCATAAATCTGAAATAATTTAACAAAAAAACCCTTCGGCACACTGACAATGATAAGAATGACCTTTTCGTATTAATTTTAGATCATGTAGAGACTCCATCACACAAGACCCTGTGTATGAGCTGTTACTATAGAAACAATAACTTAATGAGCGCATTAATATTTACCTATCATTAATGTTATAGCTGGAATTACCATATACCACACAACATGGTGTACAAATACCTACTGTCACAGCCTATTGCATACCTACTGACCAATCTGATTAGAGCATTCACCTGCGCTGTGATACAAACACAATCTAACAATCTGCTTCAAATCAGTTTGTTATTTAAATAAAAATACAATATTTGTGATAGCTCAGAAAAGTGACAAATATTAATATAATACTAAAATTATATCATATTTATGTCATAGATATAATCATGTCTTTTTTATTATACTGCAGATAAGTGTAACAGTTTCTATATTGCAATGTGATGCAGTGTATGGAGCCCCTAAAGGGACATGGGGAAAAAAAATTTAGATTTTAGTTTCTCGTGCGCACGTTACCTAAGGTTTCTCGTACGCACGCAATACTTTCTCGTGCGCACTGCGTGCGAAAGCTATCCCCCCCCCCCAATGTCCCATGTCCCTTTAGGGGCTCCCTAGCAGTGTGTGTGTGTGCACGTATCTGTATAATTAGGAACAGTGAAAGCTATAATTAGCACACCTTTAAAAAACAAACAAACAAAAAAACAGTTTTTATTTACCAGTTAATTTTTTTTTATTTCAAATTCACACTGTCAAAAAGAGAGACACGGATTAAAAAAAAAGTTTCTGATCAAACAAATATTAATATGAGGGTGAAATACTTCTATGAATAAGTACGTGACTATTTATTTATTTATCGACAGAATAAGTTTCTTACCGTTTGTATCTGTCCAGAGGGCTTTTGACACTGTAGCTATGACTGTGACAGATCAGAGCCAGCACAAGCACGCTACACAGCAGGACTCCCATATTCACTCCTCTCACACTCTCTCACTCAGTTTGAGTTGTTCCAGCAAACGGAATGGATCTTTTAGCTGATCTTCGCTTGTCTCACAGCATCAAACTTATTCTGGGTCCACACACTGAGTGTTAGGTCCTGCTAGGCTCCAGGCTTCCTCTACTTTACCCTCCTCTCTCCTTTCCACTCCTCTTCTTTCCTCTCTTCCTGTTATTACAGCTCAAAGGTAAGCAAAGGCGGGACTTCCCTCAGGTTCACCCTCTCCTCTCCTCCTTCTCCTTTCACTCACTCAGCTTGAAAACTGTCGTATTTGGAAGCTCTGTTCACTCCCACTGGGGCACAGCCTCTGCCACAACAACGAAGAGGAGAGAGAGAGAGAGAGAGAGAGACAGAGAGAGCAAACAGGCAGGAGAGAGACTGTGAAGGAGGAGGAGTGAAAGGAGGAGGAAGGTGAGAGGGAACGTGCAGATTCTCACTCGTCCTCAGGTTAGATGGCGCATATCACAGATACAGAGTCAGGCGTCTTTCAAAACCTGCACACACAGAGACAAAGAGGCAAGTTAGAATATTTAACCTTCTCCATCACTGAGCATCCTGTGAGCAGGTTCTACAGAGTGAATCTTCAGTCCTGCTGTTTGTGCTTCATGAAAAATACATGCAGAGAAGATGAAGAGCTTGAGAGAGAGAGAGAGAGAGAGAAACCGAGACACAGAAAGCCTCCATCACAGTACACTAATCTAATCACAGAGCCTGCCAGCAAATGGAGTCCTATAAACCCCCTGATCTGCTGTTGATCAGTGGAATGGTAAATATAATATAATGGGAAATACAATGGTACGATACTGATAGCATAGCGATAGACTTTTTTGTGAAAATCATGGGAATCATCAGTATTTCTGCACTCACAGTAACAAAACACTGATAGACATGCAAGTTTAATGTTTGTACAATTTACCAAGTTTTTTTTCTTTTACCCCATTTAATAAATGATAAACCTAAATATCTTTAAACTGCATATCATTAACCTCACAGGAGAATTTTGCTGGCGCTGTGAAATCCCAATCATTGTCAACAGAGTTTTGAACTTTTTACAGGTCTAATCAGGAAACTCATTCAGTGTCCCCTAAAAAACAGGAACGTGCTACTCTTTAGGGAGAATGTGTTAGTGTTGCTGTTAATCTCAGGTGAAAAATGTTTATTAAGAAAAAAAAAAAAAAAAAAAAACTGTTTTCATATAACAGCCCATCCTGGGGTGTTTCATTCCTCTTACATCACAGCAATTTGGCAATGCTAACAATTTTTAATTTATTTAAGGATTCTTATTCACTAAAGAACATCAAAATCATTTATTTATTCGTGGTAAACACTGTAGAAAAACCACAGGACAAATTTTACATGTTATTATTTACATTATAGCAGCTATAAACAGCCATTCCCTCACCAGCCTTTCTAATTCATTTCTTTTATTTAAAAAGACTTTTAAAAAAACACACAATAGGAGCACTCAGAAAGCGCAAACCCCAGCCAGGCCCCGCAATGGAAAAAAAAAAAAAAAAAAAATCTCCATGTCAAAAATTGTCATATCCCTCAATGTTAAAGAATCCATTAAAAAATTCCTGCATATGGAATTTGATCCAGATGATCTCCAAAATCTAATGGAGACATCCATGTCCAAAACCTCACCTCCGAGAGAAATTTCACGAAACTCCTCACATTGTTCTGCTAACAAACATACAAACAAAACTCAGGGTAAAACATATACTGCATTTTTATATATATATATAATTTATACATTTTAATGGCAGTTGGTGAACAAACTAATATGACATGATAGGAATGCTTTCAAAATCTTAATGTGAGGTTTGTCATCCATCTCAATATATAATCCCTGAGCTACATGTATTTTGTGTTTTTTTTAAAGAGGGAGATAATAAACATATCTTTATATTTCATGAATTGATTGTATCACCTTCGTATGGGTACAGTCAGTGGCTGTATATATATATATAGAGAGAGAGAGAAGCAGAGGGAGAAGAGTGAGGAGAAAGAAGAAAAGACATTTTGTAAGGATGCCATGTGGCCCACCATGTGGTGCATTGCAAAATAAATAAATAAATAATACAGATATGATGAAAACACAGAGAGCTAATATTAGAGAATCTTTCTCCAGCGTGAACATTTTTAATCTCCTCCTGAATGTCAGTTTGTTAATTTCAATTTTTATTTGGACGTCAGTATGCTGGCTTGTTCCGAGTGTGAGTGAGCAGCCAGGGCTGATGGGATTGCCTGATGAATTTCAGGTTCAGTCCACCAGCCTCATTACGACAAATCCTTGTTCTGTTCATCAACCTCATGTAAATTAGGGGCAATTCAGATAAACATATGTCTGAGAGGGAAAAAAAAAAAGATCTGCGCGTCGGGGGAGTGTTCAGGAGAATGGGGCTGGCAAATGAGCCTCCTTAGGAAAAAGACTGATCATTGAAATAATCCTCTCGATTGCAGTGCAGGAGACTGAAGAAATACTCCGGTGTTTTCCACCACAATCTCCAACCATATATACGTGCGGTGACGTGCACTTTTCCCTGTACTGTTAAAAGAACTGACAGTCTGAGCTCTTGCTGATAATGAAAGCCTAAAGGAACTTTTGGGTGGCAAATAACCATTTATGCAGACCCTATTTCTTTTGTATACTTTTTTAGTAAAGGAGATTTGTGAATTAGGCTCAATTTCAATTTCTTATTATATTTTTACCATATTGCTATAGGTTTTTTAGGTATTCCTTTACACCTTTATGATGCTGGCACTCATGTCAGAAGCTATTAAATAAAGCGATGGTCATGTGTTTACATTATAGACACATTTGATCTTCTGGTGTGGTGTTTTGAAAGTGGTTCAGCCTTCTTACTGGCGCTCCTAGCTGTCCCGTGTCCGTCCAGTGTCCATGCATCCCCACCACAGGAAACCCAATAAGGCTTTTATGTCACTGAGTTGATGCTGACTGGCTGTTTTGCATCATTGACTTGTATGATAAATGGGAGCAATTTTTTTTTTTTTTTTTTAAATCATTTTTTATTATTATTAACGAATCTAAAACCCAGTGAGAATAAAAACTAATTTTATTAACTAATTAACTAACTTTAGTAACTAATTAGTTACTAACTCTAGCTCACGTAGGCAGACAGACCTGCAAGATACTAAAACCTTCACAGCAGGAAAAGTAAACTTGTCTCGGTTTCCTGCAAAGCTCACATGAAGTTTACCACACACTAATGTAAAAAGTTCAGTCTCCTTAAAGGTATGTTAATGGTTAGTTAACTATCCAAATGTGCTTCCCTTATGCAGTGAATCTTGGGATATATTTAGTTCTTTTCAAATCCAACTGCCAATTATGAATCCATTTGCAATTGTAATAAGTGCTGACAATCAACGCAAGTTCAGTTGCCCAAAAAAAAAACCCCAAAAAAACCAAACAAACCACACACTTTGCATTTGCATTTATATGCACAGAAATTTTTACAGGGGCTGCAGAAATTAAAATGCAAATTAAAAAGTCCATTTCACATTTCATTCTCAGTGTATAAACTGATATGATTCTGCCATGCTGGAAAATGAATAACAATCCTTCTGTTTGTGATTACACTCTAATTCCCAACACTTTCACGCAGTGGAAAAAAATAAAGACTCCTGTTTGAGTTCTGATTTTCAATGTCACCAGCATGGATGTGTCAGTATTCAGCGTGTAAACCTCACACTTCCATGATGGACAATATAACTTTGATTCTTGAGGCAACATTATGATATGTGATGGTATCACCAAACGTGGTGTGATATGATCAAAACCTCTGCTCGATGTGTGACCAACTTTTTCAGAATGTGGGATTGGGCTACTGTTTAAAACATTTATTTATCTGTCCTTTTTTGATAATACAGAGTTTTAATTATCATCAGCAATAATACATTCATATTCAATTACAATCAGGAGCAGTAGATTTATGAATGTTGATTCTTTCCATTGTTACCTTTAAAATTGATGCATTGATCCAATTCGCCTCTTTGCTACAGCCCTAGTCACAAGTCCAGATGCCCCAGAGTGCCAGGGTGAATAAAACCACATTTAACTCAAAAACAAACAAAACATTAAACCGCATTTATATGATTTGTTTGTGCTGCACAAAATAACTTCAGCTTGTTTCCTTTTAATATTTCCTGTGCGTCTGTCCAAAACGAGTGTAATATCTCAAGAACAAGTGGATGAATGTTAACAGGATTTTTATGAAATTATATCACAGCGTGGCTGAAAGTTTTCTGATTGGTCAGGTGTGCGTTATTTCTGCATAACAGGGAGTAGCTCCAGATACAACAAACGATAGGTTTTATTAATACACTCATCTGAATACCTTATTTTTTTCTAAATAGGCACAACGAATCACACCACACCAGCATTCATCCCACAGTCCAGACACGTACATTAGGCTAATTGGCTCTTTCAAATTACCCCTTGGTGTGAGTGTGAGCAATCTGTGTGTGTGTGTGTGTGTTGACCCTGCAATGGTCTGGGCTAACTGTTCAGGGTATACCCCGCCTTCACACGGAGTTGACTAAATAAACTACGCAAAATAATCCCCTTCTGGGTGAAGCAAGAACCCTCCGCTTTTGTGTCGGGGTTCTGATGCCCCTTTTGGTGTTTATTTCCTGATAATGAATGACTTATAGTACATCATGCCTTATATATCGCTGTTCCAAACAGATTAACTCATTTCTGAAATAAATCAAAACAAATTCATGGTCACAAGAAGGTCAAATGTCCTAGTTTAATAGCTTTGTTCACGTTTAAAACATACTTTATTTCAGGTATAAACATTAGTAGCCAGATTGAATAGACTTGTTGGCAGCGGAGACGGAAATGGTGTCGAGTTCCCTGAGCTTAATGATGTGATGGACCAGCTTCAGCTTTCACTCAAAAAAGGATACAAAGAAATCAGGTATCTAAACAACATGAACAGCTAATTACAGTCATCCAGGAAGTGTGCAATTATGCAATTACTTTATAAAAATAATACTAAAATAAAGCTTCACATTAAACACCACAGCACTTTTAACTCAGAAGAATACAACACTCTTCAGGGTGATGTTCCAACAATATCACAGTTTAATAAATCACTCAGCTGACAAGCGCAGTGATTGAAGCAATTTCTATATTTAGTGCTCGACTGAATGCCAAAAGGTACGGACGTGATTTCGTTTAAAATCTTTCCGCTGGCTTTTTCCTGTGCACTTCTGCCGCTTCAGGAGATCAACAGCGCACCGGCCCTCTTGGCCTCGGCTTTGTAAATAAGGTCTTTTCCCTACGGCATCCATTCATCACACAGCAGCACAGCAGCCCACCCTGGTCCCCCTGTTCATTCACACTGGCACTGGGAGACAGGTGTTGCTTCATGTTGAATGGTTACTGTATTGTCTCTTCCCATAATCTCCGAGACTAAAGATCCCAGCTGTATGAGAAGTGCTTATTCTGTAATCATAGAACCATTCCGGCTCATCTGTAACAGCTTTACAGAAACATGTGGTAAGGTTTTTATTTGTGGAATTTGTTGTGGAATGGTTAGAGTTTCTCACCATGACTGTCCTCTACATCTGATCATTTAAATAAATAAGTGCTGGAAATCATTTTGTCCCACTGCACCAATGCAGCTCTACTGAGCCAAGAGGATGAAACGCAGAAAGCATGGAGGCGAAAGCCAGCCATGCGCCAAAGGCTGGGCAGGGAGGAGAGAGAGAGAGAGAGAGAGAGAGAGAGAGAGATGAGGAGCCTCTATGTTTGTGGTGCAGCTCTGGGGGCGGAGATGCCACTCCAGCAGCAGGAACTGTCCATATGCCAACATGACACCAGCCTCAGTCTGTGACACAAGCAGGAAGAATGGGAGCCAATGGAAAAAAAAAAAAGTCAATGTGTACTTTATGAGATAAGGCGAGGCTAAACCATTACTATCAGGACACTGTTTAACAAGTAAACAAGAGAAAATGATAGAACAGAGCTCTGGCAGTAAAAAACCTTCAACCTTCAATCAGGGGAAAAAAAAGACAACACGGTGTAATGGAGTCGATACTGAAACTCAACACTGTATTACAAAGAACTCATTCCTTAAAAGAAATTTATAATATATGAGTAATCTGATGCAGAACTATTTACCAAATGAATCATTCAACAAACTGACAGTTCAACCTGCAGTAAACTGTAAATAACACGAATACAAAAAAAAAAATAATAACGTCTTAATTTGGCCACATCATTTCACGGATCATTCAAAGGAATAGACAGTAACAGATGGTCTCGAAGGATAAAATGCAGAAACAGGAACCACACGTCGATTCTGTGTGCAATAAAATCAATAACCCACAAAATAATGATTCCCCAAAAATGCGCCAGAAGACATTGAATATCATCTTAAATAAATCAAATACTTAATGAATTGAAACAAAACAACACAGAAAACAGTTCATCAATGTCGTAACTCGCACCATGAAGTTTAAAGTTAAACATTTTATCATCAAGACTTGTGGGTAAATGCAAAAGGAACTTCAGCACAGCGTGAAATATACAGACTGGGATCTGTCTGAAAATGATATAACTAAATATAGAGTCATGGCTCATTTTGTAACTGTTCCCATGTACCATCTCGATCGCCGTCGGGAAGAACACTTTTACCCTAAATGAAAATGATAAGTTGGATTTTGATGGCTGCACATGCAATGGCAAAGGTATGCAATCAATTTCGCAGATGGGAACCAAGAAATGCACATAAGAGCAATTTAAAAATAAAATATACAGCCATTTTGATCTTCTCCCCATCTCTCTCTCTCTCTCTCACTCACAGCTCTGAGAACATCCAACAAACAGCTGAGTTTCCAGGGACGTCCCCGAAACTGTACTAAGACCTATTCCCCTCCTCACACACCCTCAGCACTCTATGCACAACATCTCATACAATTCAAACGCATATCAGATATTTTATAGCACACACCTAAACACAGTCATACACACTGCAAAACCAAAAAGAGAGGAGTCCTGTCCCTGAAACAGCGAGCCCCGTGTCAGGCTGCCTACCTGCTCGTAACGTAGCACAGAATGAGATCTGGAGAGAGACGGAGAAGACAGCTGCTTCTCCGCTGCCACTGAGTCAGGAGGGGTGAGCGAGATGGAGAGAGATGAGGAAGGAAGAGAGAGAGAGAGAGAGAGAGAGAGAGAGAGAGAGAGAGAGAGAGAGAAAGGGACGGCTGAGCGTGCACACTGACAGCATCATCATAAACATCACCAGCGTACGCGCACGCACGAACACACACACACACACACACACAGGAGGAGGAAACTATGGTAACAGCTGCGTGTGCCAGCAACCAGGCATCTCAGAAACGTAAGCAAGCAGCCGCGGGGTATGAAGCGCTATGACTGGACAGGCGTGAAAAATAAAGGGTGCGACCTTTCTGACAATACCTTTGTAAACACTGGTTCTGTTTTTCATGACAATAGAAAAATGTTTTGTGCTCGGGGCAGAATTATATAAGGCTCAATTAAACATCATTTAAAATATAAAGAACCATATACAACTGAAAGATACTAGTAATTGGAAAACATAATATATCTGTGGCTACATTCTGGTTGCGAGACATTGGCAATATTTCTCTTTTATGATTCAAAAAACTGGGTTTACACTGGGACCACGATGTCCATGATTAAAAAAAAGTGTGGAGCTCCACGATTAATGAGCACGCTTGGAGCACAGTTAGGGTATAAAAAGGAGGCAGGGTGCATGCAAGAGATGAGACTTGAAGGAATCATGTTTCCAAGTTCATGAAGATGGCGCATCAGGGTCTGTTAAGCTCTACTACGATTTCCACGTTATATCACGATTGGCGTCAAATCAGGAAAATTGTGGCAAAATTTTTGAGTCAAAAATTTTGTGACGATCATAACGATTCCACCAAGTTCCCTCAAGATCATCACAATTCGATCCCACAACCCGGCACGCTCCTCATGGTTCTCTCAAATCATGGAGATTGTGGACATCGTGGCCCAGTGTAAAAAGTGTAAAGTGTGTAAAGTGTAAACCCACCACACTTTAAGAGGATAATTATTACATCATTATTATTATTATTATTATAAATTCACTGTTTCCACCCATAATTATTTTTTTTATAGCAGAGCTCTGGAGCTCCATACTTAGGCAAATGCTGTTAAAGCCACAAGCGTGATTTTGTTTTTGTTTCGGTGCTCACGTGACAAGTCAACCCAGAAAAAATAAAAGGCAGGAAAAATATATCACATGCACGCCGCCGCTGAGTGAACTTGCACTTCACAGCTTATTCTCTTACTTTTTACTTTGTTTCTGTAAACTTACACATCCAAAAGATTCCAGAGCTGCACTTTTAAGCGGTGCCTAAATATTTATATACCAAAAAAATGTTTTTGCCACTTAGTCAAGCTTACCGTAGCTGATCAGTTTAGATATGCTTCTGCAATATATGTATGCATATTTATTTTTTATTTGATTTACTATATTAAGTAAATATAGTTATTTACTTAATATTATTCCCACAAGGGAAATTTGCCTCCTCATTTAACCCATCCAAAGTAAGCGAACACACACACACACAAACATTGTGCACACACACTCACAGCAGTGGGTAGCCACATTGTTGCGCCCAGGGAGCAGTTGGGGGTTAGGTGCCTTGCTCAAGAGCACTTCAGCCATGAGGGTGGAGGAAGGGAAAGGTGCTGCTCACTCCCCCACCACCACACATTTTTCCTGGCGGTTCGGGAATTGAACCAGCAACCTTTCGGTCCCAAAGCCACTTCTTTAACCATTAGGCCACGGCTGCCCCCCATGGTCTAATTTAGTCATAATTTACTCGCATTTTACTTTAGGTTATTGTAGCTTACAAGTAAGTGAAGCTTCTATTCATCAGATTAGTACTTGTGTCTAATCAAAATGTCACTTTTTAAAAATTGTATTAAGAGTGTTTGCCCATGCCTGCTTTAAAACAAAAAAAGTGTTTATAAATGATACAGTCCATACAAACTCTCAAATTTCCAGTTATTTCCCATTAATTTCCAGGTATTCTTGTTAATTCACATGAAAATTCCCATTTGTGACTTGAAATATTTTTAAAATTCCATAGCTTAAGTTCTCATGGAAAATGGGTGCAAAGTTAAGAATTTTTTTTTTCATAAATTACATCCTTCTGCATTCCTAATAATAATTATAATAATAATAATAATAATAATATTAATAAGTTTTACTTTGTTACAACGCATAGCAACTCTGGTATTATCAGTCTCAGATGATGCAGTGCAGCTACCGTAGAAACTCCAGCGTATCATCCGTTACTAAAAAATAATACCACATTAAGACAAGAGCATGAAGATCAACCGGTCATAAGGTGGTGTAGTGATTAGCAAGTCTTCCTAATAGCAAGAAAGTCCCCGGGTTCTGCAGGGGCATTTCTGTGCAGAGTTTGCATGTTCTTCCAGTGCTTGGCCCACGTTTCCTTCAAGTACACCCCCCCCCCAGTCCAAAGACATGCACA
>JAQMYF010000026.1:32294286-32313608 GCA_030014195.1 Neosilurus mollespiculum | reverse complement strand
ATATATATATATATATATATATATATATATATGTGTGTGTGTGTGTGTGTGTGTGTGTGTGTGTGTGTGTGTTTTGTTTGCACATTGTGACCCTGACATATTTATTCAGATAATCATGTCAATAAAAGGTATGTCATGTCTAACTCACTCATAAAAGTGTCTTCATCATCATATGCCTATAGATCCATAGAGTTTAAAATCTTCAAACAAAACAGAAGGATGGTTATAGAAGACAAAATACCCCATGACCAATTTATGGATTTATCCTCTGTTATGGCTGTGTAAAATATTAATTCATCACTCACTCACTTACTCATTTTCCAAACCACTTAATCCTACTATGGTCGAGGGGAGGCTAGAGCCTCTCTCTGTCGATTCTGAGCAAAGGCAGGATACACCCTGGACAGCTCTCCAGACCATTGCAGGGCCAACACACACACACACACACACACACCTAGGGTCAATTTGGAACAGCCAATTAGCCTAATAAGCATTACTATGAGAGGAAACCAGAGTAACTAGAGGAAACCCTTGAAAGCCTGGGGAAACTCCACACAGAAACACCCAAATCCAGAACTCGAACCTAGGACCTTCTTGCTGTAATGGACGATGTAAACATGCAGTTCCCCAGCGTTAATACACATGTACAAGGCATTTTATGAACACCAGTTAATTTCATCCCAAATTACAGGTGCAGTTTAATTACAACCAATTGAAAGATATTTATTAGATAGATAATTAAGCATCAATTATTTATTAGGCATTATTAATGAAACTAAAACAATAATTCACTTGCAATAAGCTAAACATGAACAGATTCCATATTTGGATATATTTACATCTAAAACAGATCATCCTCTTCGCTAATCTTGTCTGAAGATGAAGGATGGAGTAATTTGTAGGATTAAATCAGCAGTATTGTTTATACATACATCTGCAACCCTTTAAACTGCTCTGTACAAGTGTTTGAGTAGTGCACCATCATCTGGCATCTTTTTGTACTTCACTCAATTACCATGATTCACCATGGTCTATAAAATAATGATAACATTCTTCTTTGCTCAGTTTTTGATATATGTCATCATACTGATATCTAACTCTGCATGGGTGCCCTGGCCTATTAAAATACATCAAACTACCCTGCTAATTTTCTACACCTTTGCTCCATCTCTAGTGCTTGACAGGATTTGTCCTGTTGAACCACATGCTTCCTTTCCCATTTCCAACATGACATGTGCAGACACTTGATAAATAGCTTCCCAACAGAGGGAGCCAGTCAGTCGTACCGGCTCTAGGTCAGCAGCCTAAATGTGAGTGAGAGGGCTGGGTTGGATTTTTGGCATCCCTTTTTATTTCGATAATGCGTTTGGACTTGTTTATTTCACAGACTTGTGCACTTTGAGGTCAGATTGCACTCTACAGCCCGAATCTTCTCGGCACTTTCACATGCCATAAATGTAGATGTAGTCCACTGTGGGTGTGAGTGTCAGTGTGAGTGTGTCCATTGAAACAGAAGGGCTTTTTACAATCAGAAAGAAAAGATGAAAAATTTCAAATCTCAAAAATTTAAACAGCCAGGAGAAAAAACAAGCAAACAAACAAGAAGAAGAAGAAAAAGAAGAGTGAATCAATTATTCAATACACCAATAACAAACAAACCAAAGATTTATTTAATCCCGTTAGTGCAGATTTATTCCATGGGCAAAATACAACTATTTAAATATTCAGCTCATTGTGTACATCATCATCATTCGCGAAGCCACTTAATCCTATTAGGGTCGCAGATAGACTGAGCCTATCTCAGCCGATACTGTGGAAAGGCGGGGTACATCCTGTACAGCTCACCAGACAATCGCAGGGTCAACACACACACACACACACACACACACAACCATTTATACTCACACCTAGGGGCAATTTGGAACAGCCAATAATGTTCATGTTTTTGGACTGTGGGGGGAAAACAGAGTACCCGGAGGAAACCCTGTAAGCTAACTACTATGCCACCATGTACATGTGTATACTAATGCAGTATTTTCCTTCCCTATTGGAGCTTCATGCCAGACATCATTTCACAGACTTTCATGGAAATGTATGTATGTTTCATAGTTTTTTTTTTGTTTTGTTTTTTTTTACATTTCTTTAACAAACAACTTTCTTACAATCCTATTACAATATTAATGTTGTTGTTATTACATTATTATTATTTTATTATATTATGTCATTACAATGTAAATCTTAATAGCTGCAGGCAAAATGGTACAAAGAGTCTATCCTGTCAAAGCTCCTTTGAAGGCAAATTACAAATATTGCTAAATGCGTTTGCATGTTTACCCTGAGCTTGCTTGGGTTTCCTCTGGGTGCCCTGGTTTCCTCTCACAGACCAAAGACATACACATAAGGTCAGCTGTTTACACTTAACTGTCCATAGGCGTGAATGGGAGTGTGAATGTTTCTTTGTCTCCATGCTAGCCATATGAATGATTAGCAGAAGCCACTGCATGCTCAAAGTTAGCTAAGGATTTTCTCCAATTAACCTGCAACCTTGACTGATACATGGTATACGAGGGGTTTCTAAAAAGTGCGATCCAAGTGCTGCAACACCAAAGGAAGAAGTGCGTAGACCCCAGGGGAGACTATGTAGAAAATAAATCACATTTGTTCAACTTCAACCACTGCATCATGGTAAGCCTATGAACTTTTCAGACCACCCTTGTAGATGATGGATGGATGGAAATGTAACAAAACCCCACATATTCTCATTTGTTGGTAGAAAAAATGACTCAACGTGGGAAATGTTTACATTTCTGGAATCAAGAATAACAGCACCACCAACAATCATAAGTAAATACAGAATACTATGACCTAGTTGTGGGGTGGACATCTTTCTCTCCCAGGCTATTGATACACTCAGCCTATTTTTGAGACAATAAAGGAATTACTACTTGGTGTTTTTGTTTTCCTTGCCAATATTGTGACCAGCAGTTACTAAAACAACATATCTTCATTTATTCATTATCTGTAGCACTCATCCTGTTTAGGGACACAGGGAGGCTGGAGCCAATCCAAACTGGAGCCAGTAGCTTGCCAGTCTATTGCAGGACCAACACAGACAAACCACCACTCCCACTCACACCTGGGGAAATTCAGAATAGCCAGTTGGGTCATTCCATATCAAATCTTTCAAGAAAATCAAGAAAACTTTCCAGGTGACCATGTCAGAATTCAAGGGAACTTTAACCAGACACAGAACATGTTTCAACATGAACACATGCAAAATTTCAAGGTCCTAGTTCAAAAATTTCTGAGATGTTCATTTACAGATCGCAGGCTAGTACCCATTTGCGACTTGCACTTTACCATTTTGGGCATTTTTGAAAGCTTGTAATTCCCTTAATAATTACTGTACAGAGCTGAAACTTTGCATTCCAACAGAACCGGAAATACTCTGTCAGAATCTGCAACAAAATTATTTGTTAGGGTTAGGTTGCTATTGATACTGCAATTTTGAAAAAAGTGCAATTTTGAACAAAGTATTTTTGAATTTTTGACACAGAAAATATATTCACCGCTCCTCAAAAGTATTTTATAGCAAATTTAAGCAGATTTCCATGTAAAACACAGTTTTTAAGAAGAATAAATGTGATATGGTGTTTTAGTGAGTGACCAAAAACTAACCGGTAGGTGAAAACTTGCTGATCTTGTGAGCCCCAGAAGAAGATGCGGACAGTTCACCAAGGTTATGGAACTTTACTACAGGCAACATGAACATATGATCTAGCAACACAAAAAATTTCAGCTTTGTTGCTCATTTCCTTCATATTTAGCCATCATCTTGAAATTTTCATAAATTTTGCTTGTGTTTTTTGCTTTCCCTCTGAAGAGGAATAAAATGTGCATAAATATTTTGTATGAGATTAGAATATAGTCTCAAACTGGTATCAGAGTAATAATAGACAAAAACAAATGTTTGAAATTTGTTTTTATAACAATTAGAAAAGTGACATTTGTTGCGTATAATTATGTCATAGATTCTATTATCGAATAGCACATGTACAATATAAGTTATATAACTTATATTTATCATTTCAAATGATGTATTTATATCCTCAGTGAATAATTAATATAAGGATATATTATGATAGAGATTATATACATCTTCTTTTCATAAGCTTAAGTGCACGTAACTACACTCTCCCAAAAAGACTTCCAACAAACAATGGGATTTTGCCAAATTTTCAGTAGAATTGAAACATATCTGCATGTATTGAGCTCTCTTTGCAATAACAGTTTACTGATAGATTGTTGCAAGTATTTTAATGAAGTTCCATAATATTTGATCAAAGTTTATGAAAAGAAGATGTATATAATCTCTATCATAATATATCCTTATATTAATTATTCAGTGAGGATATAAATACATCATTTTCAATGATAAATATAAGTTATATAACTTATATTGTATATGTACTATTCGATAATAGAATCTATGACAGATAACTGACAGAAATGAGCAACAAGGCTGAAAATAAGCTTGCTGTAATAGCTTTTTATAAACAATATCACATTTCAGCCTCTATTCCTAATTTCATGCATCAATTTTAACTAAAAAAAGTGCTGGTATTAAACACACAACTACACAGCTATGGTTCAGTAAGCTAATCAACATCACCCCATTAACAAACCCCAACCTATAATATTATGATTATAATTATTTTCATAATCAGCAGTTGTAGAGACAACCCTGGTTCAGGAAGTCAGTGTGCCATAAATTTCGTGAATGCAGATTAACAAGCTCTCTTGTTTCTGACAACTGGAAATGGTACTTAGGCCTGTGGTTTTTGATTTGTCATGTAATAGCAAAGTGTTCCTACCCTAAGGGCTGAGCAGGTCTGCAGTCGAGTCCTAAGAGATCCTTCCCACCCACAAATTTACTCCCATGTGTTCTACTTATCCAAGCTTCCTGAGACTGAAAGAGAGAAAGACATGATGGATACCCTGCACAATGACCACATACATTGTGTTTATTATTACTATTCATTTATTCTCCAAACAGGAAATGACTGATAATATTTTTATGCTTTATCTATGGCTTGTCTAAGTGAATGTTTTTCAAGAATGTGTAAATCTCTTTAATATTCAATGTCTGTACCACCCTCTGCCTTGCTGTATATCTGGAAATTCTTCTTCAGGCAGCATGCTGTCTTTTTTTTTTTTTTTTGCAAGCTTGGGAAATGTTGAAAATCATCCAGAAACAAGGCTACTACAGAACCACTACGGATCAGGTTAAATAAGCTTACCCTAAGCACCTGTCTTTGCTGGCTTAAAAAATGTAATCCACCATGTACAATTAATGCAAATTGTGTACAATGTGGGCAGCACAGTGGCGTAGTGGTTAGCATGTATGCCTTAGCATTTCTGTGTAGAGTTTTCCCCATGGTTGTGTGGGGTTCCTTTGGGTGCACTGGTTTCCTCCCACAATCTAACGTTATGCACATTAGGATAACTAGCTGTTCCAAATTGCCCCTAGGTGTGAGTGTGAATGGTTGTGTGTGTGTGTGTGTGTGTGTGTGTGTGTTGGCACTGGAATGGATTGGTGAGCTGTTCAGGGTGAACCCGTACCTGGCCTTCGCCCAGAATCAGCTGAGATAGTCTCCAGACTCCCCTTGTCCCTGGTTGGATTAAGTAGTCTGGCCAATGAATACATGAATATACATATGCACTAGTAAACTCTGTTAGCCATTTTCATTAGAACATTTCAGTAATTAAAGGGCAATCGCAACCTAGCATTATAGCAACCTTTATTTCAGTATTAATGGCATCCAGATCCAGAAATTTGCACATACCACTCTCTTTGTCGCTGAACAAAGACTAGTATTATGGTGATTTTTACACACTGAACAGTGCCATGCACACAAACACAAGTGCACAAGTGCCTTCCCAAACACACTACAAAACTTTACTGTTACTTTTACTTTACTACCTGTGAACTGGCAAGAGTTTCATGGGTGTCACTGATGACCATCACCCCACCGCCACCATGCAAACTGCTCAACCACACGACACCATATACGCTGTCAGGCATCTGCCCTGTACAGTGAAAACCGGGATTCATCCGTGAAGAGAACACCTCTCCAATGTGCCAGACGTCATCGAATGTGAGCATTTGGCCACTCAAGTTGGTTGCGACAAGGAACTGCAGTGAGGTCAAGACCCCGATGAGTGCGACGAGCATGCAGATGAGCTTCCCTGAGATGGTTTTTGACAGTTTGTGGAGAAATTCTTTGTTATTGCAAAGCGATTGGCTGGAGGTGAAGATGCTGAATGTGGAGGTCCTGGGCTGGTGTGGTTACATGTGGTTGTGAAGGCGGTTGGATGTACTGGCAGATTTTCTAAAATGCCTTTGGAGACAGCTTATGGTGGATAAATGAACATTCAATTCACGGGCAACAGCTCTGGTGGAGATTCCTGGAGTCAGCATGCCAATTGCACGCTCCCTCAAAACTTGCAACATCTGTGGCATTGTGCTGTGTGGAAAAACTGCATATTTTAGAGTGTACTTTTATTGTGGCCAGCCTAACGCACACCTGTGCAATATTCATGCTGTCTAATCAGCATCTTGATATGCCACACCTGTAAGGTGGATGGATTATCTCGGCCAAGGAGAAGTGCTCACTAACAAAGATTCAGACAGATTTATGAACAATATTTGAGAGAAATAGGCCTTTTGTAAACATAGAAAAGGCTTTAGATCTTTGAGTTCAGCTCATGAAAAATGGGAGCAAAAACTTGCATTTATATTCCTGTTGAGTATACATACACACATATATATATATATATATATATATATTTTTTTTTTTTTCTCCCTTCTTCTTTTTCTTTGGCTTGTATTATCTTTCTCCAACATCTCAGTGTGTTTGGAAAGTCTCCTCTGTTCAGTTACTCAGTGGATCGCTGTGTCCACCAGCAGCAGACCCTCTGTTTTCATTACTGACTGTCATGTGTGATCCGGCAAGCCAGACTGGGGAATTTACTCTGCAGCGCCAATCGATCACAGAGCTCTATTTTGTTACACACACACACACACACACACACACACACACACACACAAAAACAATTTCTCTCTGTTAACCAAGCTTATTGGAAACCACAGCTTGCTAGATCTTATAGGAACATCAGTAAGACACATTGCTCAAATTGACACTCCAGCATTTGTATGGGAGATTAACATGACACATTTCTCACCAGCAGGTTCTGAGAGACTAATGGGATCTCATCATCTGCTGTGTGATATAATGAAGTATCAAAGGACGCAATGTGAAAATACGTTTCTTGGGAATCATGCATGCATGCATGCAAAAAAAAAAGAACTTTAGGCATCAAGTTGAAGAATTTAGGCAGCCAACACCTGTCAGTGTGTTTGTTTATCCCTACACAAGAGACAAATATTAACTGCTCTGATGGAGACATGTTTCAAAACCGCTGTAAATGGACATGTCTTGGCAGATTGATCAACATCCTGCTCGTCTGGTAACGGACATCAGATCTCAAACTGTCTGATTGGAAAAATTACCCTGTCACTGACAATCAGTCAAGCATTATGGAAATGGAGCTGTGCTGGAATGTGGCTGCATTTGCAAATATATTAACCAGAGCTACCAGCAACATAATAAACAAATTCCAGAGAAACAAGACTGATTGAATTGAGAGATTTTCTGGCACACCCTACAATGTAGTTTGCATCTTGGATTTCTCTTGTAGTCTTACAGCACAGGGTGAAGGCATGATCATGTAAAACACCACCATTTATTTTTCTCAAATGGCAAATACAGCTCGTGACAGGAAGCATTTACAAAAGCGGTGAGAATTGGCTCGTGTCTCCACGGAGTCCATAAAAGTGAGTTCACTCTCTGAATTTTACTGCTTCCTGCTGGTCTGTTGCCTGTCACAGAGATGCCACGTAATGGATGAAGCCTGATTAAAAATTTAGAGACAGTTCACTTCACAGTGGAACCACAGAAAAGCCTTTGCTATACATTGCGCAATAATGTATTGTAAATATATTGTTCAACACAATCTGCATACATGAAAGCATCACTAATCGCTCAGAGAAGAGCTTTTTTTTAGGAAGTCAACGAGACTTCAAAGGATAACTGTCATCTTTGCAGGGTGTTTTCTAGGTCATTCAGCACCACAAAGATTTTGACAAAAATATTTACAATTGCAGTCTAAACCAGGTGGCAGGAAGAGAAAAACACTTGAGCACTGATTTCTCATCACATTTGAAGCACATCAGCCTGTGTTTACACAGAATAATACTACACTAATCACCTGTTTTTGTTTTTCTTTAAAAAACCAAGAGCCTGGTTATCATAAAAAGAGATTAGCAACCTAGGCACACAACTTTGCATCAAATTTAAGTCTATCTTAGCCTTTTTAGTCTAAACAAAGTTTTTACTAATGTTATGCTGATGTGTCACGTCAAGAGCACTCAGCTTTCATAATACAGCATAGGAAATAATCCCCAAGCTGGAATAAGACAAAGAAAAACTATTCAAATGGAACAACAAATGCAAGGACACAGAGCTTATAACCCGAAAACAAATACAGTATTGTATACATTTAATGAGTTCAAAGACCAGCCTTTGAAATCCAAATGGATTGGAATCTATATGGAATGGATCATAATGAATAAATCATGGATTAGAATCATAGGAAAAATTAAAAATAGTACAAAATCCATTCATTTACTCATTCATTTGGCAGTCCGCTTTATCCTAGTAGGGTCACGGAGAGGCTGGAACCTATCTCTGCCAACTCCAGCCGAAAGTGGGGTACGCCCTGAACAGCTCACCTGTCCAACTGCAGGGCCAACACACACAACCATTCACACTCCCATTCACACCTAGGTGCAATGTAGAACGGTTGATTAGCCTTATGGGCATGTCTTCAGACTGTGAGAGAAAACAGGCATACCCGGAGGAAACTCATGTAACTCATGGGGAGAGTATGTAATCTCCACACAGAAATGACCTCACCGAGCCTGGGACTCAAAGCATGGACCGTCATGCTGTAAAATGTTAACTCCAAAATTCAGGACCCAGAATAGTGCTACCCTCATCAAAAATTTCAAGTCAATAACAACCATAGAAATACATCCATTCATCCTTCGTCCATGATCTATACAGCTTATAAATCAGGGCCATTCCTAGATGATTACAGGCGAGAGGCGAGGTACACCCTGAACAGGCGACCAGCCTATCACAGGGGTAAAACAGACACATTCATGCCACCGAGTAGCCAGTTTATCTAATTTGAATGTTTTGGACTGTACAAGGAAACCAGAGCACCCTGAGGAAACTTAAGTACAGTGAGAGCAAGCAAACTCTAAACAGAAATGCCCTTGGCTGAGATTCAAACCCAGAACCTTCTCACTGTGCAGGGAGAGCGCTACCCACTGAGCCATCATATGCTTAGTGATATATGTAAATTAAAAAAAAGAAAAGAAAGAAATGCACCAGCAGTGATTAACGTATGTTTACACGTATATATCCAAAGCCTGTTGAAACTCACTGAACAGTAAAATCACTTTAATTACTAAAATGAATCCGAGATGACCTCGGAACGGACACGCAAAAATGAATGTCATCATTGTTATGTTGTCTAATAGACTTAATGTTTTAATTGTCTGCTAGACTTCATTTAATGTCATTCACTGGACTGGCCTTAAATGAATGTCATTGTTAGTACATCAGCAGACAGACTTAAATGAATGTCATCATTGTTAAGAAGTATAAAAGGCAATAAAACCTAACCAAATCCAGCTAGTATTTTAAACAGCTAATATTTTATTTAAAAAAGCTGTATTTTTAATTGTACTGTAATTTTATTGCAAAAAAATAACAACCACCTTTTTTTTTTAATTGTGACATTTCTGTGGAACTGGTATGTCTTATTAGATAAATGAGCAATTTTCTGACTGAATAAGTAAATCTCTTTTAAGGTGTCCCTAAAAGTCATCTTAGAGAATTTCTTACTCATTTGCCAAACTGTTTAATCCTGCTAGGGGAACAGGGAGGCTAGTGCCTATCTCAGCCAACACTTGGCAAAGGTGAGGTACACTCAACCATTCACATTCACACCTAGGGTCAATCTGGAACAGTCAGTTAGCTTAATGTTCATGTCTTCGAATTGTGGGAGGGAACCGGAGTAACCAGAGGAAACCCATGCAAGCAGGGATAGGACATGCAAACTCCACACAGAAACACTCGAGCCTGGGAATCAAACCCAGGACCTTCATGCTGTGAGGCAGACGTGCAAACCACGACGCCACCATGCCACCCCGTCTGCTTGAATTAAAAAATTTTAAGTCTCAAATTAATCTTTCATCAGTGTTGAAAAATTTTAAACAAAAAATGTTATAGTGCTGATGGCACAGTGGTGTAGTGATTAGTACATCCACCTCACAGAAAAAAGTACCTGGGTTCGAGTCCTGGGCTTGGGGAGGGCAGTTCTGTGTGGAGTTTCTATTTTCTCCCTGAGCATGCTTGGGTTTCCTCCGGGTACTTCAATTTCCTCCCACAGTACAAAGACATGTACATTAGGCTAACTGGCTGTTCCAAATGGCCCCCAGGTGTGAGTGTAAGTGTGGATGGTTGTATGTGTGATGGCCCAGCAATAGTGTGGAGAGGTGTTCAGGGTGTACCCTTCCTTTTCCCAGTGTCAGTCTGCATCTCTGCATCCCTAGTAGGATTAAGTGGTTTGGCAAATGAATAATTGATATGAAACTACTAAAAAAGCTACTTACTAAACAGCTAGTTTATATTTTCTTAGCTAGCTCCAGGTGTATGTTTGGGGAGCAACCAGGAGATCTGGGGAATAACTACATATGACATTACAAGCAACCAGGTATATTAAAAATATAAGCTGATCTCTTTTATAATCAGTACATTAGCTATTAGTAAAATTGTGTAAGGGTTCCTTACAGATGACATTACAGTTACTACTGAAACTGTAGATGGTTGAAATGAAAGTATGGTTAAAAATACGGTTAGAGTGAACGTATGCAGTGAAAGTCATGGGTGTTGGGTGGTGTTGGATATGTCAGAAGTAAAAGGCAGTGAAAACAGTCATCAATGCATCGAGAATGAGGAGGGCATTTATAAGAAAGAGAGAAAAAGAGAGACCTACAGCCATGTGCAGGTAGAATGATGAAGCCTGCAACAGAGTGTGGAGATAGAAAGAGGTAGTAAGCACTCAGTCATGAGGAAAAAAGAAATAGAAAGAGGAAGACAAGGGCTAGAGACTAGATTAAAAACAGACATACGTAAATGCATGTATGAAAACCATAGAATGAAAAAAGTTGATTATGTGCCATTAATAACATGATTAAACTGAGAGCATTACTTATGCCTTCATATTATAGAGTCGTCACACACTGAGCATTATACCTGCTGGAGAGACCTCCGCTTGGTATACGTTAATACCTCAAAGCCTGTATGACTCACTCGCTAAATACATTCGCTAGATCTAAATTTACAAATGAAGACATTCCATTATTTCAGTTTTGAAGCAACAAAGTCACAAAAACATGGAAATATATATATCATAAGGCTGATTTCAGAGTTATACATACAGTCGCAGGCCATTTTATTAGGAACACTGATACAATGTTTTAATCAGCCAATGATGTGGCAGCAGCACACTGCATAAAATCATGCAGATACAAGTCAGGATGGGGAAAGAAAACGTGACTCAGTGGCATGCTTGCTGGTGCCAGAAGGGCTGGTTTCAGAAACTGCTAAACTGCTGTGATTTTCACCCACAACAACCTCAGTGTGGTTTTTTTTTTTGTTTGTTTGTTTTTTTGTTTTGTTTTAGTTCTGTTGGAGTGTTGTAAGAGTTCAGAGAATGGTCCAGAATCTTTGGAGCTGACAGGTTATAGGAAGTCAAACTGTTACTCTTCACAACTGTGCTGAGCAGAAAAGAATTTCAGACCACATAAGACATCGATCTACGGAGACAACAGCAGAAGGCCAGATCAGGTTCCAGTCCTATCAGCAAAAAACCCCCACAAATCTGTAACATTTGTCAACTGTTCAGTTTCAGTGGAT
Organism: Neosilurus mollespiculum; assembly: GCA_030014195.1. Lineage (NCBI taxonomy): Eukaryota > Metazoa > Chordata > Actinopteri > Siluriformes > Plotosidae > Neosilurus > Neosilurus mollespiculum. The sequence goes on along the minus strand of JAQMYF010000026.1, from coordinate 32,301,495 downwards.
CAGTGAGTGTATATCAAGGTATGGAATATACATAAACAAGGCTTTAAAGCTATAAATATTTGCAGTACTCTGTACCTGAATGTGCTGCTTTCAAATCTGTTATCACAGAAAATAACAACATACTAGAAGCACTCGGAGAGCACAAACCTCCACTGAGGCAGCTCATTTCTTTCACTGTTTTCATTTCTCCTAAATATTATTTTCATATTTTTGTTCTCAACAAGCCCTATATACAGTATTTCAACATTCCAGATCATCAGATCCAGAATGTTTCTTGGATCCTGGCCAAACCTTGGTTGGTGATAGATCTTACCTAGATGTATTTTTTGGGGAAAGCACTGTAGACATTAATGAAGATAAACACAAAAATGGTAAAATCGCCCCTATCACACAGGGGTAAAGAATCATTTACAGAATTCCCAGATCTGGATCATGATCCAAATCAACATCAAAATATAAGGCAGTGTTACTTGGGCCATACTAAACTGCTCTAAACAAATTAGTCTAATCTGTTCATAAACGTTGGAGTTAGTTGCTTTAAAAAAACAAAAACAAAAAACACTATGCCGACAAAAACATAACCTCCTTGGCGGAGGCTATTAAAGGAAGTATAGAGAAACAATAGGATGAAGTCATTCAGCCAGCTGAATCATGTGTGCTTAGAGATGTTACTAATGGGTCACTGAGTCAATATGGAAAAGAAGAATAATGTCAAAAGAGAATAGTATCCATTCACCCCTCAGTAATCATGTTAGGATTTGGCACTTGACCCCTTTGTCTTAAAATTAGAGGTGACATCAGCAGTGTTTTCACAGCTAATTACCCCTAGCGTGTTGTTGTATAGGACCATTAACTCTATCTAATAGTTTTCTGGTACTGGTCTTCAGTGTTTAGAAAAGTTCCCATCGCCCCTCCTAATGCTTGAGCTGACTGACTTATTGCCTGTGTCACTGCTCATCTTATCACATCCACTTTCTCTCTCTCTGTGAAAGATCCCAGTGTGTGTAAAGAACACTTTTGCTCTGCTTCTTATCTGTGTCCCGGAGACACCTTTCTGTCCGTCCTCTTAAATCGATTCAATTGGTAAAATTTGGCGCCCACTCGAACACCAGGATACTCTCACTTTCCTCGCTATGAGATGAGTCATCAATCCTGTGGAGCTCTTGCCAGACAAGCATTTATCCTTTGTCCACTTTCCAGAAACAGTAGGATTCTTGCAATGTTGGCGCAAATAACATTATTTCTGCGAATTACTCAGGAGATCCCCCTCCCAGCCCATTGGAAAAAAACAACAACAACATTACACAGATTGCTAAGAGTTACAATGTCTGCCGTGTATATGTGGTTAAAACTATACTCTATGTTTTATATGAATACAATTTTTTTGCTGTCATTACAGTCATTACATTCTCATCCCTATTGAAACAGAAAATCAATATTAACTGCAATAGATTTAATTTGTAGTCACAGTTTGCTATTTTAATTTAATTGTCAGTGGAAATGTTCCACTCAAGCTTATTTATATACACGAAGAAATTGGCCCATTATAATAAAAATATTTTTACCATTAAAAACAAATTTTATTTCTGTAGTCTCTGAATGCCAGAGCTATACTAATATATTTTCATCCAACCAATCCATTATGAGGGTTCCATTAACATCCTTATCCTGATCATCATCGTGATCATCAGCATCATCTTCCATCGTTTATATTTTTTCCCCTTTATTTAAATACAAGGTATAAGACATTTATTTTATTCCACTGTATTTTTACATATTTACTACAGTGGCCTTCTTCATCCCATCACTTTTCCCTGTCTCATGTAGCCATGCTTTTTATGTAGCCCTATTTACGGTACCTCTCTTACTCTCGCAGACAATTATATTATCACAGGATGGTTTGGAGTAAGCTCCTCCTCCATAATGGAAATTTCATCTAATTCTTTCTTTAAACTGGCATATTAAATAGCTCTCTCTTTCTCTCTCTCTGAATGCTTTCATTGCTATCTTCCATAGAACTTTTGTCATCAATGGAGTTTCTGCACTTAGTTTATGTCTGTACTGAGCTCTTTACAGGAACAGGCCTTCAATCTCTTTGTCAATCTGTAGAAGGATTATAGCACTTACCAAATCTATGCACCCGCTATTTTTCATAAATCACATGCTGTTTGAAGTTGGTTAAATTATGTGAGTGCAGCTATCATTTATTTTCTTGAGGTACATCTTGAGCCCAGATTTAAACCTAATAGGCCCAAAATATATCACAGAACAGGATATTTTATAAAAGCAAATCCCTGTCTTGTAAGACTGGGATGAAATATAATCTGGTCATTATCCATGTGCGTTCCACTGTTGGGAGTAATGGGGCTGGAATTGTGGAGGTAGGTCTTATTGGATTATACATTCAACCAAATGGTGTTTAAGTCTGACGCCATGCTTCTGTGAACATACTGGCGTAAAAAGCACTTAACCGTATAGGGGTGAGCACGATGTACCACCTTTAATAAAATGTAATGTAATATTCGGTCTACAAAAAAAATAAATAAATGATGGCAGTGTATGATGGTGTTATATGGTAGTTCATACTATATATGGTTACTATATGGTATATGGTGTACCATAACCCTACAAGCATTTTACCATTGTGTTTTATGTGTGACTGTCTTTATTACACATTTAATCATAATATAACTCTAGTGCTATAGGATTATTTTGATAATTTCAACTAAAACTATACAACAAAGATAGATGCTTCTGTAACTGTAGTGACTACACTTCTTACTCTTAGTCATGACATTACAAGGTTTATTACTATAGCACTTGTGTTAACTATGGAACCACTTTAATAGTGGTATAATAAAGATTTGCAATCCATGTTTTTTCCCCACAGCAAATAAAAATATGTTCAATACTAATAATCAGTCATGACCGATTTTATCCAAAGGCACCAACATATAATGTTTTACCTTTTTTTACATTTTTACCTTATGTCTCATTTAATACACATGAATCAGTATATTACTTATTTACCAGGACATTATCTCAGGTTTTTGAATCAATTACAAGTTGTATTGCATAAAATACATTCGTTCGTTAATTTATTTGCCGAACCGCTTAATCCTACTAGGGTCGCGGGGAGGCTGGTGCCTACCTCAGCCGACACTGGGTGAAGGCAGGGTACACCCTGAAAAGCTTGCAAGACCATCACAGGGCAATGCACACACTACCATTCACACTCTCACCTACGATTAACTAGGAACAGACAGTTATACTAATGTGCATGTCTTTGAACTGTGGGAGAAAACCGGAGTACCTGGAGGAAACCCACGCAAGCACAGGAAGAGCATGCAAACTCCACGTAAAAACACCCGTGCCCGGGAAACAAACTCAGGACCTTCTTGTTGTGAGGCGATTGTGCTAACCACTATGCCACTGTGCCGCCCCATAAGGTGCATATTATGGTATATTTAGCACTTTATATTTTATGCTTATGTTTCAATACTGTAACTTTACATCAATACTCACATCCTTATTTAAATTGGCTATGACTGTCTTGAAGACAAAATATGCATGATAACATCAAATTCCACTGTAAAGCCCACTTCTATTTATCAAAAATTATGTTCTTTTTTCTGTAGCCTATTTTGACATTAATTTGACATTAACACTGGTGTACTGTTAAAAACATTCTAATTAAAATACAGAAACTTTCACCATGACCTAATTATCTCAAATACCTTACGTATTCCCAGCCTCTGTTTGCTTGTTTGCTTGTTAGCAGGATTACGCAAAAACTACCAAATTGATTTTCACCAAACATGGTAGAGGGACAGGGTATGAGCCTGGCAAGAACCTGTAACATTTAGGAATTTATTAAAGGCTTTTTAACAAGCATTTTAAAGGAGTTTTCCTGTTAGCAGGATTACGAAATAACTATTGATCTGATTTTCATCAACCTTGGTGGAGGTGTAGGGCCTGGGCCTCAAAAGAACTCATTCAATTTTGGAGGTGATCCGTGCATGGAATCATGTTGGGAAAAAAACAAAGACAAAACTGAAATCCAGAAAAATCCCTATCTTTAACATGGGGCAAAGTAATAATAATCCATTTGTGCCTGGCGGAGGTACTTTGCACTCTTTGAGTGCTCCTCTAGTTTTTTATTTGGTGCAACTCAAATTTATTACTAACAAATTGAGCATATAAATAATACAGTCTGTATGTCAGTGTGGAATTTTATTTTTCATGTTCAGTTGGGTTTACCACAGGTACCCCTGTTTCCTTCTGCTGTTCAAAAAAAGATACTGGTGGTGGATTACCCTTAAATTCCCCCTACATTTGAATAATTGTATAAATGTATGTGTCCTGTGATGGACTGGTCACACAAAAGACTTGCCTTCCCAGCATGGTTTGATCCCATGTATGGTGTATTCGTATGCAGGATGTATTCACATAGTGTTCACAGAACACGCTCCAGAACCATCATGATCCTGACCAGAATAAAACAAATCATATCTTCATGGACTTCACGTTGTGAACAGGGGCACTGTTAGGCCCTTAAGTTTCAGTTAATACAAACTGTAATTCTGCAGCATACAGAAATCCTACAATGTGATTGTGTGCTTTCAATCTTGTGGCAACAGTTTGGGGAGTATAAGTAAGCATTCATTTGGATATGATTAAATCTCCACAAACCCTTGGCGAAATTGTATATATATATATATAATATAATTCAAGGTGTACTCCGCCTTCGCCTGGAGTTGGCTGCGATGGGCTCCAGCCTTCCCGTACCCCTAACACAGGATAAACCGGTTCGGAAAATGAGACGAAATGATTAGAAATCCTATATAGTAATATAATCCATTTAGAATATTTTTCAATAAGTGCTATGAACAGCATAGAATCATAAGCATAGGTCATGTTCATGCAGTGCTTAGAAACATTTGTTTGAGACAGAATTATGGACGGGTGGCACGGTGGCGTATTGGTTAGCACGTCCGCCTCACAGTAAAAAGGTCTTTGAGTATGAAACTCGGCTCGGGGGTTTCTGTGTGGTGTTCGCATGTTCTCACAGTGCTTGTGTGGGTTTCCTCAGGTTTCCTCCTCATCACATTAGGCTAATTGACGGTCGCCCCTAGGGGTGGACGTTATTGTGAATGGTTGTGTGTGCTTTGCCCTGCGATGGTCTGGTGAGCTTTTCAGGGTGTACCGCGCCTTCGTCCAGAGTTGGCTGAGACAGGCCCAGCCCCATCGCGACCCTAGTAATAGGAGTACCCAGTCCAGTAAATGAGTCAGACGCTGTTATGGACACTGGTTAGAAAACACACAAATCTCTGCAGGGCTGGGTTTGAAACTCTAGTATGAGATTATTTTAAACACATTCCTCAAAACTATGTTTATTTGCTTAACGGGGTGGTTATTTATTGTCCGTTTTTCCAATAAAAGAGACGAACAACGCAAAGCTACAAGGGACTACAAGGGACTTTTCTATTGATTACATTTTCGTCTGGCTGCGCTCCTCGCTCCTCTCCTCTGTGTCTGCTCCAGAGCTCCAACTTCAGGGACAAAGAGACACGCCTCCGGTGATTATTATTGGCTGGGCGAGGAAGATAATTTGCATAGTAAGGATCTGATTGGTTGGTTTCACCATCAGTCCAAAAAAAAAAAAAAAAAGCCAAGCCCTCGTGGAGTCTGTGTCTGCAGCTGCTGAGTAAGTAAATGGGTAATGTGTGTGTGCGTGCATGTGTGTGTGTGTGTGTGTGAGAGAGAGAGAGAGAGAGAGAGAGAGAAAAGGCTCGCGAGAATTAAGGAAAGGCAGCCGGTGAAGTGTTGGCTTTAAAGCATGCAGATGGGCTCCATGTGTGAAATGCGCTTTACGCGGAAACGCTGGACCATCTGCACGATCGGCCTCCTTCTGATCTTCTACAAGACGAAAGAAAGAGCAAGAAGTAGCGACCATCAGGAAGCCCAACTCACAAGGTAGGCGCGACACGTCCCGTCCTCCCGCTGTGGATCCGAGCAGCACCGCGCACACACACACACGCGCGCGCGCGCGCGCAGACACGCGCACGCACATGGTTCCCCGCTTTATTATTCTTCTGCTGCGGCTAAAAAGTCGGACAGATCGTTTATTCTTAGTGGTGAAACATCACCACCAGGTCTGTTTTCTTCACGCACAGCTCTGAAGTTTATCTAGTAATAAACAATCTTCTTTCATCGGATCCTCCAGGTTGCCCCACTGCCTGGTGGGATGAGATGAGGCTTTATTTTCCTTTGTTTGGGCTGAGATTCAGTGAATCTTTTTCCTGATTTGGGTTAAAGCTGTTATATTTATGTGCATATATTTTGCTTTCGATTTTTTTTTTTTTTTTTTTACATTTCCAGTACACACACGGGGCTTTTTTGTTTGTTTGTTTGTTTGTTTGTTTGTTTGTTTATTTATTTAATTTATTTATTCATTAAAACAAAAATAGAAATAGGCTGAAGACTTTACAATACTGTGCCTCTGTACAATGTATCACTCTGGCTAAACTGGGCCACTTCCCCCTGCACGTCCTCCAGGATATGTCTAACCTCTGATTAAATTTAGAAATCACTTGTCTTTCATTGGATATTATATACTCAGTGTGTCCCAGTGTGGATATAAAACTGGAGGTTTTACTGGAGGTCTTCAGTAGATCAACGCTTCTTTAACAAGCCATTAACTTCAGCATTAATATGGCATAAGTCATGAAAAAGCCATTGTCAGATGTATTGATATTTTTGAAAGGTAAAATAACGAACATGCATTTAACAGTTTTAACCGTGTTCATTCCCACAGTATAAATAAAACTAAATCTACAACATCCTGTATGAAGTAAATAAGCTATTTGTAATTAGCATACTGACTAAGTGAGATAGAATAATATGATGATTTCAGGATTTACACCCAGATATCTGAGTTAAGGTGATTATCAACATTTAGTGGCACATCCTCATTTATTTTATGCATATTAATGTGGATGTATTTTTATGCATGGATTGTATGTACTGTGTACTTAGAAGCATTACTTATTAATGCTGTATTATATATATAATTAATATATAATACAGCATTAATAAGTAACATTATATATATATATATATATATATATATATATATGTGAAATCTTGAGTCGATTTTCCGTAGAACAGTGCTCGATACGTCTAAGTAGAGCTACATATATTGTATGT
>JAQMYF010000026.1:32270495-32291319 GCA_030014195.1 Neosilurus mollespiculum | reverse complement strand
TATATATATAATTGCTGTATATATGTTTTAATGCAGACTTAAAAAACCTGTAATGTGTTACCCACAATGCTTGAAACTCATGATCTTATGAAAGTTAGAAAGTCCCAGAACCAATGGCGTGATCAAGTTCCTGCTTGTCCTTAAAACATGATATCATTTTCTTTAGTCACCTGACACACAGTATTAGTCGCTTTAGATAACCCTGGCACTTAGAATAGTTTAAAGTATTATCCTAAAGTCACACAATTGATTATATTGATTTTGTTTCAGAGGAAAACAAAGAAGAGGAAGCTCGACTTGCACTTGACTGCTAGACTATGATGATGAGACATTGTGGTTGTGGTGTGATGTGTTTGTGTGCGTAGGTGTCTATGACTGGGGCAATTATGGGACAACAGACAGTTCAAACCCTGTGGTTCCTGCCCTTTATAGAAAACTATTTTGTCCCCATGACAGAAAACAGAAGCAGAAAACAACAATTCTCTGACACATTTAGTAAGTTCAAACAGCCTCAACACAACCTCAGTGTATCATAGAAAAATCCAAATAAAGTCATTTTATTCATAGGTGCATTTACAAAATAAAAATAGTTAACCTCTGAAGAACTTTTTTCTTTGGAAAGCTCAGGATGTAAATATATGCATAATAAGTAAAGCAAAAAAGCACAAGACAACATTGATTAAAAAAGTTATGTTCAATTTTGTGGAGTGTTTGAGATCAGAGTTTACCACTTTGAGACTCAGATAATAAAATCTAAGGTTAAACATTTAAGAGATTAAGGTCATAATTAAAGCACTAGAAAATTCCACAGCTCATATTCACGATGTGAAACAATTAGATAGAAAAAAATGCATGTTGTCCAGTGAACTAAGACAAATATCTAGCATGGCTTGAAATCCAAATTGCCTCTGATATTATCCTGCTTACGCCAAGGACGCTAATCACACAGCTGTTAGTGTTCCATAAGTGATGAGCAGCAAGGTCGCCTTTTACTTCATTCACATGCAAAGAAAAGAGAAAATGGGAGAAAACAACACAAGCATCGCTTATCAGGTCACCCCGTAGTGTGCGTTGAATATTCATGTCAGTAGTAAAGGATGTAAGATGCTTCATGGGGTTATTAATTTTTCTGTCTGAACTGTACGCTTTGATTTGTTTCTCGTCTTTTATATGTTTTTGGAGGAATGTGAGCCAGAAAAGTACAGGGTTAACGGTGACTGTGAGATGTGCATACACTTCTGTACAGATGTGCTTTATTGCACTCCTACATTTCAACACTAAATCTTCAAGCTAAAATTTCAGTTCTAGTCTGGCGTGTTTGGCAGTCTACCAAAAACTGTAGTTCCAGTTTACTGTAAATGGTGTGCACAAGACCTGAGAGAAATTATGAGGAAACATATCAAGCAGTAAAGCTACATCTAGATTACCTCAAAATTAGGAGTTACCTCAAACTGCACACAGAAACGCCTGAGCCCGGGTCACAAACCCAGGACCGTCTTGCTGTGAGGCGTTTGAATTAACCAGCACACCACTGTGGCGCCCTAGGAACATGAACAGATTCGGATGATTAATTCTTACTTGGTGTTCCACAGAAAGTATGTTTAAAATGATCTTATTATAGCACCATGGATTACTGTGTGACATTTCAAAACCCTGCTATAGATATTGATTAGTTTAAAACTCTTGACCCAGAATTATGATTAAGTGGCACTGAAGAGCGTTTTAATAAGTGACCTCGGTAACAACTTCTAGCCAGAGTTATACCCCCCCCCCCCCCCCAAACACTATTCAGTAGACATACTTAATAAAATAAAGGTCTAGAGGAAAGTAATATAGAATTATCTTCATTCTAATGCATTTTAAACAGGGGGCATGACAATTATTTTTTCCAACTTGACCGTCTGCGGCTATCGGCGCACAACTGGGATGTTCGTAATTTTATTTAATTAACTAAAGATTTTATCCTCATTGGATGTACAGTAAGTGTCATTGGGAATGACTTATAAAAGAAGACAACAACAAATCCACTGCAGTGATGGAGTGACAGACAGCTAGCGTAACTACTTTTAGTAATACATCTTTGTCAGAATAAAACTGACTTAGATGTTATTTATAAATCACAAGCTGTTGAAAGCATCTTGCACAATGGTGATATAATGGATAAGTTTATCCTCAAAGATGATTCGTTCACTATAACAGAACTAATTGTTTTTTAGCCCTTAAATCACACAAGGTACATTTTATGCATAGACCTAATTAATTTTAATGTGGTGGAACATCCTGAAAACAAGTTACTTCTTATCATTGTTTAAGCTGTGGTAGCTGTGAAGTCAAGTCATTGCCATACCACCTTTCTTGGAGGTACTAAGACAAATAAAGCAGTGTCATGTTGCTGAGTAACCAAAAACTCCTCGGTTTTGTAGACTCTGACTGTTACAAAACACACTAGAGACATCTTACAAAAATAACAACAACCACTTCAATGTTTATAGTGCCTTTTACCAACCCAAGGACATTTTACATGGGAATGAACAAAAAAAGAAACATAACCACAAACAAACAAGCAAAAGAAAATCATTACAAATAAGAAATGCAAGAAAGATAGTATAGTCCCAAAAAATATGGGCAGAAGATAGCAGGCTAGCACAAACCATGGAAAGGAATGGAAAAATGAGCAGAAAAAGAAAAGAAGTAGTCTGGTGAAGGCTCTATGGGGGAGAGTCCCACAGCTTGGAGGCTGCGACCCTAAATGCCCTGGCACTCATGAAGGTCTACAGTACACTATGTACACAGATCAGCCATATGAATAAAACCATTATGACCAGTCAACAGGTGAAGTGAACAAAACTGACAGTGGCACCTACCAAGTGGCAGGAAGTGAACAGTCAGTTCTCAACGTTGATGGTTTGGAAGCAGGAAAAATGAGGATCTGAGTGACTTGGACAAGGGCCACATTGTGATGGCTAAACTACTGGGTCTGTTCATCTTCAAATGGCAGGTCTTGTGGGGCAGGAAGGACCAGTAACCTGGCATGAGTGTCAGGGGTGCTCAAGGCTCACTGATATGCGTAAAGAGCGAAAGCTAGTACGTCTGATCTGATCCCATAGAATAGCTACTGTAGTACAAATTGAGAAAGGTGTCAGAACTCACAGTGCATTGCAGCTTTGGTGTATGGGGCTGCTTAACTGCAGCCAGGTGATGTCAGGTGGCGTTAATGTTATGGATGATGAGGGTATATATGCTATATATTGAGAAGTGTAACCACTGTGTTTTTTAAATGTAAGCAGAAGAATTTATTATTGAATGTGATAAATATAGAATTTAACAGCCAGTGGAGGTTATGGGTTATGAGGTGATACGTACTCCATGTGCCGAACGTTTATTGAGGGGAAGGACTCTGACTGCAGAGTTTTGAATGCACCTGAGCCAAGTAACGGACTTAGCTGAGAGACAGAGCATGGCAATAATCTACACGGGATCTAATAAAAGCGGGAATGTGCATTTCAGCATGCTTGGTGTTGAGTGCAGGCCGGGGATGTGCAATGTAGTAGAGGTGAAAGCGGGCTTACATATGGAAGTTGTGATTTTCGATGGTGAGATCAGAATCACAGATGACATAAGGTTATCTACATTGGGTAAGGGCTTTAAAACAGTATTAATGACCAGAATACAGCTGCTATTGGAAGAGGTTTTTGACCTGGAACTGATTCGAATAAAATGTCCATTTTATTAGCATTATGTATTAAATTTTTTGCAATTTATCCACTGATTTAGGCCTTGGATGAAGAAACATTAATGGAATAAAGAAGTGGATAAATAAACATCTAAATTACCATCACTTAACTAAAAACCATATCACTTTATTAGCAACTGTTTTTTTCTTTATATATAGTTACAATAAGTATACTATATTAAAATTATAAGTATACTAAGTATACTATACCCTGTGTAAATGGTTACTATAGACATTTAAACACAGCATAGAACACTGACACTCCAGTCATACCTGCTGTTACAGAACAATAATCATCAATGTTGTGGTATATCTTTCATTAACAAATGATATTTGTGAACCAAAATGTCAAATATTGCCCTATCTCTAAATGTTAAAGAATACTTTAAAAATTCCTGGATGCAGAACTTCATCTGGATCGTCTCCAAAACCTAATGGAGCCTTCCTTGTCCAAAGCCCCACCTCTGGTAGAAATTTTTTTTTTTTTTTTAAATCCATACGTAATTTTTTTCAAATAACAGAAAGTGCAGTGCTGGGCCTGCAACAATATGACACTTCCAAAAAATCACCCTATTTCACAGTGTCATAGAATCCTTAAAAAAAAAATTTCCTGGATTCAGAAGTTGACCCCACCTCTGCTACAAATTTTCTGACAACCCTCATATAACTTTTTGGGTAATCCTGCTAGCAAATAAAGCCAAGGGTAAAAAAAAAATTGTTGCAATTTTAATATAGCATAAATAAGTCAAGCAGTCATGAATTTGCCTTGCATTAACCTCACCTTACCCTCCTCACACCAATGCTAGTATTTATTAAAAACACTGCATATATGGAATTTCTCAGATAATTACCAAATACACAAAAATAGTTTTTTAAGAGGACTCCAGGTTTTTGGGTCATGCCACTATCAGAATTTTTAACATTGAAAATATTTACAACCTGATTTCAGCACAATCACATAAGTACAAGGGGAGATAACACATCTTTTCCTTCCAGCATATCTGCTTCCATCAAATACATCTTAATATCGGCTTTCATCTGTTAATATAAATCTGTTAATTTTAGGTGTGATAACCTCAGAGCCTGAGTGTCTCAGTAAAGGTGTGTGTGCAAGCTAGAATACAGTCAACAAGTCAGTACCTGCTTATGAGCATGCTCTAATGTAAACTATGTAATGTAACATATTTGGGTCATGTGCCGTCTAGGATCTCAGCTGTAAAATGAACTAAATTAATAAATAAATGAATGTAATAGTAAAAAGAATTTTCTAAATAGTGATAAGGAGTACTCAGTGCACTATACAAGTAATGTGCAAACACATAAACTGACATTTTAAGTCATTAGCAGAGGCTTGCTGTGGGTGGTAGTTTAGTTACAGGCAAAATGCAGCTTCCTGTGTTGCACATATGACTGAAAGCTTCTGTGAAGTACCGTAGGCTCTTCTAGGGAAGTGCTGGGTGTTCTTTGTCACCTTTCCGAACCCACACGATCACGTTTTGTCCTTTGTTCAGAACTCAGTTTTCATTTGGATTGGTATTTTAGATATTCTCATATATTATTTAGTTTAAAAGTAACCTAGAGCAGTAAACCGGCCAATCAAATGATTTTCCCAACCCATAATCATGAGTTTTACAACAGGATGTGGGTTCTGTGTTGGCCTCTGCTTCACTGCATTGATTTGCAAGAAAAGAAACTTCTGTAACATAATAATATATTAAGTGTCTTGAAGTGTTAAATGTGAAATCTGACCAAAAGGAGTTTTTTTTTTTTAGACCAGTCTGTACTGTATAAAGAATCTTAATAGTAATTGAAACATGACAGTTACACAACAGTTGTAAACAGTGATGTCTGGAAAACATGCTTTATAGTGACGAGTTAACTCGTGATGAAAATCTGCATTCAGGAAAATTCCTTCCTTTTACCAGCAAGACATAGCTGCAACAAAGTATAACCTATTCATATGAATTTCACACCCGGTTTTCTTGCCCAAGGGAAGCAATATGACAAAAATTACACCCCAATATGCTCTTTTGCTGTTTTTTTTTTTTCCTGCAGTGAAAGTGAGCTGTGCATTTCAAGACTAATGGCCAATAGCAGTGAAAAGGTCTTTCACAAGAACTTGCCAGCATATCTGCAAACCACGCACACAGATTGGAAGGTCAATACGACTCTCGTTGGCCAAATAAGGTGAGTCAAATCTTTCTGAGTGTGGATATTAAATACTACCAAGGTTACCTGCCTTATTCTGTGTCCTTGCTGGCATTTAGTGCTACGTGTTGTGTTTGCTCATAGACAGCACTGCTGAAGATTTCATCACTAAGTTGTCAGTGAGCTGTGGTAGAATGGTGAAAGTGTGAATAACAGCAGTATCCAGCAGTTCAGTTAACTTCATTTTACCACTGTGGCTTGTGCCTTGCTGCATTTTAGAAGTAAACAACTCACGCCTAAGGAATCCCACTTCACGGAAGCTGTGCCTTTTTCCTCATGAAATACTACATTATTTAGAGCCAGTTGGATGAAATATAGAAGGCAATCCATATAATTCACTATTTACTGTATAGGGGGATCTGAAAAATGTGCAGACCCAATAAGATATGGTTAATTTCATCAACTGAATTAGAAGTCATTCATGGATGGTCCACTTACAGCTGTTTCCAACAGTGCAGCAGCTGGCAGCCAACAGCGCACAAATATTTAAAAGCCTTTCTATTATAAACATCAGCATGGAGCCCAAAAGCTAAGAGAGGAAAGAGAAAGAACGAAACAGAGCATGGCTCTGGCTGTTAGAGGTATTGGTACTTCTGGTACTTTGTTTCCATCGATGATGAGAAAGTCTTGCTGGTAAAGTTTCACAACTAGAAGTGTAGCTCAAAGGGTAAAGTGGGGCTGGAACCCCCCTCCCCCCGGAATATTTGATGACATTTTTCCTCTTGTGGCTTTATTTCTTATTTGTGGGTGGTTCAAATAGATGAACAGAGCAGCTGGTTCTATTTGTGTCAAGCTTCCTTGTTTTGCACAGTAATTGCTCTATAATGATGTTCATAAAAGGTCAACAGAGTCATCCTTAATATTCTAGATTTAACCTCCCATGTCGACAAATGAATTTATGCCTTAGTTTGGTTTATTACATTTGTTGACAGCCTGCAATGGCAAGGAACAGAAATAACCATTTAAAATTGTCATAAAGGTATTTTGAATATTTTTTATTTTATTATTACCCTAAACTGTAAAACATTACCATAGAACCATAAAAGCATAAAAAACCTTTTTGGGAAATTTAAGTTTTCTTCAAAATGCATGTCTCCAATACTTGTTTATTAGTTTGCAGTTTCCTTAATTACACATTTAGCAGGTTCAGGGAAACACGGATATTTTTAAAACACTGATTGATGGTAGATCATGCTTTAAGTTATTAAATAATAAATTCATGTGATCATTATTTCTACTGCTGTCTGGCATCTTCTTCTTTTGGCTGTTTCTATTATGGATATTAAAAAGTCTTTGACTGGGCACAGGTGCCATTCCTGCATTAAGAGCACACTGGCTTGTATGGCCTCAATATATGGGTTTACTGTCTGGCATCCATATTGTTTTGTATTGAAAATGGATTATATAGCCATGCTAGATTCCATCTTGGTATGATAGTGTTGAATACCAAGCAGGTGTAAGAGCCATTAGCTGTTTAGAAATTATAAAAGATGTTGAAGTAAACAAACACTTTTTCTGGATAGGAAACTTGAGTAGGGTCCAGATGGTAACAAAGAAAGAGATGGTGTGACTAAAGGTTAGAGAATAGGAATATGGTTAGTTTGTATCTGTATGCAATATAAATACCACTGTATTTGTTATGAATGTATGTTTTTGATGTTCCAAAAAAAGAGACTAAGTGGCATATTCAAGTTGTCTGCAGATCAGGACATGCTAAGAATAGTGCACAGTGTGGCGCCATGCTTACCCGAAAAAGGAAATGGTGAACTACTGAGGTACAAACCACACACTTTGTGTATAGTTGCCTTGGTCGCACTTTCTTGACTGTATGCTGCTTTGCTTGAGTCAGTATGCCCAGTGTCGCTCTGTCTGTTAGCCAGTTTTGAAAGGCTAAGCTGAAATTTTTGCATTCAGCCTAAAACATACAGTTTGTGCTTCAGATTTCTGTAGGAAAAGAGATAACAATGAAAAGGTTCTGATTTGAGAAATTAGACTTGCATTAGACAAAGTCCTGTATGACACAGTTGGAATGATATTCCTGTAGATCTTCAGTGGTTACCAAAAGTACTTTCATTCAATTAAGTTCAATAAAATTTTATTTGTATAACCCTTTTTAAAGTCCATGTAAACCAGTAATATTGTATGTTTTCTGAATTTGTCCCACCACAGAAAATTATTATTGAGCATCCAGCCAAATTTGAATGGTTAATAAAATATCAAATATGTAAAATTGTAAAATTTCAGAATCTTGAAAAAAATAAGCTGTACTCTCTACTCTGAGACACTGGGGATGTTTATCCTGAAGGAGTTGAAACCACGTCCAGTGGCTTGACACAGGTGCACTTAGTGATTACGCTTTGTTGCTAATGTTAGCTGAAAATCCAAATTTGACAGAAAGGAAACAAAAGAAAATATGTTTTTTATATTTTTATAAAATGTATGGATGAATGCCAACACATGCATATAGGTTTTTTTAGCAATATGTGTGCGTTCTGCCTCATCTGAAATTTAAAGCAACCATTCAGCTCTTATTCATTCATTTATTTAACACCCATACTGCTTATCATGTTTAGGGTCACAAGGAAGCTGGAACCAATCCCAGCAGAATCTGGATGAAACACGGGCTACACCCTAAACAGCTCGCCAACCCATTGCAGGTTCCATTCAGCTGTTATACGGGTTATATATATGTTTTCTAACATGAATAATGTGTTTACAAAAAAAAAAATTTCAGTTGGCTTTATATAGGCTACAACAATATACAGTGTCACAAAGCAGGATATAACATAAATTGAGGGACAAATTTTGAGAGGAACCAGAGAGTAAAGAGAACCTATCCTCTTCTCGGTGACCAAACGGTGGGAATACAAATCAATTTTGTAATGATGTAGGAGAGTAATTATAAAGTCTGTTGCCCCATGCATGAACTTGATAATCCACATGCTCCTTCATACATATATCTGTAATTTTTCTTGGTTGTTGAAATTTGCCTCAGTGTAATTTCATGATTAATAGGAGACACTCGTGTGATAGAATTATTAAACATAATTCTAAAATCCATGTCTGGTTGATGAATAAGAATTTTAGAGATTATTTTATTCAGAATTTTTTTTTTTTTTCAAAATTTTTTTGCACAATTCAAAAAAGATTGTAGGGAGGGTGGACTCAATCCGACTTCTGGTCAGAGGTGGGGTACACTCTGAAAAGGTTCCCAGTCTATTGCAGTCCAGTACAGTCTTTGTGATTACAGCATCAGTTTGTAGAAGATACACCTCTAGTATTCAGTATTCATGTGGGATTTTATACTGTAGGAATGGTGAGACCTGGGGATAAACTATTTTTAGGACGTGCAAATCTTTTGGGTATCCATGTGAGACCATCCATAGCAGCAGGAGGTGAATCACAAGTGCACAAAGCTCCAGATGAAAAAGTGAGAAGAACAAAGCAGATGGAGAGCATCTGGATAAATCAGGCATGTCTGGAGGGTTAGAGGAGCAGGAGCAGGCACCAGCATCACATCAGACAGCACAAACAGCTTGACAGATACACCGTCCCTCCAAAAAAGTCATACACACTTATATTAATTTGGACTGCCTTTACCTTTGATCACAGCATGTACAATCACCATGGCAGTGGTTCAGCAAACATAAGCAAAATCACAACCTTTATTTATATCCAGGTTCATTTTTCACCAGCATCTTGAATTGATTGACCCACTCTACGAAGTCTTCTACAGCACATCCCAAAGGCTTTCAATAGGGTTAAGATCAGAACTTTCGGGTGCCAGTACATGTGTGAAAATTATTTGTCATGCTCCCTAAAGCACTTTTTCACTATTTCAGCCCTAATTTATAGCCATGCCATCACATAAGAAACAGTCCATTGATGTGATAACCTGGTCATTCAGTATTGTTAGGTCGTCAGCTGACTTAATTTTATTGCCTCATAATGTTGCTGAGCCTCGACCTGACCAAGTAACAATACATGCTTACATGCTGGACGATTATGCAAGGCTAAAGACGGTCCAACAAAATATCGAAGTGTGTGACTTTTTTTTGGCAGGTAGTGTGTCAGTTTCTCATTTCAACACTGAACAAGGTGAGGAATTTTTCATTGTTGCTGTATTATTAACAAACATTGGTGGCCTGCCTATTAACTATTCTTAGTCAACCAAGAGGTCGAAAACTTGAGGTCAATAGTTTAAACAAACCTAAAAATATAGATTCTTTGTTTATGGAGATTCAGGGTTGAAACAAGGGCAACTGGTTTCTTGACGACGTCTCGCCTCCCACCAAAGAGAAATGAACTCTGTGTAAGAGGTGAAACGGTTCAAGAAACTCAAGTCTAGACCTGGTTGACACAAACATCACAGACGTGTACCTTCCTTAGGTACCAAATTAACAGATCTGAATTTCTGTGAAATCCAGATTAAAAGGCCTCTCTTCTATTTTTTTGTTGTTATTATTTTATATTACACTTATTAAATAAAAAAAACCCCAGTGAAATAATTCTTAAAAAGTTTAGCTTAATAGGTTCAGTATAATTTTATTTTCATGTTTTGTCTACAAACCCAAAGTGTTCTATGAATGAATAGCCATAATGCTGCTAATCCCAGTGGATTTAGTGCTGCTTTTACATTTAGAAATTTGCGCGTTGGAGGCAGTACAGTGGTGTAGTGTTAAGCACATCCGCCTCACAGCAAAAAGGTCCTGTGTTTGAGTCCCGGCCTTGTTGAGGGTGTTTGATTATGGAGTTTGCGTGTTCTTCCTGTGCTTGTGTGGGTTTTCTCAAGGTACTCCGATTTCTTCCCACAGTCAAGAGACATGCTTATTACACTAATTGGCTGTTGCAAATTGTCCCTAGGTGTGAGTGTAAATGGTTGTGTATGCGATGGACAGATAAGCTGTTAAGGGTATACCCCTGCCTTCGCCCAAAGTCAGTTAAGAACACCTCCAGTGTGCCCCTAGTAGGTTTGGCAAATGAATTAATGAATAAAAAAGATTGTTGTTGGCATCAAATATCCAGTGACATATATAGAAACGATGCAGACTATATTAGGCATACCAGTTATCAATGCCTAATAATTCAGTTAAGTGCAATGATTTTTGGCTCTCAAAAATCCACACATAGTTTACCTAACAGTCCAATAATTAGTGCTACATTAGTGTAGATCCCTGAACTCCAAAATGGTGGGCCACAGGCCAGGTCTGGCCTGAAAGAACCAAATGTCTGAACCGTGCCAACCCACTGGCACCAACAAATCCGTCATAAGGTTAGATAAAGTATTCAGTATGAGTTACTGAGTACAACATGTGCGTTACATTATATTACTAACCTCATTCCACACATTACACCTGAGCTACGTCGTAAAGCGCATGTCAATGTCAAAAGCTGTGCACACTCTCTGTGGCCCTCGACTAGCCAAATGTAAATTGACATTTTATACAAGATTTTATTTTACCAGACAGGGTGGTACGTGTTTGAGTCCTGGGCTCGGCTGTGGCTTTTCTTTATGGAGTCTGCAAGTTCTTCCCATGCTTGCATGGGTTTAGTCCAGGTACTCTGGTTTCCTCTCACAGTCTAAAGACATGCACATTAGCACATTAGACATTAAGCTAACTGGATATTCTCGATTGCCCTTAAGTGTGAACGTAAATGGTTGTGTGTTTGTTGGCCCTACGATCGGATGGATTCTAACTGTTCAGGGTGTATCCCGTCTTCACCCAGAGTCGGCTAAGATAGGTTCCAACCTCCCCACAACCCCAGTAAGATCAAGCATGAATTTTATCAATGCAGAACTGACATGCATTGAGTGACTTTTGGGCCAATGTGGTTCCCCAAGCTCGATTAAAAAAACACAACAGCCATTGCAATGCTCTTACTCACAGTATACACCTCCCACCCCCCACCCCAAACCCGCTATAAACATCTCTATCAGAAACCAGGAAAAAAGCTGGCATATTTTAAGAGTATCAATCCCAAAATCTTTGCTTCTCTCATTTTTGGTGGTGGGGGAAGAGGGGGGAGTATGGGTATAGTCTGAATCTTTGCTCACAGTCTCATTGTTTAACATTTAGCATTAGCGATCTTGTTGGTATGCAGACCGATGTCAGGCCTTTGTAGAAAATTTGACACAGTTATTTTTGCCTCAGGGTACTTAGTTATTTCCTACTGTGTGCCATGTGCTGTAGTGCTGCTATAAGTCTTTTTTGTTTGTTTGGTATTAGGGGTACCGTAAATAAAAATGTTTTTGGTTTGAGTCAGATATAATAAGGTGTGTGTGCGTCCCGCCATATTTCTATATTTCAGTCTTGATAACGTGTGCATGTTTAACCCCAGATAATTTGGCCCTTGGCTTAAACACACACACAATCATTCAGATTCATGCCTAAGGGCAATTTAGAACAGCCAATTAGTGTCATGTGTTTTTGGACTGTTGGAGGAACCTGGATTACCCAGAAGAAACCCTGGCAAGCCTGAGGACAACATGCAAATTCCACAAAGAAATACCCTCGCTGATCCTGGGACTTAAACCCAACACTTCTTTCTGTGAGCCGGACATGCTAACTGCTACACCCCCGTGCTGCCCTGAGAGCATCCGCAATTTCGAAAGTGATCAAACTGGACTGTCTGACACCAGCAATCATGCCGTAGCCAGAGTCACCAAAATTGCATTCTTCCAAATTCTGTTGTATGATGTGAACATTAACTGAAGCTCTTGACTTGTATCTGCATGAATTTATGTGTTGCATTGCCGCCACATGGCTCATTATATAGCTGTATGAATGTGTAGAGGTACCAGCATTCCTATTAAAGTGGCAGGCATGTGTAACCTGTACACACATGATTAGTGTTGTGCATCGTAATAAAGCTGTTAGTTCATCTACATTTTGGATTTGCAGTATGATGCAAAGGCAACATAGTGGTTAGCATGACCACCTCACAGCAAAAAGGTCCTGGGTTCGATTCCTGGGCTGGGGTGTTTCTGTGTGGAGTTCGCATGTTCACGACGTGCTTGTGTGGGTTTCCTCTGGGTACTCCGGGTTTCCTCCCACAGTCTAAAGACATGCACGTTAAGCTAAGTGGCTGCTCCAAATTGACCCTACGTGTGAGTATGAATGGTTGTGTATGTTTCCTTGCAAAGCTCTGGCGAACTGTTCCACATGCACCCAGTGTCGGCTGAGTGAGGCCTCCCTGCGCCCCTAGCAGGAATAAGTGGTCCAGAAAATGAGTGAGAGATAAGTATGATACTATTGGTACATTTCATATCAGCTATGAGTTTAAAATATATTTTATATTGCAGGGTTTTGAGCACTCTTGGCACAGGTGTACTAGTTGCTAATGATTCTGTTTTCTCTAAGACTAACATGTGAATTAAAAAAACATTGACTGGTAATTAGCATTTTCTGGAGCATGTGAGTTGAATGCAAATTAATGAGAGACATCATTTGTCTTTAATTATATCCAGTGTTTTAGGTGGGTTTTAAAAAAAAGAGGGCATTATCTGTTAGGTTCTAACCATTCGCTTTCTATCATTTAAAGACACACTTTTTCTACCTATTTTTGTGAGGACCGTCCACTGACAGAATTATACACGTTGATCCTTAATGCTATTTTGAGACCTGAATCTTACATTATGTACCATAACCTCAGTAACTAAAATAAAATCAAACATTTGCCCCCCCTTTTTATTTATTTATTTTTTTTAGTTTTTGCCCATGGAGCCCTTTCACATGATCAAAACTGTCAGATATTCTTATACTTGAGGGGATATTTGGTCATCACTCAGATTTTTTACAAATTATTTCCTCATGTTTCCTCTGATGGCTGACTCTCCTCTCTGCTGACCCGCTGTGCTTTGTAATATTTTGCAATAAGTTCCTTTCACATTGAAGCTGATGCAATAATATATCTGCCCAAAGGAACAACGCTGGCCTCTGTGATACACCAGGTTTGTAAACAGGTATCAAAAAAAAGTGATGTGGACTACCAGCATCCAACCAATCAGAGAAAGGAGGGATCTGTATTTAACACTGGCATTCTCGCCCTAAAGGCATGTGTGTGTATTCATAATGACTTTGACCAGATGACAAAAGGTTGAGATATCACAGCTAGAATTTCATTTCATCCATTTTTTCCTTTATTCATATTGCACGGAGGTGCATGGGGGTGGGGAGGGGGTCACAGGAAGCACTGGTATATAATACAGTGGACTGCGAGTGAATGGCTGAGGGAACAACACTGGCCCAAAAGTCACTCAATGCATGTCAAATCTGCATTGGCACGGTCTGGTACAGTTTATTCATTCATTTGCCAAACCCCTTAATCCTATGGTCGCGAGGAAGCTGGAGCTTTTGCTTAAGGTGGGATGCTCCCTGAACATCTCACCAGTCCATTGTAGGGCCAACACACACACACACAACCATTCACACTTATACTTTGGGACTGAGGGAGGAAACCAGAGCACACTGAGAAACCCCATGCAAGCACAGGGAGAACATGTAAACTTCACATGAAAACGCCCTCGCCAGGCACACGGGTCAAACCCAGGACCTTCTTGCTATAATGTAGACATGCTAACTACTACGCCACTGTGTCACTCAACAGCTAGAATTTAAAACAGCCATCTTCGACTAGAAATGACTGATCTGTACTTGGGTTGTGTTGTGCCATGAACTATGAGGCATGATGTAATCTAGTAGAAGGATAGGACTTATATTTATGTTGTGACTCATACTCGACATGATCTTCTCTCTGAGCATGTCTCACTTGTCTTTCCCCACCTTGTATATCAAAGAAAGGTTGAACATGAAGCCAAAATTAATAAGGTGAAAAGGAAAGGTATTCCAAAAAAAGTAGGTGGTTGGGTGTCCTATAATTGCAGTACCTTGTATTGCATTGCCTGTAGGACAATCAATAAAAAAAAAACCAATTTAATTTATTTTAGCATAAAACCAGATTGTCAGATGTCAGCAAGAGTCTGAATTTACGTTTCGCACTTCATGTTCAAGCACTGGCACACTTGGGTTCCATCATAAAATCTGCAGAGTGCATAGGACTAAATCTGTGTGTCATTTTTCAGGAGAGTGAGCTTGACTGGAATGCAAAATGACTGGACCTCAAGTCCAGAGAAGGCTTGTGGAATTATTTGAAACAGCAGGTGAAACCCCTAAATAGGCACCGTGTATTCTAACTGAATTGCATCCAGTCAGTGGAAAAGTTGGATAAATTGACAGGAAGTCTCCTAAGTCATCGCTGGCACCCCATCTGCCAGGACTGATGTGGAAACATGCAACTAAGAATTAGGAAAGAAAACACAATAACATAGTAATAAATATGTATCCAATTTAAAACTTAGTTTGGCCATCCAACAAGGTCTTGTATGCATAATATTATTTGTTACCATTTAACCTGATTACTAGCTCATCAGGCCGGAGCTTATCCCGGTTTCTATAGCAAGAAGCGACTAGGTTCACTAGTTGAACTAAAAGACTAGTTCAACTCCTCCTGGGTGGGATGCACCTTGAGCACCTTGCCCAGGGGTCTAAGCAAGGTTGGGGTCTAATGGGTATTCGAACCCATGACCTCTCAATCATGAGCCCAGCACCCTAACCACTACACCGCTGGCCCCACATTTAACCTAAACTATATGTTCAAAAGTTTGTGGACACCTGACCATCCCAAAATATGCAGATCTTCCCCGAATTATTGCCAGAATGTTGGAAACACAATTATCTTGGATGTCGTTGCATACTGCAGCTATATCTTTTCTTTTCGCTGGAACTAAGCGACACAAACTTGTCCCATCATGACAGTGCCTCCATGTTGTACAAAGTAAGCTCCATCTAGACATGGTTTGCCAAGACTGCAATGGAAGAACTTAACTGGCTTGTACAAAGCCCTTATCTCCACATCATTCATTATTTTTAGGGATGAACTGGAACACTGAATGCACACCCGCTTCAAACTTCCAACCATCATCACCCAACCTTAGTAATGCACTCTACTAATGGCTGAATCCTCACAGCCACACTTTAAAATCTCATGAAAAGCTTTCAGAGAAGACGCGAGGCTGTTAGAGCATCAAACAGGGAAGACCTCAATATTACTGTCCATGGTTTTGAAATGAATGGTTCAGTGGTCAGGAATCCACATACTTTTGGCCATATAATGTATCTGTGCATTTGCTTGTTAACAATAATGAAGACGTGAACTCCTACGCCAATGCTATCTGTGAAAACAGGCCTATACTTAGCAGAAAGTTGGAGCTAACTACTGACTTTTGTCTACGAGAAAAGGCTGCATTTATTCATTGAAGAATCTCATTATCAGTTCCCACATGTGGTGGCCAAAATGGGCATACTGTAATTACGAACTGCTATGTTATCAGCAGTTTGGAAAATGTCAAGTCTTGTTGACACTCGGAGAGAGGTGTCACACACACTTCATTAGATGCTTGTTACTGAGATTTACTGTATATCAAATAAATAGAAAGCTTTTCATTCTGATTAAGACTCATGCTTGGGGTTTATGTTTAAAATGTACACTGAAAATGTACTGAAGTGTTCAGTATGTTTGAGATAAACACAGTATTGTAATGTTGGTCATTTCGAATAAAGAAATACAGTGATGTAAATATACGCCCCTACTTGATCTTTTCTACATTTTATAGTGTTAAAACCTGGAAAATGAAGAACTGGAATAAATTTAGGAATGTATTTCATGAGTTTGTGCAAAATAAATTATAAGTGTATTTCAAAATTAAATTCATTCATTGGTTCATTTGCGGAACTTAATCCTACTAAGGTCATGGGTAGGCCGGAGCCTATCTCAGCCAACTCTGGGGTGAAGGCAGCTAATACCCTGAACAGCTCATCAGTCCATTGAAGGGCAAACACACACAGTAATTCATGTAATGGCAATTTGGGAAAAGGTGTGCTCAAACAATACTGATCATGATCCCATTTTGAGCCAATCATATTCTGATGTTTCAGCTGTTTTCATTCTGATATGTAGCAATGTTATTCCGATGTGCTCTGATTTCCTCCAGTGTGACATCGAAATATAATCGTAGCAAATCGGAATCATGATCAGTATTGTGTGAGCACACCTTAATGTACATGTCCTTGGATTGTGGGAGGATACCCGAATAATAAGAGGAAACCCATAGAAGCATGAGGAGAACATGCAAACTTCACACAGAGACACAGGAGCTTCATGCTGCAAGTATAAATAAAACTTGTTTTCAATTGAATGAGTATTCACCCCCACTGTTATGAAATCCATAAATTAACCAGAAATCACATTCTTCGATTAATTTGTTTCAGCACTGTGCAGTCAGAGTTCAATATGACTCCATGTGCTCCTTGAGGACCCTGAGGTTCGAAATTGTTAGGGAGCATAACTAAACAAACAACTGTAAAGACAAAGGAGCTCTCAAAACAAGTCCATGAGAAAAGTTTATCAGGGTGGGCTTTGTAGGGAGTCTGGGGAGAGACATGGAGGAAAAAAAATCTGGAGGTTGCAAAATAAAAAGTTTTTAAGAAAATACTTTGTGAGATCTCCAGAAACTGTTACAAGATCATGAGGAAAATCTTGCGGAAACTTTGCGCAATCTTATTTCTCGAGGTCTCATAAAAAATACACCCTTTAATTCGACCCTGACATTTTTTCCCCTCCAGGTCCCCACATTGTCTCTGTAGATTGGCAGAAAATACTGAACAAGAAAAGTACTGAGCATTCCAGAGAGCTCCATTGAATCCATTATTACAGGATGGAAAGAATAGAATATGCACCAACATTGACTCAGTGGTTGGATAAATAGGACATAGTTCAGAGAAGGAGCAAAATGTGGAAAAGTTTGGGGAGGGGGGGTGTTACTTCTGCAGGGCACTCTAATTCATTTAAGCACCAATGAACCTGTCTGTCTTTTCTTAATCTTGGAATAATGCCAGTCCTGATATGCTTTTGTTCAATTAAAAGGAAGGACATCCTCCGTTTCTTGGACGCAGAGAGAGACGTGTCGGTGATCAAGAGCAGCTTTAAACCTGGTGACACCATCCACTACGTTCTGGACCGACGTAAGACGCTGAACGTCTCACACACTCTACACAGCCTGCTTCCTGAGGTCTCACCTCTGAAGAACAAAAGGTTCAAGATATGTGCTGTGGTGGGCAATTCGGGCGTGCTCCTGAAGAGCGGATGTGGGAAGGAAATAGACAGCCATGATTTTGTTATACGGTAATTTCCTTTAGCTTTTATTCAGTTAGTCAGGTATTGAGCACTGTCCCTGATGACTAAGACGTCAGAGTGCTGAATGGTAAAAGCCTGTCTGAAAATGTTTCTGCCAGGATTCTGGAAGAGATCACTTAAGCATCATTGTACCATACCTCTGCTGAGCTGTTAATTTATTACGACTGTAGATGGCATAATCTAATTAATCTACTTTCACTCAGTCTTCAGGAGAAATGGCTTGTAGCCAGAGAGTTGTCATAGCAGTCCAAACTTTTATATTCAATTTCCATTCCTTTTTTTTTTTAATTCTTTTCCTCCTCCCAGTAATAACACAAGGCTTATACTATATTATAAAAGCTCAAACTGCACTTTCTTCCCTAAAATGCCTCTTATTTGTAGTTGTTTGCATAAATCTGGATGGAATCCGTGAAGCACAGTGTTTTGCAGCTCTCTCAAGTGGTTCATTAAAATCTAATAGCAGCATCTGTGTTATGATGCTACGATATAATAAGGAGCATTACATAAAGATGCACTATTTTTGGCCAATTTAAGATTGCCTGGAGTGCATAGCTTTTTAAAAGGGAATGCCATCCACTTTGCAGTTATTTTATATTATTCCCTGGGATGCGTTTATAAAGTTTGTGATGGTTTTTCATTGTGAAAAAAACCCCCGCCTTCATTCTTTTTCTTCTCAGTCAAATCTGACTGTCACTCAAAAAATAAAATAACTCAAAATAACTCAGTTTCTACCACAGCTTGTTCAAAAGATATTGATTAATTTTTTTATAACAGCAGCTCCGACAGTAGTACTGAATGTACTTCAAGTCCCTGGTTTATATTAATGCGCTCGCTCTACTACGTTACTATTCCTATAGTAATAACACTGACTTGTTCAGCAGATGCTCTATATAAAAGCATTGCTCCTCATGACATTTTTGTGGGCTGTGTTTCTTTGCTGTTCTAATTTGATATTCTGTAGACGTTTTAAAAGTTGAGGGGGGGGGGGGGGTTAAGCTGAAGCTTTGCCAAATTTACTTGGAAAAAATAATTTAAATAAGTTGACATTTGGATATTGTTTCAGTAAAGTAAAATAAATAATAAAATAAAGTAAATGACTTTAAAGTTTTCAAAAGCAATAACTTTCTCAGTATATATTCCTGGATGTCAGCATACATCAAGTTCCTGCCGAAGAGCATACAGCCAATCAGCACTGTGATGCATAACAGCCAATCAGCACTGCACGGGACAGACAGACAGATATGTAAGCCATCCAGAATCAAGTCAATGGTTTCTTAAGTGTGGAGCTTTGCTAGTAATAAAAAAAGCTTTGTTTAAAATAAACTTCAATGTTGGTATGGTGATGCTTTCTGTAAGGCATTTATTTAAGATACATGGAAGGAGTCAGTGCTTTTGTAACAGGCAAAAGCAAAGATTGGGTCCATTGATTGTCTTCTAGTGATTTCTATACATGTACACAATCCTGGCCGAAAAGAAAAAAAAAATATCACAACTTATAACAACTCAAACTTACAAAACATACATTTCTGAAGCAGGTTTTCTTACTTGTTTAACTGGAGACTTGCAAGACTGTGTAGTGTATTGTACCTTGGATGTCTGTCACTTCTGGTTCTGTTTAGGAGCTTGTTAACAGGTTTATAATGGGTTGCATCAGTTGTGGAAGATAACCAAACAATGAGAAAAAAAACAAAACAAAAAACATAACCAAAAAAAAAAAAAAACAAGCCAGAACATATTTTGGAAAATGTTGCACACCAAAACATGTTAGATAAAATTTCAGATCAGACATTTCAATCTTTTCATGACCTTATCATTGCATACAAGAAAACTATGTACAATATCACTTTCCCCATTTCCAGTTTATTTCCCCGACACTTTGCTGCAGCAAAGAGCTGTAACAAGCAAATGGTGGTGCAGACCTCGTTTTATATATATATCCATGTCATCCATGTTTAGAAAGCCTGTTACTTGTAAAACAGTATCAGTGTGATACTCAGGTGCCTTCAAAGTCCATTGAAGCCTGTATTTTCATGATGTCTCACATCTCCTTTTTTCCCTCAGTCCAGGAAAAGACTTCATTATGACTAAAGTCCTGAAGGCTTTTCATTTCAGCTCTAACGTTTATCTTTCCCTGCGGCTGTGGCACAGATGTAACCTCGCTCCCCTTGCTGAGTTCGCTGAAGATGTGGGCTTAAGGTCAGACTTCACGACTATGAACCCGTCTGTGATTCAGCGTGTGTACGGCGGTCTGGTAAACGAGACGGTGCGTGAACGCTTTGTGCAGCGTTTGAGACTGTTGAATGACAGCGTCCTGTGGATTCCAGCCTTCATGGTGAAGGGAGGAGAGAAGCACGTAGAGGGCGTCAACGAAGTCATTTTCAAGAGAAACCTTCCGGTGCGCATGGCCTACCCCTCCCTCCGCCTGGTCCATGCAGTCAGAGGGTGAGTCACAAAATATGTTAAGACAGTAAACAAGATGATCCTTTAATTTAATCCCAGTCACTGTGAGGTAATGGATATGATCAGCACTGTGAACATATTCTACATGTATAGTGAATGGGGATGTTAGAGGATCCAGCTGTTAGCATGTCATCTGTTAGTAAATGTGTGTGTGTGTGTGTGTGTGTGTGT
>JAQMYF010000026.1:32256620-32269166 GCA_030014195.1 Neosilurus mollespiculum | reverse complement strand
GTCGATTTTCCGTAGAACAGTGCTCGATACGTCGAAGTAAAGCTAAATATATTGTATGTGGGAAAAATAATAGTACTTTTTTAATATACTTTTTATTAATAGTACTATTATTTTTCCCACATACAATATATATATAAAACCAACAACATACAAAAAGATTTATCTTTGTGTCAATCTATAACTCTTGTATAACCAAGGTATCAGCTCTCTGCTTGCAATTAATTCATATTCTTTGCTGTCATATGGACAATGAAGCAAGTTCCTCTTCCCTTGGTACCAATTGTATAAAAAATAAAAAACACAAAGAAGAAATACACAATGGCTATGCACATTTTTCTATATGAGGTCAATATAAATGGCAATAAGTGGTACTTTTGTGTAACTCGGCATTTATCCACCCCCCATCCCCCATCCCATTTTCCTATCCACCAACTCGCTTTCCCCATCACATAAGCGCTATCATCGAGGGTGAATTGTTCACATCCTTCTGAGACCCTTAAACCTTGCCAGCTGTACCTTTTCTGGACCTTTGGAAGAGAGCTAATTTTGCACCCTTGGCTCTAGGGCACAGATGGCTGTCACACATCTGATCAATTCAGACTATCACACAATCTGATCAATTCAGGGCCAAATAATTTTCTCACTGAAGTCAGTAGAAATAGTTTGGAACCGGATCGAGATTATCCCACACAGGTGATCTGTGAATGGTTGTTTTAGTCCACACTCGAGTGTTATTTCAATGTTCAGTGTGGCTGAAATGACCCGCAGCAAGAGGGGAAACTCACCATAGTTTGATTTAAATGGACTGAATGCTGTACATGTGAAACTGTTCTAAATTTACTGCTTTTATATGTATTTTGTCAGGTTTGTCAGGATCATTTAAGACAATTAATGCACAGGATTTATTAAAATACTGCATTAAAGCTTGACATGAAACTCCTGGTGTAATAACATTTCCTAATGTGTATGAAAAACTTTGCACGCGAGTTCACACTAACTCATGGGTGTCAAACTCCTTTTCACCAAGAGCCACATCACTAAATTGAACGTCTATTCTAAAAGAGCAACCTATAACTGGTTTCGGCATGTGTCCTGTTTTCCTTTATTCACTTGCATTTTCTGAAAACACTTAATGACAAGCTAGCATGAAATCTTTCTTGAGTTATGAATGACTAGCTGTTGACCTGAAATAGGCTGCTGCCACCTGGTGGAAGGATGAGGAATTATGTTTCATGGTATTGGTCGATTTAACGGGATGTATAGTCATATTCTTTGAAAGCTCTTGCAGGACAGATAAAATGAGATGGTGGGTTGGATTTGGCCTGCGGGCCTTGAGTTGGACACCTGTGTGCTCTTTAAAATGCCTCTCAAAAATCCTGGAAATATCTGAGCAATCCTTTCAAGTAGCCAATCACAGATATTTTTTGGGGGGAAGAGGCACAGATAGAGAAAGAAAAAGGAATTTTACAGCTGAAATTGGTGTGGAAGCAGAGATGCCAGGATGCCAGGAGAATAGATGACTGCTCTGGCCTTTGTGTGTGTGTGTGTGTGTGTGTGTGTGTGTGTGTGTGTGTGTGAAAAATATTTTATCATTCAATCACTAGATGCTTTTGTTTTTGCACAAATCAGCAGAATCAAAAGTATGGACAGTGTTTGAAGACGCAAGAAAGGTTCATCCATCAAGAGAAATTGGCAACAGGCATGGCAGTATTTGCTTGGAGGGAGCCCAGAGCTCCTGAATCCCAGTTGTCATTTCCTGAAATGAAAAATAGCCTGCAGGCCACCACCTGTGGCGTGTGTTTGCAAAGGCAGCTCTCAGCGGGTATGCAGAGAGAACCCAGTGATTACACAAGAACCTGCCGCTAAGTGCTCTTAATCTTCAGATTTCAGACTACGCTGCTTTGAAGGCTTAAGTAATATTTTCATTTAGAATTCAATGCAGAAGACAGAGGACTAATTCTGAAGAAATTCTGTGCTTATAATTTCAGTCATTCGTGGTGTTCGACGTTTAAGAGACACATGGGCAGAGTGTAATTTAGATATCATTTCCTTAGATTGGTGTAAATCAGAGCGAAACTACTCTGCAGTGATCTGTGAGGCGCATTCAATCTCCCAGAGATCTCTCTGATTGGCTTCGGCGGTGTATTCAAATCTTTTTTCATGTTTTGGCCGGTTGTTATTCATCAAGACATGCTTGTTTTGGCCTTGTGTCTCTGAAGAGGACATCAGATGTTTTTCTGAGTTACCATGGCAGCCTGACACCTTTTTTTCTTTTTAATGGCACCTTCAGAATGGCCTGCATCAGTGCTAAATATAGAATTCAGAGAAGGGGAATTGGCTTTCAGTCAGGGTAACTGAACCTGGAGGTCTGACTGAATCAACCACTTAAAGGGTATTTAAAGTTCCCATCAATTATGCTAAACAATGAAGATAAGCATTTGATTGAAACAAGTTCCAGGAGGAAGTACAGCACCAGAAGCAGGAATATAAATATCAGCTGATTTAATATCCATTATTGGATTTAAACCTAAATTGGGCGTAGTCTCTACCTGAATGGTTTTTGGTTTGTGGTTACTTTTTTTTTTTTTTTTATCATTTCCTAAACACCAAAACAAGCATCAGCATGGTCTGTGAATTCTTGCTCAATACATTTCCTCAATCTCCCATTCCTTTTGGGTTTTCATTAGTGTGGGTTTATTTGTTTATATGTCTGTCTGTTAGCAACTTCCTGTCCACAGTTTTTGACAGATCAGTCTGAACAGTTTGATACAGATTGGTAGGTGATTACCCAAGAATGCTCTCATTCACTGATGACATCACAAAAATGATCAAAAAAGCTCTATGATAAGGGCTGAAAAAAAAAAAGTAAAACATATCTCTATCAAAATACAACTTATTTGAATGAAATATACTGTATATTATAATATGTATATTCAGGATCAGAAGCTGTGATGTCAGACCAAGTGTCAGCCAGATTTCACATTTGTTGCCAATTTAAATTTACCATGAGATAACCAATTTTTTTGGAAGTGTGGTTATACAGCAAATCCAGCAGGGGGTGCTGTGTACTTTGTTTTTATGCTTTGTGTTGCAGGCTTGGCAGAGATTTGCACTGAGTGCTCTTATTACTAACCTGTTTATACCTGCAATAATGTCTTACAACTTAAGATGGTTCCATTTTGCAATTCATAACCAAACAAGTAGCCTAATTTAAAGTCTCATGACTCTAACCGGACATAACTAAGGATGAATAAATAAATGCTGTGTGTATGATTATGGTGATGAATGCAGCATTTGTTTGTTATGCAAGCTTCATACCTGACCCTGTTCATGCTCTCAAATCTAAAAACCCAGAATATTCTGTATATTATGTATGTTCTTATTCAGTGATATATACCATCTGCATAATATGTTGTAATCCTTTTTCGCCTTCAAAACACCTTGTGATCACAGCGCTGTATTGTCGATGACGAGGCCTCTTTTAATTCAATGCTGATTAAAACCTTTTAAACCATCACCTATTAACATGCAAGGTACATGCTGGCAATATTAGATTTGCATGCATGGCAGCAGACAGCCAGGTTTTTGCATGATAATGCCCTCAGCATCGAGCTGGTAAAGCATTACATCATTAAGACAGGCAAATTATAGCCTAATTTTCCATTCAGATACAACCCACTGATTGCTACTGCATCTTGCAATATCTATGCGATTATTCTTTTGTGAGTTTACTATAGAAAACACCTACTTTACGGCTCTTGGATGGACTCCTTGCAACCGTGCACAGAATTATACACACCCAGTTATTAGTCCGATCGGCTGTTCTTTGCAACAGCATAATGCTCAGGCCTCACATAGTCGGCTGATACATGCGAACTGTGGCTAGGATTACCGTGGTATTTCTGTGACAATTATGGTGGATTTTTGGGGCATTTTCTTGCAAAAAATATGGGTGGGAGAAATAAGCACTTGACACATGAACATCTGTGATGCGTACAACACAGCTGTCATGTTGACCAGCTGTAACTGCGATGCATACATAGCAGTCGCTGTTTCTGTCTCCACGGAAATCTATGTCCAACAGGCTATGTACGCCTCACAAATGTCTTCACGGTTGCAGTTGTTGAATTGATCCAGCGCTTGACACGCACTAATTTTCAACCTGTGAATGGAAAACACTCCCTCCCAGTTCTCAGAATCGTTCCCTGGCTCTCACTTATTCCGTCGGAAGTGTGCAGAGCACTTACATGGTAATGCTGGTTGACTCCCGCAGGGCAAAAGACTGCCTACCGTCATCTACCATAAAATAATTACGGTTATGTGATACCAAGGCTTTAAGGTCATGTGTTTTACATGCATCAGTGTATGCAAAGAAACCAGACTGGGCAGTCTGTGTTTTGTCCCCATTTTCCTCCCCAATTTGGTCATGTCCCAGTTCTCATCCGCCAGCCAGCAAGAGCTACCTGCTGCAGTCTGTGAAGTCTATCATGCTTCCTCTGTGTTCCTCCACACCTTTATAAACTGCTTCTCATGCTATTGCCCCTCTTCTGATATCCACGTTTGGCTAGCGTCGCTGTGATTGTCGCTGTTGCCGGGACAGATTTTATACACTTCCTGGTTGACTTTTTATTGGATAAAATTTAGATAAAGATAATTTCCTGACACCGTCTGTATGTTTTCAATTAAACTGCAATTTTTTGGTTTATAATTTCATCTTTAATATGAAAAACTGAACATTCAAAACATGCAGTGTAAATAATGACTTTGATTAATATTTGTAAATGTTGTAATACTTATATAACATGATGTCAATTTATTTCTCAGATACTGGCTCACAAACAAGGTAAATATCAAGCGTCCCAGCACCGGATTGCTGATGTACACCATGGCCACGCGTTTCTGTGATGAGATCCACTTGTACGGATTTTGGCCATTCCCAAAAGACACCACTGGAAATCCAGTGAAGTATCATTACTACGACATGCTCAAGTACCGATACTTCTCCAGCGCAAGTCCTCACCGGATGCCACTCGAATTCAACACGTTAAAAACATTACACAATAAAGGGGCACTGAAGCTGACGACATCTAAATGTAGACCAGCTTGACTGATCCAACTTGTTAAAGTCACATTTGATGGAAAAGACAGATGATGCAATTGTGTGAAAAGCCCTCTTGTATCCTTTGAAGCTTCGTGAACTGAACGCACGTGCCTTCATTTGGATATTTCACAGGCACTATCTACAGAATCAGAGATGCTCTGAGTGCTCGATCATATTTCAGTAATTCAATTCCCCAAATCACTGGCAAACTGTACAAGAGCTCTTGAGCTTCAGATACCTGGCAATAGCTCGACTGGTGAGTAAAACCTCATCAGTTGTCATACACGTGAATACTGTATGGTTGTTCTCAGTGACTTCATCTAAAATGAGTAGCATCGTTACTACAGGAAAGTTACCGTAACGTCTTATCAGTCCCAAAGATCTTAATGTTCCTTGAGAGATTGTAATGTTTTTTTTCAGTGCTGTAATTTTTAGGAGCTAGAGGCCTTTGTGCAAATTAGTGAAAGTTATTTTTATATAAATGTAGGCCATACATTGCTTACATGTTCAATTTGCTGTGTTCAAGATGTCACTAATTTTTTAAACCATTTCAAGCCTCAATGATGTGATAGCGCCAAGCCTGAATGGTAGTCCCACTCATGCAAATGATACATAGTTCGTAGTACTGCAGAAGGGTAGGCTGGGGATTGTGTTGCTGGAATGTACCGTATATTTACTGAACTTGAATATTTGGGTAGAACATCTCTCAGCTGATTTTTCTTCCTTGTGTTGTTTTAAGGCCTGGATATACTGAACTGTTCATCAGGTACTACACTTTGTGTTATTACTGTATTTTTGTGTGTTATTACTGTATTTTTTAGTGTTTTGTTGTCACAGTGTCAGGTTTACACGGATGGCCATGGTTTGATCAGACAGTTGTCCTCCTGTTGCCTTTTTCATAGTGCAGATTTTCCACGGAGCCATGCGGTATTTAAGTTTATAAAGAAAAGGTACGGTGTACACGATGGTGTAGTGGTTAGCAAGTCTGCTTCACAGCAAGAAGGTCCTGGGTTCAAGTCCTGGGCTTGGTGAGGGCATTTCTTTAATGATGTTTGCATGTTCTCCCTGTGCTTGCATGGGTTTCCTCCAGGTGTTCCAGTTTTTGCATATTAGGCACATTTTGACATTAGGCTAACTGGCTTTTTCTAATTGCCCCAAAGTGTGAGTGTGTATGGTTGTGTGTGTGCTGGCCCTGCGATGAACTGGTGAACTGTCCATGGTGTACCCTGCCTTTTCCCCAGAGTCAGCTGATATAGGCTCTAGCCTCCCTGCGACCCTAGTAGAATTAAGCGCTAAAGATAATGTAATGTAATTAAGAATACGTTCCTGGTCATGTAACTTCCACACCTGAAAACCCTTCAACAAGAGTTTATAATAAAGATAAAATACTGAAAACGTGAAAAAGTAGTACACATGGAATGTTTGATGTGATGGCTACTGTATGCCTACGAGATGGAAGTGAAGATACTCCCCTATCCATGATTTCTACCGAGATCACTTATCACATTCCAATCAATCATGATTAGCACTGATGTCCTTTGGCAACATTAATGTACTTAGCAGAAAAATGTGAACATCCTTCTTCCCTTTCTGTTTCCATTTAATTTTTTACGTGTACATATCTAACAGGTATAACAATGTACGGTAAAGATGTGCAAAGATTTAGTAGTAAATATTTCTTTGGATATTCAACACTCTTAAGAGGCATTTTTTTAAGCGAGAGGCTCAAACCCGGAACACCCCAAATTCAATATATTAATATTTCTACTCCTCTTTTTTGAGTAAATATGTAACATTAAGCAGGATTGAAAAAAAATTTCCCGGTTTCTCATCAACTCAGATATTGACGAAGCATCAATTTATCATTTTTGGTTGTTTTTTTTTTTAAAAACCTCGAAAAACGCCTCAGACAACGTAAAAACAGCACACAACGCAATTCTGTGTTAAATCCTGTGATTGTGAGATTGGTTTAGTTAGGTTTGAAATATTTCTATTTCTAACGAGTTATGGAATTGCAAGGCTGCTGTTCTATGGACAGTTGTTCAGAGTTTAATACATGCTAAATGTACATGTAAAAGACTGATCATCTAGGGTGTATTGTGTTCAGTTACTTTGCCTACATTTAGCTTTAAAGGACATGTCTTAATTAACAATGCAAAATCGTGTAAATTGTTTGAGCGGCGTACATAAATACATCCACGGCTTGTTTTGACCAATACACACTGCAGTTTTTAAAGCCATCTTCAGTGTTTTCCGAACATTCCTGAGTACGCTCACATCGGAGCCGAAGTTGGTCACGTGATGATGTGACGTAGATTCCAGAAAACAACAGACTAGTTTCGCTACAGTAAAATGGCCGGCTGCGATAGAGAAGCTTCTCCGTTCCCTTCGGACGAATCCTTTAGCGATGGGAGTAAGGACTTAAACAATTATTCAGCGCCCAACTTACTTACATCGGACAGTGATGAAAGTGTCGATGGGGGATTAAACAATTTACATGCCCTGGTTATAGAGCCTTATCGGGTCGAGCCGGTAGCCCCTCCACAGGCTGCAGTTGCTAATAACGCGGAACTTCCGGTCGAGCCCATGGATGCAAATGATGGCCGTGAAAATCATTCCAACAACATTGATTGCTAAGTATTATTTCTATGTTCTGTCCGGGAATTAATCACAAGCATCTAACGTTAGTGTTATTTATTAATTAGTCCTACAAACATGACAAAACCAGAGTCTACATTAGTACTGTGCTACTAATAGTATTAGTACATGTAATGTGTGTGTGTGTGTGTATGTATATATACATATATATATATATATATACACATACACACACACACATATATGTATCTACTACTAGTATGTGGGCCGATTAAGCTGAGCTATACATAATTAAAAGTAAACGTGCCCTTCTAAATTCAGCTTAGTCACGGTCGTTCTCCGTCTCTCACTACAGGCACCTCGGGCTGTGCGTGGGTCGATCATCACAGGGCGAATACTGGGTACTGCATTTCCTCGTGGATTACACAAATCGTTTCCACTTCGTGGATATTACAGGGTCAGTCGGCCATTGATGGAGAGAAACAACTCGGTGGGGGTTGTAACTGTTCTCCGAGTAGTTATTGCTACACTCGCCAACAACGCAAGATGTCACTATTTCGAATGAATCGCTTTCGCACTGAAGTGTTTTCTGTAAGTGACGTCAGCAGTCAGTTTCGGCGGAAAATGCCAACAAGAGCGTTTTCGGAAGCATTCGGAGAGCAGGAAGTTTAAAGTGTCCTGGTTCATTAAGGGGGCCAATGTGAGTGCAGAACGACTCGGTTGCACTCTAGTACTAGCATTATCACTTCATGCTCATAATCGTGGTAAATAATAAGCGTAAGACATGTCCTTTAAAAGCTTTTGGGCTTCGACAGTCACCTCATTTATCTAAAACACTTTTTTTTAATAAAAATAAACAAAAACACGTGCAGCATGTAGGTTTTCAAAAAGTTGTGATGAGAAACCAGGATTTTTTTTTCTTATCTGGCCTTATCATTGTTTGCACATGAGTTCATTGTACTGGATGTTTTGTGTTTGTGCTTGTTGTTCTACGTTTTATTTTGTATGTTCTATGTGTGCTTCTATATATGCTCGGTGGTTCCAGGCCTTCGGTGCTTCTCCAATTACTCTCTCTGACATTCTAATGACTTTTCGCTACCTGTAGCACTGTACATATGTAAGAATGTAAAGATATTATCATCAGTTTTCAACAGAATGGTACTACTTCACACTGTCTGAATATTGTCATGTCTTTCATGCACTGTCTTGCTGGGATTGGTCACAGTTATGGGCTTTTCTTTCGAAGTTTATTGTTCATGTCATATTTTCTTTATAAAGTGTTTTTGGTTGCCAATGATTTTGGATTGCAGTTTTTTGGCATCTGTTTGTTTTGTTAAGGTTGCTGGAGGCAGAGATCTTGAAAATGCCTTTAAATGTCACTATTCTCTCTACTTAATATGATGTTCGTATTACCATTAGCAAGCAATGTTAGCCAAAAGCTAAACACTCAGCAGTTCGCAATAATGCAAAAGAGGTCTATTCAAAAACCAGTAAGTGGGAATATGAAATGGTGAATCTCAGTCGGTCTTAAGAAATGTCTGATTCCTTTGATTAACTCAACAAAACAGATCAGCACACACAAGGTGCTCTTTATGTGTTTACAGATTACGGCACAAGCTTGCCAAGCACTATGGAAAGGCCAACTGTGTTAAAGCCAGTAGTGCACTGGGGATTTATTACCAAATGCACATGGGTCCTTGTTCATATTTGGTTTTAATGTGAATGTGCTTTGGTAAACTAAAGGCTGACATTCCTCCGGAATGAGGGATTATACATAGATCCATATGTATTATGTGGATAGACTGTGTATGGTTCCATAGTATGTCCTAGCGATACTGTACTGCCTGGTATTTGAATTTATAGGCCATGTATCATACTATTTATTGTTTCAGGAAACTGCTGCTGTTTTCCTGTTCAGGATTTTCATTTTGTCAGTAATTTATATTGTAATTT
This sequence comes from Neosilurus mollespiculum, assembly GCA_030014195.1. Taxonomy (NCBI): domain Eukaryota; kingdom Metazoa; phylum Chordata; class Actinopteri; order Siluriformes; family Plotosidae; genus Neosilurus; species Neosilurus mollespiculum. The sequence continues at coordinate 32,259,514 of JAQMYF010000026.1, read as the reverse complement.
TTTTGTAAAGAACGTGTTGAATGTGATAGATCATTTTTAGACAGTTTGATACTTGTTTTGCTAAAATTGCAGCTTTAATCTGAGTTCACCTTTTTCAAAACTAAATTTCTATGTTTGTAGAAATTTTAGATAAAGGAAATAAAATACATTGATCCCATCATTGTTGTGGTTTCAAGTGTTTACGTGTTGTTTTTTCCTGCTTTCTGGGATGTCGATGCTAATGGGCGGACCCGTTCAGACGAAGTGATGTCAGGTGCTGGCATGTTTCCAGCCTCTTTTTCTTCCCTGCTACGAATTAGACTAGACTCATCCCACGCTTCACTCAGCAGCCTGTTGGATATGGCCTACTTAATGTGCCGTCTGTTGTGATGTTCCACTATATAAGGTTTGGAGGTAAGGATGTGCAATCAAGTCCTTATAGTCAAGTTCCTGGGAATTTTTCAACAATAAAAATGACATCACGCACAGCTCTCATGCACAGTCTTGTCGAAAATAATGAAGCTGACAAACACATTCAGGTGATAACATTTCACAGATAAAACCCACATCCCAGGCGGGATTCAAACTCACTATCACTGGTTTAGGACTTTATTTATTTATTTATTTATTACTTACTTACTTAAATTCAAACACCAGCTTGACCCTTCTTTGTTTTAGGGGCCTTAAAGTGTTGCCAACTTGATTACACACAACAAGCTCATTACCACATTATAGAGACTGTGGAGACAAAAGAACTCATCATATGCACATATATAGAGTTAAACTAGGATTTCGAAACTGGAGAGGTAAACTTTAAAGAAGTTCCAAACAATGTGAGATGTCTGATTCATTACTGATTCTTCATGTTTTTTCTCAGATGGGCCTAAATTTGTCCAGACCTGCAGCACACCTCATTCATCTTCCTTTAAATATTTAAGCACATTCCACCTACATACAACTTTCCCTTTAATAATTGGCTTTAATTCTATTTTTATGACCTTTCCAGTGAGCTACACAGAAGGTACAGTGACACACCGATTTTCATTCTGCATTAAATTGTGTGTTTGACTGCAGTCCATGTGTGCACGCTCAATCCTAGTAAGTTATTACCTTTCACGTGAGTTATATATTGCTCATGATGTTATTACTATAAATCTTAAAGAAAATGTACTAAGGTAAAGTAATATTATGATAGTCATTATATTTACATAGACAGGAACTTTCCAGTAGGTCTAACGCCAGAATCTAATCAGATAATTACAAGTTCAGCATCATTCGGGTACAAAAGGATCTGACATTATATATGCCAGGTGGTAGAACGTGAAAGGTGAGTGAACGCATGTTTGCTCCACCAGTTATTTACTTCTTATGTTGTTTTATTTACTACAATTCAATGAATAGAAATATGTTACAAAAGTACTTGGAGGTACATGGTGGTGTAGTGAAAATGTGTAGTGAAAATGTACGATATCATAATGTACGATAGCACGTCCACCCCACAGCAACAAGGTTCTGGGTTCGAGTCCTGCGCTCGGGCGTTTCTGTGTGGAGTTTGCATGTTCTCCCTGTGCTTGCGTGGGTTTCTTTCAGGTACTTTGAATTCGTCCCACAGTCCAATGGCATGCACATTAGACTAACCAGCTGTCCCAAATTGCCCCTAGGGATGGATGCAAGTGTGAATAGTTGTGTGCGATATTCTGGTGAGCTGTACCAGCCTCCCCGCGACCCTTGTAGAATTAATTGGGTCGGCAGATGACGGTTTGCACTGAGTGTATTCTTGATTTACCCCCCATGTTCTATTAAGTGTATCTATTTAAACAGGTTACATGGTTCTCATCAGAGAATTGTTTCGATCCATCAACCTCTGGGTTACTGGCCCAGCATGCTTCCAGTGCACCACTCTGCTGACCACATTCATCCCACATAGGACTCGTACCCACAATCGCTGATGTAGGAAACCAGTGCCATTCCATTAGGCCACTGAGGCTCATACAGTAGCCTCTGAAAACAAATGTCAAAATCCAGACTGTACATAAAGGAAAGAGCACTGGCTAACCCCATATGGAACTCAAACCCACTAGTGCCCTATCCATTAGACTATGGGATGTGAAACTAGACAGATTTTCACTGAGGGCCACATCCCTAAATTTCGAGGTCATCGAGGGCCGAATAATCACTCATCTACTCAAATGGTATTCAATGGCCTTATCAGTTGTTTATGCAGTTGTCCTCATTTCCTTTATTCGGTTTCTTTTTCCAACAATACTCGACAGTGACATGCCATCTTTCCTGAGTCATGAACGCCTAGCTATTTATTTGAAATAAGTTGGCTCCACCTAGTGGATGGATAATGAATTACTTTTTTTATGGTAATAGTGGATGCAAATAATGTACGATATCATAACCTTTAAAAATACTTGGGGGCCACATAAAATGAGTTAGAGGGCCGAGACTGGTCTGAACCAACATTAGAAATGCAGTGATCCTCTCAGAGAACGGTTTCAAACCACTGAGTGCTGAACTATGGGCTCACCACAATCCCACCAAAATGAAGCCCAACTCACAATTCTTAGCTCAGGAGACCAGTGCTGTCTCCATTATGCCACTGGAGCTTCTGATTAGTGAATACAGCAGTAATGTAATTAAATTACATAATAATTCACTTGAATTGAATAAATTTCAAAGTGATAAGATACTGCAGTTTAATATTAGTTCAATTGCTTTTTTAAGAACTGAAGGAACTGTGTTATTATCATGTCTCGTGTATATCTTACTAGAACCAGAAGACACGAGCATATCACCCCCATCTTATCTACACTGCACTGGCTCCCAATGAAGTTTCGAATCAAATATAAATTGCTACTTTTAACCTATAAAGCACTTAATGGTCTTGCACCACATTATCTTAGCGAACT
>JAQMYF010000026.1:32241193-32256520 GCA_030014195.1 Neosilurus mollespiculum | reverse complement strand
GCCGAAGCCAAAGGGGTAAAGATAATGAATGCAAAAACCGACCAATCAGAAACGAGAATACAAAACTCTTTGCAATACAAACTCACACTGATTAAAAAGTAGTTTAGTTTTCGATGCAAAAAAAAAAAAAAACATTTAAACTTCAATAAAATTACAACAACAACAAATATCACACGACAAACCAAATGTGTGGGTAACGCGTGTTAAAAGGACGTTAAAATTGGCCTGAATTATGGAACACTGCCTCTCAGTGGTCAAATGCGGTATTGCAGGGGGGAAATATTTTAGGTGTGTGTGTGTGTAATGACTGCCTGACTTTTACATTTAACTGTCTTTTACTTTTCTAAAACATCAACAATGTTCTCAGCCTCAAATTAGCAAAATAAATTTCTTTTTACACATGGGTCACTCATCCAGAATTTCATATACAGACCTTTTTATTTATATGAACAGCAATTATAACAGGAAGTTAGGAACTATTTTCATCTACCAGCATTTGGCTGCGTTTTGGACAGATGCATTTTTTCAGCAGGCTAGGCAGCATTAGTTAGTTGGTTAGCATTATTCCTATTAGATAGTTAGCTTCCATTCTGTAGTTTTCATTTCCCTGTTGCACCAAAAGTTTCAGAACCGAATTCAGAAATCCTATTTGGTGATGGATCAGCACTGTTGAACTGTTTACCACCAAGAAAGTCAAAGCCATATGAAGAATTTGCAACACATGAGGTCATTCCCACTGTAGAGGCTCACGCTTCAAAGTACATGAGTTCAGATATTGTATTTGATGTCTATTCTGAGAAAGACCTGAAAGCTGATACCAGAACAAGGGGAGAGAAGGGTGCAAGTTGATGAGTGACAGTTAAAAGGAAGTCATCATCCAACTGGAGAAACCTCTTACAAGACAATAACATGTCTGAACTTTTTTTGCTGGAATGATTTCTCTAAAATCTACTGAGAACTGTAACAGAGAAACAGAATCACTAAAACACTCTGCTGGAAAGGTGAGGCTCCCTATTGTCATGAAGAGGCATTCATGCAAAGCATGCTATGAAAAGCATAAACTATCAAAGCGAGTCACACAGACGTTCTCGAAATCGCAGTTAGCATTCTGCAATAGTTGCAAGACACTGATCTGCAAAAAACACTGGCTTTCTTATTGACACAGTTGGAACTTGAGATGGATACCAATTTACAGTCTGTGCGCTATTGTGGGACCTGAAGGAGTCAATGGTCTGCTTTTTTCCATGCCTTTTTTAGATGTGTTGTTTCATCTGTCCGTGGGGAAAAAAAGAAATCATCATGCAAACATGGGCTGTGTTTCTAAAAACATCTGCTAAGCTGAGATGGCATCCCCAACACTGCATACAAATGACATGATTATCCTAAAGATGTTTGTGGTCCTGATGTATGACAGGTCTAGTACAGTTAATGGTGTGTGGATGATGTCAGGCTGGACATGTTTGCTCGCAAACAAAGCCCTTCTGAGGCAATACCTCCAACACATGCAGCTTTACGTCAGCATTTTAAGCATGCTATATACCAAGCATCCTGCATCTGAAGCCAGGCAACACAGTGTCAGCCCATAATATGACTACTGACTGGGGACAGACAAAGGAACGTGAACACTACCACATCTTCTGGACAGCATTTCCGCTAGCTGCTGAAGCGACAAGCGCCCATGCATAGTTAATGATCATGAGCGATATGCGCAACAAGAGGTGAAATTTTCTGCCGCATCAAAAAGTGTGCGGATGTGGCGTTCAACTGTGCTGAACTTTCACGTGACAAGAGTTGAGCGATTACCAATCAGAGCTTAAAGACACCGTTGAATGACAGGAGTTTCCAGACACGGAGTGCGTCATAATGTTCCTGTGTGGAAGCGATAAACACAAGTTGTTCCACTCAAATCAACATAGAAGAGGAACTTATTATGGCTGTGTTTAAATAACCTGTACTTTATGACTGCACACAGAAATTTTATAAGGATATAAAAAATAACTTGATATGTGATGCCTGGGTCCACGTTTATGAAATGGTTTATGAAATTTCCTGTTAGTTTACATTTATATACACGTTTATTTAGAGCTACACGAATGGAACATTGTGTGGGTGGGGTGGTAACTCGAGTACATGGTTTTACTAACGTCATTTTCTATTGAATAGTGTAACCAGATAAATTTTAACAAAATAAATAAATCAGTAGATGAAGACTGTGTGCAGTTCAGAATAAAGTACTGCTGAAAGCCTACGATTCGGCTAGTATCATTGTTGGAACCTAGCAGGAACAGTGACGTCGTGGTGCTCTTTCTCAAATAGAGAGCAGAGATAGCGAGGAGAGAGAACTGTTTCCACTTCATACACAAGAGTCCTTATTCTATACGTTCTGTGTAATAATAATAATGATAATAATAATCCATATACGATGATAATATGAGCTAAAATAAACTCAAACAATATAAGAAAATGATAATGAAAGCTCTCACGGAACTGCTGTAGGGAAGCGCGGTGCTACTCATAGTTCCACTCAAAGATTTTGAAGTATGAAACATGTGAGGGAGTTACCTAGGCAACACGAGCTGAGAGGTGAAGAGATTCATCTCTCTCGCCAGGCGATGTCGCGTGTTGCTCAGCGGTGAGCATGTCGCTTGTCGCTTCCTGTGTGAATGCAGCTGTATTGTTTAGCTGGCTACTCTCCAAGCTGCTGCACGAGGCCTTCGGTGTACTGTACAGTGGTGTGTGTAAAAACAGGACTGATCATGAGTAATTTTGGTGATGGAATTGTCCATATTCTTTTCAGCCGGTTCGTCAGGTTCTGGCCGAGGAAGATGACGTTGCTGTGTGGTGATAATGAGCCTGAGGAAGACACGAACCATTCAAGCCAGGACAGCTGGTTGGAAAATACCACGTGTTGTAATTGCATTCAAAACTGCCAATATAATGAACAGCTGTGGAGTGCCTGTGCTGCTCCGAATTTGGGGCCATGAAACGGATACTGCAGGGCATTGAAGGGGTACTGTGTATTACTCCCCACCCCGAATTCCCTACCGCATTCCTGACAAGGTCCGTTCATGAAATGTTGATAAAACCGATGCAGGAGCTTCGTGGACATGCACCGCAGCAATGGAACAACAGGTAAGCCAATGTATAGCCCTGTACCATAAACATAAACACAAGACCGGTGCTACTCGGTATATTGCATGTATTTGGACCATGCCGAAATTGCCACTATCCTACCAGAGACTGGATACACTTGACAACTAGGCTTTATACATGTGAACAAGCTGCAGAATTGCAAAATTTTGCTTCATTTTGCACTTTATGAGTCATACTGTTATGAGTGCTGGTAAAGTACCACGATACAAGTAAAATAAACAAATATTTGGATTTTCGATTTCTTTTTTGGAATACAGAATAAATAATAAAGATAGACGCATATATGTATAAGATGTAGATATAATACTTACAAATGAAACGTTATTCCTTGTGCTTTAGAGATACTATTTCGCTTGTTGGAACAAGTTAAGACACAACATTCAACACCCATCTTATTGGAATGGTGGGTTCTATTCCTTAGTAATATGGTGGACACCAAAGGCACGTCATGAGAGGGTCTTGTATGGTCTTGTGTTTATGTCTATGCTCTGTACTGTCATGGTTGCCAGGTAATTATAAAAGGACTTGAGACAGTATATTCTGCGGTTCCCAATCCTGTTCCTGGTGATCTACCTTTCCAAAGACGTTCACTCCAATCCCAATTATGCCCATCTGACCATCCAATCATGTAATCAAGACTTAAGACTTGGAAATGAAGACTTAAAATCGATGATTGGATTTGTCGGATGGGCCCCATTCGGGTTGGAGTTAAAATCTTTAGTAAGGTAGATCATGTAGATCACCAGGAACAGGCTTGAGCACCCCTGGTGTATTCGGTTCAAGCTGTGAAGGGTTAGGGAAAGACCTGGCAACCTACCCTGTAAACGGCGTGCTATGCCTAGGCTATAATATAACTAAACATCCTCAGGTTTCATGGATATACAGTAGTCTAATACCAGACCCACTGGACTCGAGACAAATGGAGTTACACATAAAATATACAGAGTAAAGCAGGTAAAGCTCAAACTTTGAGAGTGGTTCTGGCAGTGGTACAATCTGATTATAATATAAGGTCCACCGAAATCGCTGTATAACTCAAAACTAGTGCATGACCGGAAAACACTTTCACAAACACACACACACATGTAGGTATGTGGATAAATGATCGATCGTGACCGCCATCTTTGTTCTCGATTCATGTGACCAGGTTGGCTAGGCACTTGATGGATATACCCAAAAAAAAATCAGCATTTTATTTTCTAATGGTATGGACTTACCGGGATTCCCTTTGATGTCTTACTGGGGAATACCCAATAAACAGCCTTGATTTGAAATTTTCTAAAGTTGTCCCATGGTTTGCCAATACGCTAATGGTGCAAGCCGACTCCGATTTCAAAGTGTCCAAATTGTCAATACTTCGAGTCGGATGGTTTCACAAGGTAAGCGTAATTAATTATTAATACCATGTTTCGATATGTTCCAAGTTTGGTTGGAGCCTGATAAGTAGAACCCAGTAAAAACTGACAAGGAACGGGGAACCTTTGGGTCGTCGAAAGACGTCATCTTGCCTCCTGAGGCTTTTTTATTTTTAAAGGTAGTGCACTTAATAGTGTGCAGAGACCAGTTTTTTAACATGTAGTGTGTAGAGATTATGTAGGAATCATTGAGTTGTTTGGGATTTGGCCAGGAGACTTCATGAAAAATGCTCTAAAAATGTCAAAATTCTCTACCCTGCTTGCTCCACAATGGGCTATGAACGGTGTGACGTCATCGCCGCGAACTTTCTCATAGGATCTTGCGCTTTCGTAGCAGACGAGAGCTGATTTGGGCAATAAAATCCTGGTTTATTCTCTTGGTTAAAAAATAATAATAACACAACCAACAATTGCTGTTCCCTGTAATCTTTAACTACTTGTGTTTCTATAAACTGGGATACTCGGTGAACATTGGGTTCTTTAAACAGGGTTGTTTACTTGTGAAACTTTCTAGAGCAGTCCAGCAGGGGGCGCTGTGCACACATCGTCATATTAGCCAATCAACAGCTTAAGCACTTTCAGGTTTAACACATTATCTTTCCAAAAAGCAGCTATTCTGAGTTATTAAGGTCGGTAATAACATTATAGCATTATTTCACATTTAATATTCTATGTTTAGAGAGAAAAAGTATTCTGAGTTCCTATTGCAGCCTCACTGTTTCATGTAAATGTGCAACAGGTTAAAGGAAAGTTAAGTACATGTTACAACCTCCACCTGCTACCATCTGCTCAGAACAGCAGGATTTTTCAGTTGTTGAAATTTCACCATGCTGTTCTATAAACTCAGAATAATATAAATATTTAGGTGCTGCCTAAAAGAAACAAACACAATATAACTTACTGTCTTTTCAATGGAATTCGAAAACCTGTTTCTCCTCCAGAAAACAAAACATTCACTAATCAATAACATTTCCTCCAGGTGCAGGGGGGTGGGGCGGGCGGGGGCGCGCGCGCTGGGTTGTCTGCGAGGGCACGTGAGCACAGACGCGACAACAAAGTCAATCCGGTGTAATATGGAATAATGCATGTTATTATCCACCTTACTGAGATCCACACCCCAACCCAAACTAACTGGAGATATATTATATCTAATTATTGTTATATAACTTTATATTTTTATACATATTATTATATTATATAATAATATTATATTATTATATAACCGGCGGATGATGATCAGTTTCTTTTGCTCATGTATTTTCTACTTTAGGGAAATTATAACCTTTAATGGTCCATGATAGTATGATTTATATGAAATGGACCTCCAAGATAAAAATTAGTACAAATATCATTAATTATAAGTTGAAGATTAGCAAAACTGCACAATTCTGAAAAATAGAGTAATATGTAAACACGATGTAATGCAAGATTTATTCAGTCCTTCATCAGGAATTTCAACAAGGTGAGGACAATACCTCAACAGTTAGAGAAGATTGCATCACTATTAGTGATGTGGTAGTGATCAGCCTCTGTCTTGGGGATTCACTGCCTTGCACAGTTGCCTTCACAGCTCCTTCACAGTTCAGCTCCTTCACAGTTCACAGCTCCTTATGATCATTGATAATGTGCTTAACACATTATTAGGAAAACTTAAAAAAAAAAAAAAAAAAAACATTTGCTTTTTTTTTTGTTTGTTTACATAAAGGCACGGAAACATTAGGTTTTCTTTTCATTCATTCATCTTCTGAACCGCTTATTCCTACTTAGGGTCGCGGGAGGCTGGCGCCCATCTCAGCCGACTCTGGGCGAGGGTGGGGTTTTCTCCTCCAGCTCTGCGGTTCGAGCTAAGATAAGCGATGTGTAGATAACAGTGTCTACATTTATACTTTATATTTTATTCTTCTTGATACTGATAGTTTTTATTCTTCTTCAAATATAGGACAGTCATAATAAGCATTTCGCTACATATTGTACTGTGTATAATTTTGTGTGTGACAAATAAATTTTAATTTAAATTCTATTTAGAATACTCATACAGCGTTTAGCACATACTACATGGAATCCTAAGTAAACCATGCTCTGTAAAGGTGTTTTAGTGTTTACTACATGGAAACACAAAAAACCCTAAAATTAGATTTTTATGGCTTATTTTTTCATCTGCTCGCTAGGTCATTTTGATTCAAGGATTATCCACTTGGAATAATATTTTTTTAATCCACAGATAGCAGCCCAATCAGACTCCACTGTTTTTGTGTAGTTTATACTAATAAACATTATCCGCCTCGCAAACTTCGAATAGTGCTTGAACCGATTAAAAATATCAAATAAACCATAAAAAAAATCTTGGTTTAGTTTACTTTTCTTATGTTTCCTTGTAGTATATGTTAAACAAATATTTACCTCAGATTTGGTAGATATTGCTGAATATCATTGTTATCACTATTGAGATCGCTATTCAGAGATATCCACTTCACCTTTGACATGTATTCATGTATTCACCTAAGGAAAGTGGAATTCTACTCTCTTCCAAACATCATCCTTGTGTGCTCCCTAGTGTTGGATATCAATAATATTACAGCTACATGACGTACACAATTTGCTAATTACATTTACACTCAGTGAATCTCAGGCACCTTACATATGTCTTTTTGTTTCCGGTATAGGTGCTAGATTCATCTCAACCCTGAGCAAGAATAAGTCATGATGAATAAAGGTTTCAAATACTGTGAAGTGCTGTTTTTATCTTAAGCAAAGTTAAAAAAGTTAGTCTACTCCATGCGAGTGTAAGCAGTTCCTTGCTCAAATGTTCAAACAAAGCAGGAAAATATTATCCAGCATGTTATAAAACTACATGTGTTCTTTATTAAGGCTTACCACCAGATGGAAATAATACCACAAGTGTTGGAGATTACTGCATCACTCCTACATTCACGAAGCAAAACAGCTGAATACAAATAATGACTAATTAAAAACATTTTCCTTTCTAAATTTCAACCAATGCATGTTTTCTACATGTCTGTGTGGGTTTCCACCAGGTTTCCTGGTTTTCTTTCACCTCTCAGAAACATTCCTGTAGGTGTATTAGCCAAGCTATATTGGCATCAGTAAGTGAATATTGCATCCCATCCAGAACATGTGCCAACTTCATGCTTAGTACTCCCAGGATTTTCCCCAGATTCACTGCTGCCCTAACCTGATCCTGATGATGATGATGATGTCATGTCATTTTCTGAACCGCTTATTCCTAATTAGGGTCGCGGGTAGGTTGGCACCCATCTCAGCCGACTCTGGCGGAGGGCAGAGTACACCCTGGACAGCTCAGCAGGCCATCGCAGTGCGGAAACACGCTGACAGCTATGCAGCCTACTGTTGAAGAAAATCAGCAATGGTTCTTTTACATCCCTCTCACCACAGACAGTGAGAGACATGGCCGACATTTGATAACCCAGTTTTCTGGACAGTCGTACTAAGCATTTCACTACATATTGTACTGTGTATAATTTGTATGTGATGAATAAATTTGAATTTGAATTTGAATTTGCACTGGGGGGACAGCAGTGAGAACCCATTGGTGGTGGGGCTTCTCAACACTATCCCAAGCTGGATTACTTGGGATCAGTAATCCAGCACCCTACCACTGGGCCACCACTGCCCCTTCCTAACCTAAGATGATGTGTTAAAATAGGAAAATATCTGTCTAGCACTGGCCCCCCTGGGACATGAGTTTGTTACTCCTGAACTTACGCAAATGACGTGGTCATACTCGAATGCTTCATATTACAGGAGTCTAACCACACTGTAGCGACGTTGTGCACGTGCTGAAGCGTCTTATTTTACATGCATGCTGTGCAATTTTCACTGAAACACGAGCATCGCGTTTGGCCCCGGAGCCCACAGCATGGTGATGGTAGTAGTGGTGGCGATGACGTCACTGCCCGGGGTTTCCATCTCTACTGGCTCCGGTTTGAGTGTGTGAGCTCGCGACGGCGTCATGGCGGAGGCCGGCTGTTGTAGCACTCACGGCTGAAATGCCTGCTACCTTCTCCGGGTCTTCTTTTTACGGAATACAGAGAAATTTCAAACACAGATATTTTTGGGAAGTCGGGAAAGGTGGACCTTAAGAAAAACCCTGACTCTGTAGAAAAAAAGTTGGAGTGTTTTGGGTTGCTGTGTCTCACACAGGGAGCTAGCGTAGCTGCGGTTAGCTGCTAACGCTAACTGGGAAAGGAAAACAAGAGAAAAGGGACGTCGGAGTTTCGGCTACGGAGCCGACTGGTGCCCGCTGGAGCTAGGTAATAACACAAAGCGAAATGACGTCCAATTTGGCATTGTTTTGACTTTAAACGCCGTATGGGTTCACCCTAAAGTTACATGCTAGTGCTTTAGATATGTGTAATTATGTAATAGTGAATAAAGGGGTGTCGCGGCGTGTATTTGGGAAGTTACTTTCTTTACTATCATTGCTGAGGACTGGTATCGGTGAGGACACCGAGTACAGGCTGATGATGCAGTGCGGGAATTAGCGTTAGCCAGCGAACACAAACAGTCACCAAACTCAAACGCTTGTTTACCAAAACACTAAAACAACTTAAAGCCTTCCCTCTGATCTTTCCGTCCAGGGGTGTCCGTTTGTCGCAGATAATACGAGCTAGACTCGAAAAAGTCAGCCAAGTTACTTCTCAAAGCCAAACTGTAGGTTTAGTTAGCCGTTAGCTTTTAGCTTAGCATGTCATGCTAGGTGTTTAGTTAAATGAAGGTAAAACGCTAAATATGTATTTTCAGCGACGAATAAATGAACGAAAACTGAAAAAGACTTGTGTACGAATAAAATAGACTCACGAGTTGATTAAAAAACAAAAAAAACATTTGACGTTTTATACATTCTGCCACAACATTGTGCTAGCAAAACAGCTAGCACGCCGTAGATATTGGCAGATCCGGAGCTAGCTTGCTATCATGCTGTGTTTAGCTAACGTGCTAGCGCGTAACTTTTCGTCAAGAAAACACATTTTTAAGCCCTAGCTTATTAGCTTAGTCAGCTAGGCAGGGGTTGATAGGCGAAATTTAAAATGTACCGCGAATTGTAAAGCTCACTTTGGTGAAAGTAAACCAACTTTAAGACGGATAACTACACTTGGTTGATTTTTTTTGCTTTTTTATTATTTTTTTCACGCACTATGTTGGAGGTTGCATAATATTTTTTTGTCGGTATGCACATCCCCAGGGTGGGTGTTGTGACTTTGGCCGCCAGATACAGCGCCTCGCTTGGGCTTCATTGTCCAGGAGAGTCCCGATGCTTAGGCCTAACAACAGGCCCGGGCGCTATCACACTGGACAGTTTTCTCTCATGGTGCTCCGGGTTATTTGCTCTCTATTCTTATTCCATGTGAAGGATAAGTGAATACAGGAAGCATTTTTCTTTTCATTCGTAGAGCTTTCAATTTGACTTCTGTCACTGCTGATTCATTTCCTATACAGTGAAGGATCCACACTGTGATCTGGAAATAAGACTAAACTTGTGCTCATTTTTGTTTCGTACCTTGTAATTTTCTTTTAAATGCTGTACTCCAACGTTTTTAACAATACCTCATTTAACTTTGAGAACGACACACTTGATTTGAAACTGGAACACTGTGGTGCTATATTTTACTATATGACATTTTATATGATTTTGATTGAACACTGTACCATCCTGTTCTATATCTACAGGTGCGCTATTTTACAAAGCTGGAGGTTTGGGATATTTGAGGACCTGCTCAGCCCAAATAGCAAGTATTGGTTGTTTTGTGAACTCAAATTTTTAAACCACAGCCATGGATGGGCACAGTGAAGATGACAGTGTGAGCAACAGCAGTGGAGATTCCAGGTAAACAATGAAACCGGCAGTTTGTTTAGGAAGTCTTCATACATGGTGCAAATTGGCATTTAAAAAATTATTTAGTAAAACGTAAACTGTATATATAACCCACCATCGACATGATTGCCATTTGTGTACACGCTCGTCTTTCTCAGTCACGATAAACTTGTTGAATGTAATTACATGTTGAATGCACTTATTTAAATAATCTTTATGCGGTAGTCATGATAGTGATTTTGGTATGTTGTTGGTTTCTCAGAGATGTTAAAGGCTACACAAAATGTTTTTACGTATAAAACCTAAGTGAGCGAAAGTTTGGAAACATTTTGCTAAAGTGCTAATTTTCCATATGTAGACATTTCTGATGCCCTGGATATACTTGGTAAAGCTTAAAATATGCAAAGCAGTGCCTTCACTTTGCATGTCCTGAGAATAATCATATTATTTTGACTCTTTGTTCCATCGAGAGTTCGAGTATAGATCAGATAATTGACAGCTGCAGAGGTGCAATGAATGCTCTGACATTAAGGCCAATTTATACTTCTGTGCTAAATCTACACTGTAGGGCAGAGGTTCCTGAAACTGGTCATGAAGGACCCCCTGCCTTGCACATTTATCGTTTTCCTTGTTCCCAACACACTGATTTAACTAATTAGCTAATTATCATGACTTGAAGTGGTTGTGACATAGCAGGGAAACCAATAAAATATGCAGGATAAGGGGTCGTCCAGGACCAGGGTTGGAAACTCTGTAGGGTTGTGTACTCTGGAGAGGTGGTGATCTACATCACCTCTCCAGAAATGTAACAGTGATGCCGACTACAACAATTGCTTGCTAGCATCGCATATTCAGGTACTTTTTCTTTTCAGTGACAATTGAAAATCTCTTATCACCATGTTGTGTTAATATAAATATATACGAAGCGTGAGGCGAAAAAGTGGCTGTAGATTGGTATAATGGTTGGTTTATTCCTACATCTTACCCAGTGAATTTTAAACTGAAGTGCTTTGAGCCACTCATGCTGCAAAATTCAGACAAGTTATAACATTTCAGAAATGCTTTCACTTAAGAGCTTCACCCTGTGCGAGTGTTGACATTGTGCCTATGGTATAGATTCAACGCAGGTGTACAAATCAGCCTTTAACCAGTACACCTTAAGGCCCTGTTCTGTTCCTGTAACAGATGTTAAACAAGGTTTTTTAAAAGGACTGTGTATTTCTTGTGTAGTTTGGTAGGTCTGCATGTCCATATATAGCTTTAGTGTTTAATTCTGCTGTCTTTCATTTTTTTGTAGGTTTGTATAGATTTGTCTTCATTTTGATTAACAAAATCAAACACTTGTGTCGGAGAAACTGATCTGTTGACTTCATGGAAGTGAATGTGAAAATGTGGCTCTGTTTGCATCTTACCAAAGTTTCCATGTGTTTCAGTAACTCAGATGATGAGTCTGGGTCTGGCTCTGGGTCTGGCTCTGGCTCCAGCTCCTCCAGTAGCAGCTCCAGTAGCAGCCAGTCAGGCAGCAGCGACTCAGGAAGTGGCTCAGACTCGGGCAGCCAGTCCGATTCCGACTCTGAAAAGTCCAAAGGACAGAATGGTCAGAACAACTCTGCCAAGATTGATTCAGCAGAAGTAAGATTTTAGTATTTAGTTTAAGCAATTATACCAGGGTCTCATTTTGTGGTCACATTAATGCTGAAGTATTGACTCCTCTAATTCCCAAAAACCGGCACAGCACATGTGAAGATGAAGGTCATTATTAATTGATAGTGAGAGCTAAATCTACCAGATTATCCTTACAAGGGTTTTGGGAAATTGGGTCAGTGCTATTATCATGTAAATTACAGCACCCTATTTGGTAGCCACTGGCTTCTGTTTATTGTTAACCTTGTGAGCATTTTTAGTTAGGCTATTCTTTAAAAACCCGTGATATACTAAATCCAGCTTTAAAAGAGTATACCCACTAAAACATATAGTAAATATTCCTACTTTTTGCCATTGTTGCAGTTTTGGAAGTCTAATCCCAGTATCCTGGCAGTGCAGAGGTCAGCGATGCTCAGGAAACAGCAACTACAACAGCAACAGAGCTCCTCAAACAGTGACTCCGATGAGGTAGGATTTTGCTGAAAAACATTCCAAACTGCTGTTTTGAGTAGGTTTCCTTTTGATTAAGTTTACTTTTGTTATTCTGCTGTTCAGTTTTGTTTAGTTAAATCAGTACTAGATTCCAGCTGACAGTAGTCTCATTATGTTTACATTTACATTAATATATACTACAAGGGAAGTGTATCTGAATGGTCTGCTATCTCTGGATTAAAAACCTTATTCTGGACAATGCTCAATTCAAAACATTGGACACTCACAGTTTTTCACGGTCACTTGGAGCAGGCGGCCGCATCATAATCAGTTTCTTCAGTTTCTGTGTAGCGTGAAAAAAACTTTGAATGAGTAGGCTAAACAGTTGCCGCTGGCTGTGAAGTTGCACCTCAGCTTGATGCGCAGAGCTCATGTGACCTGGCTGTCATGGCTAAATTATGTAAATTTGTAAACTGTAAGAATCTCAATTTTAGGTTGCTTTTCTTTGTATATACCGTGTTTCCCCGATAATAAGACAGTGTCTTATGTTTTTTTTCGGTTCAGAAAACACCATAGGGCTTATTTTCGGGGTAGGTTTTATTTTATTTAACATTAACAGCAATTTCTATAAACAGGTAAGTGAGTCCTCTACAATTGCTTTCTTGTACTCAGCGGTGTAGCTCTTCCTTTTTGCACTCATGTCTGGGGTCAAAACAGACAGGATAATACCAGTAAAATAATAACTGTTATACTCCCCCAGTCCTGCTTTAACCCCATCATGCCCGTCAGTCCTGTTTTATAATACTTTTCTTACCGTTTTGTTCCCTTAACTTCCTCTTTTTCTGTCTCTCCCCCATGGCGCTGCTGTAAATGGTGCTGGCGCGCGTGCATTCATAGAAAATGAGGGGAGGGTGTGGACAAAATTTGGATTTAGCTAGGTCTTATTTCCGGGGTAGGGCTTATTTTGGACCGTTCTTCAGAAATAAGGGTAGGTCTTATTATCGGGGTAGGTCTTATTATCGGGGAAACACGGTACTATTACTACCCTCATTCATTCATTCATTTATTATTAATATTATTATTATTATTATTATTATTATTATTATTATTGTTGTTGTTGTTGTTTTTTGTTGTTATTGTTATTATTATTATTATTATTATTATTATTATTATTATTATTATTATTATTACACAGTTTATTTATCATTTAGAAGGATATTTTATTTATTACGTTACTCTCACTCACTCATTTGCCAAGCTACTTAATCCTACTAGGGTTGCGGGGAGGTGATAACCATTATGCCACTCATTATTACATTAAACCACAGTTTTATCTTCATAGAAAATTTTTGCTTCAGTTAAAGTATTATAAATTGTTTTTGTTGTTGTTTCCTAAAATCTTGACTTGAATCTGTCAATTTATTATTTTTTTCTTAGTTTGTTCCTTGTTTTCCTCTTGGATTGTAAAAAACTTGAGACAGTTGCAGTAGAAATGAAAGTTGTTCTGGTTATTTGTGTGTGAGCAGAGGCACTAAATCATCTTGTCTGGGTTGTAAAGGATGAGCAGGAAATGCTAGTGAATTATGAATGAGAACAGGAGTTGCAACAGTATTGCACTAAAACATCCTCTGTTTCCAACTAAACATAAGACTGTGTCTTAAATGCTATTTTTAAATACTCACATTTCTCATTGGAATATAGCCAAAAAACAAAATACAAAATACTCACAAAAACAATCCTCTAGATGAGAGAATCGTATGATTCGTACAAACTGATCACATCACAGACATCTCGTAACTCATCACACTAGCTAGTAATGTAGTAATTCAGCGTGTATTTAATCAGAGAGAGAGAGAGAGATAGAGAGAGAGAGAGAGAGAGAGAGAGAGAGAGAGAGAGCACCTCTTACCTCCAGCTTCACCTTTCCACACTTTTTCATAACAAGCCTGTCTGAATGAAGACTGGCCCATGCAGATGAAAATGATGGAGTAGCAAAAGAAACAGTAAACATAACATATGTACAAGTGTTGATGTTCAGTGTTAAAAATTTGGAACAGCCAATTTGCCTAAAGTGCATGTCTTTGGACTGTGGGAGCAAACTGGAGTACCTTAAGGAAACCCACACAGAAACGCCCTCGCCAAGTCCAGGATTCAAACCCCAGACATTCTTCATATGAGTCAGACATGCTAACCTCTACAAAACCATGTTGCCCTGAAGTTAACAGCTGCAGTTAATTTGGTTATTCATCAACAGGTCAGTAACATGATTGGGTATAAAAGAGCACCTTGTCAAAGGTTTATAGATCATGCAAATTGTGGGACAATTTTAAAATAGTGTTTAAACTTAAAGTAAAATTGCAGACTTTGAAAATCCCATCATCTACAGTTCAAAATATCATAAAAAGAAATAAGAATTTGAAGAAATCTCTGTGCACAAGGATCAAAGCTGAAAAATGTATATTGTATGCCTGTGATCTTCAGGACATTAGGTGGCACTGCATTAAAAAACAGGCATGCTTCTGTCATGGAAACCACTGTGTGGGCTCAGGAGCACTTCCAGAAATCAATGCATTTAATGCATTCTGTTTTTATTTGCATTTTAGACTGCTTTTCAACTTTTCTGTAATTGGTTCGTATATTCAAATGTATATTCAATATTTTTGGCCAGGCAGAGTGTGTTACGAATTTTGGTAAACAAGAAGTTGTCTGCTGCTTTGCTTTTAAAAATGTATTACAAAAAGTATTTTTATTCAGTGGCCCTGCGATGGCCTGGCGAGCTGTCCAGGGTGTACCCCGCCCTCGCCCAGAGTCGGCTGAGATGGGCGCCAG
>JAQMYF010000026.1:32222737-32241093 GCA_030014195.1 Neosilurus mollespiculum | reverse complement strand
TTTTTCTGTCTCTCCTCCGCGGTGCTGCTGTAAATAGCGCTGGCGCGCGTGCATTCATAGAAAATGAGGGGAGGGTGAGGACAAAATTTGGATTTAGCTAGGTCTTATTTTCGGGGTAGGGCTTATTTTGGACCGTTCTACGGAAGTAAGGGTAGGTCTTATTATCGGGGAAACACGGTACTAATAGTCAGAGTCAAACTGGATTCACACAGCAATGCTACCATGCAGTCAGTGACTGCCAGCAAAATGAGTGCTGAGAGGCAAAATGTTCCAAGCGGCGTGAAGTGGACGGGCATGTGGCATGAGTTTTATCTTAGCTGAACTTTCACGGAAGCGATTCGAGTGATAACCAGTCAGAGAGTGATAACCAATCAGAGCTTAAATGTACAGTTGATTGACAGATGCTGCCAAACACCAAGTTTCCCAAAATCTTTACCTGTTCGCTTCCATAGACTGTGTAAAATAGGTCATTTTGCGTGCAGTCCAGCGGCAAAGCAATTCACATCACAAGAAGGCTTGTCGTCTTGTGTGAATGTGGCTTTAGAGAGGTACTGTTTAACAGCTCTTATGTGTATGTGCTCGGCCCTCCGACATGTCCATCATTAAAAAAAAAACATTTTTTAATTAAACCATAAAAATGACATTTTGGTTTGCCTTTTTTTTTTTTTTTTTTAAATCACATTCTCATGTAGTACATACTAAAAGAGTGATAGGCTTCAAAGTTGTACAAGTGGATTGGCATAATAATGACATTCCAAAAGCCTGACTATAAAATACTTTGTTTTAAGGAATCCTCTAGTAGTGATGACTCAGATGATGACTCTTCGAGGAAGCGAAAGAGTAGAGGGTGAGTCTAGCCATTAATCATCAGTAAATCCACATGTTCTTGGGTTATTTCTCAGTCATTGCTAAACGGATTCTCTGTGTGACAGGACTGGTTCTGACTCTGATTCTGAGTCTGGGTCTGGATCTGATTCGGGGAGTGAATCATCCAATTCTTCAGCCGAGGAAGAGGCAGAGAACAGCGAAGAGTCCGTTTCAGACTATGAGCCAAGTCACAAAGTTAAAAGCAGGAAGCCACCAAACAGGCATGGCGATATATCAGTTCTTATTTTGAGGCTTTCTGTTGTGCTTTTGTGCAGGATAGCTTTTGTGATTTTTGAATACGATATCAATTTTACAGCAGTAGTGCTTCATCCTCTGGAATGCACAGTAACACACCTGTTAGGAAAAAAAAGTCTTATTTTATTTATTTATTTCATAGAAAGTTGGCCTAAAAGCCTTTTTGCTTTTAATTCACTAAACAATGGTGGAATGATGGGGCTGAATATAAAGACGATTACAGTAACATAACCTTGAAATCAGTCTGAAACAAGACTAACAGAATCTTACTTGTATAAAGTGTTAAAGAGGAGTAATGCTGAATAGGAGGAATGAAGTAATGCTGAATAGATAAAAAATAAACAGGTACTGTTTGTTAGAGAACCTGTAAATCCAAAACTTTGTGCCAAAGGAGAATAAGTAAAGGCTTGTGGCCTCGAAGGATAATGCTCATGGGAGAGTAGTGCTGTTTTGTTTGTTAGTAGTGGTCCCTCTAATCACTCTGATCTTTTAGGGCTAACGCTAGGAATGGAAAAAAGAGCAGGGTTTCAAAAAAGAAGCCATCAGCGTCTTCATCAGATGAGGATGATGATGATGATTATAAAAAGGCTTTGGCAGGCCCTCGGAGGCAGGCTACAGTGAACGTCAGTTATAAAGAGGACGAAGAACTAAAAACCGACTCTGATGACTTGGTGGAGGTGTGTGGGGAGGACGTCCCACCTCCTGAGGAGGACGAGTTTGAGACTCTAGAGAGAGTGATGTGCATGAGGATAGGAAGAAAAGGAGGTAAATGTTTTGTTGAAGTTGTGCTACTTTAAAATATCACATGCAGTTTAAATTCAAGATTCGTGTCATTAAACATGGCGGTTTTGCTTGGAATGCATTTTCCACAAAATACATTCTGTTTCTAATAGAAACGTTACTTTCTATTTGCTGCTTGCAGCTACTGGGGCCACCACTACGGTTTATGCAGTTGAGGCTGATGGAGACCCTAACGCCAACTTCAACCCAAACAAGCAGCCAGGAGAAGTGCAATACTTAATCAAATGGAAAGGATGGTCACACATTCACAACACCTGGGAGACAGAGGAGACTCTCAAGCAGCAGAATGTGAAGGGCATGAAGAAACTTGATAATTTCAAAAAGAAAGAGCAGGATAAGAAGAAATGGTAAGTTTGTTGGGGTTTTTTTTCCTGTGGTGTGGTGGCATTTCAGATCTTTCTGCTTTTACAGGGCAAGCCAGAGACATTGGTTATGTTTTTTCAATACAGGCTCAAAGCAGCTTCACCTGAGGACGTGGAATACTTCAACTGCCAACAGGAACTCATGGATGACCTGCATTCACAGTATCAGCTTGTGGAGAGAATTATTGGTAAGCAGGCACATGACCTCTTCCTTTGTTCATTGGAGTATTTATATACTACTTTGGTCTCTGCTTAACTATATATTAATATGTTCATTGTTAATTTTGCAAGGCCATTCAAATCAAAAATCAGCAGCAGGCTACCCAGACTACTTATGCAAATGGCAAGGGCTTCCATATTCAGAATGCAGCTGGGAAGACGGGGCACTCATCGCTAGAAAGTTCCAGAAGTGTATAGATGCCTACATGAGTCGGAACCAGTCCAAAACTATCCCCTTCAGGGACTGCAAGGTAACAGACTAAAGACTACTGTGCTCTAAAGGAAACCCAATAAAAATATAATAAATATTTGCACTGCAACTTATTTAATGTCCACCATGCAGTGAAGGAATGCACTTTTTTCAGGTTTTAAAGCTGAGGCCGCGGTTTGTGCCTATGAAGAAACAGCCTCATTACGTTGGCGGGGAAGGACTTGAACTACGAGATTACCAGCTGCACGGCTTAAACTGGATGGCCCATTCCTGGTGCAAGTATGTTCAACTGTACATTTAATTGTTTTGTTACAGTGATAACTAAGATATTCAGAGTTTATGTATTAATTACCATTTGAGTAAATAGGTAACATGATTTGATTGATCAGGTTTGTCTTTCCTGATTATCATCCTGCCTTGTGCAAAAAGATATTGTAATGGTAAATAGCACTGATTATCCCATAGCTATGGTGTTTGCTTAAGTAAAAAGACTCGAATGCAAATTGTTTTCAGTTCTCCAGTGTGGGAGAATTGTCATGTACAGGCTGTCCTTTTCTGGGTTTGAGTCATGTTTGTCAATTATCTTGTTCTTCTGTCAGAGGGAACAGCTGTATTCTTGCAGATGAGATGGGCCTTGGGAAAACTATTCAGACCATCTCCTTTCTAAACTACCTGTTCCATGAGCACCAGCTCTACGGACCGTTCCTATTAGTGGTGCCCTTGTCCACACTCACCTCTTGGCAGAGGGAAATCCATCTCTGGGCCCCACAGATGAATGTGGTCGTCTATCTGGGTGATATCAGCAGTAGGAACATGGTAAGATACAGTTACTAAATGGCATGAAGGACCAGATTGTTTATCAAAAATTAGACTGTGGATATCGTTTCAGAACATGTGCGTTCCATTCTTATGCATGCTGCTTGTTTTTATTTATTTATTTACTTTGCATGGAAATTTCAAGTCATTTTAAATGGTACATTGTGTTTGAAAGAGTGTGTTAAACTGTGTTTTGTAGATCAGAACACATGAGTGGATGCATGTCCACAACAAGAGACTAAAACTCAACATCCTTCTCACTACGTATGAAATTCTCTTGAAAGATAAGGTATGACATGAAAATAATTTTTATGAGTCATAGATTCTAAGGTTATTTTGTCTGTGCCATGTTAGTTTCTGATCTTTTTAGTTATGGATTTGACTCATTGTCCTTCATTTCAACGCTGAGCAATTAAAAACATAACATTTTAAATGGCTGTTGTCTGTTCCTCTAGTCATTCCTAGGGAACGTGAGCTGGGCTGTCATTGGTGTGGATGAGGCTCACAGGTTGAAGAATGATGATTCCCTGTTATATAAGACCATGATTGACTTCAAGTCCAACCACCGGCTCCTTATTACTGGAACACCTCTGCAGAATTCCCTTAAAGAACTGTGGTCACTCCTCCACTTCATCATGCCAGAGAAGTACGAGTTCATTACATACCACAACATGGGCATTTGCTTTTTAGTTGTAAAATGTAAATTTTTTTTGTTGGGCCTAACTTGGTTTTACAGTAGCACTAACATTTAATTGGGGGGTTTGATTGTCAGGTTTCACTCATGGGAGCGGTTTGAGGAAGAGCATGGTAAAGGAAGGGACTCGGGTTACACTAGCTTGCACAAGGAGCTGGAGCCTTTTCTGCTCCGGCGAGTTAAGAAGGATGTGGAGAAGTCACTACCTGCCAAGGTGGAGCAGATCCTTAGGGTGGAGATGAGTGCCATCCAAAAACAATACTACAAGTATGAAAGAGCATCAAACGCACCTTTTGACTGGCTGCGTTCTTTAAGCATAAAGCAATTAAATATTTTTAGCATTCAGTAGTTTTGGCAAACATTTTCTCTTGCACACTGGCACAGAATGTTTAGTGATTTACTAGATGGTTGACTTAATAGACTGTTTCCTTTATTACAGATGGATCTTGACAAGAAACTATAAGGCACTCAGCAAAGGCACGAAAGGAAGCACATCTGGTTTCCTCAACATCATGATGGAGCTGAAGAAGTGCTGTAACCACTGCTACCTCATCAAACCGCCAGAGGACAATGAGTTCCACAACAAAACAGAGGCCTTGCAGGTTTGTCTAACAAACGAGTGAAATCTAGTGCAGCCTCTTCTGTTTCATCTCATCTGCTGACATCTTTTAGATCAATGATATCTGACAATTATGCAGCTTTTTTTGGCCTATGGCCTACTTTCTTCTGGGAAAGTTCTCCTATGAACTCCTGATTTCTGTAGAACTATGCAAAAACTACTTTGTGTTCTCAATAATTCCATTATGAAGATGAATTTTTAGTAAAAGAATATCACCACACAATGTATATTCAGTATTGTAAAATATATTTGTCAAATGTGAAAAAAAACAACAACAACAACATAATTCTGTCTTGTGCAGCACCTTATCCGTAGTAGCGGGAAGCTGGTACTTTTGGACAAGCTCCTGGTGCGACTGAAGGAGCGTGGCCACCGTGTGCTCATCTTTTCCCAGATGGTCCGGATGCTGGACATCCTAGCAGAGTACCTGAAGAGCCGCCAGTTCCTATTCCAGGTAACCAGAGTACTCTTGCTTGATTTGATTTTGTGCTCCAGAAGGAGTGTTTACAGTCACTGATATGTTTTGGTGCATTACGACTCCCCCCGCTTTTTCTTGGCAGCGGTTGGATGGTTCCATCAAAGGCGAGATGAGGAAGCAGGCATTGGATCATTTCAATGCAGAAGGTTCTGAGGTACTTGAGTAAATTATATGCTTTTTAAACAATTTGTAGCGGGGTTGTGCTGTAAAACTGGACACAAACCTCTTTTGTTTTGTTTTTTTCCTCCAGGACTTTTGTTTCCTATTGTCCACACGAGCAGGTGGCTTGGGCATTAACTTGGCTTCAGCAGATACCGTGGTAATTTTTGACTCTGACTGGAACCCCCAGAATGACCTGCAGGCTCAGGCCAGAGCTCATAGGATAGGACAGAAGAGACAGGTAAACAACATGCTGCTTTTTCTAGGGCATAACACTTTTAAGAATTACTCTGTTCAAAACAGGTTTATTGTATATAATTGCATATAAAATAATTTTCTTTTAAATAATAATGCTTTTACAATAAAATTAATATACATAACATTTTATTTTGATTCACCAGTGTGTCTTCTGTTATATTTTGCAGTGTCGTAAAATATGTTGTATTTCTTGAAATTTTCAGGTGAATATTTATCGTTTGGTGACTAAGGGATCTGTGGAAGAAGACATCATTGAGCGAGCCAAGAAGAAGATGGTGCTGGATCACCTTGTTATTCAGAGGATGGACACTACAGGGAAAACAGTCCTTCATACTGGTGCTGCTCCTTCCAGGTAACTTCACTTCCTCATATTTCATGGGATCAGGAGTCAGGGATTCTTACCTGTAACCGTGTTCATCACTGTAATGTCTTTTATTATTTAGCAGTTCTACCCCTTTCAACAAAGAGGAACTGTCTGCTATTTTAAAGTTTGGTGCTGAGGAACTTTTTAAGGAGCCAGAAGGAGAAGAACAGGAGCCCCAGGTATGACGACTTGCAATGGCATGTAAACCATAAAACTGTTTGGACTAAACTGAAATGCGGGTGATACATATTTGAAAAAACAAAACAAAAAACAAACTGTGTTTGTAGGAGATGGATATTGATGAGATTCTGAAGAGAGCAGAGACCAGGGAAAATGATCCTGGTCCATCTACTGTTGGAGAAGAACTTCTGTCACAGTTCAAGGTCTGTACATTTTAAACATCGTCTGTTGTGGCAGGACTTTTACTGTCCACCGAATGTTCTGTAGTGTAGAGGAGGCATTGCTGACTGTCTTTAAATCAGTTCTATTTTGTTCCTCCAGGTGGCAAACTTCTCCATGATGGAAGACGAAGATATGGATGCAGATGGCAACCAAAGGAGCTGGGATTCAATCATACCTGAAGAGCAGCGGAGGAGAATGGAGGAAGAGGAAAGGCAGAAGGAGCTTGCAGAGATCTACATGCTGCCCCGGATGAGGAACTGTGCAAAACAGGTTAGATTACCAAAACTATATTACCTCTACTCCAGTGAATGTGGGTACAGTATAAGGTGATTTCTATGTATTGAGTTATATCTCTGTGCAACAGGGGCGATTTAGTTCAAGTGTGACTCATTCATTACTTTTTAATTACGTCCAAATATAGTGTGTAAATATTATGCAGATGCGGTAACTAGTAGAAAAGGTTAATGTAAATGTGACTTTCATTTAATCTCTGTGAAATACCTGTCCCATGCAGTTGACTTTATTGAAGAGGCGTTAAATCCCACTTCCTGTGGTTTTGATAGTATTGTACTTGGACAATCACAATTTTTAATGCCTTTGCTTTGTTTGGCTGAAAGCATCAAACAAAAGAAAAGTAAAACACTCAACTAGACAAATAATGTATTAATAAAAGTTATTTCCAAACTTTAAATTTCCATACCAAAGCCATTTTTCACTTTTAAGATTTTAATATTTCATATGAAAATTTTTATACAAAATGTAATAAAATGCTGATGTTTTGTTATTATAATGATTTACTTGATTTTAGATAAGCTTTAACGGTAACGAGGGCAGGCGGAGCCGGAACAGAAGATATTCTGGCTCTGACAGTGACTCTGCCTCAGACCGAAAGAGACCCAAGAAACGAGGCAGACCACGAACTATTCCTCGAGAGAACATCAAGGGCTTCAGTGATGCTGAAATACGGAGGTAAAAGTCACTCAGTGTTGTATAGTCGCAACCTCTAGAGGAAGCATGCTATTTAAAACTGCTTTCCTGACCTTGATTCAAAGTTTCAATTCACTGACCTTTTTTTTCCCCCCCACAGGTTTATCAAGAGTTACAAGAAATTTGGTGGACCATTGGAAAGGTAATTTTCTTTTTTTAAAATAAATATCTAGCACAGTTGCTACCACGTCTTTTCCCTTGCCCTCACTGAATTTATCTAACAGGCTGGATGCTATTGCCCGGGATGCTGAGCTGGTAGATAAATCGGAGCATGACCTGAGACGGCTAGCAGAGACGGTACACAATGGCTGTCTAAAAACCCTGAGGGAAAATCCATGTGGACCAGAAAAAACCTCAGGTCTATACATTATGTGCATTTTAATGGCCCTTTAGTGACATCATTAAAAAGCGATTAATTTATTTCCTGTAGTAATGATTGTAATCTATAACTGATTGTTTTGTGTTTGCAGGAGGCAGGCGAGGGAAGGTCAAGGGACCCACATTTAGGATTTCAGGTGTTCAAGTCAATGCTAAGCTAGTAATCTCGCATGAGGAGGAACTGGCCCCTTTGCACAAAGCCATTCCTGCTGACCCAGAGGATAGGAAGAGGTACCTTAGTGTTCTCTTTATTATTGTTATTGTTTATAAAATATTGTTACTAAATCTGCCCATGATTGCAGTCTTTGAATCGGTGCCGTTTTATTTATTTATTTATTTATGTGATATGTGATTAAACAAAGTTTTGTTTGTGCAGATACATGCTTCCATGCCATGCAAAGGCAGCTCATTTTGATGTTGAGTGGGGTAAGGAGGATGACTCCAGCCTTCTTATTGGAATTTATGAGTATGGCTATGGGAGCTGGGAAATGATTAAGATGGACCCAGACCTTAATCTAACCCACAAGGTACAAAAATAGTGTTTGGCCTCTAATTTTATAGAATTCCTAATCATGTTAAATTAAAATCTATATTCTTAAATTAAGTTTAAACTTTTAAATTGTTGCTGGATTAAACAGCTTTTACCAGACGACCCTGATAAGAAGCCACAAGCCAAACAGCTCCAGACACGAGCCGACTACCTCATCAAATTACTCAGCAAAGACCTTGCCAAAAAGGAGGCCCAGAGGCAAATGGGCATGGTGAGAATTCTATTTCTTCCTGACATAATCTCAACATTGTGTACTGTCCCTTTGTTTCTGTTTTTTTTTTAAATTGCAATTTGTGTGACCAGTTCTCTATTTAGTTTTAAAGCCACAGTTTTCTGTACATTTAAACATGAACATTATTTGAAAAGATTCTCATTGTAAACTCATACATATTCATGGTATATCATTTCAAAAAGTCAGTCCTGAGATCAAAGTGTGTTTTTACATTCAAATTGCATCTGGAGCTTAAATTGTTGTCACAGCTGGCAATAGTGCTTTAGTTATTTCAGCTTTAGTAACAATAATGGGCAAGCCTAGTTGAGCTAGACTACAAATCCAGCCTGTGGAGAACTTGTCTACTTTAACCCTACCCCAAGTATAGAGTGATTGGGTTCAGTTAACATTAGATTGAAATGTGAATTATACATTGTTCTTGCCAAGTAGCAGAGCTTTTTTTTATTTGATTTGATTTTTTTGGTGTCTTGAAGAGAGGTATATATTTGTGCCTCCTTTTAGACTAGACAGATTTTAATAGCTTGATGTTGCAGACCATCTAGGTGAAAATGTTTATTCGTAAAGAAAACCAACCACCTTTGGTGAAACTGAAATGTGTGTGCTCCTCA
Source organism: Neosilurus mollespiculum (assembly GCA_030014195.1). Lineage (NCBI taxonomy): Eukaryota > Metazoa > Chordata > Actinopteri > Siluriformes > Plotosidae > Neosilurus > Neosilurus mollespiculum. Next base: position 32,231,833 of record JAQMYF010000026.1, on the reverse strand, counting down.
GTTAGTTGGAGAATAGCTGCCCTTCATTATAAAAGCACATTTAATTTTTGCATTTGGCCAGAACATCGGACTTCCCATCGTATAAAACTGAGGCTTTTCGATTTTTGGTGATCTGACATCATGTAATCAGAGTTGTGGTGTATTTTATGTTATGTTGGAAATTTTGGATGTATGCAGTGTTCATGTTCAGTGTGGGGCAGCGGTAGGTCAAGGGTTAAGGCTCTTGGTTACTGATCCAAACGTCAGGGTTCAAATCCCACTCCCACTGATCTGCAACTTGACCCTTGAGCAAGGCCCCCTAACCCACATTAGCTCGGTTATATAATTAATTGATTAAGAATGTAAGTCACTCTGGATAAGGGCGTCTGCCAAACAAATGCCGTTAATGTAATGTAAGTAATCATTACTTAAATTTAAAACCAAAAGTAGTACATTTTGCACAGTGTGTTGGGAATTTGCTATTTTACCAGTGTTTAAACTTTAAGGGTGATATCACTTTATCATCTTCGTAACTTTAATTTTAAGGCTGTAACAAAGACTGAAATTAATAATTGTTATTAATCCAATAATAATTTTTAAATAATGGCAGCTGCATGTACCCTTATTCTTTTACATATTTAGCTGTGCATGTATGTATTCAGGGAGTGTTTAATCATAATGAACGTGTGTGTGTGTGTGTGTGTGAATCATGGTTTGACAGGATATACAGCCAATATTCTGTCCTGATAGCTTCAAACATACTAGAAAAATAAACATATAATTTGTACAGACTAATGATTGTGGTTCTGTTGTATATGGTGCCAGTAGCTTTTGCATTAAGATGTACAGAAGGAAAACCAATGAGGAAAATGTTTTCAGTTAATGTGGGCATTAAACATACAGCAATTGCAATGTTGGCTGTTTCCCCCGTTTGGAATTGGAAGACCTTTCACATCACCCTTTTAAGTAACTTAGAATATGCATCGTTGCACTTCGTGTACTGAGAAAGTTATGTGCCACAAGTGGCTTGTGCTTGAGTACACAGGAAGCCACTTCCTCCCCAGGGTGCCATTTAGTGGTACCCTGTAATTGGTTGACATTTTCTCTCACCTATCTTTCAAATTTGAATGCTTTGGGATTTATACTAATAGATTTGCTCTTGGAACCTTTTTGTGGTGCAGGCTAATTCCCGAAAGAGGAAGCCACGGGGCAAGAAGAACAAAACTGTGAAACCAAAAGTAGACGAAGTGATCAACAGTCTGTCCTCTGCTCCTCCCTCAGAGAAGAGCTCAGAAGATGAGGATGACAGAGAAGATGAAAAGGTTTGTATTACTGACTGGTGCCTTTGAATATTACTAGTCTTGTCTGCCTTTGAATATTTGTAAAGGGTCGATTTACTTGTACTTTTTCACTGGCCGTTTTTTACATTTCTGCCCTTTTCCTGTATGCCAAGTCTATTACTGAGCATAAATGCTGTTTTTAATGACCATTAAAGTGTACCGATACAAGAGCTTATTTTAACATAAATGTCCATAAAAAAACAAAATTGGTAATTTTATCCCGTGGATTACTAGCAGGGGCTTAACTGTGGGGATTTGAAGTTTTTTCCTCGAAGTGACATCAACACGATGGGTGGGGTTGATATCTCCTGTGGAGACAGTTAAACTTACGTTTTAGGGACTCTGAGGACAAGAATGCTGCCAGAGATGTGCATGATGGTAAATATCCAAAACAGCTTGTGCAGCTAACGTTTTGCAAACTCAGCTTTCTTGTCATTAGTTGGTTAAGAAACAAAAAGAAATGTTTTCTGTGATTGCTGCGCTTGTTGTTTGTGCAGCTTAGCACTGGTCGATAAAATGTCATGTTAAAGGGGTCAGTGACGTAGCCCAGCCAGTCCTACTAGTTCTTATCACTGCAAGGCTGGAACAGCCAGTCAGAAAGGTAACACATCTCTGAGTATGTCTAGAGTCGTAACACTTGCGCACACTTTGAAAACAGGCAAGGGCTGATGTTGCCAGAAGGAATCGCTGATGTTAGACGGGATCGTTTTAAATAGTTAGTAGCACTAATTCACCACAGGTACCCTTTACATAGAATATAGTGTCTTGCTATAAATGAGAGCCAAAAGCAAGTAAACTGCTGAATAGACGTTTTACCAGTGGTTTTGTTTGCTTGATTGGTGGAAGAGTTTGGTCTTCTAATTAAATACAACAAGCAGCATTTCAATTTGTTGATGACCAGTAGGCGTGGTTTACTCTGAAGTAAGACTTAATGATTGTCACTGTTGGATGCAAGTACTGCTTCAATGTGGAAGGTTAAATGCTGCTGGACTTCTGCCTTTTTAAAAGTCAAAGGGGTCATTTTTGAGATCGGGGTAAAAATTCTTGAGGCGGGGGATCGACAGGAGCACCATCATATTTTATCCAAACACGTGCCGTGCTACCCTTGTTTTGTTTATCTGTGTGGTTGTTGATGTTGCCTAGTCGAGGGAAACAGCTCTTTCTATTTTATTGTGCGTGTTGGGCATCGTAATATGTTATGACAGTCTGGTCATCTCGCCGTGGCACAGCGAGCAACGGTCAGATTATCAACAGAAGTGAGCAGCACCTTGAAACTGTCCTTGAAATAATTGTGCTCATAGAGGTCTTGTGAACCGCGCTTAGTCTGGACCTTCACCTAGGACCTGTTTGCCTTGGGTGACCCTACCAGGGGCATAATGCCCCCGACAACATAGGATCATTAGGACACGCAAACCCCTCCACCACGATAAGGTGGCGATTCGCAGCTGAGTGTGATGCGACTGGGATGAGAATCAGCACCTCCGAGTCTGAGGCCATGGTTCTCATTCGGAAAAGGGTGGAGAGCACCCTCCGGGTCTGGAATGAGGTCTTGCCCCAAGTGGAGGGGTTCAAGTATCTTGGGGTCTTGTTCACGAGTGAGGGAAGGATGGAGCGGGAGATTGACAGACGGATCGGTGCAGCCTCTGCTGTAAAGCAGAGTTTGCATCGGTCCGTCGTGGTTAAGAGGGAACTGAGTCAGAAGGCAAAGCTCTCAATTTACCAGTTAATTTCAGGATCAATACAGAATTTTCCTGTAACAAAGATAGTATTCATAGTTTTTCAGTAAAATGTTTGCTCTATTTTGCATAAGTTTTGTAAGTTTCTGACTTCAAGTATTTTCGAATTTCGGCCCGGTATTAAGAGCTAATGTTAGCATGCAGACCCGTTTGCTAGGTGAGGGACTCCGTCGGTCCACCTTTTTGATGTTTTATCAGGGGTGTATGCGATTGTGTTTTATCAGGGATGTGTGGTGCAGACCACACACACAGCTAATGGATTTCTGTATTTGTCTGTTAATGCAGGTATGGAGACATTTGTTTCTCTTAAATACAATTAAAATATTAATAGTATTAAAATGAGTGTATTAAGGCAGCCTATGCTTTAAAAAAAGTTGTATATGGAGCTGCTTTGTAAATGTATTTGCATATTAATGTTAATTTCAGTACAGGAAAATAACTAATACTGTATTTTGGACTTCAAATTATTATTAATTTGGTCTCTGACATTTTAATTCATTAGATGTAATTTTTTTAAACTATTTAAAGGTTTTTTTGTGTAATTATGTGTATTTTATTTTCTTGTAAAATATATTTTTGTATTATTTGAGGTACACTTAAAACAAACAAACAGCAGCCTTGACCGCTGCCCATTTTCCTCTTTCTTCTAAGCCTGTTCTCAACCCTGTGTGTTACATTTTCCATTTGTCCTCCCAGGAATTCCCACCCACCAAGACACTACCCAACAGGAGGGGGAGGTCTTCTGATAAGGTGGCAAAAGAAGAAGAGGAGGAGGAGGAGGAGGAGGACGATGAGGATGAGGAAGAGGAGGAGGAAGAACCAGAGCCAGAACCAGATGTGAAAGACCCAGAGGAGAAGGAGGTAAAAGAGAGGGAGATGAAGAAAGATATCAAAAAGGAGAAAAAAGAGGATGGTCGGGAAAGCAAAGAAAAAAAGGAACCCAAAGAGAAAAAGGAGGGAAAGACTGTGGAGTACAGAGCAGAGGAGAGTTTCACAGAGAAGGTAACAATTTTTAAATATTATTATTATTAATAATTTATTTATTTTCTATGAACAGCTGTAATGAAATTCATGACAATGGTTTTATTGTGTGTGTTTGTTTCTATAAACAGACTCCTGAGATAAAAGCTGAAGTTAGGGAAAAGAGTAAAAAGGCAGACACGCCTATTCACATCACTGCTGGCGGAGAGACTGTTCCGGTCTCCGAGGAGTCTGAGGAGCTTGACCAGAAGACCTTCAGCGTTGTGAGTCACGGCTTATTCATTCCTCATCCATTCCACAGTTTTAACCTGTACCTGCTAATTCATTGGTGTGAGCTGCAGCCTCTAGTTCACAGACCAGTGTTTAATATCAGCATATTACAGTGATTAACCTGTTATTCTGATTTGGTGCTGTGTTTATTACTCACACTGTATTTAATTTATATCTGTAGCATGTTTGCAAAAAAAGTTTTTCTCTCTCTCATTCTTTTTTTGGTAAAGTGTATCTAACGGAGGGTGCTTTTTCAATTCTTTAGTAACTATAATTAATTCCAGCTAGTCTATTTATTTACCAACACCAGTAATGTCTTTAACAGTGTAAAGAGCGCATGCGGCCAGTTAAGGCAGCCTTAAAACAGCTGGATCGTCCTGAAAAAGGTCTTTCTGAACGTGAGCAGCTAGAGCATACTCGACAGTGCCTAATCAAAATCGGAGACCACATCACAGACTGTCTAAAAGAGTACACCAACCTCGAACACATCAAGCAGTGGAGAAGGTGTGTGGCTTGATACTATAGCTTTATATATATATATATATATATATATAAACACAATTTAAAAACTTGTACAATAAAAGCTCTTTTAATACATTAAAAAAATATATTTTTAATTATTAAGGAATTTGAGTGGATCTAGTTTATAACCTTTTCTCTCATATCATGACAGAAATCTTTGGATATTTGTTTCCAAATTTACGGAGTTTGATGCAAGAAAACTGCACAAATTGTATAAGCATGCAATCAAGAAAAGGCAAGAAAATGCTCAGGTATGTTCCTGCTTTCAACAGCATTTATTAGAAGCTCTAATCAAATGATGGGTGATTTGTAGTTTGTTGAACTGTGTGGTTTCTGTAGAGAAGAATAAATGGGAAATACTTTTGCTTATTGTATTTTTAAGTTACAATATTTGTTTGTATTAATTTCAGGCAGCGGACCAAAACCCTAGCACTGTAAATACACAAGCCTTTAGACACACAGGTATGTCTCTTATTGCATCTGCATTTACTCATTTCTTTTACATTAAGACATCATTTTTTTTATGCTGGTATAAAATGTCCATAAGATTGAGACATAATAAAGTAAAGAAATTAAGCTGGTGAATCACTGGTAAAAGTGAGAAAAAAATGTTGAGTGATGACATTTTTCACTTGTTCTCAGACCTTGAGAGGTTAAAGGATCCTCAGCAGGATGAGAGCAGTAGAGACAGTTACAGTTCAGACCGACACCACTCACGGAGCCATGAGCAGAGCAAAGAGCGCCACTCCAGTGACTCGTACAGGAAAAGCTCGGACTCCAGGAAGAGACCATATCCCTCCTTCAGCAATGGCAAAGACCATAGAGAGCGAGACCACTACAGAGAACGCCATGACAGCAGGTCGGGGACACACACACACACACACAGCTAGCCAGAGTTTTTTACTCATGTAGAATGAATGTACTGTAACATCTTGCTGTAGCAAATTACTGATCAAATTGTAACTAATACTGCATTTGTATTTTAATTTATGAATATTTCATTAGTTTACATTTCCACAAATAGTCGATGCTGGCATTACCACTTAACATGAAATTGAGATCTATTCAGTGTAAAATCAAATTTTTGGAAAGATGAGCTCTAACTGCCCCTAATGTCAATGCATATCGGTTACATTTGAATCCATATTTTATTGCAAAGTTAAAAAAAAAAAAAAATCTTGTGAATTAATTTTCCTCATGATTGTATTTTTCATACAGATACCACAGTGACAGCAAGCATAGGAAGCTAGACGATCACCGGTCCAGTCGAGACAGCTGGTCAGATAGCAACAATAAGGATCGTGTACACTCAGAACACCGTTCCCACTCAGAGCATGGTTCAAGCTCAGACTATAGCCACCACAAATCTTCTCGTGATTACCGCTATCACTCAGACTGGCAAATGGAGCAGCGTGCATCAGGTAGTGGGCCACGTTCTCCTCGAGACCAGAGATCACCCTATGACTCCCGATCACCCATGGGCCACCGGTCGCCCTTTGAGTACTCTTCTGAGCACAAAACCACACCCGAGCAGGTCTGGAGCAGTCGTAAAACATAGCGCTCAATCAGCCATAGATACACAAATGCAGGAAATGCCTTATGGGACTTTTGGCCGCTGTACTGCGCATCTGAGCTTCTCTTTGAGGCCCGGTGCTCTCCTCTCCTCTCCAGGCTTTTGAAGTTTGAATAACTGGGGAGTGAACACAAATAACATATTTTTGTATTTAATAGTTCTACTGCACAATTTCCTAGGTGCAGTAGTGTGAGGTTTCATTTTTATTATTTTTATAAAGTGACTACTTTTTCTTTCTTTTTTTTTTTTGGGACATCAAAGAATCCTAATCGCTTGTGTTCCGCTACCTGCGACACTGGATCCTGGCATTGACTTACCACACTTATAATGCAGCTCTTGACTTAAAACAGAAGTGTTTGAACAGAGGAAACTAGCTTATTGTACTGTTTTGATATTGGGCTAAGAGTGAAAGTGTCTGTCTTCTGAGAAGCCTGAAGGACTGGGGTTCACCTTCCAAAGTACCTCGTTTACAATTTTTTTTTTTTTGTTGTTGTTGTTTTTCCCCCATGTGACCACCATGCCGTCTTTTTGTCTATTGCATCATGCTTGAATTATTTAATTCTCAGCTGTAACATAATCTGGATTCTGTTTTGCAAGCATCTGAAAATGTCATTTTCGTAAAATTGTACTACTGTAAATTATTGTATAAAGGTATATTGAATAGGCTTTTTTCTTCTCAGGCTTTTTACTTTACACTAGTCGTAACCTTTCCCCATCAACTCAGGCTTTTTTGTCAGTTGTATTGATTAAACGTTTCTATGTCCATAGGACAATTTATGTAAATGATGTTATTTACAGTGTAATTTGGGGAAAGGTGAAACTAATCTATTTGTATATTCCTGTGAAAAGACTTCCTTCGATCCTGGTCCCCCCCCCCCCAAATTCACATGTTAATGTCGAAGTTGTTTAGCAAAAAAAAATAAAAAGGCTTCACTGAAATGGCAACATCATGTCAGGAAAAACTGTGAGGGATGACTATAGTTAGAGGCACTTATGTGAGCATAAAAGTTTTCTTTTTCTATGAAATTCCATTTTTCTCTTTATTCTTTCTTTTTCTTTTTTTTTTTTTTTACATAATTGTAGGCAATAATGCAAAATCTTCTATGCAGCCCAAGTGTATTTCTGGTGAATGGCCCAATCGAGTCAAAATGCTGTTACAGTACACACTGTATATAGATCTGCTCTATATTTCAAATCAAATTTACACTGAAAATGCATGGAATTTTTTTAAGTAATTGTTTTATATAATTGTTTATAAAGTCATTAAACTCGAATCACTGTTTTCACCTGTAACACGGCTGTTGGCATCAGTTGACATCACATTTGAAAGGATGCGTCCCCCAGCTGGCACCACCTGAAACCTGTACAGCTCAAAGTTTAAGCTTTAATTAATTTATTTATTTATTTGTGGCTTGCTCGTATTCAACAGGATGAAACCTCTCCATAAGGGGAGTCATGTGTACTACGTCTAACACTTTCCACTGCATGGAGCACAGTGATGGCACAGCTCAATGGGAGCCAAAACACCGGGGCGGGGCTAACAGCACTGCTCATTCCTGATTGGCCAGGGGCGCAGCGTCAAAAAAGTGCGACAGCGTCAAATAAAGTGCGACGCCATAAACACAAAAACACGCCATTTTTGTTCCTTCTTTTAAAAACAGAAATGGAGAAAACGGAACCGTGGCACAATAAGGAGACGAAGACACTAATCGGTATCTGGTCGGAGGATGAGGTGCAGCGGGAGTTGGAGGGTGCTGTCCGAAATCAGAAAGTGTTTCAGAAGATTTCCCAGCGCATGTGGGACCTGGGTTACAACCGCAGCCCAGATCGGTGTCGAGTCAAAATAAAAAAGCTTAAACAAGACTACCGAAGACTGAAGGAATACAACAAAAGGAGTGGGACGAGCAGAAAAACAAACCAGTGGTACGAAGCGCTGGATGCTGTCTTGGGACGCAGGGCCGTGACAGGCACGGCCGAGTCTTCCTCCACCTCCGTCCTGGAGTCTGTGATGAACTGTAACGGTGTGGGGGACGGGGACGGGGACAGCGACGACGCCCTGTCAGGTAAAGAGAAACACTCTGGTGTTCATGCTGACTGCGTTTGAGAAGCCTCTGTCAATGTTTGAGTCTCGCTCAACTCACTTCAGCTTCAGATCTGTGACCCCGTCTGTCTTTATTCTCCAGTCTGTATGGACAATGCAGAAGACAGGAACACGACCAGGACCGGTTCTCCTGCACTTCCGGCCACGTTACCCCTGTCTCCAGGACTGTCCTCTCCTGCGTCTAGTAACATTACAGCCGAGGAGCCCCGACCGAACCTTCCCCGGCTCACAGGTGAGAGAAACACTGGACTGAGGTCGGTATGTTTAGGAATAGATCTATTAACAACATGCAAAAGAGTTACATAGATCTTAATTACATAGAAATTTTATATATCTATCTACACATGCACTCTTCTATTCTCTAGTTCTATAAAGTCATTGCATAAAAAATAGGGGTGCTGGAAAAAATCAATTCGCGTCTGAATCGTGATTCTTATTTATTAGGATTCTGAATCGATCCAAATTTTCAAGAATCGATTTTTAAGAACATGTTTTTTCGAGCATTTCCAACCTTACCCACAGCGCGTACCGTTTGTCCAGACACGGCCTCCGTCGTGAATTGTTCCAGTGAGTGGCGGGTACAGAACTAGCTTT
>JAQMYF010000026.1:32209474-32221610 GCA_030014195.1 Neosilurus mollespiculum | reverse complement strand
CTTCACTAAACTCCCAACCAACTCTGAACGAGCAAAGCGGATCAGTACATCTACAAAACCAGCTGTGTAGTAATATCCTTTCTTTCTTTATTATAGAAGAGATGTTCCTTGCTTATAGAAGAATGTAGTTACTCGTGAAATTGGCTCCCTTTGTAATGGTTATGAATCAGAAATCGGTTTGAATCAATTCTGAATCGAATCGCCACCCCAAAAATTGGAATCGAATTGAATCGTGAGCTGTTGTTAGATTCACATCCCTAATTAAAAAACATTACCATGAGCCCGACTAGGATAATACAGTTATCGAAGGTATGATAAATGGATAAATACACACATACGGTAAGGAACTGCAGCAATACATAACATTTGTTTGTGTGTAAAAGCAAATTACATTTGAAATAATTAAATGTCCCACACAGTAAGATGAACGTCTCAAAAGTAAATACAAAACAAAAAATGTAATAAATAAATAAAAAGCCCAAATCTCTGATATTTAAACAGTCCCCTACCGCCTCAACCCAAATCTAGTCTTTATTTCAAAATGTACACGAATTACATTCGTTTAATCATTTATTCTTATTATACTTTAATTAGTGAATTTAAATTGTGTTTAAAATATGCTTTATTGGGTTGTCCATTATAGGGTAAGAATTAATTATTTTTTATTTAAAAAAAATATGCCTGGCAACATCCATTCCAGTCCTGTTACCTGAACACATTCGCAAATGTGAAAATCACAGTAAAACATCTCCATAAAATCAATTACAAATGTGCATATCAACAGAAAGGACTGTACAGAGGTGAGCATAGCAAAAATAAAAGTAAGGAGATGAATGAGCTGCCTTGGGGGAGGTTTGCGCTCAGTGAGAATCTTTGTGCTCATCTCCCAAAAATGACAGTAGCACCCCCCTTCGTGGCTTACAATGAGTTTTTCCAAATTCGACATTCACTTTCTGCCACACCACACTGTCTTGCTTCCTCCTTTTTTTGTCTTAATGTTCCTCTTTTATTAGTCACATTAATTACATAATTACATCACTTGTGTCATGTGATGTTACTTCTGTAATGCTGTGATAATCTCTTAACCAACCAAAAGTTCATCATCAAAAGTCTTCACATTTACATTTATGATATTTGGCAGATGCCCTTATTTAGAGCGACGTGCATTATACTGCTGAACAACTGAGGGTTAAGAGACTTACTCAAGGGCCCAAGAGTGGCAGCTTGGTGCTATTGGGGCTTGAAACCCTGACCTTCAGATCAGTAATCCAGAGCCTTAACCACTGCCCCACCTTATAATATATAGATTTAGGGAGTGCCTGAAAGTGGAGCTCCCCTATGATTTTTCTTGTGCAAAATGTGTAAAATTGAGGAAGAATATTATTAGAAACAACTATTTTGAAGTATTTAAATTTATAGCATTTGGTAGACACTCTTATCCAGAGTGACTTACATGTATCATGTTTTTTATTTTTTTTAATTCAACTGAGCAATTGTGGGTTAAGGGCCTTGCTCAAGGGCCCAACAGTGGAGATTGAACCGCTGATCAGTAACCCATAATCTTAACCACTAAGCCACCACTGCCCTGTATTTGAATTATTTTTAGTATCACTTCTGCCTGATGATAAAATTTTCAAAGAATAACAGTGTTCCCATGGGTATATGTACGCCAGAGGGAGGGAGGGACGGACGGCGGGAGGGATGGACAGACATACACTATAGGTTTTTGTTGACGTTCCAAAAAGCATTTCAATGGTTAGACGCTTTTTCTAAATCAGTGTTGCTCCGCTCACACAGATCTTCGCCAATATTTTAAGGTGATGATTTTTGATTCCTGTGGATAGAAGTGGTCAGTGTTCAGAGGCCCCAGATGGTTTGTCAGTTTGTGTAGTTGCAGAAGCTGACTGTATACAGCTTTGTGATCACCCACATGTATATTTCACCAGGAAAAAGGAGACGAGGACATTCGAACCACATCGACACTATGAGAGAGATCTTCCTTATGGCTGAGGATCGTGAAGACAGACGACAACGAGTTCAACAAGAATTTGAAGAAAGACGACTTCAGGTCCTACAGGAGTTAGAACACGCAGCTGGGATTCGGGAGGCAGAGCTGATCAACACTTTGGCACAGTTTAACCAAGGACTGCTCAGTGTTATGGGGCAGCTAGTATCCGTCATGGCCAGTAACCACAGCCCCCACCTGCCACCTTAACGATTATAATGGTTTTCTTTGGATTGTTATGCAGGACAATTGCTGAATGCAGTTACACCTTTAAAATTCAAAATATTACAATCAGCTCTTTTCAGTACACACGGTCCAGGGTGTTTTTCTTTGTTGCACTTACAAATATTTAATATCTTTTATTATGGATACCATACAGCAATTGTAGCCATTTTATCAGATACAGCTACCATAAAGATTGCTAGGGAGATACACAATTACTCACTGATCAGACATTAATGTGATAGACCATTCCTCATCCATGAGAGACTCTGACATATTAGTGTGGTGCTGGTATGAGGGTAATTTTCCCAGCTTGCTTGATGGTGTAGAGTAAGAGATTACAGCTCATCCTTTCATCCATCTAGTGGTTTCAGACCACTGATATTCCACCACCATATAGACGTTAGAGCAGAAAAACATCAAAATATGCAGGGCAGGGGGTACTCGAGGGCTATGGATGTGAACCTGTGAGCTTAGGAAATATAACAAAATATGAAGGGGTGTAAACATGCATTGTGAATCTAAAAGAAAATTGACAATGTGCACCATAGAAATGTGCGGTATACGCATTTTATTAATTATATAGGTCATAATCTTCATAAATTTATAAAGTTAATAAAATAACGCAGTTAAGACACCACTTTTAATGGCAAAAAGGTAAAGTCTGTTGGGCGATTTCACCCGAGCCTACTGGCTCATCAGGCCGGGGCTTATCCTGCTTTCTGTCATGTGAGTTTAACTCCTGGATGGGACGCTAGTCCATCGCAGGTTACCTTCCCAGTATTTCTACTGGTACATATTTATACTCCTGGGTGCACCGAGGCACACTAATGGTTTAGACCTTGCCCAGGGGTCTTTGCACAGTTGTGGTCTAATGGGGATTCAAACCCACAACCTCTCGATCAGAGCCCAGCACTCTAACCACTACGCGACAGGTCATCATTAAAAGTGGTTTCTTAACTTTTCAATGCTGTATACTGCAAGATCACTGATCATGTGATTACACAGCCTAATGGTTTCAGGTTGCAATGACCAACAAACTTTGTATGCATATATTCATTTTGGTAAAAAAAAAAAAAAAATTGCTCTTTGGTAGCTTTCAACCACCACCACCCAAATGTGTCTGTGAACTATAGTGTGTAAGAAAAAGAAGGTGGAAAACAGTCATTTTAGCTGACTTGGATCTCTATTTCTGCTCTGGAGCTCATTATGTTTCAGTCAATCATTTTTAAAGTCCTCAGGTCAGACACGTTTTGGGGGTTTTTTTGGATAATTTTTTATTATATTTCTTTATTTTTTTAAGATACGGTGAAACTAGAGTAAGTTTTGTTTAAAATGTAGCATTTGTTAATTTATTAAGCGGTATACAGATAAAAATGCACATTGTTTTATATTGTTTATTATACATAAATAAAATCATCTTTCAGTCTTATTTTTAATTCAAGTTTTGTATAAATTCTCTGAGAATCAAATTCTGAATCAAGTCATGAATAAGAATGTCAGTCTGTTAGTTCTTTGGTGTTCAGATATCTGTGTAATAGATACAAATCTAGAAACAGCTTTCCTTTATGTGTCTTAGTCAGGCAAAGATGAAGTGCAATTTTCAATGTTCATATAATGCACCAAGGCATTTCGGACACCCACAGCTGCACCCTCAGCATCTTCCTCTGGGGAAAGTGCCACTAAAATCTGGTCTCCCGCAGCAGGAGGGTCCCATTCCTCATTGTACTGTTCACTGTGAATTTCGCACAAGTTGTGGAGGACACAACAAGTGAGCACTATTGTCTTTACAAGGTCTATGTGGCTGTCATTGCGTTTAAGAAGGCATCTCCATCGTCCCTTCAGCCGACTGAATGCCTTTTCAGCCACGTAACTTGCTCGGCAGATTTTCTGGTTATACGTTATCTGTTCCACTGTCAGCTGTTCATTCTCTGAGAATGGTTTCATGAGCCAACTCTGCAATGGAAATGCGGCATTACCGAGGAGGTAGTAGCCAACATCATGCCCAGCGATATTTTTGGTATGGTTTGGAAATAGTCCTTGTCCTATAAGATCCCACAGCCCTGACACATGCAGAACTGTGGCATCATGCATACCGCCAGGACTTCCTGCAAACACATGCCAGAAAAGCCCACTTGCGTCTACAACTCCCTGCAGTATGATAGAATGCCAGCCCATGTGGTTAAAATACTCGGCGTGGTACTCTGTAGGCACATTTGGGATATGTGACCCAGCGATAACTCCAACACATTGTGGAAGTCCATATCTCTGTTCAAAGTTCACAGCCATTTCCATAAGCTTATCATCATTTGGGAATGGTATCAGTTCTGGCAGCAGGACTTCATTAACTGCTGTGCAGAATTCCCGAATGCATCGCCATACTGTAGTAACACCGACGCCAAACAAATGCGAAACGAGTCTTAACTCACTGTTGGTGGTCAGCTTCCATAGAGCTATGGCTACCCGTTTTTTTATAGGCACACACAGACGAAAGTTGGTGTCCCGCTTCTCCATCGCTGTTTGCAACCTATGGCAAAGGTACAGGAATGTGTCTTCAGACATTCTGAAATTCTGATTCCACTGCTCATCTGTGAAGTTAGGAACTACAACAGTCCACCAATCATTTGCTCTTTCATGAACCCAAACAGAAGGCGGTCTTCGACGTAACTGGTAATAGAGCTGGATCTGAAACACAAGTCATGCAGGGTTCTATTCACTAATAAACATGACACTAAAAGAAAAAAATTCAAATAACTTTAAAAATCCAACTTGAACACTATTAACTATCCACCTTAACTATTTTCATTTACCTTTTATCTTCTTTGGCATTCAAGGTTTATTTTATAATTAAATTCTGCGTCTTTCCATTAGTTTTGTTAACATTTGTCGGTTTTTAGGGCGGCACGGTGGCGTGGTGGTTAGTACACTCACTCGCTTGCGGCAATAAGGTCCTGGGTTCAAAGTCCCAGGCCTTGGCAATGACATTTCACATGGGTGTTCTCCATGTACTCCGGTTACCTCCCATAGTTCAAATACATGGACATTAGGCTACCTGGTTGTCTCAAATTGCCCCTAGGTGTGAGTGTGGTTGTGTGTTGTACTGACGAGCTGTTCAGGGGTGTAACCTGCCATCAGACAGTTTCGGCTAAGACAGGCTCTAGCCTCCCCTTGAAGTTTGGCAAACGAATAGTCTGTTTTCACGTTGGTTAACAATTCTTTACATTAAACACAGTGACATTTGACTAGGCATTTGTTCTGATAGGAATAGAAGTGGAATTTAGGCCCTGATTCATCTCAACTTAAAGAGAGCGGTAGAGCAGACCTTTAGTCAGTCCAGCTCTCTCAACTTCTTAGCTGCACGCTCAAACAGATCAGGTTCCACCTTTCAAGGTAAAACCATCATCAGTACCATCCTGCTTTTTTGTCTTATATATTATACAGAATTATGCACTGCTGAGTGCGGCACGGTGGCATAGTGGTTAGCACACTCAAAGCAGGTCCTGAAGGTCCCGGGTTCAAGTCATGGGCTTGCATTTCTGTATGGAGTTTGCATGTTCTCCCTGTGCTTGTGTGGGTTTTCTCCAAGTACTCTGGTTTCCTCCCACAGTCGAGTGCACATTTATTCTAACTGGCTGTTCCAAATTGTTCCTGGGTGCGAGTGTAAATAGCTGTGTGTGTATGTGTGTGTTGGCATGCACACACACACCTGCGATGGTCTGGTAAACTGTACAGGGTGTGTGCCGCCTTCGCCGAGTGTCTTCTGATGTCTGCTGTCATTTGTATCACCTGTCTTGTTTAATTATCCACTTTACGAGCTCATGTTTTGTCAATCTGATGAAATAGGAGTGTTCGTTTCAAGAAGGTTTATTTACCTGTAAGTCTGTCAGCCTATCTGTGTTTATTCTGGGCGGTGGTGTATGAGCCTCTGTTTTTTGGGTTGGGGTAACTCAGTCATACAGACAGTCATATAACCAGAACTCATTCTGTACCGTCGACTCTGGATTCTCAGAAACCTGACGTTCGGTGTGGCTGGATAAGAAAATGTCAAGCTCTGCACTTTTGTTTTTCGGAGCTTACAGAAAAATCTTACTGCTGTCATTTATGTCTGAAATTATTTTTTAACTTCTTGGGTTAATGCTTTTGCAGATTCCCCCTGAAGCCCTCCAGTGACGTCAGCGAGGCAGATAACCCCTAAACTGCCCCATCCAACAAAGCAGATCAAGAATACTTCACTGTGGACACATTTAACGTGTTTTATGCTCAAGTTTTACTCTCTAATCCTTTAGTTTCTTGGTTATTCGCTGTAAAAGTAACTCACACGAGGTTTAATCATAGCCTCGCCTGTATTTGTTGAAAAAATTTCTCAGGAATCTGGGTATTTATGTTAGGTTTGCACCAGAAGAGCTCACATGGGTTCATAAGTAGGTACCTAAGACCCTCACCTGCCTTTGTCTTCGTCTCTGGCGCCGTAACCTGCTGTGTGTATTTAAAATCAAGTCTCTCATCCTTAATCTCCTTTTTCTGATGAGTCTGATTTCTGTTGATATAAACTGGTTCACCAAACGTCCGATTAGACACAGGAACAAACTTAACACGACCACTTTTTCCATGTTTGTGTGGTGTAGTCTAGTAGTGTAAACAGACCGCGCACAGTGATGACGTCACGGAGCGACGGCCTATATCCTAAAGTGCTATTATAATACCAACCACTAGGGGGACTTGATTCCTTGAGTCACCCCTCCCCTCCTTATTAGTATAATGAGGCAGAAATAAATAATAATAATAAAAAAATTTTGTTGTAACATTTCCCAATAATTATTATTTACTCTATACATTAATGTACAAAAGTCTGAGTTGCATGCAAAAAATTTTGTAAAATGACTGGTGGAGCAAACACGCGTCCACTGACCTTTCGCATGGAACTAACTGCAATAGCTATTTAATGTCACATGCGACCCCCAGATTTTACTTTTGGTGGAAAAACTATGCAAAATTGGTAACAGCACTTCAGTTTAAATAACAATTATTGTATAATAGAGCATAATGTTAGGTTACGTTACGTTACCTGAATGACGTGTTAACGCTAATACTACTAATAACATTACTACTGTCATGACATTAGTTACTATGTCATTAGTGGAGAAAATCAAAATTAAAAAGTATCTCTTCCGAGTCTTCAGACACACGCATGCTCTCTAACTTGAAGACGAAGTCGAACTTCTAATGATCTAAACATGATTCAGCTCATCAGGGGCTTGCTAAACTGAAAAACATACAAGGACTGAGCGTGCACTTGCAGACAGTCGAACACACAATTTCTGGCGGGCCGGTTCGTCACCGAGTTCCACGTTCCGCGTAGCTCACACGAAAGGTAATAAAGATGTGTTCAGAAATAATGAAGTTGAATAATTCTCCATTTAAAGAAATACTATAAATATTAGTTAACTTTAATAAATGAAATAAATGTAATATTAATTGTTAGCAAATGCCCTTCCTTAAACAAAAGTATAATTTGTGTGGTTCCATAACAAATGAACTGGTTTCAGGTTTAATTACAATGTTGTACGATCAGCCAGTTCCTGTGGATTTTATCACAGTTGACTGCTATATTTGCAATAAAACCCACCCAGCAGATTTCATGTTTTTGTTTCTTAAAAGTGATCTAGTAGGATTAAGTAGTTTGGCAAATGATTGAATGACATGATAAGGATGATTTAGTTTGGATAGGTGACACTTTCTAAAAGTGAGCTAATACATCAGGTCAAACCAATTTCTTCTTTCTGAAAACATTTGAACAGAATGTAAAACCTGATACTGATGGGATCTCTGCATAACATCTACTGTTTTGGCAGGAAATGTTTTACAAAAAAAGATCATCATCTTCATCATTATTATTTTTATTTATTTATTTATTTAAAATGTCTATATAATACATTGGGCAAATGTGGATACTTATAAACAAAAAATATGAAATGCTTCTATTATATGCATAATTTTAAAAAGGGTAAATACTAAGACTTATTTAAAGGTACTAGACAAACTAGGGAAAAAAAATATATTTTTTAATGTATTTTAATTAAATGTTTGCAATCGGTGTAGTACACTGGGGTTTTCGGTGATCCCACATGCTTAGTCTGCAGTTTTCTTCTTCCTGTAGTTGGTTTTGAATGTGTGGTGAGAATGAAGATGCGTGTGACACCATGTGATGACCTGGCGTCCTGTCCAGGGTGTAATTCTGTCTAGGATGGTTAATGAACATAAATAAATAACCTCAATCGAACAAACTTACACTAAAAAGTTAGTAATGACTTATATCTAGCAAAGTGGTTGCATAAAGTATACGTTTTCATGCAGGAAAGTCTTGTCTGTAGTTTGTTTATAGTGTATGTACAGTAGTGTAAAACGCAGCCAAATTACTACTACTACTACTACAGACGGCCCCAAAATAAAGTACCCTCCTCAACAGTCAAAAACAACAAGGTTGAATGAGAGGTGGTAAGACTTTCTTTTACTGGGAGTGAAGCACAGTAGTCGAGCATTGGATCACTGGTACTCGGAAGGTATTATGTTAAAACATATATTTATACAGAATACTCTTGCAGGCACTGCTATTTGTAGAGAGAGAACAAGTGGGCAAAACCAGTAGGAATATTCCAGTTGTTTACAAAGATACACACAAAAAATAAAGGCAAAGTTTATTCAGGCCCGTGATCGTCCTTGGGGACGTGTACCAATAGTGCATATCGGCGTGGTGTCTCCCCCACAGCTGCTTAGGAGCTCTTTTTCTCCTCAAATATGATGTTAGCAGTAGCTTTCTTGGCTACGAGGGAAAAAAATAATAAGTGATTAATACCACATACATATAGAGTAAATCTCACAATATAGATTCATTCATGTTTTGTGGACACATCGAATAGACAATTAGATTTACAGGTTTGTATCAATCTATTCGGGGAAAAATACGTCTCAAATCAGAATCAGAATTAGAATCCTTTATTGATCCCTGAGGAAATTGTGTAATATGTAAAGTAATTAAATATTTCGTCGTCAGCAAAGGTAGAAAAGTAATTATACTTGGAAGAAATGTATGCTTATTGTAGTGATAATTAAGGCTGGCTTGGAAGAGACTTGTCAAAGTTAAACATACCGGAAATCCCATTAAAGCTGAAACTTGGACCTCAAGAGTGAAAATATCAGAATACTATATTAAAAGAATACAGTCACAGCATGGAGCAGTATGGCGGTGTATTGGTTAGCAAGTCCGCATCACAGCAAAAAGGTTTCTTTGTGGAGTTTGAATGTTCGCCTCATGCTTGCATGGGTTTCCTCTGGGTGCTCCAGTTTCCTCCCACAGTCCAAAGACATGCAAATTAGGTGAATAGGCTGTTCCAAATTGCCTCTAGGTTGTGGATGTGAGTGTGGTGAGAGTGGGGTGTGTGTGTGTGTGTGTGTGTTGGCCCTGCAATGGTTTGGCGAACTATCCATGGTGTACCCTGCCTTCGCCCAGTGTCAGCTGAGATAGTAAACTGGCTTTCCCCCATGACCCTAGCAGGATTAAACGGTTCGACAACTGAGTGAGAGTGAGTGAGTGAGTGACAGTGTGAAAGAAAATTAAAACAGGTTATTGCTCACAGATAATGTATCAGGAGGAGTCTCTATGGGGCAAAGCCAGTTTACTTACTAAAACTGGTTAAAATCGAGTTTGCGCTATGCTAATAAGGATGCAAAAAAACCTGCATTCACCAGCCAGTTTCATAGAAGCACCTAGACAGCTCTTTATTTATGCACTTCATCCCATCAGCCGATCAGGTGGCAGCAGTAAAAATCACGCAGCCACAGGTCTTATGCTTCAGTTAATGTTCACGTCAAAAATAAGAGTGGGAAAGTCACTAAGATCACATTTTTTCCTTTGATTGATGAACTTTATCTGAAGCTCTTGACATTTTATCTGCATTAAACACATAAGCCACGAGATTTTCTGATTGGATAATTGCACGAAAGTGCAGGAACATGCATTGATTGTGCACAGCATATTGCTACGCGCTAAATTACCAATGCAAACTATGAACCTGTTGTAGGATAAGCATCCTTATTTTAGCATTGGAAGTGGCATGGTGGCATAGGGGTTAACACATTCACCTGACAGCAAGAAGGTCCTGGGTTCAAGTCCCAGGTTCGGGTGTTTCTGTGTGGAATTTGCATGTTCTTCCCATGCTTGTGTGGGTTTTCTCTGCATACTCCGGTTTCCCACAGTCCAAAGACATGCACATTTTCTAAGTGACTGCTCCAAATTTCCCCCAGGTGTGGATGTGTGTTGGCCCTGCAACGGTCTGGCGAGCTGTTCATGGTGTACACCACCTTCGCCCAGTGTGGACTAAGACAGGCGCCAGCCTCCCCGTCACCCTAGTAGGATTAAGTGGTTCGGCAAATGATGGCGATGATGATTTTAACATTCATTACTCTGAAACCCTCAAATTATCCAAAATTATGCTGTCTAGTGACTCTGTTCCACTCTAGTCTGTTGCCTTGCTTCATCTCTCATAACTTGTCCTTGTTAGCATGAACAGTAAGATAAGATAAGGTAAGCGCTCCTTTATCAGTCAGCTGTTTTTGGGATACACCCACTGCTCTGGTTTCTAGCAGTTTTTAAATCCAAACTTTAAATCCTTAGGATTTCCTGCAAATACGATGGTTCCTATTATGGATTTAGAGCTGAACACAAAATACACTAAACCCCAAATTATCAGTACAGTCGTGATTTTTACTCCCGACATTTGATTAAGACCAGTGACCAAACCTGATTGACTGGATTAGGTATTCAGAAAAAAGGAAATGATGTCCTTAGGAAATGCAGTGATAAAATCACTGATGTGACATGTTTGTTCATGTGCTCAAGTGTTTCACAATTTTTCATTTAATACAGAGGTGACACAAGAAGCAGTACGTATTACCCCTATAAGGTCAGGTAACATCAAACAACAAAGGCGGTAGGTAAGTGTAATCCCTCATTTGAAACCTATGCACATTATGGATCATTCAATTTCTTTAAAAAAATTCAAAAAGCAGAACACAGCATGGCTAGAAATATATATATATTTTTTGGATCATTACCCTCGTCTTTAAATTTATCTGCAGCCTCAGATGCTTTGTCTTTGATGTCCTTCATTACAGTGTCAATCTTGCTTTCGTTCTTTAGGAAGAAAGGTCGAATGATGCGTGTGTAGATTTGCATGGAGCCGTTAGAGGGGGTTGGAGCCATGCACCACACCAGGAAAGCGCACTGAGACAGCAAGCAAAAACAAAACAAAACATTACTACTTAAACTGAAGCACATGACCTCACAGACAACAGTTTAAGGGGCGGGGATTAATTACACCGAACAAGACGTGTTTAGCAGAGAAAGGACTCTCCCTACAAAAAACAATAATAATTAAAAAGAAATTAGCTGAAATGGTTTCAGTAACCCACAAAACCTTTGGATAATTAGGACATGGGTTTGAAAATATCTGAGATCATCATCATGTATTGCCTGGGGATATTGTAAAACACTGGAGACAGAAGCCCTATTGTACATGATGAACATATCATCTCTGTAGCAGCGTTTTATAACTCACAGCTTAAATAATCTGGTTTTGTCATCCAAGAGTCCCCGTTCTATATGCTCTCATTTCAACATCCTCACACTGACTGATTAATGTACCATTACAGGGTAGGGCTATCAGTCCTATTAGTCATCAAGAGGACAAAACCTGAACAAACATTTCTCTTGTCCCAACCTTTACTCCAGTATTGACAAACAGAACTGTGTGACTTCTGACATCTCAAAGACAGTATACAAGCAGATCAAGTATATATATTTATGTATATCTATATCTATCTATCTATCTATCTATCTATCTATATCTATAT
>JAQMYF010000026.1:32190813-32200841 GCA_030014195.1 Neosilurus mollespiculum | reverse complement strand
CCCCCCCCCCCCCCCCCCCCCCCCCCCCCCCCCCCCCCCCCCCCGGAAAGAACATCTTGCTGCTACAGTATACAAAAGCCATCCTGTACAATTTTTTGTTTCCAACTTTGTGACAACAGTCTGATGAAGTGCCACATGTAGATGTGATGGCCAGGTGTTCAAACATCTTCAGGTCATATAGTGTACATTTCAAAAAGACCTGGCTGAAACTAGCATAAACAATACACACATGTAAAAAGCAAAACAGGTGCTGTTTATCTTTCTGAGTCTTTAAATTGGGAAATGAGTTCTATGTGCAGAACACACATTTCTGATTTGTTGTATCTGCAGGATGCTTGACAGCCATTATCTCATTTCCGTTACAATATATTTAGAAAGATATGATTTTGTGTACAACAGATACACTGCTTGTACGTACTTCCGCCTATGTTTGAGGAAACTGGTGAGATTTCATTTTGATTATTGACTTTAAGTAATTTTTTTAAGGATTGGATTTTCACCACCCTGGCAACCCTACCTATTGGTGACGTAACTTTAGGGAAATAGTGCGTGTGCATGTAACGTTTTTAAACTGTTCTAAATCGGTGATATAAATGTATAAATATTTATATTGTAATTATTTATGCATACATTTTAAAACATTAACCTCGCTACTTGCATGTATTGTTTACACAAACAAACAAACAAACAGTTCTAGACCACACCCTTATTCACTGCCTTCACCCCCCAGAGACTTTACAGGCTTGTAAACACAGGGTGTTCTGGGAGCTATACAGCACAAGGATGCATTTGCAGAATGAGCTGATTTGTGTCTATATGTGCATGATTTTTTTGTTTATTTTTTTTTTTTTTTTTTTTTTTTTTTTTTTGGGGGGGAATAAAATATAATATAACATAATAAAATTGCTTATACAATAAAAAGATGATTTAACACATTTTTTTTTAAGTCTGGTGACTTGCATAGGGGTAACATGCGTCACTGATGCACAAGGATGATTCAGCAAGTATTGCTGCCAACACACACAGTTCCAGGGTTACTGGGTTTGATCCTGATCTGGGTACGGGTTACCTCTTTCTCGACAGCATGAGGATTTGCCACTCTACATTTCCTTAGATGAAAATATGTGAGTGTGGGTGTGTGTGCATAAAGTGTAAGCAAACATTTTATTCCCTATGCTAAATCATTTTGGATTCATTTGGAGTGCAACTGTACAGGTGAATATCTGAAGGGAACTTCAAAAGGTCCAAAATGTCCAACTTAACTCCAGGACAACAATGAAGGAACTGGTGAAGGATATATATCTATCATTTAGTGTTTCCTATATGACCATGGCCCGAAAAACAGTCAGGGACAAAGAAGATGCCCTGAGACCGGCATAAAAAAGCCAAAGTTTGGATGTGATCTTTTGGAGGATTCAATAGTCAGATAAAAAAATTAATAAATGGCCATAATGGCATATGCTTTGTATAGGAAGGAAAAGGTGAGGCGTTTAACCCGAAGAGCACCAACCGTGAAACATAGATGTGGGAGCATCATGGTATGAGGGTATTTGCTGGGAAAAGAACTGGTGTGCTTCAGAAAATAGATGCCATCATAAGGAAAATAATGATCTAGAAATACTAAAGCAAAAACAAGCCAGAACCTGCCAAATAAATCTGTGTATACTTTTTATAGCCAGCAAGATCGCTAATAAACCCATTTTTACCTGGGTTTCGAATCACACCATGACCTAATACTAATATGCACTCATGGTCTGCTAATCTAGATTAGCACATAGATACTTAAACTATCATTCATTACAATACCATCCGTTTAACTGCAAGTGATGCAAGACTGTAAACTTATAACGATTTTTTATTTTGGATAATTAATATTTACTGTGGTACGCACTGTGGCATAGTGGTTAGGACATCTGCTCCACTGCAAGAAGGTCCTGGGTTTAAATCCCTGGCTCAGGCATCTCTGTGTGGAGTATGCATGTTCTCTCCATGCTTGTGTGGGTTTCCCCCGGGTACTCCAGTTTCCACCCCCAGTCCAAAGACATGAACATTAGGCTCATTGGATGTTCCAAATTGCTCCTCGGTGTAAGTGTGAATGGTTGTGTTGGCCTTGCAATGGTTTCACGAGCTGTTAGGCCAGTGTCAGCTGAGATAGGTTTCAGCCTCCCCGCAACCCAAGTGGGATCAAGCAGTTTGGCAAGAGTGAAAATATTTACAGTATTAAGAAGAAGACCATTGCCCTCTCTCTGCCATAATGTTGTTTTATGTCTGTTTCTTGCTTTTTCCTCTTATATTAGAGGTCCCACACCCTGGTATTGAAGTACCCCTTGGACATGTAACAAGTGCAGAACATGGGGAGAGACAATCCAAGACCAAACATGGGAACCTATGCATGATGGGACAATCTGATGCCATACCGTCATCCATATGGATTCAGAAGAAGTTTATTTCCCTTTAGCTGTAATCTAGATCTCGTCTCTTTTCTTTTGAGTCGCTGCTGCAAATATCCTAATCTGCAACGCTTATGCAACGCTTCCCCTAAAATACAACCCCTGGCAAAAAGTATGGAATCAACACTCTTGGAAGATGTTCATTCAATTGTTTAATTGTGTAGAAAAGAAGAAATGAAAAGAAGAAGGGAAAAACCTCCAAACAAACAAACAAAAAAAATAATAAAAAATCACAGACATGCGAAAAAACTATTTTCATTTAACACTCCAGCCTTCTGGCTTTATGAAACACTTACAAAAATAAAAAAGAAAGAAAATTGTAGTCAATTGCTACTATTTCTACAGATCAAACCGATGAAAAAAATACGGAACCACTGAGGAAAACATTATGGATTCACCGTGTATTTGCAGTTCTAAAACAAACACTTGTATCCGATTACATCTGCTAATTAGTCTGCAGTTGAAAAAGAATGCTTGCACACCTTAGTGAGCTGTATGACTGACATAAATCATGGCTCCAACACAACAGATGTCACTCAAAACAAAGGAGAGGATTATGAAACTATTTTTATTTTTCTAAGTGTTTCATAGAGCCAGAAGGCTGGAATGTTAAATGCCTTCACCCCCCCCCCCACATACATATACACACACATTTAAACAATTGAATAAACATCTTCCAATAGTGGTGATTCCATACTTTTATGCCAGGATTTCTACATTTGTTCACATTTGTAGGTACACGGTATAGTTCTGTACACTCTTAAATGAAGCATGTGATTTGAAACACAGCCCAATTATTATTTTTTTATACACGCTTCCGCGTTAGGGAAGACAAACTTGTTAGCGGATTCCCTCCACTACATCTCGATTGGCTGTTTTTGCCCGCCAGTTACGTTGAAGCAATCCGATTGGCTAGCTTCTCATGACTAAGCGCCGAAGTACAGGATGCTGTTGGTCCTTAAAGCACCTTTTCCCGCCCTCATTGAAATGGTTTCTGAGGCCCCGCCATGGAGTGAAGCAATATTTTTAGCCGAAGCTAGTCAGCTAGCTGCGTCGTAACAAATACAGATGAACAAGCTGTTTGTTTTTACGTGTTTTTTTCTGTACTTTGTTAAATACCTAGTTTGTAATTGACATGGCTGTGACGTCTCTTTGTCGTGATGGTGCGAATTAAGCGAGCGCCGTTGCTTTGCACTGTTTGTTTTCATTTGTGCAGTTTTGCTGGTTCGGTATGCTTGTACTCTTAATAACATGGAAACAAAACGAGGGGAGATTCCCAACGGCGTATTGGACGACCTCTGCAGGTAGCTGCGTAGTTTAAGTAACTTTTATACAACCAGTAAAAGAAAAAAAAACAAAACAAACAAAGAGAAATCCCCACTGCAGTAAACACTACATCAGTGCTTGTTTATCAGGCAAACCCAGACTGTAGATCACTCACAGATCACTAAAATACAAGCTAAAATGGCTAATACCACTGAGTAAACTAGCCGCCTGTTTAAGGTTCTCCTCTCACAAATATGTGGGTATATTTTATGAAGGTATTATTATTAAGACTGACTAAAGACAGTGAGATAAGATAAGAAAGATCTCTGATGTTTATTAGAGAAGGGGAGCTTTGTGAAATGATGTGATGTGAACCGGAAGTCGTTCTTTCTATTGTGCTCAAGTCATTATCTACGCTACCTGTGATGCTTAGAAACCTGTTATTCATTTATTCACACTTTTATAAAGAGTTTGTGATTTTTTTTTTTTTTACAAAAAAAAAAAAAAGTGGTTAAGTGACTGATAAAAACGATTCACTCGCCCAAAAATGAGTGTTGTAACATTTTCACATTTACAACATCACTTCCTTCTGTCTCTCTATAAGTGTGTGTGGGGCAATCTGGGAAAATCCTTACCAGGTCCAGATGTTCAGTCTTTCTGACTTTTATATAGGCTGTAGTTCTCACAACTATAAATGTTCTAACTTTGTAATCAAAAGATTCTCTTTTATATCACAAGTAAAGTTCTAATGTTTTGAAGTGTGTTCAAAAGTAAAAAGGGAGAAGACCCCCTCTTCTATATTCGAAAGCTATCCTACCCCAGGCTAACTAACATTACTACAGCTTATTCGGAAAGTTAAAGTGTGAAATAAATTCTAACTTTGATTGTCAGCATTTTTTCATACCAGTCTTCCTCAAAACTCACTCCGAGTCCTCTCTTCACCCCACTGATCTCTCATTCATATCAGTGCCAAGGTGCTTGCTCTTTAATTCTGTCTGTTCTGTTCTGCGGATTACGTTTCTTGTTAGTGAAGTCTTTTAAAGCATTTTAAAGCTTTATTCAGATTATGTGTATGTGATGCTCTCTGTTTTGGATATGATGGTGGAGGAATATTGCAGATGTTTAGAAAGGCAGTGGTAAAGGCTCTGGGTTGGTGATCCAAATGTCAGGGGTTCAATCCCCAGTACCAAAATGCTGCCACTGTTGGACCCTTGCTCAGTTGTATTAAAAAAAATAAATAATATATATATATATATAGAGAGAGAGAGAGAGAGAGAGAGAGAGGTCGCTCTGAGTGTCTAATAAGAGTGTCTGCCAAATGCCATTTAATGTAATAAAGAAAAGTCAGTATCTGACTATAAATTGAATTGGTTAGGCTTATGTCCATTTCATTGTGACATGTAATTATTGAAGAACTTAGTCATATAGGGAAGCCCATTTCCATCACTACAGAAAAAAAAGTCATAATTATGGGATATTAAGTCATAACTATGGGTTAGTAAGTCATATTTATGAGATGTGAAGTCATAATTATGACTTACAAGCTGACTTTTTCTGCTTTATTGGCAGAAATGGGTTTCTGTATGTAAGAAACATGACAAAGGAAAACACTATAATCATGAGAAAACGCACAGACACATGGCTACGGAGATTTTGGACATTTTTAAGCTTTTTAAGCTTTCTCATTGTGTTTATTAAACTGGATATTTAATCACTGTAATCTTTACAGAGAGAGAGTGTGTGTGTGTGTGTGTGTGTGCTGTTTATACTATAATTAGCTAAATTTTAGACTTGTATAACATAATTCAGTTCAAGATGTACACAGTGTACAAAACAGTCTATTTTATGATGGATTTTATTAAACCATATCAACAAGAAATGTTTTCTTTGGGTAGTGTAAATACTTTTGTAACATACGGTGTGTATATATATATATATAAAAAAAAAAGTTTTCTGCAGTTTACCAGATTTTGACCACAGCGATATCTGACCGGTTTTTCTGTGCCACTGTCACATACGAGAACTGTTTCACAACTTTACCAGTCTTGATTGTTCATGATCATGTGCTGTTGTCTTTCTCCTGTAGTCGCTTCATCCTCCACATCCCCAGTGAGGAGAGGGACAATGCCATCCGAGTTTGCTTCCAGATTGAACTTGCCCATTGGTTTTACCTGGATTTCTACGTGCAGAATACACCAGGACTACCTCAGTGTGGGCTAAGGGACTTCGCCAAAGCTGATATCCTGCTGTGCTTAACACCACTCAGAAATGAAATTCTGTTGTAATCATTTACGAGAAATCCAAGTAGAATTTGCTCCTCCGTGTGAAAGTTAAATTGGTGTTGCTTTTATAAATGCATTTATTTTCAAACAGTATAATTAGTTTTCAGTGGTTATTGACCTAAATTTTGTATTCGTCTGGTATTGTGATTTTTGCGAATGAAGCCAGCTCTGCTCTCTTTACAGAAACATCAGTAGTATGACATGTAGACTGTATCCCTTGTCATTATTGCATTTTCCTGAACTTTTTTTTTACTTTTTAATCACTGTCCATTCCTGCTTCCTCAAGGCGAGGATGTTCAGAAAGTTTTAGATCAATGGAAAGAGTACAAGATGGGGGTTCCTACATATGGTGCCATTATTCTTGATGAAACCCTTGACAACGTGAGTATATGTCACAAACAGAACTAATGAAGATTTAACTAATGAACTAATGAATTTTTGTAGATCTAAAAAAAGTCTGAAAACTTTCTTGGGTAACTTCTCCATGCAGGTATTACTTGTGCAAGGATATCTGGCCAAATCAGGATGGGGCTTTCCTAAAGGCAAGGTCAATGAGGATGAGGCGCCCCATGACTGTGCTGTACGAGAGGTAAATGAATCCCATCCTTTATAATGCTTTGTTCCTGGAATTAAAGTAGAACATGGCTTAGTAATGATTAGTTAATACTTTGACTAAAGTTTTACCAAAAATATTAGTTGTCCAGCTTTTCAGTAAAAGCGTTTGAACAGGTATTTATTATTGTATTAACAGGTCAGTGATAAAGTTGTTCAGTTGTAAAGTATGTTAATCCTTTTTTTTTTTTTAATCATAAAACTTTCTATAAATCCGCATGCCAAACTTGAAGTAACCTTTATTGCTTATTAGTAACATTAGCTTTACAGCTGTAGTTCAGAACTGGATGTTTAATGAATAAAGAAACATAAATAAGTAAACTTTATACCATAAATGAGATTAGAAAAGATTGTAGATTCGATTCTAAATCAAATAATTTCTGTAATGTTCTTTGTATGTTTTTTTTTTTGTAGGTTTTAGAGGAGACGGGTTTCGACATCAGAGACCGCATCTGCAAAGACACCTTCATTGAGCAGAAAATCACAGATCAGCTTGCACGACTATACATAATCCCTGGTGTACCAAAGGAAACAAAATTTAACCCCAAAACCCGGAAAGAAATAAGGGTGCAATATATTTTCACTCTGTGTGATTTAAAGAAGAAGACTTTAAAAACTCTATATTAAAATCTGTCTGTGTGCAAAATCCTAGACTAGCTGCTGTTTTAAATATTTTATTTGAAAACTGAATTTCAGAATGATGAGGAGGTTAACGCCCTGTTGTGCCTCTGACACTTGACCTCTAATGCTGGGAGGATGGGGTTGCTGCAGCACAACGGTATGTTTGCACTCCCCATTTTCCTGGCGACACAACTCAGCACTGACCGATAATGTGTTATCTTAGACTGGTGTCATGCAGCCCAGCCAATAGGGCAAAACAATGAATTTGTGTCACTATCAAGGCTGGAACAGCCAATGAAGAAGGCAGTATGTTGTTGTGCATGCCTAGTAGTAGTAGTATCAGCAATATGGTGCTATTCACATGTACTTGACAAGCGGTAAGGGCTGACGTTGCCTGACAGAACCTGTAATGTTATACGTGATCATTTTAAAAAGCTGGTAATACAAATTCACCACAGGTACCCTTTGAAACAGAAGCTATCGGCTTAAGATTTTACACACAGATTTTAATGAGGTTAACTTAACAAGTGCCGTCTTCTCTTTTAAAAAGCAGGTCATTGATAACTCACTGATACTGACCCATGTCGGTATTTAATATTTTTTTCTGTTGTTACTTTTTATAGAACATTGAATGGTTTCCTGTTGAAAAACTGCCATGCCATCGGAATGACATGACCCCCAAATCCAAGCTTGGCCTGGCACCCAACAAGTTTTTTATGGCTATACCTTTTATGAGGTATTTTCTTGATTATGTTTTGTGATTAGTCCAAGGGTAAATAAATACCAACATGGTGAATTATTTTTTTTTCCATCATTTAAAATATGTTTTGGTGCACGACTGTTCCGACAGGCAGCTCAGAGAATGGATAGCCAAGCATAAACTGGAGTCAACTAGCAGTGATGAGGACTTTTTATCTAATGGCAACATGCCATGCAAAGTTTTTCGGTAAGTGAGATTGTTTAGTGTAGTTTTGCGCTCCAGGTGATAGGATCATAGGGAAATCCAGGCTTGCTGTTTCTGTGTGTGTGTGTGTGTGTGTGTGTGTGTGTGTGTGTTTCTTTGTGGGTGGGTCAGTATAAATAATTTTTTACAAACAAATCAGAGAACTGCTCTGACCAGTAGTGTGCGGAATCGGTCTACCTCATGAATCTACATATCGCTGCAGCGTGGCTTCATGAGACCGACCCCCTCATGTTGTGAAAGTTTTCCATGGGCTCTTAAAGCTTATCTATTTGAATATGTTTATGATTCTGAGAAATGCACTAGCTTATCTTTATTTTGCTCTCAGATGTGTTTAATTTGTGTATATAATAAATATAATATTGTGTATATATAATAATACGTATGCCGTGTATTTTGCTTTAACGTGTATCTTGTGCCAGATCGAAGCCCAGACGCTTACAGATTGCAGTGGAGGCATCTCCACGCGAAGGCTGGACAAAGCACAAGCAGCAGAATGTTTTTGGGCAGCCTGGTCAGTGTGAGCTTGCAGACTTTTTCAGAGTCAAGGTTTGTTTTTTTTTACGTATTTTTATATCCACAACCTGTTTTTTATATCCACAATTCTGTCCTTGAATTGTGTGTAATCTATCGAACCTGCAGTACTGTGCAAAAGTTTTAGGGTGTTTAAAAGAACCAGTTCTCCTGAAAATGTTCACTGTCACACCTTATTTGCATGAAAATCGCAGCAGCCTTCATTATATTTTTGTCTGAAAAGTGGTCTCTTATACGTGATATGCTGCTTTCTTTATTGACATACTGTACTAACATTTTTTAACGTAGCATTTTATTTTGTGCTGGAAAACTAATGTTTGGAAATCTGAAGTGTTTTTTTTATACTAACTTGCTAATATACAAATTATAAAATAAGTTTATACTAAAAAAAAAAAAAATAGGGTGCCTAAAACTATGGCACAATACTGTACATTTATTGAATGTCTTTAATGAAAAATAAAAAATGCAAGCTATGTATATCAAAGCAACACATGCAAACTATATGATCAAAAGTTTGTGGACACCTGACCACTACACCCATATGTGGTTCCTCCTCAAAATGCCGCCTCACAATTTTATACAATTTATGATTATTTGTCTTTCTATGCTGAGCAATTTCTTTTCACTGGAATGAAGAGGATAAAATATTTGCCTGCCTCAGTGACAGCTCGTGAAAGTCTTTTGGGGTGATTGTCACTCAAACTCAACATTGTCATTCATCAACAAACAGGGCATGCAGTAGAATGAACTACTATTTCGTGTGAGCTCCAAGTCCCATAGACAAAACAGTACCACTAAAGTTCTGCACAGGTTTTGATGAATTTATTTAGAGTAGGGTGTGGTACAAATAACTAACCATTACATTTGGAGGTGACCTGTGCATGAGATCATGTTGAAAATAGGGATTGAAGTTAGTATGTCACAGTAATGTTTGAATGAATGTTCATCAGATGCTCACTAGGGGGAGACATTGATTTAAAATAACTATACCAACTTCTTTAAAAAAAAAAAAAAAAAAAAGGATTTTTCAAAGTCAAAATCCATCTGTGCCTGGTGGAGGTACCTTACCCACTGAGTGACCCTCTATTTTTTTTTTTTTTTGGAGTTTTTTGGAGTTTAGGATAACAAAACATTTTACTGCACTTTGTCATTACTTTAAAAGGGGGTTGTCATCCCGCCGACATCTGTGAATGGGTTTTTATGAAACCTTCACAGAATCTTTATTTACATATATATATATATATACAGTACAGACCAAAAGTTTGGACACACCTTCTCATTCAATGAGTTTCCTTTCTTTTC
>JAQMYF010000026.1:32166988-32179975 GCA_030014195.1 Neosilurus mollespiculum | reverse complement strand
GCTTTAAAATGGTATGGCTAACTCAATTTTGAATTTTTGGTCACTGTGACTCATTTTGCCAGACTGGGTCACATTTTAGACTGGCAGTGATATTATTCAGACCTGGGCAGTTATTGCTTCATTTCCTCTATCTTTGGGCTGTGTTGTCAAACAGGTTTGATGGCAGCAGGTCAGTCGAGCTTTTAGCACTGAACGAGTAAAAGCAATCCTAGTTTGTCAGGTTCTCTGTTCATGAGTTCTGAAGTATTAGCTCTTGAAGTCCGGTGTTGTACATGTCCTTTTTTTTTTTTTTTAAATCTGACTTTTTAAACCATGATGCACTGCTGGATCCTTCTGATCTGAATATGATGCTTATTTCAGAATCATGTCTTTACTGAATTCTGTAGTGTAAGCATCAAGTGACATTAATAATAATAATAATAATCAGAATAGTAAAAATGATCAGCAGCTTTAAAGTAACATAAGTAAGTTGTTGAAGATTGGGCCTCATTGATCATGGGGGGTGGGAAAGTCCTGTTTAACATTTCTCAATGATGAGCCACAGTTTTGAAACGTGCTACAGCTGGAGTTGTATTACACTCATATAGGCGTTCATGTAAGCGCTTTGTGATCTAGTTTTATAAGATCAGACTAAATTATCACCTTTGTCTGCAAAAATATCACCTTTTTGCCTTTGAATGTGAATCTTTTAAGTGGTGATTACATTGTTTTTAAAGAAGCAATTATATTTTTCTTTCCATCAGGCTTTAAAATGCTGCTAGAGTTTTACATGTCACCATCACATTTTCTGCCCCCTTCCCCCCCCCCAATGTCCTCTGTAAAGTGGCACTGATTCCTTCATAAGTAAACGCAGTACATGTGAAAATCTCACTCGTATGCAAACATACTGTTCTCCAGTGGTTATTTTCAGTCTCATCATGTATATGTGTAGTTCTTTTTGTTTCTTTTTCTTTTTAATAAAGATGCTGTTGTCTTGGACAGTAATAACAGTGTATTGCTGATTTGATATTTTGAAGGAAATATTATATATACAGACGCATGTTGTTTGTCCTTGAACATCTGATAAATCTCTCCTGAGAAACGTTTTCCCTTTGGTGAATTTATGTAGAAAGATGCTATCCATCACTGCCATTTTCTTTTTTTTTTTTTTTTAATCATACCACTTTTCAAGATGCAAGTTTCCATTCCTGACTTTGGGCGAGGGCAGAGTACACCCTGGACTGCTCGACATTGCAGGGCAGAAAAATGCAGCCTATTCTTGACGAAAATCAGCAAAGGTTCTTCTGCATGCGTTTCACCATAGACAGTGAGAGACATGGCCGGCCTCTGATAACCCAGTTTGCTGCACTGGGGGTAGCCCAATTATTCAATAATAATCATAATAACTACAACAACCCCCACAGTACTGATAATTATTCGTAATTAAGTGATCTTTAAGAGTAGCCTGAATCGATTTTCAAGAGAAGGCTGCATAGCCGTCAGCATGTTTCTGCCCTGCGATGGCCTGGCCAGCTGTCCAGGGTGTAATCTTCCCACGCCCAGAGTCGGCTGAGATGGGCGCCAGCCTCCCCGTGACCCTAGTTGGGATTAAGCAGTTCAGAAAATGAATGTATGAAAGTGATCTGATACGTCGAGGAATTCCTTGAAGGATGCGATGCGTGTCGTTCTGAACCCGCATGTTAAGACATTCACATCTGATCGTACAATCATAGATCTTTTGGTGATATAATTTTGAGTCTGGTTCTATTTCACAAACGAGGAGGTCCACTGATAACAGAGGAAAAAAAATATATGTTTAAAAATAAATTTCAAAAATAGTTAAAGACCTTTTACTATCTAGTGCACGGCCATGGATCTTCTACATGTAATAATGCATTTACTCAGTAAGTTTGAGTAAAAATGCTCAACATCTGACTACCAGATTTACACTTGAAATAAAGATATTTCTAAATATGACTGCTAAGCTTGAACTCCGGTAATGACTAATGATTCATTTCCTGTTTATATTAATTCCTGTTCACTTCTGGAGTAGAGACTATGTGTTAAAATAAATGATTCACAGGAACCCATGTGACTTTCAAATAACCTTATGAGCTACCTCATGTCCACATATACCACACACACGCACACATTCATGCATGACCACAAATACTAAAGGAAAGCAAACGAGGTGTACAAGATGAGAGGAAGTTATTGAACTGTTGAAAAATGTCCCACAGGCAGGGATTCTCTTGGATACCTAAAATATCTGCTGTTGCCCCTGTATTTCATTCACTGTTCTGGGAAAGAGAGGTTGTGTATCACCAAGGAATTACAGTCAAAGTATCAGGGTTAACAGACACATTTTTGTCACTGTTTAATAAGTGCCTAGTGTTTTGACTAAAATCTGCCTGGTGGTGGGTTTAAGAAAATCTATTTTACATTTACAGCATTTGGCAGACACCCTAATCTGACTTAAACAACTGACAACAACTGGGCCCAGCAGTGGCCGCTTAGTGATACTGAGGCTTTAACCACTGACTTTTATGTTGACAATCCAGAGCTTTAACTGAGCAATCACTATTTTGATGTGAGACCTATACAAACAAAAAGGTGAAGTATAACTTTAACAATAACTCCCTCTCTCTCTCTCCCTCTCTCTCCCTCTCTCTCCCTCCTTTTTGCTCTCCACCATAAGGAGGCCCTAATAAGACCATAGGTCACACAGTCCTGAAGCAAAATATATGTTCACAGTAGTAAGTCGGGTGGGGATTTTGTGTGTCTGTTTGTGGTGGGGGGGGTTATGTAAGAAGCACTAGGCGTAGGGTGAGGGCTGTGGAGGGAGCATGTGGTAGGGTGGCGAGGGGCTTGTGGGGTGGGTGGTCAATTCTACGGAAACTCAAGTAGATTGGGGTGGAGGTCAGGAGGGGTGTAAACACAAGTTACTTTTTTTTTCCTTATTTGTTTGTTTTTTGAAAGACTGTTTCTTGAGTTGTCATACCAAAACTATCCACAGGCTAAAATGCTCTGGTGGCCCGGTGGTAGGGAGCTGGGTTACTGATCCCAAGGTCAGGTTCAAGCCCCACTATCAAAGGGTTCTCACTGCTGTCCCCCCAGTGCAGCTAACTGGGTTATCATATGCCGGCCATGTCTCTCACTGTCTATGGTGAGAGTCATGTAAAAGAACCATTGCTGATTTTCATCAAGAGTAGGTTGCATTGCTGTCAGTGTGTTTCTGCCCTGCGATGGCATGGTGAGCTGTCCAGGGTGTACTCTGCTCTTGCCCAGAGTTGGCTGAGATAGGCGCCAGCCTCCCCGCGATGCTAATTAGGATTAAGCGCTTCAGAAAATGGATTAATTGATGGATGGATTACAGGTACTATAAAGATCAAACAAGTAAAACAAATCAAATATATACAACTAAGGAGAAACATGTTTTACTAGCAAAACTAGCAACAAGAACATAAAATAACATTATTCTGGTGGCATGTACACGGGTTCTTATTATTCCTGTCTAACTCCAAAAGTATTGAGCAAAACAACCAATATCTAAGAGTCAAAGTGTGGACAGGCAGCAGATATAAAGATAAGCTCTGTGGATGTAGTGTTGCCTAAATTGTCATGGAAAATTGCCAACAGGCTCACATCCTGGTGCCTGATGTCTATGATACCTAAAATGCCTCGGGTTGTTTTCTTCTGTTAGGTTTCTTTTCTACATCCCAAGGAGGTGCATGCCTCAATAACAGTGCCCTGGCTCACCCCTTCTTCTCCTCCTCCTCCTCCTCCTCACCCCTTTTTTTAGGCATGCTTGGAGAGTGAATAATCAGCACAATATTGTTTGGTTAACACTCGATCTAAGTTTATTTTTAGATAGCGGAGATAGCATACAGGTTGGGGGAAGGCAAATAGAAAGGGAAATGAAAATGGATCAAATGCATTGGAAAATGTAGAACGAATAGAGACAACTCTTCAGTAGGATGTGAGAATGAACTTTTCAGTCGTTTCAGGATCTGATCTGTTACACAGTTGCAGAAATGAAGGTTCTGGGTGCTTCACTGGAACAGATTTTTAACTTAACAGACAGTAATCATATAAAAAAGTTTGAATGCTGTAAAAAAATGTAGTTCAATGTGCCATCCACAAGTGCGGGTTAAACCTCTATCAAGCAAAGAAGAAGCCATATGTGAACACGATCCAGAAATGCCATCACATGTAGAACATTCAAACTCCACCCAGAAACGCCCAGGACTCAAACCCAGGACCTTCTTGCTGTGAGGCGGATGATCAAATTCACAACGAGCTAATTCTTCATGACGTATGTTTTCTGTGTTCTACTGTGAATAAAATATGGGGTATAAATAAGACACTGTATTCTGTTTTAAGTTGCATTTTACACAGTGTCCAAAGTGTTTTGGAGTTGGGTTATACAATTTCTGCAGAAGATTTAAGAAATTATTTTTTAATTCTAATAGCTTTCTTGCTTTGCTCTTCCAAAAATAGAGAGAAGATAAAGTGAGGATGTTTTGTTTAATTTAGAACAGGACAATGTATTATTTACTTTATTTGATAAGTGGTCACAGATACTAATAAAAAAAATGATAAAAAATGTTTCAGTTATACGTGGAAACATATTTGTTGCCACTTTCACAAACACTCCAGTGCAAGCAGGACCCTGAAAGCACAGATTTCACAGTGCTAGATCTGTTTTACATTGTGTTAAGTAGTATGGTAAAATTCTCAAGGAGTATCCAGCAGAAAGGGGACAGGCGTGGGTAGGACCTACCTGACTTAAAGTGGGGGGGCACACGGCACTCTATCAACTCTTATTCTAAATCTTCCCTCACTTTATGATACTACACTGGACTTTGCTCGAGGCAGGTGTTTATGTGTGTGATATCTGAGACTGAGGTGGAGGGGATAGAGGGGTTATGGCATGCTAAGCTTGCCAAAGTTTAGGAGACAGAGAGATTAAATTGGCTGGGATTCAATCTTTACAGAAGAGTGAGTGAGAATGGCAGATTGAGAGATGTCCCAGGCACCTTGTGATGGATCCTGATTGGTGGCTTTGCTGACGGCAGCCTGTAAAGCTCCACCCCAGAACAGGCCTGTGAGTCAGTGAAGCTGAGGCTCTGGGTATGTGTATGTAAAGTGTGAGTGTATAAATAAGTGTGTGTGTGTGTGTGTGTGTGTGTGTGCCTGCACAAGTATGAAATTTTTTACTTACCAATACGAAGATTAAAACACATCAGCATGCTGTTCCAGCTCTACATCGTCCTCCTGCTCATCCAGAGTCAGGCGTTAGGGGACCCGGGTTCATCGGAAGAAGATGAAAATGTGAGCAAAGACCATGAGGGGCATAAAACAAGTGAGTAGAACTGTATGACTTATTTTGTTTTTAAAGTGTAGACTATTACTTATACATGCAAATGTGCAGTAAACAGTCAAATTAGCGAAAAAAATCATACAACAATAGGTATTTAAATGTATTTATTATTTAATAAAATAAATGGAAGAGTTTTCATCCCAAGGGGGAAAATTTATTCACAATGAGATGGGTCTCACCAGCTCATCCAGGACATTAGTTAGATGCTAGTTACAGCTTGTGGTTTTGTTATGGTGAAACTCCTGGGACTACGTGACGATGCTGGCGTTTCACTAAGCTCAGAAGGCTGAGTAAGAAGTGGAAAATATGTTGGCAAAGGCATCATGCCATCATTCACTTTTACACTGAAGTGAGACTAGATTTACTGTTTCTCGGTTACTAAGATGATTCAGAATAAGCTCTTCTCCCCACTGATCATCATGTCATATTTGACCCTAATGTCCTTCTGGATGATGTGATATCATATATAAAACTCTGACCAAATGTGCTCATCTCTCTTGCTATGCATTTTATTTCCTTAAAGGATCCACAGTCACTTTATAAATGTGCAACATGTAATTACAGATGCATTTCCTTTTAAAAGTGTAGTTTGGAGAGTGGAAAATGTCCACATCATTGGACTTGAAGATCCATGTGTCACATGTGAATATGCTTTATTGCATCAGTGGTCATTAAAAAGTAGAGCACAAAATTTTCTCTTACTTGCAGTTTCTAAACTAAGAAGTTTCACAGGGAGCTGCTGTCACAAGCATTTGCTGAATAACCAATAAACAAATATTTCCTTTGAGCCTGCCAAGTCTGCTATGAAGTTATCCATTAAACACCTAAAAACAAGGGCCCACTGTTCGGCTTTGTTACTTTGAATAATCCTTGAAGATTTCAATTTGACATTTTTGCAAACATTTTAGCTTGAAGTACATAATTAAAAATAGGAATTTAAAGTTATACAAACAGAGCCCTGAAGCAGGTAGCAGGCAGCTTGGAAAAGGTGTAACATTATAGAAGAGCAATTTACATTTTATCATCTAATATTGTATTGACAAATGACTGAACACCTTTCTTATTCAGAAGTAGTTAGATTAGCATTTTTACTGCGTATTCTTATATTTATCTTTAATAAAACAGTTAGACTGATGGTATAATTAGCCTGTGCTCCAGTGAACCAGTATCAGTATTCACTGATGGTGACTTCATAACACTTATATATACTGCCCTTGATAGGGATTCCTGCCAAATGCCATAAAAGTAAATGTATTTGTAGTTTCTGAGATTATATTCTGAGAGTAATGATTCAGTATCTTGCCATTGTGAATTATTATAAGGAAATCTTTTTTTCTGCCAGTAATCCACAAATCTTTTTCCCCTTAGTCATAAGTATGAAGCAGTTTGACGATGGAGTTGGACTTCCTTCTTAAGTCTTGGTTAATCCTGAAATTGGAGGTCTTGGCACTTTATCGAAAAGATTTGGCCACACAGTCATTTTTCACTGAGTTGTGATACTGCTAAGAAGTCTGTGCAAAGCATAATCAGGTTACTCAGTGAAAATCTCAGCATTATCTTATTTGTTCACATGGTGTCGCTGCCTTAGTTGCTTGTTTTAAAAATGGGAAATCAATTTAGTGATTAATCTGATGTTGACGTTGGGGTAAAGGTGAGTAAACACTCCGGTGGGAAGGTAACATGTTTCTTTCTAAACATACAAGTCAGATTTTTAAGGTATAACCACAAACAACTACAAAAAAAGATACTTTATTTGTGGTCTGGAATTAGTCAACATTAGAGTACTTGGTCAGTTTAATCTTTATTGATAAGGATGAGGAGCATGAACTCCCAGGATCCTGTCAGTGCACAGATCGTAAATCTCCTTCATCAGCTTTACTTCAGTTCCTGACAAATTCTCAGCAGTGACTAAATAACACTTTCACAGTAAATTTACATTCATTCATTCATTCACTGAGCAGGAATGCACACAGAAAGGAATGGCATTGCATCCATTGCAGTCCAACCTGCAAACACGTTCATACATTCATTCATACCTAGAGGCAGTTTAGATTAGCCAGTGAATCGACCAGCATGTCTTGGGAGATAAAAAAAGAAACCTGAGAACACAAAGGATACCAACACATGGGACATGATAGAACCTGTAAAACTACACACAAACCGTAAACCAAGCTCAGGATGGAATAGGGACCCTGGAGCCGTGACCTCTGTGCACCACTTTACCACTACTATTAAGGGTTATAAGCTTCCTAAAAGTTTCTAACTGGAACCTTTGCTGAAACCTATCTAAGCCTGTAAAGTTTTCCCAGAGGGATAACCATAAGAGAGTTAACAGTTGTTCAACAGGCTTTAACATTTTATAAATGCCTCCAATGTTTGGAAATAATAATAGATTTCACAATGTTATCCTCACCCAGACAAGACAAAAAGTACCAATGAAACATTACTGTTAATGTTCCTAGATTGGAAGATGATGCAGTAATTGTTGATGGACATTAATTCAAATTTTATTTGTCACATACAAATTATACACAGTACAATATGTAGTGAAATGCATTATAAAAACATTCTCCAGAAAACTAGCATTTTACAAACTGTTTGTACACCACAGATGGATAGATAGGACCTTTAATTCTGAAGAGTTACATTTTTAAGATAAATGAATAATAATCCAGTAGATTAGGGAGGTAGTTGGGACGTGCAACTGTGTGGCCAGTGTTCCATTACTATTGTTTGAAAATTAATAATAATAATAATACTACAAAAGCACCCAGAGAATGCAGACCTCCACCAAGGCCGTTCAGTACCCCCATATGGTATTGTAAGAAACGCAACATTTTTATAAATGCAATATTTGTTAATTTTTGGAGCCCTACAGTGCAGCCATTTAAATGACTGCATTGTGTATAGGGCCTGCCATGAATAAGAGGCCTTGTGCTCGGATGAGGAAGTATTAATAATTGGATTATTTTGGTGATAATTGGCCTAAAAGTTGTACAGAAACGTAAAGGAATGAGATTACACCATCGAACGCAAACAAACAAACAAACAAACAAACCAATGCCGGTGAAAACATAACTCCTTTGCAGACGTAACTAAGATTATATAATAGCAACTGACAGTAACTTGCAGTCTTTATACT
Organism: Neosilurus mollespiculum; assembly: GCA_030014195.1. Lineage (NCBI taxonomy): Eukaryota > Metazoa > Chordata > Actinopteri > Siluriformes > Plotosidae > Neosilurus > Neosilurus mollespiculum. The sequence continues at coordinate 32,171,471 of JAQMYF010000026.1, read as the reverse complement.
TTATCCTTTTCATTTGTTGGTGGCAGCAAAATATTTCATATATATTGCAAAATATTAGTAATCCTTGAAAATAAAAAAGGAACTATAGAACTATTATGGTCTAAACAGCAATAAGAACAAACAAAAAGAAAACTTTTTTGCCATGCACCCCATTCTTGTCCTTTTCCTCTGTGATTCTCGAGTTGCAAACTAAAGAGCTGATCTCTGTAACTTTACCACGACCCACCATGTAATCCAACAATAGTGCCTGGAGTCCTGATGGCCATCAGTAAGTTGCCAAAGCACTTTAAAGTGGGCTCCATATAAGGCTCGGTCTCAGGAGCATAATGCCTGCATTCAGCCGGTTGGACGGAGAAAGGATTGTGCACGTGATCTGACATGAGAGAACAGGGAAAATAGTTTCCCTGAATGCACCTGTAACTCAGACTGAGAGCATATTAAATCGTAATGCACTAACTTTCGAGACCACCTGAATAGATTTGACAAATTTATTTCTATTAAAAATGTCTGGTTGAATTCTTTCATATCTCATTTTTTTCTGGATTTATTACAGCAAGATGCTATGAGAGTGTTAGACTGCGTTATGCAGTAGTGCCTCAAATTAAAAAATGGAAATGTGTAAGCATGTAGCAGCAACCATTTACTTTCTCCCATGAGTTTTTGATACTTCTGATCCAATACACCTTTACAGCCTGGCCTACATCAACAGTTTGTTTAAGTGCTTATAATGTATTTTTGACTTACTTTCTTATTTCTTTACAGGTTCTTCCCACACGGATCACTGGGGCTATCAGGGTAAATAAATCATACTTTATTTTCCAAAGTTGTGTAATAAGTATATATATAATAATAATAAATCCTTATTCCAGTCCCTCAGAACTTTGGACAGTCCAAAATGAGTAATGAGTGATAATTATCTGACTCATTTGTGAGTACAACTGAAAAAGAACAAATCGTTACCTCCTTGAACAGATCAAGAAAGACCTTACCGCAATCTTTCCTCTGTGATGGCTGCTTATTTATTACATATTTTAGTTATCATTCTGATAAGACTTGACAGCTGTGCTTATTAATGAAGGTCTTTGTTCAGACTCAGTGCTCTATTTCACGTCACTGGTAGTGACAATCATCTAGATACATTCTTGTGTATATGTAATCAACAGTATCATCGAGATAGCTGCCTTTGCCATTTCCTTCTCACCTTGTACACATGTACACCATATGGAGCTATCCGCATAGCTGCTTGTGACTAACTTGTCCTCCAGAGTTGACCGTTCCTCTCCAATTCCCCAATAGCCTTGTGTGACATCTCCTGTTTACTAGAGTCCCTCCCTTTATTGTGGCTACTAATAAATTTATCTTGCCAGGTTCTGGTGACTTAAGCCGCGGTATATCACCTAATTTTATCAGCCGATTCACCTTGCAGTACTCCATCAAGACAAGCCTGCAAAGCATTCCTTGTACCCTCTGCCACCTGATTCCCAGACCAATTAGTAATCTAACATTAATTAAAGACACAAGGGACTCCCTTGTCTAAGCAACGACTGGCCCACTGCGTGCTGGACATCACCATGGCCTACAGATGGGCAGGACCACCAGCCCCTATTAGAACACGACATTCTCTGAGTGTCTCCTGCTCATGTGTATTCAGTTCCAACAAGATGATTAAGTGGAGTTGCTGGAACCTTGTTTACATGCGTAACTAGTGATTCAACCAAACATTAAAAGAGAAGACACTTGTTAATTTTTATTTTCATAAAGATTAGATTAATTTCTTTCTGTGAGCAAAATCTTAGGGCGATAGCTGCTGTTTTAACAATTTCACGGGCAGTTATTTAAGAACTGAGTATCAGAATGATGAAGTCACTGACATACAAGTTAGCATGTATGAGTATAGGATTGGTACATTCATGGCATTTATTGACTGATTTGTGTTGAAGGTGTCAGAAGGCTTTTATTAAAATCATTTCCTGTGCAATGGGAAACTATATATGTACCAGGATATATACCCAAGGTTTCTACTGAATAGTAGTGATAGCAGTGATAACATGGTAGTTTTTGACTAATGAGCACATGCCAGTAATTTAAATTAACTGTAATACCATATAGGATTTTGTATATCATATCTTGACAGATGCAGATTGACTTATTCTGTATGTATGTTATCCTGTACTGTAATCAACAGATCAGGGCTCATGGCTGAGCGCTTTCACAGAATGCAGTGGAAAATCTCAGTCTCCTATTGACATTGTGACTACAGATGTCACCTATGAACCCAAACTGCCTGCTATAAAACTTGAAGGTTATGATTTAAGTGGTCAGCCTGAACTTACACTGAAAAACAACGGTCACACTTGTAAGTCAGTTGGTTTTCACGTCTTACAACCTCGAAAGATTTGCATGATACTTGTAGGACATATTAATGAGAAATGTGTGTGGCTTTTGTTTTGTCCTTTAGTGCAGCTCCAGTTGCCCAATACCATGCAAATAGTAAAGGGATTTGACCAGATCTACTTGGCAGCCCAGCTACATTTCCACTGGGGAACCACAGAGGTTCCTGGATCAGAGCACACCATTAATAATGTTCACTTCCCTGCAGAGGTTTGATCAGCCAACGGCACTGTTTGTAATATTCACTAACTGAACATATTCATATGAATTATGGGAGGATAGCAATACAGTTACTGTCTATACACCATTAAACAGTGTTTACTCTCACTGTGTTGATCTTAAGAGTGCACAGCTCTATAGATACCCAGCAATTCCTTTTCTTCACCTAATTCTACTTCTTATTTGTTTCTCCTTTCAAGATCCATGTGGTTCATTATAACTCAAAATATGCAAGTGTGACCGAAGCTGCAAGCAAACCTGATGGACTCGCTGTGTTAGGGGCCTTTATTGGGGTAAGACTAAAATTTCATTCCTCATTCAAAGACCCTGAGAAAACACTCTGTTCCTCGATACTCTTTGATATAGGAAAATCTCTATTATATATTCATTAGATAAAACCTTTAGAATTTACCATTTACCTCATTTCATCCAAAACGTGTAAATGAGACAATATACAACTGAGCAGTTCAGGGTTAAGAGTTTTGGTCCCAATAAAGACAGTTTGGTGGTCTGAGGATTTGAATTCATCACCTTCTGACCTTCCTTGATACACTGACCTACCACATAAAGGTTCTCATAGAAAACCAAACAAACAAAAAAAAAATTACATATAAAATCAAATAAAACCTCAGTGCTTTTAGATTTGACCCTTTCATTTCTAAAATGTATCAAAAAATACACTTTGTATGAAGTATTTTTTTCCTTCATAAATTTGCAATCCTTGGGGTATATCTGTGGAAATTGAAGACCACTGTGATAATTTGCTTTGGTGTTGCAGACATAACTTACTTTTCAAAATAAATAAATACAATTTATTACACACTGCCCGGCCAAAAAACCCCTCTAATATTTTCATGGAGAGCATTTATCCTTGATCACAGCATGTAATCTCCATGGTATTGTTTCTCCAGTTGGTCCGGTCGAGGCTCAGCAACATTAATGTGGCAATAAAATGAAGTTGGCTGATGAGCTGAATGTAGTGAATGAGCAGGTTATCACATCAATGCACTTTTTCTTCCCTGATGGCACGGATATAAAATGGGGTCTTAAATATTGAAAGAGTGGTTCAGGGAGCATGAGGAATCATTTTCACATATTTATTGGCACCCCAGAGTCCTGACCTTAACCCTACTGAAAGTTTTCAGGATGTGCTGGAGAAGACTTTATGGATTGGTTCAGTTTTTCCCTCATCAATTCAAGACGTCGGTGAAAAATGAGTCAAACACTGGATGGAAATAAATTTTCTGTTGCTTAAGTTTGTTGAAACAATGGCATGATGATTAAGTACTGTAATATATACATATATATATAGCCACGAGAGGGTGTATATTACAGCAACTGTCCATTCCCAAGTTAGGGCATTGTTAGGCATGACATGAAGCAGAATGACTTAATCCACCTTACTAGTGACAATCATTGTAACAAATACCCGCGAGTATTCACAATAAAATTCTTCCACCATGCAATGTAATCTGTTAACAGTGTCATTTGGTTGCTAAACAACATAACAGACAAATATTAGGCCATTGTATAAACAGAATATAAATGATTCTAAAACAATTGCTCTAGCTCAAACAAGTCTTATTTAGCACACAGAGTCACTGAATATCTGCTCATTGTCCCCTAGCAGTCTGTTCTGTGTGCATGTTGAACAAAAGCGTTGTACTGTTTGCACAGCTCTCTACGTGGGAGACAAAAAGACTCACATTAAGCCACATAACACTATTTTATCAGCATCAAGGAGTGTTTGTGATCATCATCATCATCATCATTATCATCTTCTTCCGCTTATCCGCGGCCGGGTCGCGGAGGCAGCAGTCTAAGCAGGGATGCCCAGACTTCCCTCACCCCAGACACTTCCTCCAGCTCTTCC
>JAQMYF010000026.1:32099465-32126389 GCA_030014195.1 Neosilurus mollespiculum | reverse complement strand
TGCGGTCAGGGAAACGTTTCCATTCCTTGAAAGCAAACACTGAGCGAATGAGGAGGAGCTTCTTCCCGCAGGCCGTTAGGGCCCTGAACCAGAACACTGGTACCTGGACTTCGTAGATGCTACCCTACACATAAACATTACATTCCACCTCAGCTAATGGTTGCACACAGACACTTGTCACTTTATACTTTTCACTTTACATTTACAGACACTTGACACTTTACATACATTGTTACTGTAAAATTGCCACTGCATTTATATTTCATTATAAATATATCTATGTTATATTGTTTTGATTTTATTTCATATATTTTTATTTTATAGTTTATTTTATATTTTTACATTTTTATATTTATATTGACTTTATAGTTAAAGTCCTTTTAAATAGTTATAGTTATTTTCTTCTTGACATTGATAGCTTATTCTTAAATTTTTAGGACACTCATAAGAAGCATTTCACTACATATTGTACTGTGTATAATTTTTGTACGTGACAAATAAATTTGAATTTGATTTTGAATTTGAGCAGACCTTGGGCGTTTTTTTCCATTCAATCATTACCAATCACAATACAAGTTTATCAATCATAATCATCTTGTGTGCCAACATTCTATAGGCCTTGCTTCTACAGGACTAACTTGAATTAATGAAAACAGACATTGCAGCATGTCCCCAGGAATACATCTATGCAAATCGGCCTAACTCCAACAAAACATGAATGTTGGACAACTGTGTTGCGGAAAGCATGTAATTAAAATGTTTACTGTTTTTCATATAACCGTACTTCACACAAGTATATTATTATCTAAAAGATAAGTACAAAATTTCATTCACATTTCAATAAAGGCCTGACCTCCAAATGGACAAAAACTTGTTTTAAACAGCATTTGCTGGCAACACCACAGACTCACTATGCTTCACTTGCTGGGAGTACCAATATGGCGACCGGTGGCTTCAATTTATTTGCGCCGGGCTGGACCTCGTACCCATCACACTCACCCCTCTCTCTTACCCGAACGTATGCACTCCAAGTGTTTACACCATTCACCTTCGGGGATACTGTTCAGTGAAACATTTCACACAGCCAGATTCAGATTCGTTCATAAACCTGAGACCAGCTGCTGTGCAACACACTAGAAATAACTCCAATTAATTTATAATTACGACACAAAATGAAGCAAGACAATAATGCATTTTTAGAAAATATATATAAAAAAAACGCATGGTGTGTAACCATGCCTGTAATACAGCATAACAGCTGAATCTGGACCTATATCACAGAAGATCCAATAATACAAAGTTAATACCAAACACATATAAAAAATCCATACAATCACTAATACATCAGCAACTCTGCTCTGTTTGGGAGGTCTGTGTAATATTTATTGAAGAAAAAATGGGTGTCTGCAATAATTATCAGTGGAAAACTTTCCGAATAGATACACGTATGACAGCTCCATTTAAAAAAAATAAAATAAAATTCAACACTAATTTGCTAGTATAGAAATAATAATATACAGCCCAACATGTTGATGTAGGACCCTGGTACAAAGCAGAGTAATTTTGAATAAAAAATTTGAAAGGGGTTTACTTCCCCAACAACGTGCAACTCGTTATACATTATCCCTTTAAAATTATTTTATTGTTTCCATTGATATGGTCCTTAAAAACAGTCTGATATACACAAATAACAAACCATATCATCAAAACTGAGCATACAAATAAGTCATGAAGTGAAAGAGAAATAATATATGCCAGTAGCTACCATCACAAAAAAATTGGCCTTTTACAGAAGACAGCTTCTGTTCTGGTAACTATGATATGGATTGTTTTCCAATAGCAGTATAAACAAATCATGTCTGTTTTTTATAACAACCGAATAAAAGAACCACAAAGGTTTACTTATTACAATTTTATGATTTTTTTTTTGTGGATGGAGTTGAAGGAAGAAAATTAAGCAGTTTCAAAATTCAAGCATTCTTACTGGCATTGTTTATACAATTTTTTTTTTTCTGAATTGTCTTTCAAATTGTTTATATCTTTGGAGGAAACCTTTGTGAATCTATTAAATCCTATATTTGTTCCTGTAGATTCTAAGACAGGATCTGGGTCAGTCCAGCTCACTGGGTTCCAGATTGCATTAAATTGGTTTATTTATACAAAACAAACAAAATAAATCTCACAGACATAGTGAAAGTGGAAATGGTCATACAGGAGACAAAGAGGTCGAATGTTTATAAGATAAGACTTTTAAAGCAGATAGACCATCTGTCAACCACAACAAAAATTGATTGGGTTGTGAAAATACAGTTCCAACATCCACATAAAAAATGTTGGTGATCAGTAAGGGGATTTTTGAGCTAGCGTGCACAATACAACTAAGCCCAGATGGACGGACATTGCACGTGATGACAAAACCCCTCGTGTCCACTGTGATAGGGGGTGAAAAGAGAGTAGACCCAAGTCACTCGACTTAAATGGACAACACAGAAGCCAGATTAAAGCTAATTCATGCCAAGACAATTCATCTTATGTTCTGCATATAAAAAAAAAATTAAATAAATAAAAAGTCAGTAAATCTCACACCAGGAAGTAACTTCAATCTATCTTCAATGATCTCCCAATAATGTGGATCCATCTACTCTCTTTTTACTCTCCATGTACTTGAACCCTCGATTAACAATTAAAAAAAAAGTGTTTCTACACAACAATCTAATCCCATCAATACATTAATCACCAACAAGAAATAAACAGCAATTACTTATTCATACAAAACATAACAGAGGTTTTAATAATTCAGACATGAATCAAACAAAATTGATTGCAGATCATAAACACCAGTCTTCAACATGAAAACTTACTAAAGTCCATAACTTTCACATTTTCCTGTAGACAGCCGAGACACCATCATTTCTGTTTTATTTTACAGTATTAGATGAGGTGCACTTTTCCCAGAAGTACTGCAATACTGGGGTGATGTGTGGAGAGGACAAGTCCTTGCTTCAAGGCTTGATATTTAAGGACCTGAAGAAAGAAAACACACAAACAGACAAGCACAATTTTCTCTCCGAATGGTAGTCAGACTCACAAAGGCAGGGATCTGTTCCACCTCAGAGTCCATCAAAGTCTTGGCTCCTTGATTTTAGCTAAAAGGACAAGAAACTCTTATTGAGTTAAACGCCCTTTCCAGTATAGTGTCCTGCACAGTTTCAATAAAAATAAGATAAAACTATCAGCAAGTCTCACATAGTCAATTAAGTTTAATCTGTCTTCACTGATATCCATTAAAACACCGACATGATTCTGTCTGCTCATGGTTTTACTATTCATGAACTTCAGCCCTCAAAGACAAGCAATTTTTTTTTGTCTAACAGTCTGGATTTCCATTACACTGACATGATAAAAAAATTACAGATCAAGAAGACTACAAGCTTTATTAGGACCAGTTCTCTTATCTAAGAAGGAAAGTTTGTCCGGAATAATTTATCCTGCTTTTAATGCATGTGCAACCCGAATGCCCCGACATTTCTTTTTTTAACAGATTTTCTGTTAATGGACTAAAATAAAATGGAAGCAGAAACAAGGGAGAGAAAAAAGCCTGAATATTAAGTATATTTGCGATATATATTAGTTCTTATTTCTTCATATGTACTTATATATTATATATGAAGATCAGTATTGTGCCTAGCAGAATCATTAATGACCTGAACATGTAAAGTGGGAAACAACGATTCTCACATCAGGAAGAAACTTTAATCCTCACTGATCTCCATTAGAACCCAGTGATGTGGTTCCATCTACCCTCATATTACTGTCCATGAACTTAGACTTCATTTAACAGTGTAGAGAATATAACAGTCCTTCATTCCCATTTCACTCTTACATTACACAAATACCGAACACTTACTGTAACTGCAGAAAATTAACTTATTCTGATAACACAGATATAAAGTTGAGCAAACCAGAACTAAACCACAAAACTTCATTTCTAATGAAGTGCACAAAACTACATAACTTCACCAAACACCAACAAACAAATCACCACTCAACTATTTATCTCTGATTTTTAACAGCATTAGAGGAGGTGCACCGTTCCCGGAAGTACTGCAATACCGGGTCGATGCGTGGAGTGGACGGAGCAAGCCCCTATTCCATCTCCCTGTTCCAAAAATCAATTTAATATATGGTCCCCGGGTAGGGGACGTATCAGATATTAAACTGATAAGAACAGATACTACACTTGATCTTAGCCAAAAGGCCGAGAAGCGATGCCCATAAAGCCGCCTGGAAAACTGAGCCATTCTACAGAAATACAAACACGAAGACGGTACATACGGCTTTCTCTAAATATTAGATGATATATCAATAGAAAACACCTGAAATGCATTATCACACTTCAAATAGCAGAAAAAAAGGAAATTTAAGGAGATTTAATGAGACTTAAGTTTCAGTTAACGCCGAAGCCAAAGGGGTAAAGATAATGAATGCAAAAACCGACCAATCAGAAACGAGAATACAAAACTCTTTGCAATATAAACTCAGACTAATTAATAAGTAGTTTTTTATAAAAAAAACAAAACAAAACAAAAAAAAAAAAACTTTAAAATTCATTAAAGTCATCATAACGTCAACAAATAGCACATATAAAACCAAAACGTGTAGAATTTAAAAAGACATTTAGAAACGTTGACCTGAATTATACAACATTGCCTCTCAGTGGTCAGATGTGGTATTGCAGAAGAAAAACATGGGAGTTAAGTTCGGAGAGATGGAGATCAAAATGACTGCCTACAACTCAAAAATCTTTTCAAGAGTATTCCCTGGCGAAAAATACATTTTAGTTCATCATTTTAATAAGTGCAACTTAAACAGTGATTAAGCACCAAATATACATAAATAAATACAAATACAAAAGACACTGAACTTAAACAATTGCCAAGTAAACCTTCAGGTTTTTCATGATGGGGGTTAAACACTGTACCAATAAATTATCTCTACTTTTCTTAAACATGAGGGAAAATGTGTGTGTGTGTGTTCAAAGTACATCTGGGAAACGGGGAAAAATGAGTAACACTGGTACACATTGGTGGTGATCGGTTTAACACTGATACATATTAAATCAAAAAAAGGGAGCAACATCGGCAGACATTCCAGTCACTTTTCTTGTAAATGTGCACTTTTTTATATAATATCATAAACACATCTGAACAACATTGTTACTAATCAGAGTGATATCGGTATCGATCATAATAACATCAAATGAAACATCAAAATCACATCAGGTAACAATCGGAGAACACTGTTACATATCGAAACAAAACTGGTTGAAACACTGGAATAACATCGAAATATCAATAGCATCATGTAAAGGCACCTCAAGCTAATTTTTACACATACGCCACCCTTCGCCTTTTTCATACAGCAGTTAATATACAGACCTGTTCATTTATATACAGTGATGCTAAAATAAAAATGGAGGAGCAAACACAAACGTAGTGTAGAAGCAGGACACGATTGTTGAATTATGATTGTGATTGAGTAACTTGTATTATGATTGGTAAAAGTGTATTAATTGTAGTTGAACTGTTAAATGATGACTTATGTCTAATAAAGTGCATGGGCCCTTCACTAAAGCATCAGACAAGAAAGCGAAACAGGGAAAAGCCCAAGGTCTACCACATAATGTCAACAACACCTGGAGTAAACGATATCTCAGCCACTGTCTTCTCTGAAAAGCCAGAAAATAATGGTGGTGAAAGCTTAACACTACCAGACTGACTGTATATATAGCAGTCCTTAAATGGGGTTTGGTGCCTTCGAATACTCATTTGGAGATCACACCTTTTTTTCTTCCTTTTTAAATTTTTTTTTAATTAAACGTTTAATCAAAACAATTACACAATGCAAACAGAGAAAAGAAAAAAAAAACAACAACAATACAGAGTGTACAGCAAGATGATAATTTCAATAACAAGAGTGTCCCTTAATAGAAAATAAAGATACGTGAGAGGGTAGGGGTTTCTTCTAAGTCACATGTTGAGGAAATAAGGATTCAGTCTCATTAAAAATGTTTTTGAAGAGAGTTTTCAGTCTTTCGTTCTTTTTATTTTGCTTAATCAGACTAAGAGATTTGAAGAGTGAGTTTACGTCAAATACAAAACGTGAAAACAAGGGTTGTCGCTTCAAATACTTTTGTTTATGCAAGAAATATTTTGCATGTAATATGAAAAAATTCACTATATGTTCTACATCTTTCTTTTCCGAATTCACATAGTAAAATATCACATCCTTTAAAGTAAAAGAATGAGAGTTTAAGTGGAACAAAAATATTACATTTCAGTTGAGTAAAAAATAATTTAGTTTTCTGATATTCAAAAAATAAATGAACCACAGTTTTGCCTTCCGCCCCACAAAATGAGCATTTGTTCTCTTTGTCGATGTATTTGGATAATAAAGCATTAACAGGGTAGATATTATGAAGGATTTTGAAGTGAACTACTTTAACTTTGTTGGAGATACAGTACTTATTAGGTAAAAGCCAATCAATCTCCTGAATAAAACTTCTCCAGAAAGATTTTCCCCGAGGGGTGATTTTGTTTTGAGATTGAAATATTTTGCGAATAAATTTATTATTACATTTTCTGTCAGTTATATCAACCCCATCGAGAAGCAACTCAGGCTGTCTCAACTTATGCACACCGAAGGATAAGTGACTCTTGATAAGTACAGTTAAACCTGGAGGAATAGATCTCATCAGAAGGTTAAATTCTCTAACAGGAACAGGTAAACCAAAGTGAGAAAGAAACTGTTCATAAGTTAACATATTGCCAGATTCATCAAATAAGGATATAACATGAAGAATGTCATTATTAAACCATCTTGGGAAAAACAGAGACTTATTTTTTATGGTTATATCTTCATTGTTCCAAATAAGCACCTTATGAGGCGAAAAATTCTGAGAGAAACATAGTTTCCAGGCGAGAAGACAGTGTTGATGGAATTTAGATAACATAATTAAAAGTTTGGAAGGGCTATAATTACATTTTAAAGCAAAAGAAAGACCACCTTTATTGTTAAATATATTATTTGGGATAAAATATCACAGTGAGTTAGGTTGGGAAAGACATCTCTTGATCCTGGTAACTCTAAATGTATTTATACCATCTCTGAAATCAAACAAATCTAAACCACCTTGAGCTTTGGGGCCAGAGATCACCTCCTTTTTGAGTTTGTGTGGTTTGTTATTCCAAATAAAGTTCAGAAATAGTTTATTAATGTCATAAATAAATTGGTCTTTAATTAAGAGTGAAAGACAGGAGTAAACAAAATGTGAGAGTCCATCTGCTTTAGCCAAAAGGACTCTGCCGAACATGCTCAGATTTCTTTGAAGCCAAGAGTTAAGGATAAGTTTAGATTTAGTTATTTTTTCAAGGAAATTAAGGTTTTGTCTAGTAGTCTCATTTTTAGTTGTATGAACACCCAAATATTTGATGGTATTTTTCATTGGAATGTTGATAATATGGCTAATACTACCGTCATGGAGTGGCAATAATTCACATTTGTAAAGATTTAGTTTTAACGCGGAAGCAGCACAGAATTCATCTACCAAGTTAAAGGCAGTAGACAGCTGAGAGTAGTCTTGTAAAAATAAAGTTGTATCATCTGCAGCTGTGTAATTTTAATTTCTCTCTTAAAAATATATATTCCTTTCAGATCTGGATCCTGCAAGATATTTAGGGCTAGCAACTCAGTAACCAACAGAAACAAAAAGGGAGATATCGGACAGCCTTGTCTTACTCCACGATGTATTTCAAATCTGGGAGACGTATTTTAAATTACTATAATAGAACTGTTTATTCCTTTGTAGAACATTTCAATTGTGCTGATAAAGGAAGCTCCAAAAACCAAATGACTGAAGAGCCTGAATAAGGAACTTATGCTCTATGGTATCAAAAGCCTTATGGAAGTCGAGGAAGAGGATAAAAGCATCAGAAAGCACTAGATCAGAGTAGTCTAAAAGATCAATTAGCATTCTTATATTTTTTGTTATGTGTCGTTTTTTGAGGAAGCCTGACTGTGTCTCAGATATGATATTATCTAAACCTATTTTCAATCTGTTTGCATATATCAAGGCCAAAATTTTGTAATCAACAGTTAAGAGAGTAATTGGACGCCAGTTGCCAAATAAAAGAGTATCCTTATCAGTTTTAGTAATTAGAGATTATTCCTTGCTTCATGGTTGTAGTCATTTGTTTTTGATCAAGACATTCTTTATACGTACAGAATAAGGGTTCTTTAATGTGTTCCCAAAAGTGAACATAAAATTCCACAGAGAGTCCATCAATACCAGGAGCTTTCCCTTTGACTTCATCAACTGTTAAAGGAGAGTCACAAGCTTTCTTGTATTCATTACTGATGACAGGGATCCTGTTTCTGATTTTATTAATAAAGGAGCTGCAGCTATTAAAATCAAATTTGGAAGAGTAAAGATCCCCATAAAATTTTGCCACATAACTTGAAATGGAGATTGGATCAGTGGAGATCACACCACTGATAAGGAGAGATGTTGAGGCTTTCCGATGACCATTACGCTTTTTCAATGCAAAGAAGTAATTGGAATTTTTCACCCTCTTCCAACCACCTTGCTGTTAACCTTATAAAAGCACCTTTTGCAAGATCTCTGTAGTGTTCATCCAATTTTAGCTCAATATCTTTAGTCTCTAGTATTTCATTTTCTGTTTTGTTCTCTATTCTCGTTAACACATCCAATCTGCTAATGATTTCAGTTATTTTTTCTTTCCCAGTGGATTTCATTAATTTACTTTTCTTAATTGTGATGTTTCTGACTTTGTATTTGAAGAATTCCCATTTTTGTATGCACCCCTCATGAGAGCCAGCAAATATGTCATCAATAAGGTTTAACATTTGTGTTAAATCCGTTGTCTTTTAATAAAGAATTGTTCAATTTCCAGTATCCACGAAGTGCGGCGTTACGACAATCATCACCAAGTCTTAGCAGTATTTGTTTATGGTCAGACAGTGGAGCAAATGAGTGTGAAACATTTTGAATAAACTGCAACACAGATTGAGAGACAAGAAATAAATCAATACTCTACCTTATAGTTGAGTTATTAATTGACCAGGTAAAGTCCTTTAAATTAGGATTAAAAAAATCGCCAGGAGTCCATGAGAGATAGAGTTATTTGGCAGTGTGCTTTGAAAAGATTTAGGTGGGAATCTGTCAAGACTAATATCGAGACATTCATTAAAATCACCCCCTAAAATTATGTAAGATTCCTTATATTTGTCAGTGTTTTAACCTTAGACGATATAAAAGGTAAATAATAATTTGTTACCAGAGTGGGAGTTATACCCGTAGACATTTCCTAAGACAAAAACACCATTCTCTTGTTTTATAACAATAATCAGCCATCTGCCCTCATCAGACTTAAGAAACTCTAGTATTTCTCCTTTAAATTTGTGTAGAATTGCCACCCCAGCTGAGTAGTTGCTCCCATGGTTAAAATATATTGAGTTACCCCACTGCTGTTTCCAAAAATTTTCATCCAACTTACTCGAGTGTGTTTCCTGTAACGAAAAGTCAGCATTGCTTTCTTTACAGAATAAAAATAAAACTTTCAAGCATACCTCTCACATTAAAGGACAGAACAGACAATGAACTGAAAATATAAGACATAATAAAAGAACAAGTATAAGAACCTTTAGAACTCACCTACTGAAGGAGAGGTGGAACAACCGTTACAGAATATGACAGCAAATAAATTTCTAATATTCTGAATCTAGCGCTTTGGTGTTTAATAAAGTCAATGTGACACTTAACAACCGACAATATCCCCTGCTATAACTTCAGTTCTCATTTGACATCAGAGAAGTGGATTTTCTTCCCATCAATAAAGGCAAAAGAGCCCCTGAAAGAAGCTTTCTTGTCCTCCTCTCTTGCTTTCTTTATCAAAGGCCACAGTTTGTTTCTGATGACTCTGTCCTCAGGAGATAACGGTTCAGCGATGTGCAGGTTATTCTCTTGCAGGAATTTACATTTTCTAGCTACTGACCACACTGCATCCCGGATCCGTCGACTTGAAAAAAGGATGATAATAGATCTATCCCTTCCAGCTTGTTGGGGACCTAGACGATGTGCAATATTGACTCCAGACTGCAGATTGTCGCGGGAATGTAGGGGCTACCTGTGCCAGGACTTCCAATACTCTCCCCCTCACCTCTTCTCCATCCCTCTCCTTCAAGCCGTGCAGTTTCAGAAGAGATTTCCAGCTGTAGCGTCGGCATTGTTCCAGGATAACTTTCAAACTTTTGTTTTCCTCCTTCAGTGTTTTAAGTTCCTCTCTTAATCCACCAATAGCTTCTTTGTTAGCATTCACATCAATTACCAGTTGTTGCACAATGTCAGAGAGGTTTTCGATTTGTTTGGATGTAGCCTCTGTGGTTTTTTCAATGGTTGTTATCTTTTGAAATGCTATATCATGTTTCGAAGAAAGTTCACGGATAGCCAATAAAATGTTCATGTTTATATCTTCTTCCTTACCGCTTCCAGCTCCTTCTCATTTCTTTTTCTTACAGAGAGGTTTCTCGGGAGTATCAATGAGGTTAGAGGCAGCAGAACTGCAGTCATTCTCACCCGCTGAAAGTGAATCAAACCACAAGCGTTCTACGTCTTCCCCAGGATCCATGGGAGTGTGAGCAACACTTGAGCTAGCATTAGCTTCTGGGCTAACATCGTTTACTCCGAGCATGTTGGCTTCGTTTTTCGAGCTGCTTATTCCTAATTAGGGTCGTGGGGAGGCTGACACCCATCTCAGACGACTCTGAACAGATCAGCCCATTGCAAGGCCAACACACACACACACACACACACACACACATACACACACACACACACAACGACTCACACCTAGAAGCAATCTGGAACAGTCAGTTGAGATAATGTGCATGTTTTTGGTCTGTGGGAGGAAACCGGAGTACCTGGTGGAAACCCAGGCCTTCTTGCTGTGTGGTGGACATGCTGTCCATTGCGCTACCGTTCCACTGCCATTAAAAATATTTTTGATATAAAATTTATTATATTTATATAAGAATAATTCAAAATTTTCTTCTCACAAGCAAGTATATTCTAGCCAACAATGTGAACCTGTTAAATCTGTATAATTAATACACTGATGTTGCTGTAATGCCAAATAAACCAACAACACGGTTGCCTCACATTTCCATTCAACAGCAGCTCCTTAATTTATTAATTTTTTTAAAACTAAGATGAGCATGAAACAAAGTCCAGCCCCTCTCAAGATGGGTGGTTCCAGAGCCCAAGCTATGTGTCAAAGTGAGCCCGACTATATCTAGTTGGTATCTCTCAACCTCGCGCACCAGCTCAGGCTCCTTCCCCGCCAAAGAGATGACATTGAATGTCCCAAAAGCCAAAGTCAGTAGACAAGGATCGGTCCGGCAGAACCCACGCCTTCGGCTGCCACTGATTCACACTGCACTCGACCCCTACAGTTCCTCCCACAGGTGGTGGGTCCATGGGAGGGCGGACCCATGTCTCCTCTTCGGGCTGGGCGAAGCCGAGCTCCATGGGCAGAAGCCTGACCACCAGGCACTCACCTTTGAGCCCCTCCCCCACGCCTGACTCCAGGAGGGGATCCCGGTAACCCGCAATCCGGGCAAGGAAGACTGTGTCCTTGAAATAACGCTCATAGGGGTCTTCTGAACCACGCTTAGTCTGGAGTGAAGGTCCAGGGACCCCTGACCTGTTTGCCTTGGGTGACCCTACCAGGGCCATATTGCCCCAGACAACATAGCTCCCAGGATCATTAGGACACCTAAACCCCTCCACCACGATAAGGTGGCGATTCATGGAGAAGGGAGAGGCGGCGAGCCGGTGTGGGCATCCTTGCTGCCGCCTGTCTCGGTGCTCACATTTTGAGGTTCTCCCTGGTTGACGACAGGGTAGCCTTCAGGTGGGGGGGCATGCACAGTGTGACAGTTCAGAATCCCAACCGTTTTTGGAGTCCCTAGGGGGTGTGTTAGAGGGCACTCCTCCTGGGGACTCCCTCATCATCCTGGGAGACTTCAATGCCCATGTGGGCAATCACAGTGTGACCTGGAAGGGTGTGATTGGTAGGTTTGGTCTCTCCAATCTGAAGCCAAATGGTGTTTCCTTGTTGGACTTCTGTGCTCGTCACAGTTTGCCCATCTTGAACACAATGTTCAAACATAAGGGTGTCCATAAGTGAACATGGCACCAGGACACCCTAGGCTGCAGTTCGATTCACTGTAGTCGTGTCATCAGACTTGCGGCCACATGTTTTGGACACCCTGGTGAAAAGAGGAGTTGAGCTGTCAACTGATCACCACCTGGTGATCCTCTCAAAGCACTTCATGATTACTGGGTTCAGGGAAACCGGGCGATAATCTTTGAGGCAGGTAGCGGCTGATTTTTTGTGCACAGGCACAATGATGGAGGACTTAAGGCAGTCAGGGACCTTAGCGAGCTGCAAGGTCAGGTTGAAAATGTCCAGGAAAACTCCTGCCAGCTGTTCAGCACATGAATTCAGGGTCCGATACGACACCTTATCTGGTCCTGCAGCCCTGTTGATATTGACCTTGCTCAGGGTAGAACACGCATGGTGCCACTGCAGGACGGGGGGCTGCTGCTGCTCCTCTGGCGGGGGAAGATATACAGTCTCCCTGCTGCTCGATGAGTCGAAGCGTGCAAAGAAGCTGTTCTGGGCGTCAGGCAGAGTGGGGTCACGGGTGACCTGCTGGTTCCTGTGCTTGTAGTTGCAATGAACTTTATACCTCTCCACATGTTGCGCAGGTTGTTGTTGTTGAAGAGCTCCTCAATGCGCTGTTTGTATCTGAGTTTTGCCAGGTGGATGCCCTTTTTTTCAGTTCTTTCCAGGCCCTACTGTAAGCCAGCCTGTCTCCTGAGTATTGTGGTTCCATCTACTCCCATCTTACTGTCCATGAACTTAGGCCTTCATTTAACAATGTAGAGAATATAACAGTCCTTCATTCCCATTTCACTCTTACATTACACAGGGATATGAAACAAATACCGAACACTTACCATACTGCACAAAATAAACTTATTCTGATAACACAGATATAAAGTTGAGCAAACCAGAATTAAACCACAAAACATGCAAAAATTCATTTCTAATGAAGTGCACAAAACTACATAACTTCACCAAATACCAACAAACAAATCACCACTCAACTATTTATCTCTGATATTAAACTGCATTAGAGAAGGTGCACCGTTCCCGGAAGTACTGCAATACCGGGTCGATGCGTGGAGTGGACGGAGCAAGCCCCTATTCCATCTCCCTGTTCCAAAAATCAATTTAATATATGGTCCCCGGGTAGGGGACGTATCAGATATTAAACTGATAAGAACAGATACTACACTTGATCTTAGCCAAAAGGCCGAGAAGCGATGCCCATAAAGCCGCCTGGAAAACTGAGCCATTCCAAAGAAATACAAACACGAGGACGGCAAATACTGTGTTCTCTTAATTTTAGATGATATATCAGTAGAAAACATGGGGAATGCATTTTTCACACTAAAAATAGCAGAAAAAATGAGATTTAACAAGATTTCAATTTCAGTTAATGCCTGAATGCTTTGAAACCAAAGAAAAAAAAATAATGAATGCAAAACACTGACCAATCAGAGACAAGAATACAAAACTACCTGCAATACAAACTCACACAGATTAAAAAGTAGAAAAAAAAACTTTAAGCTATAATAAAATTGTCATAACATCAACAAATATCATAACAAACCAAAAAGTGTGGAAACGTGTGTTTAAAAAGACAATAAAATTGGCTGAATTATGTAAATTGCCCCTTAGTGTTCAAATGTGGTATTGCAGGAGGGAAGAACTATTGGGGGTGGGGGTGGGGGGGTTAATATATTTATATACAGTGCTGCTTACCTTCATTAATTTATCCTGCACTTACAATATTTCCCACCATCATACATTTAAGAAGAATAATGTCCAAAAAATAAATAAATAAAATAGCCAAAGCACAAAATTTTGGGTGTAAAAGACAGTCTTGAGCCAACAATCCAAACTTCAAAACCTCTAAAGGCTAATTTATCAGTCAGAAAAAAAATTATAAAAACAAACCTGATTTACTGTTTTGCACTTTTAATATTCACAGTAATAAAGAAACAAGCCTTGATTATGTGGAGGAAAAAAACTGGGGGTGTCGGGTGCCACTGGGGGCACTGTGTGTTTTGGACCCATTAACTGTGGAAGGCCTATGGCCTGCCAGTCTGAAATGTCATAATGTCATATATTTGGTCCTCCATAAATTTTATGCAACTTGCTGGATTTCCCTATCATGTACGCAAATTAATTACTGACCATCAACAGCATCAACATGAATACAGAAATTGTAATACCTTCGGAATGAGTGATATTTCCTTGATTTAAAGACATTTATAATCCTGAAATGAACTGCCCAATGACGTCATCTCTAATGAAATATATATTTAAATTGTTAATGATTACACCTGTTACAATTTGAATGATTTACTGTACTATTTAAGTATTGGATGATTTATGTGACTATTGTATGAGGAGTTTATTTACAGAATTGAGTACAAGATTATTTTATTACTTCCATTCCACACCGTACGAGTATTGATCGGCTGACCCTTAACACGAATTTAGTTATGAATTTATACAAATTTAATACATAATTAACATGAGAAGAGAGGCATGGCCTCAGTAATTAATAACAGAACTATTCCCCAAAGAAAGGGGTGGCGCCATTCCTGTCTAGCAGACGTTCCCAGATCAACCACTCAGAAGGAGACTATGACCCTTCGCTTCCGCTCGCAGCAATTTTTCCATTGTGTTCTCTGTAATTGTTGTGCGGCAACTTAATGGTGATCGATTCGTCATTACAGTGCCACATTGTCCTGCCACTGACTGTCAACCACATGAGAAGGCACAATAGAACCGCTGATCAATTGCTGTTTTAGGTGAAACTTCATGTTTACCCACTTTATAATCGGAAATTGTGCCAGCGGCGGGTTATCAACATGGGGACGGATGTGGGGGATATTGAGAGGTATGTAGATGGAGTTATAACGGACAAAACAACAAATTTTGGACATGTTCCAACCATTTTGACTTCCCTTACTAATCCAAACACAAGGATAGATTGCGGAAAACAAATATAAAACAAACACACCACAGACTCGTGCCTCATAGGCAAAGATGCACGAATAATGTACTCGTTAGCAAGGGACCGACCAAACGAGTTAAAAACTTAACCAACCAACCTTATAATGAAGTATCACTCAAGTCTACATTTGAAATTAAGTATGCTGATATGTCACTGTTTTAAATAACAAAAGTTGAAATGAAAGTCTAGTGCTTCAAATGCATGTCGAGGCGAAACTCACTCTCTCACATGAAGCCCACCAAGACCAGACCACCAAGACCAGACTGAGAAATCGTATCTTAGGGTGTACTCACACGTAAGCGATACAGCCGCGAAATTGTGCAACTTTTTGTCGGTTGTTTTCGGTTTTTGGCTGGGTGAAAAAATGATATAGATTATCATTGAGGATCCACGACCCTGCACTGGCTGTGTGTCATGTATTGTATTGAACCTGCCCTTAAAATGTAAATAAAACAAATCCAGTCCAGTGGGTCCGGCTGAATTAGTTGTGTATTTCAACAACCATTTATATTTAGGAATAATATTATATTTTTATAATACATGTGTGAGATGGCAAGAGGCATGTTGCATGTAGGAAATATGCAGATTTTTATTATTTTTTTTAAGAAAAAGTGTAAATAGAAGATCACAGGACTCCCGCTCGCCACCTCTTTATAGAAGAGGCGAATTCGCGTGACCTGTGCATAATTTCACATTTTTCTTTATCAAGGGGGGGGGATCAGTCCGTTCAAAAACAAGCAAAAAGGACCGAACTGCTTCCAAAGCTGTTCCCCCGTATTCAAGCCACTTGGAATTCGCACCAAATTTTTGTCCAAAACTTTTTCCAAGACCGCAAAAACGAACCATTTACCTCAAATTTGACCGACTACCTCCAAAAATGTATTCAATTACCATCACTTGTACATTCGGCCGTGATTGTTTACATGTGAGCTAGGCTTTACCTGATTCTCTGGACCATCTAATGAAGATTTCCATTAAAGGAGGGCCAATCACTTCGATAAATTTTGACGAGGTAGCTGGCATATGGTAAAACAACAAGCAAAACAGAATGCTCAAATAGATTCCAGCACCCAGTCTAGTGGAGTGAATGATTTGAATAAGTTTAATAAAAGCTTGTATTAGAACATCGCTTGAGATTTATTGAGCTTAAATAAAATATAAAAATGCAAGGAAAAAATAAATTATGCTGTACGTTACTTTAAAAAAAAACTTCATTTTTGGTATGTATTCATATCTATTAAATTTTTTGGGTATGCAATTTTACCCTTTTTCCCTTTCTAGCAAAAACCCTGAGAGTGGATTTGGATGTAAATAAGCTTGAGATCCACGTTTGCAGGGACCATTTTATGAAAAAAAAGTGCGTGTACATGTAAAACGCTTTTTGTTGTGCTGTTTAGAATCATAAGAAAGACACTCAAATAATTATACAACTGGTTAGCAACAAGGAGTCGAGGCCAGGCTGAGTAAATCTTAACTTTTAGCATCTGCTTGCTTTGTTGCAGTACATTATGTATAGCCTTTTTATTTCTTCTTTTTTTTTAACAAAAAACTTGATGTGCACAGATACAGTCACGTGTAAAACCTGCAGTCTCCCTACTATTTCATTCAGTAATTTTAGCTACAGACACATCTGAAAAAAATCTTACACATGGTCTGATACCTACTGAATTTACCCAGCCATGCAGTTGCTGTGTGCTGTCAAAATCTCTCCATCAGCTTTAGGCACACCCCAAGTATTGGCACTTACTGTGTGAATCATTTACTTGCAAACAAAAACTTCTACGTTCAAAACTACTATACTCGTATAGATGGGGCTGCCATGGCCTAATGGTTAAAGAGGCAGGTTTGGGATCAACAGGTAGACTGGCAAGAATAATGTGTGGCGACGGAGTGGTGAGCAGCACCTTCCCTTCCTTCACTTTCCTTGCTAAAGTGCCCTTGAACAAGGCACCTAACCCCAATTGCTCTCCAGGCTTTGCAGTGTGTGGCAGCCCACTGCTCCAAGTTTGTGCTCACTGTTTGTGTGTGCTCACTTTGGATGTGTTAAATGCAGAAGCTATGCAGAATTGTCTGTGCCAGATTAATACAGTATATCCCAATAAAAAAAATTGCCTGTCTATGTCTGTAACCACGTCCAACCACTGAAAATAATGTTTTTTTTTTTAGGGTTAGAATAACTCTAAACCTATGCTTTAGGGTTAGGAAGTCCACCTTAAGCTCCTGATTAAAGTGCCTGTACATACTTTGAGCAGCATGTAGAGGGATGTTTTTTATTAATTAAATGTTACTGCACTTGCTTTATGGTTTTCTTAGCAGAGCCACTAAACAGGTATAATAAATACCAGTGCTTAAACACTAAAGCCAATTTCTGCTACAACGGGGTACAACAACCTGCTACAAATATCACGTCTACGCACGATCATGTTATGTCCATTCAGATGTCAACTCCTGAATATCACTATAAGTAGAAAAATAAAAGGCATGATTAGTTAAGGGACCTATTAAGGCAGAAAACCTGTCATGAAAAGGGGCTATACCTTTTTTGTGATGCTGTGACATTTCCACAAATATCTAATAAATAGAGCATGATCATATGCAACAACATTTCCAGTCTTTTTAGAATATTTAACATAAATTAGCGCCACAAACATACAGGCATCGCCCACAATTTGGGGCTGTGACAGTGGGTAAAAATGATTCTGAAAGCTTTAAAACCATGAGGGAATGATAACTATTCACACACACACACTTTATTATAGCCATTTTAACTGGAATGCTAATAATTTTAACAAGGTTGTGGCTAAAGATTTACACCTGTCATTAGTCCTAAACCAGTGTGGCAAAATCATGGAAACTGCAGTACAATTATGATTTAGCCCTGAATCACTACTGGTCCGTATAAATTACAACTGGTCTGTAAATGCACATGCATTTTTGGGGGCAAAAATGCACAAGAAATAGCACAAATTGTCTGGCAATGTATTTTATTACAAGATATGTAAAATTTGGCACCACTGTTAGCCACTATAAACAAAAGTATGTAGGTATGCTCGGGCAACCTCAATCATTCAGAGTGTTACAACAGACTGATTGTTCATCATTTTAAAGCAACCTTTGCAAATTTTACAGCAATATTTGAAAGCAATTTTAGGTTTTCTGTTGCAAGCTTGTTGAACAGCTCCTGAACGTTGCGGTGTTACTGTTAACACCTCTAGCAGTGCTGGTTGCATGACTGCTGTGAAACCTGCAGCTATTTCACACTGAGGCGCTGGAATTGACCGAAAACAATCTTCAGTAAAATGGTCTCTACAACAGCCATCCGTGACCGGGGGGTCCATGGGAGCTAATTGGCCGAGCTCTCACGTGGCATACGCTCACTTCCCTGTCGCTCACAGCGATCACCAGCCAATGAATGCTGGGCACTTTCCAGTCCGAACCGTGTTCATTTAACTCACTTAACCCATCCATCACACAATTTTGCTGGGTGGGTCAGTCTAGGGGAAACACCTAATAAATCGACCGCATGGTTCTGTGTGTACACTGTTGGTAGTCATTCGAATTTACAAGTTTCCTCCAGCATCACCATTTCCCATAAGTCACTGCGCAATCACATTACATACTTTATTAATAAGCTGGGATTTGACTGTAGCAGCCCTTAGGAAGAACCAGTGGAGAGTCTCTAACAGGTGTTTGTGAATTTATTCACCTGAAATCTTTTAAACACCATGAACACTATAAAAAAATACATACAATTTTTTTTTGCTGCTTCCTAAACAAATGTCAATAAAGACATGAATTTACAGCACAATACTTTCACTCTTTCTACCAAAAACTATGAATTAGTGAATATCTAACATAAAGCTTACACCTTCAACACCTTACTGAATAAAATAATAGTCACTCAAATTGTTTAATTTTAACAGAAATCACTTTCTAATACAAATAGGGCTAAATACCTGCTCTGTTTATCCAGGGGATGCGGCTCGATAGACGGCTAACCGGCATGCTAGCTGTTAGCATCGGAAAACTTCCTCGGAGCTCCAGTTCAGCTGAGCTAAACACAACAAAATACATTATTTAACAGTACACAGCTCCATATTCAATGTGCTGTATTTTATAACAGGTGATATAATTCATAACCTGCCGTGGTAATATAAACGGAAGAAGCGGAAACCTTGAGGGAAATGCCTGAATGCTCTTTCTGTTGTGCTGCATCTCTCGCGAGCGCCCCGGAACATCAATAACAGGTGGTGTGACGTCACACGCCGACACATTGGCAGGTGTTTACGGTTTTCAATAACCTGGCCAATCAAAGAGGTCACGTGGCCATTGATTACAATCCATCTAGGGACGGAGTGCGCTAGAACTGCTGTTGACCATATTACCGTGTACCCTACAAAGTAGGCGAGTTGAGGTTTGGAAGTCACCCCCCCCCTCAAAAAAAGGCTCCCTGGCGTCTGGTTTTTAGTAAGCAGTGCTGTTTGCATGCACATTCAAGAGTGAGACTAGAATAGGAACTCAGAAAAACTTTTCCCCCTCGCTAAACATGGACTGTTTAAAGTGAAAATGATGCATGTTTACATAAAGCTAAATAAATATAAGTGTTTGAAGAGGATACAGCCTTCCCAGCATACCTGAATGAGAGCCACACACAAACCAAACCAAAGGGGGATATTCAACATGTGGCATTAGTGCAAACAGCTATCCAACACAGAACAACGCCTCAGAGCCAAGAGTAAAGTAAATAAGAGGAGAACATAAGATTAAATCTCTAACAGCTTCATGTTTAATCACTGTAGGCACAGACTAACCATGCTTTTGGGAGAGAGATGTTTGTGAGAAGTGTGAGACATAAAAACACGAATTAGCCGGAATCATAGCTCTATGCTAGCAGGCTAGTAACCTCCCCACCAAAGAAGAAAAAACACCTGACTTTCTGACCTGTTGGGCCAATTTGGTTGCCCCGACTGCCCCCGAATTCATAAAGTTGGCTTTTTGAAGTATTTTCTTCAGGCAAACAGCACAAAAATCCAAACAAACTTTATATTTCCGGCCTCTCCGGTTCGGCGTCGAGGAAGCATTTTCTTCTTCGAACCTTGGGCCTGGTGCTCATGTTTTCCGCCCTCTCCCTCGCGATTCTGGCTCGAACATATATCCCTGTATATCTTCTTTCCTTTGAGGATTCATTAAGAGATAACTGTGTATTTAATTCGTATATAAATGTTTTTTAAAAAGTGTGCTGGCACTCTGAACTCTCCTCCTGCTCGCGGGTCGCGCCATGTCATCATCAGGGGAAATCTCGCGAAGTCTCGCGATAAGATGGATATACCTCCATAATCAAATTTTGCTCCAATTTCTAACACCATTTATTATGAAACTATATAAAAACCTGTTTATATTAATTTGAAAAATTGTCCCCTGTCCAAAAAGCAGTGAGTACGACAGGCTTTCTGTAAAGACTTGTCTTTAAAATGTCAGCTGCAGACTCCTGAGGGTAGTAATTGTAAAGTTATTTCTAAAATATTCTGAGCCGTGGCTCTTAAACAGCAATAAGAGAATCCTAACCGTGTTCATTCTTTCATTCACTGATTTTTCTGAAGCGCTTTATCCTAATTAGGGTCATGAGGAGGCTGGCGCCCATCTCAGCCGACTCTAGGCGAGGGAAGAGTACACCCTGCACAACTTGACAGGCCATCCCAGGGCACAAACACGCTGACGGCTATGCAGCCTACTTTTTGCGAAAGTCAGTAATGGTTCGTTTACATGCCTCTTATAGACAGTGAGAGACATGGCCAGCCTTTGGTAACCCAGTTAGCTGCACTGGGGGGGACAGCAGTGACATCCCGTTGATAGTGGGGCTTGGACCCCCGACCTTGGGATCAGTAAGCCAGCACCCTACCACCGGGCCACCACTGGCCCTAACCAAGTTCAGATACTCATAAAAAAATCACTTCAAATAAGTAGACATACTAAAAAAGTTAGAATGCATTTATAAAATAAGAATGAAAACTAAATAATTATTCTCTAAAGGCATCTTGAATATAACTACATAGTTCTCAAGATGAGAGATGTATTCAGCAATAGGCTTTAAAAAAGAAACCATAAAATCCCAGTTAAGTGTGTTGTATTTCAGTTCGGTTTCAACAATTATGCAACTCGGGCTCTGTGAAAGTCACTAAATTGAATAGTCCTGACAACATTCCATCTGTGGGATTATTCAGCAACATCCACCTCTCCAGTGCATTAATTCTTAAATACGCTGAGATAGTGAACCAATCAGATTGCACTCTTCCCATGTATACCAAATGAATTTACGCAAACAGTGCACTTCTATTGAAATAGTGTCTTAAAACAGCAATATGGCTAGGATAAGGATTTAATGTGAAGAATATTTTTAAATAATCTTAGACTCAAACCAAGAGGCATTAACACCACCTGTAGTAGTGTCACCCCATAGGTAATGTTAATATTATTAAATTAGGTATTAACTGTAGCTGAGTTATTGAAACAATTATATAAAGACAGCAGAAAAATAATAAAAATAAAGGCACAAAGGGAGCACTTGTATTCAACATTTTAATCATCTTTAACAAGAGCTTACACAATTGCATAGTTAGGTGATGCTTTAAAAAGGGCTACAGATGATCGATACATTAACTTTGTTTCTGTCAATTATTCTAAAAGGCCACAGCTTTATTTTTTTTTTTAAATCCTGTTTTTAAAAATAGTGTCAATTTCATTTACATGTGCACCAGTTTTACTACAGCCTGGTAAGAATTTGATGGGGAAACACCATGAAACACCATGAAACAGGAAGTATTTTAGGCATTACACACTTATGCAACTGTCAAATGATCCGCATTTAAAAATCCAAAATTATCTAAATAATAAACTGACAGCGATTTTTAATCTGCATCACTACTATGGCTAAAACAGTAATTGTTTGGTGAATATAAAAGTATTGTATAAAAGAATGATTTCATGTATGTAAACATGCACTTTTTTCTGCTCTTAAAAGAGTTCCGGTCCTATCACATACTAGTAACTAGAGCACGAACAATTTTTTTGATTAATTTGATTCAGACTTAGGAGAGTAGAAAAAGTGTGAACCTGTCAAACATCTGCAGGTGGATTATTCATTCATTCATTTGAGCAGGTGGTGAATTACATGGTGATAATCAGTAAATATTTCATATTACTCATAATTTGGTACTTTGTTTACACACATGAAATCAGTCCATATTAATGTTACATAAACAGCAAAATAAGAAATCAGTTGAATTTCCATAATAAAAAAAGCAATGAGTCCCTCTGTAGGTTTGCATATATTTTGGTCAGGTAAAACACTGGAATGACTAAAGCATAGGGGATGATGTAGTGGAGTAGTTAAAGCATTGTTAATGAATGAATAAACCTCTTGGTTAGAGCAAACACTTATTAGTAATGAGTCGGATAAGTACCTTTGGTCTTATGTGTCAGGACTACTCCAAAGCCAAACACTGTCAGTTCAGTGGTACTGATGGATATGGTGATGATTCTATAACTAATGCTAAAATTTCATAAAACAGGTCTATGTCTTAGAGAGATAATACCACAGAGATCTAGCTTCATGTATAAAATGGCAGAGGGTATTTTCAGGGCATCTGGAGCTATCAAGCTAAGGCTACTCTGACCTTACCCCTCTGAGGGATGTGTGTGCACTGGTTTGCTGCATGGGGCTCCCCTGGAAAGCTCTATGCCATGTAAGACTCTTATTTGTGGTGCGGAGTTTGCGCTTTATAAATTGTTCAGCTCCATTAGAGTTTGATCCAGCACTTGGTGCATGCCTAGGTTCTCCTCTTTAGCCTGGGCTAGTTTCTCTGGTGACAAAAAGGAACAAAAAGGACAAAGTAAGAAAACAAGACATACAATTAAAGGAGCAATGACATTAACAATACAAAAAGCAGTCAGTATATGAATTCTACTCTCCATTATTCTCCACAGATTAAAAAATAATGGCACTCACACTACATGTAAATAGAACTGTGTTTAATACAGTGCACAGTTAAAGCTTGTGGTTATGTTTGGTGTTGAATATACAATCACGAGCAGGAAGCAGATTCCTGACTATTGGTTCGTCTTTAAACGAGGTGAGACTGAGGCTTCTGTGAGCACAGAGACTGCTTAGTGTGTGTTGTGTGAGTGAAATGTCAGGTGAGGTTTGGGTTTCACTCAGCACAAAAGAACAGTCACACCATACAGCGACCATATCGGCTCAGCGCCTCCACAATGTCACGGTGATTCAAACACAAGTGATGGGACAAAATGAAAATGTCCTAATAATCCGCCTCCTGGTCATGATATATTTTTTTCTGACATATGTGAAAATGCCTGGGGACAAAACAATCAGTCTATGCTGAGGCCAAATTCTGGCAACCAGCCAATAAACACAAAAATGTTTTTGACCACTGTTTAATCTACTTTTTAACCTTAGCTGTGCGATCTTACTGCACAGTGAAGGATAAGAAGCCAGTTTAAAACACATAGGTAAATACAGGTAGTTTGCCTGAAGATGTTTAAACCCTTCCGAGTTAAGTGTGATAGTGAATGTCAGCTTTGCAACATATTACTAATCATGTCTGTTATGCCCCTGCACTGGGGCGGCATGGTGGCATAGTGATTAGCACGTCCACCTCACAGCAAGAAGGTCCTGGGTTCAAGTTCTGGGCTCTGGTATTTCTGTGTGGAGTTTGCATGTTCTCCAAGTGCTTGTGTGGGTCCAGGTACTCCAGTTTCCCCCCATAGTTCAAAGACATGCACATTAAGATAATTGTCTGTTCAAAATTGCCCCAAGGTGTGGTTGCAAGTGTGAATGAATCTGTGGGCTGCCCTGCAATGGTCTGGTGAGCTTCAGGGTGTACCTCGCCTTTGCCCAGTGTTGGCTGAGATAGACTCCAGCCTCCCCATGACCCAAGTTGTAGGGTTAAGCTGTTCGGCAAATGAGTGAGTGAGTGCCCCTGCCCCGAGGACATTAGAATTATTTTTTCTCTATAAACCTAAAGCTGTAACTCAGAGGTCAGGATGGGATATTATCTCATGAACACCGTGTCAAATTTAACACTAAGTCACAATATTCTGGAAAAAAAAACCACATTACTGTTTCCAAACCATAGAGGAGCATGTTTACAAAACATAATAAAATCATAACCTGAAAAACAGAACATGTCTTTGTATATAAACATTTGTCCAGTTCATATAAGCATTAGTGATCCCATAAAGGGATGGATGGAAGCATATAAATGACATTCCCATGCTCCAGTTACTCACACTAATAAACAGCAGACCAGATTTTAAAGTCACTGGGAAAATATGGACAAATATTTCCTCTATGGTTAAAAAAACAAAAAACGTCACTCTGGCCATGAAAGGGATTAAGCTCATTTTATTTAAAATTATGATGAAATAATAAGCCCATGATTTTCCCATAATAGAGAATCACATTCAAATTGATTCTAGGCTCAAGTTTTGAGTAAAAAATAACAGTAAAGGCCAAGGAACGAAAGCACAGGAGCACTGAACCAAATAAGATATTATTAGTGCACCAAATATTTAGTACAGCAGTTACACTGATATGGCGCTCACTGGTTTGTATTAATTTGGAATGTCTAAGGTATGGAAGACTTTTTGACAGGAATTTGTATGGTGGATACCCCTCAAAATATATTACGTTAGTGCCTTTAGTCGAATCTGACTCTTGGTGACTCTATTCTCGAAAGACATCAGATTTCTTGGCAGATTTTTATTTATTTTATTTTTTTATTTTTTACAGGGTAGGTTGCCAGCTCTTTTCCTGAACCCTCCACAGCACCTGCTATTCCCAGGTGGTCTCCCATCTAAGTAATAACGAGGCCCGACCATACTTAGCTTCTGAGATCAGATGGGATTGGACCTCCGCAGGGTTATTATTATGAACCTAATAATAAACAAAGTGTTATTTAAAAAAAAAAATTTAATTCATTGTTAAATTGTTGACATGCAAAAGTCTTCTGTAAGGAAACATTTACAGATGAATTCTCCAGTGTCAGCAGTGGAACAGTTTTTTGTTTTTTGCTTTAAAGCCCGAGAATATCTTTTGAATGTTCTGCTTTCTAGTTTTTCAATATGAATTTCTCAACAAGCAGATTTTTTGTGTTATAATCTTTATCGATGTTCACTGCCATACCTTATAGGCTGAACCAACTTATTTCACACACTTTCCACAACATAACGTCATGCTATTCATTAATAAATAAAATAGTATTCAGAGTAATTATTGGCAAATTGTTGGGTATAAGAGGAATAAAAGTTAAAATATTATAATTAAAAAGTAAAAAGTAATAAAAGTTACTTATTATAAAAGTTATTATTATTGGACAATAATCAACTTCGGGTGTGGTAAAAATAACTCCAATTTGCCGAGGTCACATCACCCAACCCCACCATTAACTATTTTGCTACAACAGCATGCTCTGTTGTGTTTTTTTCTTTACTTATTCCATACACCATTCAATATCAATACCCTCTTCTCTTTCAACAGATTTGATTGGATATACAGTGCTTATCAAATTTATTACGCTACCTGTGCCATGGATTTATATACATCAGGAAGACAACAACCCGAATTCATGTAAATTATTATTAGAGACTATTTGAACAAGAAACAATCAGGAACATTGTAATGATGGACTGGTCAAGAATTCCAAATAGGGGATTTAATAGATTCACAAACTAAACGCACCAAGTTTTCCTCCAAATACAGTCATGTGGGACAATTACAATTTGGAATACAGTGTTATGGAACCTGTGGGAAAAAATATGTTCAAATAATGCCAGGAAGAACTCGATGTTATAAAAAGCCAAAGGAGGCCATACTAAATGCTGAGTTTTCTGTCTAATTTTGCATCTTACACGTAAATAATTTGTTCAGTTTTTTTTATTCAACTTAACAACCACCAATAAATAAATGTGAATTGTCAATAATGTTTCGAAAATGTCTCTTTATTGTCTATTTCATTGTTGGATGAGGTGTAAGGAGGCTGACAAATTGCAAATAGCTTCAAAATGCAGCTACATGCAAGGTGCACATAAATATCTGTGTACATATGTGTGTAATTTTTCTGGAGCAGCTGCTAATTTAAAGCTGACCCACAATCCATCCCCTCTGTATGAAGATAATTGGGCTAAGAATGACATGCCAAAGTTTCAGGTTATGGGTCAAATGACTCAATTCATTAACAAAGTACTGTGACTGATGTTGGACAAAATAGCAAATAGATTTATACTATTAGCTCCAAAGTCAAATATGATGGTAAATAATTTTGTATCTGGAGAACTACAGAACTACTCTCAGGTCATTTAGTGTTTTTTTTGTGTGTTTCCATAGCATCCCAGGAAATCAGGTACAGGGGAACAGACTGGGAGGACAGAGGAGAGACAGAAGTATAAATGAGGAAAGAAAGAGGGAGTGAGGGGGTTAGTGCTGTCAGGTAGTACAAGGTGCTGCATTGAAGGCATTACTGCAAATCAACTCTGGCCAAAAAAAAAAAGGTCTATTTTACCATATACAATTATATCTTTATACAATTATATAGGGGCAGTGGTGGCTTAGTGGTTAAGGCGATGGGTTACTGATCCGAGGGTCAGCGGTTCAATCCCCACTATCACCACTG
>JAQMYF010000026.1:32069787-32092485 GCA_030014195.1 Neosilurus mollespiculum | reverse complement strand
CCCGAGCTGGGAATCGAACCCAGGACCTTCTTGCTGTGAGGCGGACGTGCTAACCACTGCGCCACCGTGCCGCCCTATAATACATATTATCATGTTATATAATAAAACAACAAAACCAAAAAATTAATTAGTCATTAATTATACATAACAGCATAACTTCATGCATGCGTTGTGCTGATTATAAATTATACTCACGCCTCAGCCACTTCAGCACGCTCTTCAGAACGCTCAAGATCACCCTCAAGGATGACCAGCTTCCGTGCCACCTACAAGTAAACAATGATAATCAGTTAAAAATAGTAATACAGTGACAAGCATAAATGCTGCTACCTGCTTAATATGCTGCATGTCTTGGTGGACTTGGTGATGCGGCATAGGAACTACAGACACAATATAGAGAGGACAAACAAACGACAGCACCCTATATGTAAGGCCTCTCAAATGTGTAGTCGAACTGCATGATACATGCAATTCAACAGTAACCAAACTTTAGGATTCAAGCCACTGAGCAA
This sequence comes from Neosilurus mollespiculum, assembly GCA_030014195.1. Lineage (NCBI taxonomy): Eukaryota > Metazoa > Chordata > Actinopteri > Siluriformes > Plotosidae > Neosilurus > Neosilurus mollespiculum. The sequence continues at coordinate 32,091,973 of JAQMYF010000026.1, read as the reverse complement.
TAAATTGCTCTACAAGCATGAAATCTGAAGGTGTATATTCCAAAGGTTAATGCAGTGTTGACTCTACAGTAAGCGAAAAGAGGGCAAGCGTCAAGTCACACGTGAAGCTGCTCCTGAAATTGTTAACAAGTGTATAAATATAAAAAAGTTACTTTTAAATGCAGCTTTGATGGTCTAAAAACATCAACCTACCGATCAGTCTAATATAAAAACTAAAACCTGATCAGTTTTAACCCCTTGTCTAGTTTAAACTTAATATGTTACTTAATCCTGTAGTGCAGTACAGAGTACCCCTTAATAAGAGGTGTAATTATTTTTTAATGATATTTATTTTTTTTAAATTATATAATTATATTATATTTAATTTAATAGCTAAATACTACAAGTGTCCAAGAGGCCTTCCAGTGCTTCTCTTTCATTTCCAGGTCTTCTTCACAGCAAATACATTTTTTTATTACTCGGACAACAAGAGTAGCAAGAAGACACAGCGCTTAGATTAAATAATACCACTTGGATGAACTGATCAGACATTGGGAATATATTAAAAGGTGTGAAAGGAAACCCTGGCGAGAAGTCAACTGATTCGACAACAAGGAGAAAAATTAATAGCTAAATTACAAGGCCCAAGTAGGATCTCTGTTACTTCTTTTACACTAATAGTTACATTCTGGTTCAGGCACCAAATTTTAAATCTCTTGGAGCATTTCAACCAAAAATAAAACGGTTTGGAACCTGAAAAGTGGGCGTGTCATTAATCTGAAGAAGTAGTAATGGATAACGCAATGGGAAAAAGAGCGATCAGATTCCTCCACCAGTCCAAAAACATGCACAGTATGCTAATTGGCTGTTCTGATGTGAGTGTGAAAGGTTGTATGTGTGTTGGTCCAGCAATGGTATGGCGAGCTGTCCAGGGTGTACTCCGCCTTTGCGCAGAGTCGGCTGAGATGGTCGCCAGACTCCCCGTGACCCTAATTAGGATTAAGTGGCTTAGAAAATGAATGAATGAAGAGCCAGAGGAAACTCTGACACAGCCTGAGATATGACTGATACAGTCAGCATGATGAGTTACAGCAGTGTGCAGTGAAGATTATACACCACCACTTTTGTCTAAAAGGGCTCCTAATAAAAAGAAGTAAAAATATTATTTTTTGGTGAAAATGTATTGAACAATGCTATTGTAGTACTTTGGTGTAGCTTCTCAGTCATCCAGGTCATGTTGACTTTGCATTTGGCATTTGTTTTTTCTTCAGCCTATATAAGCCTGGGACTTTCCACCAGATTTTCTAATTGAAATTATGGATTAAAAATGGAAAAATTATGGAAGATGGATTAAAAGCGAAATATCTTTAAAAAAAAAAACACACAAAAAGAAGTCCAGTTGCCTTGACTCAAGCTTTTTAGGAAATACTATTGTAGGCAATGAGAACCAAAAAAAAAATCATTCCAACAAGTACACGGAGGTAAAAGTATGACTAATAAACAAAAACACAGAAAAATTTAAAGGTGTCGCAAATTATTATTTTTTTTTACTTTTGCACAGCATTAATGAACTTCAAACCATATGGAATGGTTTAGCGAGTGAAGAAATAAAAAAATACAGTACACTTGTACAACTTAACAAAATGAAGATAAATCTTTTTGAGAAAAAAAAGTTGATATTCAGTGTTTTACTTTGACCTTTAACCCTTTACTTTGATAACAGCATTTAACCTTTCAGTCATAGTGTTCTCATATTTTTTTAATTTCTTCACTGAAGGCCATTCGAATGAAAGAGAAGGCGTGTACACACTAGTGTATAAACACGTCTTCACACAAGCCGGTGAATTTGAGGTTACAGAATGAGTAACAGGATGAGTAAGAGCAGATATCTGAAGTAATGGAATGAGTAACAAACATGAATCATCATTAGAGGACTGTCTCTGATTTAAATTAAATTTATAGATATATTTCCCCTCCTTGGCTTGGTTGTGTTTTCCTTTTAATTAAATGTTTTGCTAATATTTATTTACACTGCCCGACCAAAAAACAAGTCACACACTTTAATATTATTTATGGAGTGCATTTATCCTTGATCACAGCATGTAATCTCCATGGTATTGTCGCTCCAGTTGATCAGGTCGAGGCTCAGCAACATTAATGTGGCAATAAAATAAAGTCAGTTGATGACCTGAATGTACTGAATGAGCAGGTTATCACATCATATGCACTTTTTCTTCCCTGATGGCACGGATATAAAATGGGGACTAAATTAATGAAAGAGTGGTTCAGGGAGCACGAGGAATCATTTTCACACTGGCACCCCAGAGTCCTGACCTATATACAAAGTTTTCGGGATGTGCTGGAGAAGACTTTATGGAGTGGTTAAATTTTCACTCATCAATTCAAGACGTCGGTGAGAAATGAACCTGACACTTGATGGAAATAAATGTTATGTTGCTTAATTTTTTTTAAATAAATTGCATGACGATTATGTGCTGTAAGCAAAGCTAAAGGCGGAACAACAACATATCCGTGTGTGCAACTTTTGTTTTGGCCAGGCAGTGTCTTTCTATATGCATCAAATTTGGCAGATTGTTAATAATGACTTTAAAATAACTACTACTACTACTACTACTACCACCACCATGACGTATAACTCAACCTGACCTCTTAGAAATAGGAATTGAAACTCCAAGTTACACACCTCTTCATATTTGCGGTCAGCCTCCTCAGCAATGTGCTTGGCCTCCTTCAGCTGCATCTCCTGAAGCTCCATCTTCTCCTCATCTTTTGTTGCTCTGTTCTCAATGACCTTCATTCCTCTGTAAACCAAAAAAGAAAAAAAAAAGGGTTAGAATACATTTCAGTTGGTCCACCGCTTCCCAAACCAGTCCTGAATGACACTATTTAGTTGTGCTACCTTCCATTACGTGTGAAACATATAATTATTACTTGGAATGGAAATCTTTGAAAGGCCAAATTTAGAACGTCCAGGTAAACTGGCCAAACACTTACAGACTCGTCTAACATTTTACAAGCACTTTTTCTAAAACTCCAGCTGCAAATAAGTCACCTCTCGCTCTCATCTGCAGCTTTTTCTGCCTCCTCGAGTTTCTGCAGTGCGGTGGCCAGTCTCTCCTGGGCCCTGTCCAACTCCTCCTCAACCAGCTGGATACGTCTGTTCAGGGAGGCCACCTCCGCCTCTGCCTACAAGAACAACAAAACAATTCTGGGTTTTACACTACACAGACAACAATACTGCTGTAATATGAAGTGCATATGTTCTATCTATCTCTATTAAACTTTGCATTGGCTGTCTCTCTGGACTGCCGTTATAAATCAAAGCATGCAGCTGTTTTCCTAAAACTTTTACACACAGTAACCCTTGGGATGTTATTAAAACAATCAGTATATCATTACTTAGACATATACCCTGAGAACTGGTAGTGTGGGGTTTTATAAATAGAATGTGTACACTTCTCATGGGACGTTAAAAATGATTTTCTACTGGATGAGTTTCTGATAAGAATCACAACATAAAGTGCATTTAGCCCTGGGAAATTTAAACCAGCTAGACACTCATTACCCTTGTAATGTTATAAATCAGACTTACAGTTTAGGTGCAAAAAAGAAAACAAGTAATAAACTAAAGCAAGTCATAAGTTATAAATGGAAATGCTACAAATTAAAAACATCCATTGCATTTTCAATGCGAACCCAACGTGTTTTAACACAGAAATGCATTAATTTGAATTATCGCATAAATACTTAGGTAACTGTTCCAGGTGCAAGGCTGTAACTCTTGAAGTTTTTACAACACCAAACTTCATAGAGATAAATAATAAATGATTTAGGATAGAAATCTCATGCACAATCACTGAAAACGTGTGCTCACTAATACAGCAATTCAGTTAGATCTGAAAATCTTTCACCACACAGTTTGGACTGAAAGGTCTTATAATGAATACAGATAGAAAATGAGATCCTTTTTTCATCCCGTATAAAAAAAAAAAGTCATTCTTAAAAATAAAATAAAAAAGAAAGAAAGAAATTGTTAGCGCCTGCAGTAGTTAATCAATGTTGGGGTTGTAATAGTAACTTCATATCGTAGTGGGACCATTAAACAATCCCACTGTTAAATATTTTCCTATAACAACACATACCAAATGTTTCATTGTTTACATAAGCTACCTGCCAACAAAAAACCCCCCCTCAGATTTACTATTAATAAATTAAGTTATGAATTCATACACATAAAACACATACAGTACCTCTGTTCCTTATTTGGGGGCTGCCGTGGCCTAATGGTTAGAGAAGCGGGTTTGGACCTAAAGGTCTCTGGTTCGATTCCCGAACCAGCAGGAAAAATGGGTGGCGGCGGAGGGAATAAGCTGCACCTTCCCTTCCTCCATATTCATGGCTAAAGTGCCCTTAAGCAAGGCACCTAAACCCCAACTGCTCTCCGGGCACCCCAATGTGTGTGGCAGCCCACTGCCACAATTGTGTGTGTGTGTGTGTGTGTGTGTGTGTGTGTGCGCTCATTGTTTACGTGTGTGTGTGTGTGTGTGTATACTCACTTTGAATGGGTTAAATGGAGAGGCAATAATTTCCCTTGCAGGATTAATACAGCATATCAGAATTAAAATTTCATATCATCATGATGAGAACCTCTTCATAACAAGGTTTTGGTGATTACTAATGTTTAAATAAATCTTAATAATCTAAGTAACTGCTATGACTTCTATGTTTTACTTTCATCAAACACAAACACACCGAAAACTGAATAACTGTCATTCATTTGTTCACACAGTGATCAAATTATCTGTTCAGTAACCTTTACAAATACCCAAATATCCAGTTTCATGAGAAGGCTGAAGCCAGTTTATAGTAAAGTGCCTGCATCTGTTAGGCCAGTGTCTGAATTCCACGGAAACCACAATAATGTGAATCTTGTGCAGTACATCCTTGTATGCCACATAAAAAAGAAACTCTACCTTCTATCAGGACTGTAAAGAGAAATACATTGTCTGTTCTTCAAAAGGAAAGCCTACTGTATATCCCAGGCCCAATTGTTCTACCCTTCATCTGCCAGCATGCTAGATGTCTAATTTTAGACTACAAATACAATAAAATAGCTGGAAAGTTACATAATTTTCTTTTTGCTTTTTTTTGGCATTAACAATGAATAAGGAATTTTTTTCAACAATTTAGGCTAGAAAAAAACAAACAAACACGGTATTCTGGTGTACAAATCAAGGCCCAAACTCCCATCCCATGCAAAGAAAGTCCTGATATGTATTACTACACTTCTAGGTTAAATCTGTTTACATGACTGTAAACCCCTTGTTGCTCCAAGTGTGGAGAGATGAAGCTGCAGGTCTAAGAGGAGATGCTGATGACTGAGATAATTAGAATTTGGCTTTCACATTCCACCATTCCACGTTTCCCACTGAGCCAGAGGGAGCACAAAAGAGCTAGTGTTCTTCTCTCCCTCCCCAGCAGCCGACAGCTATAATCAGACCCCCGCTCTGTCAAATCCTCACAGTCTGAACCGATTCCAGTGTACTTCAGCAGGGCAGCTGTGGAATGCCGCAAATGGCATCCCAAATATTCCTTATTGCTGAAATTAAACATTCACATTCAACGAAACTCTCTTTGTCGATTTATCTACTGAAGAGCAACTGATTAGACAAACCAACAATTCCAAGAGCTCTTCAGGACCCAAAGTGAGAGCAGCTTTGTTTGGTGGAGTGTCTACACGCCTTGTCTCCTTTCCGTAGCATCAAACTTAAACCACAGCGTGTATTCACTTGTAACCTGTGATGTAACCTGAGGATTTGTTTAATGCCTCGGGTATTTCTTATGCTCTTTCATGTATTAGTGATAGTTTATAACTTTCACTTTTTAAAAATAACTGATTTCAGTTATCATTTTGAACACTTAAAGTTCAAAGCGTTTCCCCCAGAGCGGTTTTCATGGCTTTGGGTCCCATCTGAGTGAAATCCCTCCATGGTAAAGTCAAGCATTAGGTATCTAATATGAGAGAAGCCTGGACATTCCCAAGGTCTTTTCTGCTCACATGCAACAAAGAGCACAGGAAATGATTAACCTTGTGCTCTTTGGGATCGAGGCCAGGTTAACTCAAGCCAATAGAGATGAAGACTGGGAAGAGATACAGGAAGTGTGAGCAGGTTGGCCAAACAGTCTATCTGGGTCAAACCACTAAAGTCCATACTGCAGCTATAGGGTTATGGGGTGGGAGGGAAAAAAGCATAACTTGGATGTGCCAGAAACACATAACCGCAACGGTGCTTATCAATATGGATGATAATAAACGTGATGAAATGGAATACGAAAGCAGTTATACAATAATCTTACAACATAAATGATCTTTCCCTGTAGCCTACACTACAGCTGTACGCATGTACAGTATCTTTCACCTAAAAAAGTGTAGAAAGCTGTACTTAAAAGGGCGTCTGTTGTCCTTTTATGTACTTTAATTCAGTATACCTTTGTTTTCTTGTCTGTGCTATGATAAAGGTGCAAAAGATCAGTACCACCCTTCCACTAGTGACAAGGAAACACACAGTTTAGTTCCCCTTTTTTCTGAGAGTACACTGACATATAAAACGGGCATCAATTTCATACTATGATAAACTTTTATAATGCGATTCGTTATGAAATCAAATATAGGGCATTGGTCAACAATATTTCATAACTATAGACTTACGGAGAGTGTGGTGTTTTTTTTTTTTAATTAGACAAGTTGGTCTCCAGAAACTTAATAAATAAAGCATATCTATTACTTTAAAGAGAAAGTGTCAAAGTTCATTCATATTCATATGGATGAAAATTTGGTTTACAGAAGATACTACACATGAATTGGGTTCATACATTAAGTTCGTTAAGGGGTTTGCAACACAACCTTACTCACTCATTTGCCGAACTGCTTAATCCTACTAGGAGTCATAGGCATGCTGGTGCCTATCTCAGCCGACACTGGTTGGGTCTTGCCAGACTATCACCACATATAACCATTCACACTCACACTCACACCCAGGGTCAACTTGGAATGGCCAGATAGCCTAATCCAAGTCTATGTCTTTGGACTGTTGGAGGAAATCGGTGTACCCGGAGGAAACCCACACAAACACAGGCCGACCATGTCATCGCCACACAGAAATGTGAGGAGGACGTGCTAAGCACTACGCCACCGTGCCACCCAACATCTCAATCTCGGAAAACTGGGCTTATTGGTTTCCATAAAGATCTCTCATCTCCTTTTGATTTGCAAGCGGAAAGACGATTAAAAAATATACAAGTATTTTAGACATTCATGGCATATTTAGACGACTTTACGGCAATTAAATTTGTATGGAAACTCATTTAAAGCCCTCCAATTTCTACTCCACATTCCTGAAGGATTTTATTATTATTTTTGTTTGTTATTCTTATTGTTAGATTGGTTTAGTTTGTGAATGAGACAGAATTTCATGACATGAAGGCCAAGCAGCCTGAGCTCTGATCTCTATAGTAACACTGTAACTGTATCTGTTCCCTGCAGGCGGCAACCAACATTCACAAAGTCAACATTCAACTAAATAATAACCACTAATGCGCAACAGGTTTCTGAGCTTCAGACAGGACAAAACTCGTCTTCTCTCTCTCTCTCTCTCTCTCTCTCTGCTGGTTCTGGTTCAGGGTCCAGGACTGTTCTGGAACTCTTACCCTCTCTCTGGCATTCCTCTCCGAGTCCACCTCTCTCTGAAGCGCCTCGGCTCGGTCTTCTGCATCGTCCGCCTGCTGCTGCAGAGTCTGGATTTTCCTTTTCACCGCCTCGATGGATGACATGCCGGCCATTCAAGTCCTACACTAACCGCAGGATTGGGTTTGGGTTTTGGTTCGGTTTCGACAACCCAGAGAGAGAGAGAGAGAGAGAGAGAGAGAGAGAGAGAGAGAGAGAGAGAGAGAGAGCCCTGGGCCACCTCCAGACCCGAAAACTGCTAAACTGCTAAAGTTTCTTCTTCATGAGACGGTAATAAAAGTGAAGACCGTCCCTGGGCTCCTGTGTAAGAGACTGAAGAAGAAGAAAATTGCTTTTGTACAAGAGTTACACTCTCCACTGCGTCGCCGAGGCTCCGCCCCTTTCTTATCTGACGTGACGTCATCAGTGCGTGCGCCTCTTTTCTTTCGCCCAAAGTAACGGTTCATGTTACTCACTGGCTAACAGTGCTAATGCTAGCTAATTCTTTTAGGACACTGTAAGGTTGTTTGTTTGTTTTTTGCTCCAAGTACGGTGAAGTATTTTCATGAGCACTTTTTATATATCAATAAGAATATTATATATATAAACTTCTGGTCATTTCAGAAATTTATATCCACAATAGGGTTATTTATTTGTTTGTTTGTTTGTTTGTTTGCCATGAGCTATTTTCATCAATGATATTAATTACTTATACAAATGGGGGCAGCACGGTGGCGCAGTGGTTAGCATGCTTGTGTGGGTTTCCTCTGGGTACTCCAGTTTCCTCCCACAGTCCATAAGCATGCAGTAGGCTGATTGGCTGTCTCAAATTACCCTAGAGCGTGAGTGTTAACTGTTCGTAAGTATGTTGGAGCTGCAGTGGCTTGGCGAGCTGTTTAGGGTGTACCCCTCTCCGCACCAACCTCCCCGTGACCCTTAGTTAATTAGGATTAAGCGGCTAGGAAAATGAATGAATGCATGAAGTTTACAGAAGCTTGCACACATAAAATAAGAGAATAAGTTGCGGAGTGCAAGTGCACTCAACACCGACGTGATATACTGATCTTGCCATTTTCTTTATTCATTGGGTTCCTATTGCTTGTTCCCATTTAGGATGTAATACACAAGAACGCTGCCACCAAAGCCAAGGTGGATGTCGCTGAATATTCACCGAGATGGACCAACTAGGGGACTATTCATTTTGTGGACATCCTCCAAGTCTGAGGCAAATAACTGTTTTAGTTTATACTACATGGAAACATTAGTTTTAAAAAAGCACATTATTTTATTTATAATATTATATTATTATTTTACATTTTTTAGGCATTAAAGTGGAAGTGGAGGTCTGCACACATGCACATTCATCAGATTTAACAGTGTGAGGCTGTGAGCCAAGAAGAGTAACTCCCTGCTATTCTAGAGCTAACAAACAACTTCAGAGATAACAAATAACTTTAATGTAATCTGCACATATAAGTTAATTAAATAGTTCTTTCACAACCTGAGTACGTTTCAGAGCCAAAGGGCATTGAATCGAGACTATGCTTTCCAACATTCTGCTGTCTAGGGATGCATCAGTGTTGTTCAGCCCTCCATGGTTGTCTTTTGTTGCCAAAACAGCTTTGAGTTTTTCCCTGTCATGCTGAAAATACTCTTCAATAGTCACAGGGATTTTACGGCACGGGAAAGAGGGATGCCTCCATTCCATGCACAAGGTGACAAAAATCCAGGCTGTTTGTTGTAGTTTGGACGGATCTGTTTGCCGACTGGCTCTCTAGGACTTTATGCCAGGCTTTACAGCTTGGGGTTTTTATGGAATGTTGGCAGAATTTCTCCAAATTTGATTAATTCTTTTAAAAATGACTAGCAATTTATTGACTTTAGTTATTTTCAGACTGCCTGTGACAAAAAACAAGTGGTGTTTGGTTCTTCTCGAAGCTCGCTTTAACCTCTGCTGTTCCTTTTCATTCGAGTAACATTTCCCTAAACCCTTGTTTAACTTTTTAGATTTCTGTTTCCTCTATCTGTGCGAACCACTCTAATTGAAATCTTTAAGTTTGGACAAAAACTTAGTTTAGCACTAGGAGCAGTTTACTGAAATTGGTATCTTTTGAAACTAAAATGCTTTTTAACATTAAAACGCCGAGACCATACTGTATAGCTTTCTTTTTTTTCTTCTTCTTCTTTCTTTTTTTTGTGATGTCATTTGGTTGAATTTCTAGGATTTTGGCATCAGAGATCACAAACCATGAGTGCTTGTCTGCCACTTCTCATGAAGCCACTGTGAGTATATCCACTTGGAATAATGCTTTTCAACCTCAAGACAGAGGACCAATCAGATAGCGCCAGTTCTGTACAATATATACTAATTAATGTTAATGCGATGAAGGCTGAGACTGAGATGTGTAATTGTTATAGTATTACATGAGAACATAAGAAGCATAGTGTCTACAGTATCTATATTATACAGTATATTTATTACATATTTTAACAATTACAAATGCAGAGGGAAAATGCTAAAATTTTAATAGAAATAGAAACTCAGGCTGAAGGTTGCATCACACCATGTCATTAATTCTTTTTCTACAGCAGTACAACCTAATATCTTTTATTCCTTACTTTGAAAGAATTTATAATAAGTGAAAAAAAACCCTGAAAAAGTCAAAGAGTGAAAGAGCTGTTATATGACCTACACTGAGTGAATTTACACATGTTTTAGTTCATTTGCACATCTGCTCTCAGATAGTTCACAGTGATTCAGTGAGCAGGACTATAAACTGATTCCCACTTGCTTTTTTACACTGTTGTCTGGAAACACACACTAGTTGTGAAGTGGTGAGCAAACACTGGAGAGCATTACTTTAGTACATTATAAACAAATGACTGCATTCCTTCAATTCCTTTCCTTCTTTGGTCATATAATCACAATACAAAGGCCACGGAGTGGGTATTAATCATTCTCGCCTATGCAGTAAAACACTGTATTCTCATATACTCCTAGGTTTTTATTCTGTATTTGTCTCAATTATTCATGGAGGTGACCATGAGTTTTACTCTGCCTTTTGAGTTGGAATAAACCTGTGTATCTTTATACTTATAAATGTAACATATTGCACTTTAATGCCTCAGGAAAATAGCTGGAACTTTCGGTGTAATGTCATTAATTTTATTTCATTTTCTGAACTGCTTTATTCTTTATTAGTCTCGAGGGGAGGCTGAAGCCTATCCCAGCTGACTCCGGATGAAGGCGGGGTACACCCTGATCGGTTCACAAGACCATCGCAGGGCCAAAACACACACACAACCATTCACACTCACTTTCACACCAAGGGGCAATCAAGGATATCCTATTAGCCCAAAGTGCATGTCTTTGAACTGTAGGACAAAACCAGAGCATCCAGAGGAAACACAGGAAGGCATGGGGAGAACATAAAAAGTCCAAAACAAAACTAGGAGACAAAAGAGGTCTCTTAATTTTTTTTTTCATTGGCTGTATAACTCCCAAATTGTAATGATATTTTTATATGTTCTTATTTACTATACCTTTTTTATCCCCTGCACTTATAAAGGCATCACCAGTTGTACCTTTAAAACTAAGAGAGAAAAAGGGATGATTATATAAAAAGGGTGGAAATATTTTGCTTGATAAGCTTTGATGTGACAGGGGTATGTCATCTATTGAGTTTAAGAGCAGGAATCTGTGTACTTGAAAAGAAGTCAGCCATAAGCAATGAGTTGAAATTGGGCGAGAAATGTAAAGGAAAGGGTGTTATCATGGAACACGGACAGGAAAGGGAGGTGATGTTGACAGACTCTGCTTACATTGTGACATTAGGTCAACTCATTTTGAGGCAAACCATGAGCTAAGTAATAAAAAAATTCCAGGCGAATGATGTACAGTATACTGTATTTCTAAATGCACTACAGATTACTGTGCACTGTGCTTTTAATTAGGCATAATCAATTTGAACAGATGGTGTTATGGAATTTCAGTAGCCACTTTTATTTAATTGAACTTGATGATCCACTTTTGTTATTTCTGATAATCAGAACACTAATGTATGTTCAAACTGTTGCAAAAGTGCACATAGGCCACATATTTAACCCAGTATCCCCTTCTCACCATTATTATCACAGCTGTCACTGTAAGTAACCTTGATGACACGAGAACCTGATGATAGTTATGTACAGACCGTCTCAAATCAGCCAAGACATGTTGCGTCTGATATTTTCTTCATGACATTTACATTCTTGATACAAGGCAAATGTGGATAACAAGTAATGTAAAAAAGAAAGAAAGAAAAAGTTTTAAATAGATGGTTCCACTTTTGCTATCTTGTCTGAGTGATTCAAAACACATAGCTGGTGCTGGCTGTTTTTATGGAGTGTTTACAGTAAGTGATAGTAGTGAGCGGTTGGCACTTTCTCTAGAGTGTCTGTCAACAGCACGGTTACTACTTACTTGTTCCTGTCAGAAATTTCTGGCACAGTTGATAGACTAGAACCGCCCTGACTCAGAGTGGCTGACATGATTTAGCCTAAGAGTGAACCAGATATTATAGACATTACATAGTCAGGAATATGTTTCATAGTTAGTGATATGTCACGCATAAGTGTTACACACTTGATATTCAGGATTAACAGTGGATGAGTTTAAACCAATGTTTGTGTTGTCAATGTGAGGCCAGTGCCACCATGTTTATTATTTAAAATTTGATGAGATTATATTAGATGTAAATACAGTTCATTAATTTAGGAGTAATTTTCTTTAAACCTTACAATTTTTATTTAGCCAAATATGTCCTGAAAGAAAAAAATAAGTTTTAACTAAACTGACCTTATAATAATACTACTACTACTACTAATAATAATAATAATAATAATAATTATTATTATTATTATTATTCATAATAATAATAATAATAGTTATTTTTTGAGTAAATAGTGCCACCCAGTGGTGAAATCCATCAACGGTTTCCAAGCTTTTTTTTTTTAAATGTCACATTACACCATCAGTTCACTTGAGTTACCATTACTATGATCTAGTCCCATGAGATAACTTCTAGTGAAGTTGAGTACAAGTGCTGAGAGTGCAAGTGTATGAGAGCACAAGAGTACACATTTGTTCTTTCATGTGTCACTTACGTCTGTGGCTTTCTTCTCCGCCAGCTCCAGCTTCTCTTGTGCATCTTTTAGTGACTCTGAGTATTTATCCAGCTCATCCTCTACACCCTTCAGCTTCTTCTGCAGACCCTGCAGCTCCTCTTCGAGCTGGCACACGCACACACACACACACACACACACACACAAAATAGTGATTTAGATCACCTGAGAGTGACTGCAGTGACATTAAAATATAACAAATGGAAGACTTCATAAAGTGTAGTCTATTTGAAGCTAGAGGCAATAATAAATGCAACACTGTGGTGAAGGGAAGGCAAGCAGGCTGAATATGACATGATGATGAAGATGAAGGCCTTCTCCAGGCCTGCAGCTGGTGAGACCCGTTTTGCCCTTTTAATGAGTCTAGATAAAACATTATCCAATAGGCAGTCAACACAGCAATAACTACCAGTTTGATATAATGTGTTCTTTGGGTTTTAGAGACAGTCTGCTACTGTATATGGCAACTAAAAACCACAGCTCCTGTTATGAAAATAGACCACAGTTCATGGGCGGCCATGATTAAAGCTTACTGGTAAGTTCATGAAATCACAAGCCCAGGCATTCCACGATGTGCCAAACCAAAAGCTTTGATGTGTGAGGAACTGCGGGCTTCCCGTTATAAGAACACAAATGTCTATAACCTGATATTTTTGCCACTTATGAAGCTCAAAAGTAAAACCAACTAGTGAAGAAATAAATTTATCCAGTAAAACTGGTAACAGTAGCCCTTGGAATGTCATTTAAAGAGATTCCTGCAGCTGTCCCTGTCCCTACAGTAACAAGAGACACAATAGGCCATAAACCAGAAATAAAAGGGCTATAAAAAGCCTGTTATGACTGACACAACTGCTGTGAACACAATGTGCTCATGATAGCCACACTGGGATGTCGTTGGGCTCCAGTTATGTGAAGCTTTGCGTTTGGACGTCATATGTAGTCAAGGAATCTTTCATCTATACGCTGGGACTGCTGCAGAGCCTTGTGGTTGGGTAACCTTTGACCCCATACACAGCCTTGACTCCCCTGTGTATACAGTAGAGTAATTTCAAGATGACCAGTAAATGTAAAAAAGGACAAGGATGTCATCCGCAGCAACCTCTTGGTTTAAGACTGTGGTTAGAATGTGGTTTTCTTGGAAACAATACTAATTAAGAAGTATATGGTCGGGTCTAGAAGACAAAATGACTGGATAGAATAAGTCCAAATATGACGCCTTGTAGATGAAAATATTCTAATCAGCCACACTACCATCTAAATGAGTGCTGTGTACATGGTGATCATTCCAGAATATTGTATTGTATTACCCACACACGCAGACACACACACACAAGGACTGGCAAATATTCAAGGACACATGCTTCTGTGTACTTCATACAGCTCTTCTTACTTAAAAAGAAAAAAAAAAGAATTACAATCCAAAATACTGCACCTCAGGGGCCACGGAGGGAAAGAAACATCCTAAATATGAAGAGTTGATAACATAATGTAACCACATGGCAAAAACCACCAGTAACATCGAGGCCGGCATCTTCCTCGATGTGGAATTAATAGGTGTGAGCACAATATCCATATATCCATGAAGCCAAGGAGAAAAAGCAAAGTAAAGATACAAGGGACAAAAAAAGTGAATCATGAATTCTTCAAATTGATCTAGTTATCTGAAGATTTCCAGATCCTTTACTGAGATAAGTAAGAAAAACAAACCAAGCCCGAGAGCATTCTTGCTACCCAAGCAGCATGGGGCTTGTAAAAGCACGAAGGAGAAACCGTGGGTTTAGCAGTCTCTGAGAAATCCATAAACCCTTTCCATGACCAGACGAGCATGTTGCAGGAAGTTCTGCGAATATAATTTAACATTATTCAGTACGATGGGCCAGTTCACTCACACACTCACAGCTAGATGTGTTGTATTAGGTCAAGTACCTGAGGCTGAGCCTTCACTCGAGTTTACTTCAATGCTATTTCATGGATTTACATGGATGCTCACACAGTGTTGATCTCTTGTCTTGCTTTATTTGTGGTTGGCAGATACTATAGATCCAAAAGGATGTTGATACCTGCATTTCACCTGACATCAGTAACTAACAGAATTCAACAGATGCCTGCCTTCATTTAAGTGATGACTGGGGTGAAAACATGTCCTTGTATAGCCGTATTGATATTCACCCCTAGATTCTGCATAATTTAAACGGAGCTCTAGACTGAACTGCAAACCGGTGAAGGCTTTCACAAACATTTTTACCAGCCAACATCAAATAAAAGATTTTCAGTTTGATTCATAATGACTCGATTCCAAATCATTAAAATAAAAATGTACAGTACATTCTACAAATTTAACTTCAGATATCTTTACAATGTTATTTGGCTAAAAAAAAATATGGCTTTTGGCTAATTATAACTAAATAGTTAAAACTTTTTACACTTTCTAACTAGAACATGCTTCTGGTATAATTTTAATTGCTGAAAACGGCAGGAATGCTGTGGGAAAGCCCTGGAATTTTCCACTTCTTTTCTCATACACACACGCACACAACTCCAATACCTGTTTGCATTTGTCCTCTGCTCCTTTCTTGTCCACTTCAGCTTGCTCGGCACGGTCTATGGCATTCTCCTTGTCCAACTTGAGCATCTGCATCTTCTTCTTGATGGCCTCCATGGTGGTTGATTTGGGACAGTGTCTCCTGCACTCTGAGAAAACTGGGAGCAGACAGACGCAGAGAGCTGATGTGAAGTAGTGAACAGCACCAAGGGCTCCAGGAGAGTGAAGGTCCAGGCTGACTGGGATTGGGCGGTGTGGGAGGCAGGAATCCTGTCCAAAATGAGAGCAGCACTTTTTTTGGAAAGCTCGCTGAACTCTCAGTGGAGGAGTGACGTTGTCGCGTACTGATCCGTACAGAGTGATTTTGTCCATCTTTGGGAGACTCTTTGAAAGCACATATAAGAAATTAATTGTGGGGTAGAAGACGTACAATGTAGCCTGGGAAGAAACTACAGTGGTGTGTTTAGTACAACTGTATTACTGTGTTTAGTACAACTGTATGAGTTTATGGATGTGCTATTTTCATGAAAGATGCATTGTTTTATTTATTTACTGTTGAACATTAGGAAAATAGAATCTCCTTACTTTACCCATTCACACAAAATCACTAGTAGACATCATCTCACTCACTCATTTACTAAAGAACTTAATCTTAAAGGATTGTGGGGAGGCTGGAGCCTATCTCAGCTGACTCTAGACAAAGGGAGAGTACACCCTGAACAACTCACCAGACTATCGCAGGGCCAACATACACTCACACCTAGTGGAAATTTGGAACAGCATGCCTTTGAACTATGGAAGGAAATCAGAGAACCCAGAGAAAACCGCCCTCCAGACATCTTGAAGCAGATAAATACCAATGTCACCTACCAGCTAGCATAATGTAATTTTCATAATAAACAATTATTGTTATTCTGGATGTAGTAGTATGCTGGACATATATATATATAATGAACACACAAGCAAGCTGCAAGCAGGTGTATAAAATTAGATACATATGGCTTATTTTTCCATTTTAAAAGAATGATGATGCCACTTGCAGACTGTGGCAAATTAAATTCAAGCAGTGTCAAATGTCTCAGGATAATGTTTTTTTTGTAAACCGGTAGATAGAGTACGAATCTATATATAAACCAATATATATAAATATATTTTATCCTCCCCTCAAACTCTGGAGATTAGATTTACAATTTTCTGGGTGCCTGGCTACAGAAATACTGTGAGCCACATGTTAATTCTTCACAACATAAGTATTTGGGATGTTGGGTAGGTGTTAAAATGATCAGCATCTTGGACTTGTGTCATGGTGAGAGAATGAAAGACTCAAAAGAAAGAAGGAGAAACAGAGAGGGAGAGACACTGGTACTTAAAATCTGTCTATTAGAAAATTATGTTGGAGATAAAAATTATTATCCACTACAGAGCTAACTCTGTTATGAAATTGAAGGCCCCCCCCCTACACTTTAATGGAAATAATTACACAAAATGGTCATATTAGGAAATATTTCCATTGCAGTGGTTTTTCTGCATTGCTTTACATAACAGGGAATCAAAAGTTTTTATTGGTGAATCAGAATTAGTTTTAATCAGGAAAGTAAACTAATAAATAAATAAATAAATAAACGAGCCAATCATTATTCTTGATGCAAATGCACAGAACTAATGCTTTTTAAATGAATAGCCTTGCTGGCTTTGCCCAAACCACATATTTATTCTTGCTAGTTTTCTTAATGAAAAGTGAGTACTTGTGGAATGGCCACTTCAAGTAACAGATTATTCCACTAACAAGTACAAGGCGAGCTAACCTCTGCTAAATCTGGATATATATTTTATCAGGAATTTTCACTATAGTTATAAGAGATTTCAGATAATAGTCCAACCATATGCACCTCAGAAAAAAAATTCTAGCTAAGATTGACTATCTTCATATCCATAGACTATATTAGCAAAATCCATGTGCTGTTTAAAGACACCATTCCAGATTTACTCTTCCCGGTGATATAATAATCTCCACCCTTGTCAGGAGACTTTTGACTAAATTTGGAAACCGTCCATTTGGGATTTGCCCATTAGGCTACAGGTGCACTTATGATGGATGTCTTTTGTGTGCAATTTTTAAAAAATTTGATTTGATATACTATTAACCCCACAGGAAATTTGCCTTTGCATTTATCCCATCCAAACTGAGCATACACACTCAGAGCAGTGGGCGGTCATACTGCAGCGCCCAGCGAGCAGCTGGAGGTTAGGTGCCTTTATCAAGAGCACTTCAGCCATGAAGGTGGAGGAGGGGAAGGTGCTGCTCACTCCCTCTGCTGAAACTGACGTTCTAGTTCAGTGTGCTTGAGGACGGGTATGTGCAGGACATTTGAACTCCTCCACATAACTTTTGGCACACCGTGTCTTTGTAGACATCCCTTGGTGCACAGGGGCATTGTCATGCAGGAGCAGGTTTGGGCCATTTAATTCCAGCAAAAGGAAATTGAAATGGTACAAGTATACAAAGACATCCTAAACAAGTTTATGGCAAGATTTCAAGAGCGAAGAACCACACATTTGTGATGGTCAGGTCTTCCTTAGGGTAATTTAAGAATTTTGTTCTCCTAGCAAAAAAACAAAAACAAGCAAAAAACAAACAAACAGAAAAAAACAGCAAGAGAAAGATATACATAAACACAGCAAAACCACACAGTATCCTTGGAAAAAGTGAATTTATATGATTCTGTTAAGTTAGACAAGAATGAAGTGCACATAAAATTGGAAAATGTTAAGTTATGCAAACACACTGAAAAAACATATGCAGGCACTTTTAAATGCATTGAATGCAACATAACTGTTTTGATCAAACATGGCTATATGAATTCATGTGATATGACTGTTTATACCAAACACTGATAAGGATCATTTTCATTTTTATTACATCACCTATTTTCTATTAATTCTCCTTATGTGAATGACCATGTCATCTTTATAAACATTTAAACTACAAATACCTTGATGCCTATTAAAAAGGGAATCCTTACTGTAGCACCATAACGTGTGACCAAAAATTCATGATTTGACCCCCCACCACCCCAAAAAAAAAAAAAAAAAAAAAGGAAAAAAAAAATATGGCTTTTATACTCCATAACAGACAGAATTACCAGTAGGTGCAACTGTTTTCACAAACAAAACACTGACAAACGTGTATTAACATAAATTTAATAGAAGATAGCATTTGTAACATTTTCATAGCTTTATTATTTTCTTTCTTTTTTTTTTTCCTTTTAAAAAAAAAAAATGATATGTCTTTTCTCTGAATTGTT
This sequence comes from Neosilurus mollespiculum, assembly GCA_030014195.1. Lineage (NCBI taxonomy): Eukaryota > Metazoa > Chordata > Actinopteri > Siluriformes > Plotosidae > Neosilurus > Neosilurus mollespiculum. Next base: position 32,073,240 of record JAQMYF010000026.1, on the reverse strand, counting down.
TCAACGCAAAGATAACCATTGCACTGCTGGTCCAATTGGCACAAATATGCACTCAACTGTTCCTGATTTAGACGACCAGGAGAAGGCGTAACCGACAGCCTTGTCACCAAACCGCATCATCTTTGGAAATGTCACAAACACCTCCCCCCCACACCTATATGACTTTTAGAAGTTGTCAAAATATCTCTTACACACACTTTAGTCATATGTCAGACCCTAAAATGCATCCACACAGTGACCAGGAATTGAAAAACCATTCACCTGCTCACATCTAATCATTCATCTCTTAGAAAATACTACTGTTCAACACAGCTGAAGGTCATGAAATGAGTACAGATCATTAAAAACAAATATAGCTCTGTTACGGACCCATGCATTTTAAGTACATCAAACTAGACCTAAATAATCTATGACTAAATATATTGCTCTATTAAAAGCACAGTTACTTGCATACAATGTGCAAAAAAAACAAACAAACAAACAAACAAACAAAAAAAAAAAAGCAACAACAACAAAAAGAGAACCTGGTGGCTTGGAGGTGTTCATAAAAGAGACACACGAAGAAATAAACAACTTAAAATAGATATCCTGATACATTTGTTCACTTTTTACCCACTGCATCGCTTTAATTATTTAGCCTGGATGTTGCTCCAGCAAGCCTACAAGCCTGCGATCGTAGCTAAAGACTTGAATAGAAGAAGCGCTCAGGCCTGGCAGCCCTGAGTGGCATATTTGAGAGTGTTTGAGAAAGCTTTTCACTGCTCGGGGCCATCCTCCCTCAGCTCTGAGGGCAGGAACTTGTACTGCTGCTGTCGGATCTGGGCTAGCTTCCTCCTGGCTTCATCCAGCTCTCTCTCCTTCCTCAACATCTCCTCCTGAGCAGCAATGATCTGAATGTGCACACACACACGTATAGAATTTGCAAATCCATAAATACATGAATATGACAAATGAAAGTGAGCAGAAAGAAGTGTGCTACTGTATTAATCCGATCATAACCAACCCCCCCCCCCCCCCTTACCTGAGCGATGCCGCCCACCATCTTGCTCTTCACCATTACAGCCTGGTCATCCTGGGCATCGAAAGCAGCCTTCTGTGCCGCCTTCACTAGATTATCTGAAGCCTTCTTTACAGCGTTACCAGCAGCCTGGAGAAGCAGAAAGCAGGAAAACTGTTTTAAACCTTTCCTGATTTAATTCATTCATTAGTTGGTTAATTGATAAACACAGAGCGTTTTGCATTCAAACTGTTTGACGCAGCATAAAGTTATTCAGTTATTCATTGATATTTCTTGCACATAATTCTGTTCTCCATTTGGTATTTTTTTTAGGTCTATGATTCACTACATTACATTACATTGCACCACTGATGGCAACATCACTAGTTAGTACGATATTTAGACAATGACACATTCCTAAATCAAAACCACATTTTCTAGATCACTAAGCTAACCAAAGATCAGACACCTTCCTCAAAGCTGAGTCAACTCAGAACCTAACTGCTATCTCAGTGTGCTGTACATCCTCCCACATGAATGATAGTGAAACGCAGTCCGCCTTAAAAAACTGTGGTAAATCATTACACTGCTCCTGAGATGTCTTTAAAAGGCAATGTAGACTTAATGAGTAGTCTGCCGATGATTCATTCAAAACAAAACACACATCTTCGTGACTCCTCTGGAAGCTCTTCCTCGAACATTATTTTCATGCTCATTTTGCCTTTTGAGGCAGTGATGGCAAAAGATTTCTTTCTTGCTACTGGAAGAGATTCAATGCTCTGATTATACAAGTGTCAGGGCTTTAAATTTGTCCTCTTACCCAGTACTAGCAATAGACTGGCAAGAACATGGAGCAATAATCTCTTTTTGGTGCCTGGGTATGGCACTTTCAGAGTGGACAGATATGTACTGTTTATATTTTAAAATCAGCATGCAGTAAGTCATTGGGAGGCCCTCTTCTGAACTTTAAAGCAGCTGACATGAAGCAGAACAGGTTTGAAAAAGAGTGGGACAAACCTGGGGTCCTTTTTCTGCTGCTAAAATGTACAGATGTCCTCTGACTTTGGACTGGTATAAAACAGCAACTTCAAATACTTGTACAGATACTGAGAAATATTTACATTTATGGTATTTGGCAAAGATCCTTATCCAGAGTGACTTAAATTCTTATAAAACCAAGCAATTAAAGGTTAAGGGTCTTGCTCAGAAACCCAACAGTGGCAGCTTGGTGGCTGCAAAATATGTAACACTTAATACTTGTTTAAGTATTAAATATGTATAATTTAATATGTAACACTTAACACATGTACTTTCTGCTTCAACGTGTTTCTTTCCACCAGAGTACACTTTTTTATAACAGAAACCTTTTACATTAATGCCTACACCCTAGAGTTAGCCATATAATTTGTGCATAAAGAGCCAGAACAGGTCCTAACATCATTTGTGTATTTATCACAAACCTGTGTTAATTCACTCTAGTTGCCATTTACATCATCACCATCAAGAAGAAATGCTCATAAAACCAGCTATAAAAAACAAGAACATACAAGACTTCTGCAAGTTCTTTTTAAAACAAGCCTCTGAAGTGCCATTTGTGGGAAAAATTATAATAAATACTCTACCAGTGCGATCAGGGGTTGGTCCTGTTGCGAAAGAATGGAAGATGGCACAGTTATGTGTATGTAGCAGTAGCAAGCAGCCCCTGTGTAGGTTAGCATGCTACCTAATGTCATCCTCTCAACATCAGGACCTGTGTTATATGTTTTGGTGACATCACACACATGTGCGTTTGAGCACTGAGCCTTCAGAGTGGAGACCCCGTCCAGTGAACTCCTGTGCTAAAACTCTTCACCTGGCTCACTACCTCATTACCATAGACTTGCTTAAGCATTTCACGGGTCACTGTCGCTGATATCACAATTCAAATATGACAGAGAATTTGACGTTTAATCTCTGAAGTAAGATCACAAATGTGCATAATGGCAGTGTAACAAAAAGATGTGTAAAAGTCACTGCCCGTGTTGCAGACACCTCACTGTGCCAACGCTCCATTCGTTCACTACAGGACCAGTCCCATAACCTTTTGATCACAAAACATATAAGGAAATAAAAAGCTTTATTACACACTTTAATTCCTTATATTCTCTACATGGGTCAAAAATACTCTTGCAAAAAACATCTTTGTCCATCCATAACACTAAAATACTAATAAGAGTCAAATGTAGGCACTTAATTTCCCCTGACAGTCTCAATAAGAAATTACACGCAGGGTCCATACACCCTCAGGGTTTTGAAATTCATTTGTGGTTTTCCATGACTTTCCAGGACAGGACAGACAAAATTCCATAACCTCAAACAAACAAATGTATGGATTTTTCACTGACTCCATTTTGCTTTTGCAATGAAAATTTCACTATATATATATATATATATATCTATATATATATATCTCTCGC
>JAQMYF010000026.1:32052145-32064168 GCA_030014195.1 Neosilurus mollespiculum | reverse complement strand
AGGCCGCATTATACAACAACAAGGATCTGATATTATGCCAGTTGGTGACACGCGAAAGGTCATTGAACACGTGTGTTCACCAGTCATGTTTTTACTTGTTTGGATAAATGTGTCTGCCAAAAAAATACATACACAAAAAAAAGCTCCTTCTAATGTCACCCAGTTTAAACGTGTGCAGGCATCAGCAGATACTGTGATGAATTTACTTTAAAGTTTACCAAGAAACATCAGCAGCGTGGTCTTGATGAAGGCCATCATCACCAGGCCTATAAAAACCGACAGCATCCCAATGAAGATGATGGTTGTGTCAGAGGCGCAGCGTGACAGCACATACACACCAACAAAGCTGGCAACAAACACGGCTGTGGAGAGCGCCGAGCCGTAGCCAATGAGGATCTCGTTCCAGCACAGCGGTTCGTTCAGCTCATAAAGTGTGACCACACTCAGGCTTCCAAAGTTCACAAAGCTGAACAAGCAGAAGATGATAATCAAGAGTGTGACGAGGCAATTCCTCCTCCTGCTTCCTTTCGCAAAGAGCTGGTAGATCCCAAGTGTAAGTTTTTGTAATGTATTAGTGTTAGGCTCGGCATCAGCCACACTGTCAATCGTCCTGCTCTCCTCCAAAATAAAGACTGCATAAACCAGATTGAGCAGATGGAACATGGCGGCGGTGAAAAAGGGCCAGTTAAATCCGGCGGCATGCATAAAGTATCCACTGGAGATTAAGGACACGCCAGAGAGAAGTCCGAGCATCATGTCCAGCCCAGCCATCCGTAGCATCTTCTGCTTTCCGTCTTCAAACAAATCAGCCACATAGGAGAAGCAGCCACCCAGGATAGTGCCTATTCCACCGAACAAGGAGGTCACTATATTAGCTGCGATTAGCAGGTAGAGGTTTAGTTCAAAAATGGACACTGCTAGGAAGCACACGCAGTAGAGCAGGGAGCCTATGAGAGGGAGAACGATGGCGATTTTACGTCCACGCTGGTCACTATAAGCCACCAAAACAAGGGTCACCAGGAGATTGGGAATCATAGAGAAAATTTCTGAGTACATGGAGAAGAGCGAGGCCGCTTTCTGGACTTCCTGAGGAAATACAAAAAAACAGTAGATGAAAAACAAATAACACAAAGAGGAAACTGCTGAAATCACCCTAAGGGCAAATACATGAGGCAGAAAGCGATGCTGCTGCAAGATGACTACAAAGGTGTCCTTCAGAGCGCATGACGAAGATAGCAAATGGAAAGAGGAAGCAAAATACAGAAGTTGGTAGAAGAATTAATTATACTTTGGCATAAGTACAAAATTTTAATAAAGGCTACACCAAATCAACCTCTTTACACACACACACACACACACAGGCACACGCACACACACAAACACGACTTTAAGGGAATAATCCCCAAAATACAACAAGAATACCAATAATAATTAACTATTATAATTACAATTGAAGTGATTTTTTTTGGTGTTTAAGATTTACATACACACACACACAAATATATATATACACACACACATATACACACTCACACACACACAAATACATACACACACACACAAATATATATACACACACATATACACACTCTCACACACACACAAATATATACACACACACATACACACACAAATATATATACACACACATATACACACTCACACACACACAAATACATACACACACACACACAAATATATGTACACACACATATACACACTCTCACACACACAAATATATATATACACACACACATATACACACTCACACACACAAATACATACACACACACAAATATATATACACACACACACATATACACACACATACACACACACAAATACATACACACACACACAAATATATATACACACACAAATACATACACACACACATACACACACAAATATATATATACACACACATATACACACACACACAAATATATACACACACACATACACAAATATATATACACACACATATACACACTCACACACACAAATATATACACACACACACATATACACACTCACACACATACACACACAAATATATATACACACACACATATACACACTCACACACACAAATACACACACACACACACACACACACACAAATATATATACACACACACACACACACACACACACACACACACACACACACACACACACACACACACATATATGTGTAAATATATATATATACACATTTGTTATACAAAAAAACCCAAACATTTGCAGCCACACTGTTGTTTTAAAATAGCATTGCTCTAAAAATCTTGAGCCATGTGTGAGTGGATAGGAATATCTCTTGGGGTTGAATGCTGTTAATTTATCTGGATACACACACAATGAAGGGCACACACTCGTGCAGATCAGTCAGCTCCTACTCACCGGCTAACACAGACAATCCACATACAATAGTAAAACAGAGAAAAGAGATTTAAGTGGTCAGGGTATAACTACATACAAAGAGAATATTTGAAAGTTTGCCACAAAGAAATGTTCACTGAATTAAATGTTTGAGAGCTTCTCCTGTATCAGAACTTAATTTTCTCAGGAAAATGGATACAGTGTACTAAGCAACACACTTCTAGCTTTTCTTAGGGTGCTGACAGTAAGGACCTTTTCACAGATGCATTTTTAACAAGCCGTTTCTGTTGTGAATATAGTTGCTAATAAAGCTGGTTCTGGACTCTGATCTGGTCCTGATTATGATAACAGTGAATGAAAACATGAATAGGAACAAGCACTGTGAATTCAGGGATTCATCTGAATAAAAACAAGTCTGTAATGCGTCCTATATGAATGAGTCAGAATGAATCACGGACACAGCTTTAGATATTCACCCTACAGTGAATACACTGTAAAATGTATGATACAGTCAAACATAACAAAAAAGCAAACAAAATAACACTTAATTCAATGTCAACTGACAGGCCAAGTATTCCACATATACCCTTAACACCACCTCAGAAATCGTGAGATGTGTGTGTGTGTTTGTTTAACAGACCTCCCTGAACCAGCTATAATCACTACATCCAATAAGGGGTACAAACTTACCACAAGCACATGCTCCAGGAGACCCAAGTAGCCGTTGGCACACTCTGCTCCAAAGCGGAGGGCACGAGTCCGCACCTCCTTGTTAACCTCTGGGTGATAAGCTGCTTGCTGCAGGAAGAAAATATATAAAAAAAAAGAATAAATAATAAAATACACAGGAGTACAAATCCAAGCTTAATGCTATGGGCTAGGCTGTAAAATCTTGAGTTACCTTGCAGGAGTGCAGCATTTCAGCAATGGCTCTTCTGCTAAGGTTGGCGGTAGCGATAATGTCCTCCTGGCGACACGAGTTTCCAGCAGCCACTGCTTTGGCTGTGGCCTGTGTGATGCCTTTGGTCATGCGGATAAATTCTTCGGGAGTAGCTGTCTTTGGAGGAGGATCTGGACTGCTGAAAACCTAAGATGCCACAGGACACTGAGTCATCATAAACCATAACAGAAGCCTAGTGACATTCAAAGCAGGACCTCTAAATACTAATTTCATATAAGTGTCTAAGATCATTACTTCAGTATTATACCATAAGTCTACTGAATGCAGAACAGACCAATACAATTGTGTATAAAAGGTCTGACACAGCTAAGAAATATGAATCTGACAGCTCATCCTCAGAGAACAGGGCTAATTGTGCTCTCTTATGCTGGCCAGTGATTGCTGAGGTATCATTAAGATTCAAATCATTAAATGTTCAGTGACTTTAGGATCACACATGTCTTGACCAATCACTGGTATGCTTACTAACATTTACACTGTTTTAGCTTGAACATAAATAAGTGAGAAGATGAAGTGAAAGTGCTCCTCACAGTCAGCTCCTGCTTGATGTGCTCAATGGTGGCCTCCAGTGCTCGCGTGCCTTTAGTGGCCTCGTCCTCCACAGCCTTCACTGTCTTCAGCAGGGATGTAACGTTCGTAACCATCACCTAACGACATTAACCGGTAGTGCAAATTATTGTGATGCAAATCTATATTTAGTATAAGCATATATGAAATGGAGTGTAAACAGAAATTATTTTTTTTAAATCATACAGAATTTATTTCAGTGCTTGACAGGCTTGGTATTTAGTTTTTGAAGCTGACCTGGGAGAGGTTTGTGTGAGTGGGTGCTTATAGTAGATTAGGACAGATTCATTTTCAGTTAGGGGTCCAATGTAAATGCAATTGAAGATGAAACTGGGGTGTGCATACCTCTCTGACCTCTATGTCTAAAGTCTACACATCTGCCGCTGCCTGTTCACACTGCTAAACGTAATTCTCACTTACAGAATAAGGTGTTGACAGGTGTGCATCTATAAAGCAGCTGCAGGTTTAGGTCTGGGTGGCTAACCAGTGTCACACACAAGAGATTAAGCTTCCCATTTAAGTCTGGTTCTGTTCAAAGTTTCTTCCTTACTTTGTTTCAGACGAGTTTTCCTCATCACTGTCGTGCCCAGTTTTCCCTACAACAATCTAAATCTGGGTTTCTGAAGAGCGGAGAAATTTAAATATAGATGATCAGCACTAGTGCATTACCTTTGCAGAGCTCTTCAGCTGGAGTATGGCTGGGTCATCATGAGGCTTTCCAGCTGCTGCTTTGGTGGTTCTGATGAGGTCTCCCAGAGCTTTAGCCACATCTTTGACTGCGTTGATTAGGACCACCTGCGGTAAAGAGCACAGCTTAGTTACTGCAAACAGCACTGAGAAAAGCCCAACACTGACATCTACTGTCCACACACATTCACTGACGCAGAAGTAGTAGTGCACTAACTGATACAACTGCAGCACGGACATAATCAAATGTGCAGCAGTTATGAATAATAAAAAAAATAAATTATGGGATTCATGGGTACTAGTGAAGCAAGCAAACATATGTTGATCGAAGTTCAAAAACTTGGTATTGACTTTATATTTTAAGGGCAAGGTGTCAAACATTAAGAAAGCTCAACAAAATGACTAAAGATAGATAATTTTTGGTGAAAAGTCCAGTAAAAGAGGACATCTGTTCATAAACTTTAATCAAATATTATGGAACTTCATTATAATATTTGCAATAATCTATCAGTAAACTGTTTCTGCAAAGAGAGTTCAGTACATGCAGATATGTTTCAGTTCTCATGAAAATTTGGCAAAATCCCATTATTTGTTGAAAGTCTTTTTGGGAGAGTGTGTAGTTACGTGCGCTTAAGCTTATGAAAAGAAGATGTATATAATCTCTATCATAATATATACTTATATTAATAATTCACTGGGGATATAAATACATCATTTGAAATGATAAATATAAATTATATAACTTATATTGTACATGTGACAGATAATTATGCGCAACAAATGTCACTTTTCTAAATTGTTATAAAAGCAAAATTAAAACATTTGTTTTTGTCTATTATTACTCTGATACCAGTCTGAGACTATATTCTAATCTCATACAAAATATTTATGCATATTTTATTCCCCTTCAGATGATGGCTAAGTATGAAGGAAATGAGCAACAAGGCTAGATCTGATATACATGTTGCATGTGGTAAAGTTCCATAACCTTGGTGAACTGTGCGCATCTTCTTCAGGGGCTTGTAAATTTTCACCTACCGTTCAGTTTTTGGACACACACTAAAACACCATATCACATTTATTCTTCTTAAAACCTGTGTGTTTTACATGGAAATCTGCTTAAATTTGCTATAAAAAAACCTTTGACGAGCAGTGAATATATTTTCTTTGAAATTTGAGGAGTGGTGAATATACTTTGTTTGAAATTGCACCTTTTCCAAAATTGCAGTATCAATAGCAACCTAACCCTGACAAATAAAGTAATTTTGAAACTGCAGATTCTGACAGAGTGAATCCTGTTCTGTCGGCATGCAAGGTTTCAGCTCTATACAGTAATTAAGGGAATTACAAGCTTTCAAAAATGTCCAAAATGGTAAATTGAAAGTTGCGGGCCAACAAATTGGTACTAGCCTACAATCTTTAAATGAACATATGCTGGAAAGTTTTTGAACTGGGACCTTGAAATTTTGCATGTGTTCATGTTGAAACATGTTCTATGTCTAGTTAAAGTTTCATTAAATTTTGAAATGGTCACCTGGAAAGTTTTCTGAACGCTAGGTGATTTGACATGGAATTGCCCAATATACTGTGATTATTACTATGAAAACTAATCATAAAAACCTGTATGGAACCATGTACCCTACAGTACAATATAAGGTTAATGATGAGGTGAGGAGGGTTTTAATCTAAATCTAAATGCAATCCTGTAGTAAAGAATAAACCGTGTTATACTTAGTTAATGTTAAACAGCAACAGAGCACCTGCCACACTGTCTGAGCATTCCCATACCAAACAAACTTTTCTAGAGAACAGCCAATGCAAGAATGAACAGAGACCCAGAACGAGTTATCAGTGGCACTCAGGGTCATACACAGCAAGATGGAGATTAGAACTCCTAACCTTATAATTCACTATGCATTTTTGTCAGCGGTAACTTGTGCTTCTCATTAGAGGAAAATAACTATTCAAAGTATTTTCAAATGTTTTTCCCCCCAGAATTTCTGAATGCTGCCATAGGAACAAGAGGAAGAAGGAATGTATGCCAAAATGCAATGTGCACTGCCAATGTTCTATACAAGGCCGCAAAGAGAACCATGCTGGCCAACATGTGTGTCTTTCTTCATTCCCATGGGACAAACATTAACACACACGCACACATGTTTTGATGAGTACGGAAAACACACACAAGCAGTACCCACATCCTGACCACCAGGAAAGCCACAGGAAGAAAAAAGAGTCTTGTTTGTCGAGAAGAGAGCAGTGTGAAAAGTGGGAAACAGAAAGAAAGATGAGCTGAGTGCAACAACACAGTCTGTCAGCATTGTGATGTATCCAAGACAGACTCTCAAGAAGGATGGAGATTTGTTTCTACGACAGCATCAAGTACATCGGATGCTACAGATATTGGGAACTTTACTCAGATGTGTTGATCAGCATAAAACAAAATCATATTTCCTTCATCTAGTTAAACCCATGAAGGAGTTTATACACCTGTAACCAGAATTACTGAAAAACTCTAATACAACATGTCTAGTTAATCAGCTTAATTTTAAACCAGCAATAGGAGAAATATAAAAAAGTTAAATTATAACTAAGAAAAGTGCTTAAAAGGTTAAGTGTGTAATATTTTGAAAGATCTATTAGGAGAAATTAAGAATATCATCAATAAATAATTTCCATTAATCTATAATCCGGTGAAACGGTGGTGCAGTGGTTAGCACATCGGCTAGAAGAAGGCCTGGGTTTGATTCCTGGGCTCAGGTGTTTCTGTGTGGTGTTTGCATGTTCTCCTCGTGCTTCTCGGGTTTCCTCTAGGTATTCTGGTTTCCTCCCACAGTCCAAAGACATGCACAGGAGGCTAACTAGCAGTTCCAAATCACTCCTAGGTTTGAGTGTGAATGGTTGTGTGTGTTGGCCCTGTGATGGCCTGGCGAGCTGTGCAGGGTGTACTCCGCCTTCGCTCAGAGTCAGCTGAGATGGGCACCAGCCTCCCTGCGACCCTAATTAGGAATAAGTGGCTAAGGAAATGAATAATCTATAATCCTTTAAAAAAATTTAATAATAAATAAATAAAAAGTTGAGTTTTTGGAACCTTAGAATAAGCTGTTTATATCTACATAGCGAGTCCCCTCACATGGAGGCTTCCATCTCCCACTGCCATGCTTCTACATTAGCCCAGAACCATCCAAGTTTCAGTTGCTTGCAATCTGGATCCTTACCACTAGATGCCGCTAGATACCACGAAATCTTACACACTGTACCTTTAAAGCATTTTAAACAGTTTAATTATGAAATGTGGTTTGGTTAAAATATTTTTTTCTTTTTCATTCTTCAAATAAATTCATATCAGTTAAAGCTCAGGATTATATTTTCAGTCAAAGAGTAGTGCAAATTTACATTTACATATGAAGTGTAGCTGTACCTGTGTCTCGGGGTCCTCAGAGCCCAGGCTGGCAGCTCCAAGCTTGACCACATCAGCCAGTTTGGTAATAGTGTTGACTGAGGACTGGGCAGCCTGGGCCAGCTTCTCCTGACTGGCTCCTGCTCCAGACACCAGCAGTTTGGTGTCCTCTACCAGAACTTTAGCTGTCTTCAAGATGTGCTCTCTAGGTGGACACAAAAAAAAACCAAACAAAAAAAACCTGATTTGTAATCTTTGCTGTTTGGACTGTATTTTGTTTAAAGAGTGACCTAGGTATTATTTTTATTATATATGAGCTCTGAGTAGCAACTGCTACCCAATATCGATCCCACACCAACACCTTCAGACCCAAGATAGCACAAGGTTTCTGCAGAACACTTACATGATGCATAAAGACTGCTGTTAACTGTAACACAACACGTACTGCAATTTCAGTGCAGCAGTATACTTGCAGTATATTTTTTTTATCCATGGTGTGAAACCCGTTTCTGGTAAGAGGTTCTGTGAACAATCACAAATGTGATGGTGTGATCCTGTCTATACAAGACCTGTACAAAATACGTCAAGCCATGTGACTTTTTTCCTTTTAAGTTTCTGAAAGTTAGTTAATGACGCTAAACTACTTATTTAAAAAGATAATCAGCATCTTACAGTAAAGTAGAGTTAAACCTCCCGCTGCAACCTGGGCTCTTTAGAAGTCATATTATTCTGAAGCCAAGTGTTTTAGGAGATCATAATGTTTAGAAACCTGTGATCAGCGAAGGTCTCTGCATTCTCCCTGTTAAGTGTACCCGCAGTGGCAAACATGATGGTGGTGTCAAGGTCAGCAATGATGCCAGCAACAGCACTGGCAGCTGTAATACAAGCCTGTGTACCACGGTTACCGGCCTGCAGTGAGGCCAAGACGTGAGACACCTGAGACAGAGAACGAGAGAGAGTAAAAAAATGACAGGTTTCGATTTTAAAGAGGACATTCGAACAATATTTTCATAATATAGGAGTAAACAATGCTGTAAATATGTAAATTATACATACAATGACAATTTAAAAGCACAATATAGCCTTAATTATTTCTAGTTTATGCTGTGAGACAACCAATTACAATCTGATGGCTATAACAGGAGGGCGAGTTACTCACTTTCTCAGAGACTTTGCGGGCAGCGTCAATAAGCTCTTTCTTGGTGATTGAATCGTTAGGACTGCACTGCAGAGCACCTGCCTTGGTGACCAATCCAGTGCAAGTGTAGCCTAGTTCTGTCACTTGCTTCTTAATGTGGGAGCCAATCTAGAAGTGTGCAGGAGTGATAATGTCTATTACACACACATACATGCACCAGCAGGCTTGTAGTGAGCCTGAAGATGCTTTGATATACTAAAAATATACACACGGCAGAAGTAAATTCTATAGCATCATTAAGAGAGAAACAGTCTTACTCGTTACCTCATCGTTCTCTGCAGTGATTGCAGCACATTTCGCCTCTGATGCCAAGTCACCAAACTCAGTGGTCAGCTGATTGGCTAGGCCTCCAAGCTCATCAGGGTTGGTGTTTGACTTGGTGACCTGGGGAGACAACAGAAATGCTGGCTTTTTATTGTGACACACACAACCTGAACTGTTTTTTTGTAACACCTTTAAAAAACAAACAAAAAAAAAAAAACACTGTCCAAGTGATATAGCTATATAAATAGTTACATAAATCACTTGAAATTAATTGAAAACTCCATTACAACACCAAGGACATACCATTTCTTGTACAGTGACTGCAATAGCCTTGGCTGACTTCACCATAGTAGTCTGGTAATCCACAAAGCTTCCTTCAGGCTCCACTCCAGGGTCCTCTAATTTATTAAGAGCTTGAGTGATGGAATCCACCATGCCTCCTACAGCTCCTGCTGCACTGGCTGCTTCAGCCATCGTACCTCCCAGGTCATCAACAGCCTCCTTCATCATCTGTACAGACTCCTCAAGAGCTTCCTGGGTGTGAGCCGCCTAGGAGCAAGATCAAAGATACAAACAGTTATTCACACTGAATTTTACTAGAGATTCTGGAGCAGGAGATTTTAACACATACTAAATAGATGTTATGGACAGGAATAAGGTTTTCAACATAAGACATGATTAGAAGTCAGAAAAGGTATCGAGGCACCCATAATATCAGAGTTCTCTGAATTGAACAAAGCTTAACCATTTAAATACTTAGAACTCAGGACTTGTACATTTTGCAGAGGATTCAAAGAAACAAGGTTTATTCTACAGGTGAAGTCTTTAAAAAATAAACACACCTTAGGGTTGCCTCCTGCTTCTTTGGCTGTATAGAGCATCTGTAAGGCAGACTCTGCCAGAGTCTTTGTCTGGTCCAAAACACTCATCTGCTGCTGGCTGTTGAGGATTTTGGATGCAGTGCCAATGGATGCCATGATGAGCGGCTCGAAGTAACTGGCCATCTGAGACACCTGCAAGACCGAAAACAATCTTAACTTTAAACAGAAGGCATGACCACCATGAAAAAGACTGCAATAGTTATTAGTGAAGGTGATGGAGGTGTATAAAGTAGGACAGTCTCCATGCTGGATAATACCTTATGTCCCAGCTGGGAGGCGTCAGAGCGAGCGGCAATAGCCACTGGGTCAATCAAGTTGCTAATCTCCTGCACTGAGGCTGCCATCTGCTCATGCAGAGCCTGAGACAACAAACATGTAAATCCAATTACCATTACTGACTACCAGTAAAACAGTTTCAATTACTGCTAATTGCAACAGATACTAATCTACTACTACAACCCAGAGAACAGGTATAAAAACATTTGAGATGTCTGCTCTGGAAATTCTCAAATAACCCCTAAGGTTTATGCTGTTCTTAATCTCTAAACATGTACTGGGTGTATATTCTGCAGGGATGACACACACCTCATGGGACATGTCGTCTCTGGGTGCAAGTTGCTGGCTAATGGCAGCAAGAGAAGCCTGGTCCACTTCACGGATGCAGTTATTGAGAACCTCAATGGCCTCGTCACACTCTCTTTGACCTGGAGCCTTATCTCTGTGTACATCCAACAAAGAGTCAAGCATCAGCACTGAGCTCCAGAAGCACTAAACTGATAACGATTAGGCATCAGCTACCAGAGACTGAGGGAACAAACTGAGAGAAGCTAAACATAAATAACATCTTACTGATATAGTCAAGAGAAGTAGCTGTGTAAAGGAAGTTAAAGCAAAAGGTCAGACTGAATATTTTTAATGTTTACAAAAAAAAAAAACACCTACACCAACGCCTGCTAGTTTCGGCACATGAAAGAATTTGGTCTAGTTAGCTAATTAGTAGCATTTAGGCATGACATTACCTCATGTTTGTGATGAGTTTCTTGATGGAGTCGGACACAGTTCGGGAGTGGCCGGCTAACACAGACCACTTGGGTGGGTCTTTGGGGTTCACAGCTAGCGAACGTGCGGTCTGGATCAGACCTGTTGAACTCTCCAGCATAGTTTTAGCTGCAGCCACAATGGGCTCCATGGCAGCCAGACCCTAAATTCAAGTGAGCAAACACACACACAAAATCGTATTAATCTACATTACCTCCTAAAGTGATTATCCTAATAATGGACCATGTTGCAGCAAATTAAGATTGCTTTTGTGATCAGCTTGTTCACCTTTTAAAACTACAGGATAAATGTCTGTTAGGAGGGTGTACGACTACATTCACAATTGAGAGTTAAAACAGAATCATTCACCCTGTCTTCTTGTCAGTATTAGAAAAATTGATACCTATACGTTTGTAATATAAAAGGGTACGGTACCTCTGGACTGATCTGTGCAGGCACACTGGCGAACTCTGGGTTGGATGCAAAGGCAGTGAGATTATCCACAGCCTCGATCAGCGGCTCAGTAGCAGCCTTGCACTTCTGTCTGTTCTCCTGGTTAAAGGCTCCATCCAGGGCCTGAGTATACACAGTCATATCCACTATTTAATACATATAAAAAAGGAGAATTTATGCACACTACACACA
>JAQMYF010000026.1:31987023-32031053 GCA_030014195.1 Neosilurus mollespiculum | reverse complement strand
AAAAACACATGAGGCTTTCTGTCCTCTTTCTTAGAAAAATGTGTGTTTAATCAGTTGTATCAGGACTATTCCTCAGTAGGTACTCTGTAGAGCTCACCAGCGGTGGCATGTGCCCTGTGTGCATTTGGCCACTGGTGATTTGCTGCTTGGCCTGAGGCATGGAACCCATCTGAAAGCTCTCTGGACCGCCCGCACCTGGGCGCATAATGACAGGCAGGGCCACGGAGCCTGTCTCCACCCTCTCCACCTTATTAAACTGCTGCTGGAGCACTGTCGATCTATGAGCAATGAACACAAGAAAAGTTAGCTACGATATACTCTATGGCCATCATGAGATTCAAAATCATGCAAGTTAAGTCTCATAGTGTGCTGTAGTACATTAACCTCCTAAGACCCAAACCATAATATTGTGAGTCTTGTCATTTCGCCATACCATCACTTATCACCTGATAAATATTGAACTTGGTCAACATCTTTAAACAGGAAGAAGTCTGGCAAAAGACTAATACCAGCTGGCTTTATATGAGGATCTTACAAACAAATACACACAGTGTAGTTGCTAGAATATATGATGTCTGCAAATGAGGAGAGCAGGGTCTCAAGAGGTTAAAACAATCATATGGTGGTAACAAAAAAGAATGAACTCATTAGGCGGGAAGAAGACTGGGATGATGACAGAGTTGCCTCTAATCTTTAAATCTCCAAAATTAATTTACAGTTATGAAAGAACCCTCATTATTTGAATAAACCCAATAACAGATTTCCAATATTTGCATATAGTTATTTTATATCTTTTCTATGAACCACTAGTTGGTGCTGATCAACTGCTGAAGAATTCACATTTTCATATATTGTATCCACTCCAAGCTTCTTGAAATCTGGCAATTTTTGAGTCCTGAAGTAATCCTAGCTGTCAGCGATGATGCCAAGGACCATCATACTTACTTTTTAGGTGAAACTGAATCCTCCAGCATGGTTGATTCCTCATCTCCCTCCAAGCCAAAGTGATCTTTGCTCTTTTTCTGGAGACAGACAGAGTTTACACGGTTAGTTCCTGTCAGGTTTGCCATGTTAAATATCACAGAAGACTGAAAGAAGCACTTTGTTGCCAAGCTGTTTACTTCACAAAGGTCAAGCATCAAGATTTGTTGTGGAATTCCACAGTCTCCTGTGAATCACAAAGAGTACCTTCACACAAACATGTGACATAAGCAATGCAAATAAGATTTCTGGATAAAACTGAATGGAAAAAAAATCCTGGGTCTGTTACAGATAATCAGAAACACTGTACACTACTGTACACTACACATTAAAAAAGGAATTCAAGGAATGCAAGCTAAGAGTGAGTGTATGGGTGTAAGTGAATGAGTGTGTGAGTGAGAGTGTGCACGTGCGTGAGTGAGTGAGTGTGAGAGAGTGAGAGTGTGTGAGTGAGAGAATAAGAGAGAGCATGAGTGTGTGAGTGTGTGCCAGTTTGCCATTACATATAATATAATATTAGTGGAAAGCAGTACCTTTTAGTTTTAATGGTAAATAACACTAAGAAAAGCTCCACCCTTAATGCCCGGTTTTGGCTCCTTCATATCTCGGCAAGATGAGGAACCAAAAGCACCATTTGTATTGAAATACAGGACGGCCCATGTCCCATTCGAGAACGCAACATTAATCAGGATCACAGCTCATCTACCAACGTGTGGCAAAGTGAGGGAAAACCTTCAATTCACATTAAAATTCATTAAAAGCTAGTTACCTTTTTGAGGATGATGTCGATGTACCCAGCAATCAGCTGCGCTATCTGTTCTCCTTCTGTGGTCTGGACGGAGTAGTAGCCATCCTGATAATCGCCAAAGTCCTATAGAAATGACAGCATTCACAAGATCATTTGTTAGAGCTGGAAAAAAATTATAACACTGACATTTTACCTTTTCCCTGCATCTTACATCCTTCATAATGAAACGTGAAGACCTTTCTCATCTGCGTGTCTTCTTGTATGTGATGGACAGCCATTTAAAATTTCAGCTGTCCACTAAAAAATATAGATCGTGCTACAGGGATGAAATTTGTGGAAAAAGTCATACTAAAACCAAAAAGCAAGGAAATCCTTTACAGTATAACCCTCAGACCTGATATCCTGATGTACAGATAGCTGGTGTACACACTGTGACGCTGCTTGGGAAAGATTATGAGCTGACCACAGCCTTAACTCAAGGCTGACCAAGTGCATTTCTTTCCCTGGTTCTTGAGTTGAAGCCAGTTTCCAGGTCTTTGGTGATGCGCCAGGAAATAGTTTCTTGAATATTTCCCCAGACAGTCAAAAATAAAAATAAACAGTTACATGCACATAGCCTCATGTTTCCCTTCATGATGTGAAAAAGGATATTTTAAAGAGTCCTCAACAGAAAATCACGCCATGACTATGAATGATACACCACAGAAAGCTTGACTTTTATTATTATTAATATTATTATTATCATTATCATCATCATTATTATTATTAATGTTGTTGTAAACAGGAGCAATGCCTTCGATCAGCAAGTTTTGCTCTCATTTGAAAAGAAAAACAGTTACTTAGTGCTAAACGTTACAGTGCTGAAAAAGATTTGACATTTAAAACGAAACAATGCTTTGTGTTGTTCTCTTCCTGTGGATCAGAATAATTTTAAAGAGCTAGGGCTATAAGAGCTATAAGAGCTAGTGTAGGGTGCATCCATTCTGAAAAAAAGTTAATTACATTCCTAAACAAACATGTTCCTATGTAGCAATGTATGCAGAAAGCAAATGATTCAAAAAAGAACAGATTACAAAAGTATTTATAAAAAAAATAAGAACACACATTAGATTAAAATATCAGAATAAGCAGTGAATTTGAGGAGAAAATCCCAGAGATAGTTTCTTGCTTCATGAACAGATAATTTGACTTGACAAGAAATCTTGGAATAAGTTGTCTAAAGTGCAGAAATAGGTTTAATAATCCCAGATCTCATGTCTTGCCATCTTCCAACTGGAAATGCTAAATCATTCTGATGATAATCAAGATAGTTTTACTTGCTAAGCACTCAGGAAGCCACGGCGATTTATGTGGAAATAATGCCTCGGGGGTGATGGGAACGCCATGCTGGAGCCGGTACTACTTTTATATGTGTGGCAGGGGCATTCAGAACCTTCCAATTGGCCACCCAATTGCTTCTCAGGGTCGCTGCTGTTTATAAATTAATTAGCTTTGATTAATTAATTAGCTACCTTAAACAACACGATTCCTTTTAAGTTGTAAAATGTTTTATTTAATGCCAACCACCTACATTTCTACACAGGAAACCAAAAGTGTTAACATGATGCACTCTGGGCTGGTTCAATTGGACACTAGAAGCAGGTCACCCTGTGCTGCTTTCTGCAAAAACTGATGATAGCTCTATGCCAAAATAGCGCTTAAAACACCCAATGCACCTGACATTCGAATAGCGGAAACCTCTGGAAATAGTTGAGGGGATCCCAAAAGCTTGCAAAGATGTCATTTTTGGAGTGCAGTTCATTGTTTTTTTGGGGGTTTAGGGTCGTTCAGTGGAAATTACATTTATTTCACCACACACACACACACACACACACACACACACACACACACACACACAACCCAGCACCAATCCTGAACTTACTAGGGTGAAGCTTTTAGGCGAGGCAGCCCAGCGCTTGATATTGGTCAGATTCCACTCCTGCATCACCTCCTTGGTTTTCTCATCCACCCTCATCACACTCTCCTTGGTGATGCCCAGCAGGCGAGGGACCAGCTTGTTTTTACCTTTCATTTTCTCCTGCAGGTTGAAGAAAACACACACACACACACACACCCGGTCTATTAACAGACAAACTGTTTCTGGGTTTAATCACCGATCCATTTACAGGCATGTAACACGTTTAGAAGTGGGCTGTTATCTAGCATCTCATAGAGCTGCAAAGATGAAAAGAATAATTTTACCTTTACTAAGAAGAAAGATACTCCGTAGGTTTTGAGAGAGCGGGCCAGTTTGACGTAGCTTACTTTGGCCTCAATCTCAGTCATATTTTGGCAGTTCTTGTGTGCCTGATGGGTAGAAAGAAAACTCGGTCGAACATCCAACTTCCAATCATTATCAGTCAGAATACCAGGATGATTGGCTAGCATATTAACCAATATGAATAATGTCCTTGGAGATTTGGAATACACCAGAATATAAACACAAGCCATTCCAAATATACCACAAGTATAGAGGGAACACATTCATTCACATTTATCAGTCTACTTATTAAAGTGCATATGCAGCCCCTAGGCTTGAACGGCTTTCATCTCTTTATAGACCATTTAAATAAAAGTTTGGGGAAGAATAAAAAGATGCTGCTGCAAATGTTTTACATTTGACCAGCTCATATGTTTCCAGGCTGTGCTTTCATCCCTAGCTGGAGTGGAGAAAAAGAAAGCACAGCCACCATCAGCAGCCAAATCCCTATGCACACTGCTATGCTTACCCTCACAATGACCTTAAACCAGAGACCTGCATCAACATGCTAAACTCGAGCCCCTTACCTGGAAAATCTTTTTCTCCCCTTTGTTCTTCACGTACTCTTTGGGTAAAAACTCTTTCAAACTAAAGAGGTGTGAAGAGGTTAAAAAAAAAAAGTTAATTTATTATGTGGCTACAAAACACACGGATTTAGCTGAAAAGGCTTTGATTTGACTTTCAACACAAATATGACCACAACCGATCCTAACCAACTAACAAAGCAAAAAACAGAAAATGAGATACGATGAATTAAAAAAAAAACTCACTCAAGAAATCCTGGTTTGTGTTTGGACTCGTTGTGGTCACCAAACTGGATCTGACACTGGTAACCAGCAAACTCGCAGGCTTTGTCAAAAGAGACGGGGTGGGACCCGTTCAGAATGTCATCTCGGGCCTGTGTGGAAAACATGTTTTGAAGCTTAGAAATTTTACCATTGAAGATCATACACCGGTGCAACCGGCGAGTCACAGAGACTACTACAGGTTATATTCGTGTTACTAGACATTATTATTTTTATTACTGTAAGCAGTTAAATTAATGAAATAAAACAAACAAACATGAAACACACTGTACTGGTGATGGAACTCAAATGCAATAAGGCATCACCTCACCTATGCACTTATATGTAATAAATATAACTTAACATATTTAAATGTCATGTGTGAAATGGTAGCATGCTTTATGTCATGTTATTACAGGGCGATGTTGAATACTTGATTCTGATTGGTCAATGGGGGGTACAGTGGAGTAGTGGTTAGCACATGAGTCTCACAAAAAGAACGTCCTGGGTTCGAGTCCCCGGCCCACGGCGTTTCTGTATGGAGATTGCATGTTCTCCCTGTGCTTGCGTTTGTTTCCACTGGGTACTCCGCTTTCCTCCCACAGTCCAAAGCCATGCATATTAGGCTAATTGGCTGTTCCAAATTGACCACAGGTGTGGACGCGAGTGTGAATTGTTGTGCATGTGTTGAACCTGCAATGGTTTAGTGAGCTGTTCATGGTGTACCCCGACTTCACCCAGTGATGGCTGAGACAGGCTTCAGCCTCCCTGCAACCCTACTAGGATTAAACTGTCTGTGAAATGAATGAGTGAGTGAGTGAGTAAGTGAGTGAATGAGTGGTCAATTGTGGCATTCTACAGTCTGTTATTCCAAATAACCAATGACTACTATGTGTAACTGTATCATTGACGTGTATCATTAATGGGATTTTTTTTTTAATCATATTTTATATTTATATAAATAATAAACATGTATCAATGATAAGTTATGTAAATATATAATAATATTAATAAAATTACTAATCAACAGCCATAAAATAAGTAAGGGACAATCCACAGCTAGTCGGCCATTACTGCGAAATTAACACATCCAGGTTGATGTAAAACGCTCTGCTTCATGTCAAGGTCCTGCATCACCTCGTCAGGTATATTTCGCAACAACAACCAATGTTCATTATCCCTTCTGTTTCATATGAAAAAAAAAAAAAAACAACGAAAGTCAACATTCCTATTCTTCAAAAAAAAGTCTGCAAAATGCTATCAATAGTAATTCAACATCACACCCACAAATCAGTGACTCATATCAGAAATCACACCAAAATTCAATCCCCTGAAACTATCGTTGATGAGATTGCAAGACGTTGTGGAGAAGTCATTTGCAATGTTGGGTTGCGTACCTGTACATAGAGCAGGTTGAGCTGAACTGGATCTCTGGAGTCTACATTCTGATCAGAGTAGAAGAACTTCCTCCTGAGGAGCAGCATCTCCGTCTCCTCCACCCCCTGCTCACGCAGCGTTCGCCCGTGGTCCAGCCAGTTCACTGCACATATCAAGCAGTTAACAGCAAGACTTCTTATTAACACTGCCTAGTGCTAAAAGCTAAGAAATAAGAGCTTATTCCCAAATTCTAATAAAAAAAATCTCCACAATTCAAATTGGGTGGAATTTTAGGATTCTGGTGCAGTGACGATCAGACATACACTCATCGTCAGTGTGGAGCTTCTGCTTGAGTTTCTCCATCTTTTTGTCATCCCTCAGGAGGGTTTTGTCTCTCTTCAGTGTCCCTGTGGTCTCCTCCTTCTTCTCCTCACCAATATCATGCACCAGGGAGTATTCATCGTGGTTTGTAATGCCTGAAGGGCAAACATTTAGCAAAAAAATGTATATATAAACTAAGCTTGAAAATAAAATTAAATATAAATGGAACCATAACAGGTTCTGCATTTAAAACATTAGTGTTAGTAAACACAACCAGGTCTGACTTTTGTTTGGGGCAACATGGCTTACCTATTCTGGCGCAGATGGTCATGAGCAAGTCACTGACGATTTTGGAGTCGTCCACCATGACGGTCTTCACCGTCCCGTCCAACATGCGGATCTTGAGTGGCCTCTGTTTTTTCTTATATTCGAGTGTGTCCTTCCAAAATAAAATAAAAGAAGTGTCAGACACTTCTTACCAAAAGAGAGTCACTTTATACCAATTCAATCTGTCCTATGAGCATAATTTATGCACTGGAGATGTACTTGTACACTATAAAAGATAACTTTGGGTCGAGCTAAAAGTGATACTCTGCTGTATGATGCAGTTTTGTGCATACAGGAATGAACAGTACTAATATCATCATGCTGTGTTATAAACAGAACATTGTAAAATCTCTAATAAATCGGCCCTCAGGAATATAACTACTACTAATGTCATCTGAAGCCACTGCTCCAGTGTCTCAGCTTTATCCCCATGGGTTCTTTGGACTGGAAACAACACAGTCCCCAAAATAGCTGCAATCATTTAAAAACAACTTAAGTGTAACTCCTGAATGAGTAATATCTGATGTGCAATAATGTGTGAAGCAACTAATTTTTTACAGCAGTTTATAGCCAGTACGGCATTTCATATCAGCAGCGTCTTTGAAGCTGTTAAAAATGATCTGTATTACATTATATTCTATGAACAAAAAAAAAGATGGACTTCTTAGAAAATCACCATGTAAACAAAATCTAATAAATTATTAATCTAATACAAAAAAATTTGAAACAAATCAAACCATCATTATTAACCAACAGTAACAGCTTTGCATTTCATATTGTACATCTACATATTCAGAGTGCCCCACACAAATTCTTAAAACTAAGACATTAGCCAATCTAGGTCCCAGGCTCGGAGGAAGCGTTTGTGTGGACTTTGTATGTTCTCCCAGTGCTTCTGTTTCCTCTGGGTACTCCAGTTTCACCCCATAGTCCAAAGACAAGCACACTAGGCTAACTGGTTGCTCCAAATCGC
Source organism: Neosilurus mollespiculum (assembly GCA_030014195.1). NCBI lineage: Eukaryota > Metazoa > Chordata > Actinopteri > Siluriformes > Plotosidae > Neosilurus > Neosilurus mollespiculum. Next base: position 32,023,242 of record JAQMYF010000026.1, on the reverse strand, counting down.
CCCTAGGTGTGAGTGTGAATGGTTGTGTGTGTTGGTTCCGCAATGGAATAGCAAGCTCATCAGGGTTTACCCCACCTTCGACTAGGGTAGGCTGAGATAGGCTCCAGCCTCCCTGCAACCCTAACAGGATTAAACAGTTCGGAAAATGATTTCATTACTTTAGTAGTTCTCATTTATTTAACTGAAAAGGCAAAAATTCTAATTATGAATAAAAAACAACAAATGTATAGCCATTTCAGTTGGAAATATTTTCTGGATATACATTGTTTCATGACATGAAAGTGGATGTTAAAACTTGCCCAACCTTCTTCCACTGCTGCTTTGAGAATAAACTGTGATAATTAACTCCATACATCACTGCAGCAAGAACATACAATATCTACCTTGGCCTACTTGGAGGTTAAATATGTCCACACACATATGCAATCATCACAGACTGGTCTAATCATAATCCCCTTCCAAGTAGAGCATTTCCTCATTATGGGGAAACATGTGGTAGCAAGTAGACATTCCTGCATCAGAATAACTGACTCACCCCATTTCTCAACATGTAATAGTCCAGAGCTTTTCCTGCTTCCAACCAAATGCCTTTCTTTGGGTCCTCATCTGACAGGAACAGGCCATAGTCATTGGCTAGAGGAGAAAAGAAAGGAGCTTATTCTACTGATGTCAATGCATGTACTGAGCGTTTGGCAGCTTTGGGTAATTAAAAAAGTCTGTACAAGTGCATCAGTGCAGTTTAAAATTAAGCCCAGATAATATTTATAGAAAAACACATTATAGATATCCACAATAGAACTAAATTGTGAAATTGGTGGTAAAATGTGTTTATTTCTTTCTTTTTAATGTCTTCAGACCACAGTAACCACCAGAAATGAACAATGGTTATATTATGAAAGTCACTCCATTAATGCTACTCTCCGCCAAGTTTATGAATGCTCTTGATGTCCTAACACCATAAAGGGTGGCTCAGATCTCTTTACCCTGTTTTTTGAATCGGAATTCAGCTTTTTTTTTTTTAACCCCTCAGGGTCTATATGCTGTCTCTCTACAGTCTGCTATTTAAGATGCTGAACATTCCATATTAGCTGTTGACGTTGGCAAAAAAACAGGCACTCAAAGGGGAAAATTACTCACAGGTTTGGACAAGACTGACAAGAACTGCATCCAGAGGGAAGTTATTATGTAAGACTGGAGAGTCGGACACACCCTGATCGAAGAGTAAGAAACAGCTTCGTTACAAACTATGGAGTTGCATTTTCAATTCAGGGATATTTTTAGGTTTTGGCGAAGTGTTCATTCCTTTTTCCTATGGGAGGGGCCTTGGTGGAGGCAAGTAGCAAAAGGGTGGATGGGGTTTGTTCCTCAAGAGTAAATGAGGTCAGCGGATCAGCGGTTTCCTGAATCCTTTAGCTCAAGAGTGAGACCTTCGTATGAACACAACTAAAATGAATTTATCAAAGTTAACCTGAATCCAGCAGTGCTGTTTTGAGTAATCTGATGAATCAGACTCTAAATATCCAGAATCATGACAACCCCCAATCACAAACAAACAAACAAACAAACAAACAAATAAATAAATAACTTGGAAGATAACTTAACCATGGCTGTAACACTTAGTGATGCACTATATTGACTGAATAAATAGAATTACAAGAGCCATAAAGGGAGTGTATTCATGAAAAATAAATAAATAAGATTGTTTCTGTTACATTATCACTGGAGTGGAAAGATAAGATATTGTGGCTTTTCAGCAGAAGGACCACTGCATGGTCCAGGGAGAATTGAAAGAGCATACATAAACTGTACAGTCATTGGCAAAAGCCTTGTCGCATACGTGGAAATTTATGCATAAAAGCTCATATCTTACCAACCTACTGACTGATTTTAATCAACTATGACTTAAAAGAACCCTCTGATGGTACTGAGTAATACGTGCTAGCAGCAGTATCAAAAAGAAATTTCTTCTAATCTTTACAGCTTCTTAAATACCAATATTCCTGTTTTTGCCTGAACAAAAGTCTTGTCGCAAAAATGGAATTTCACTTTCAAGACTATATTTATTACAGAAAAATCATCAAATGGCCTTGTAATGTAAATATACAACATTGTAGCAAATAGAACGTCACATTGAAAAATTTGTCTGCAAACATGGCTCCCAGGTGCTTGTCATGATGAAAAATTATCATATTAAAAGATTCAGACACCTTCAAGATGTTCAAATTACAAATAATAAAAATATGTAAGTGTTACTAAAAATTCTTGAGGTCCAAGATACCTGTAATCCATTTTTAATATTTAATAATTTTCACTAGTAAGCCATTTAAGAGGGCAGCTGGTTCATCAAATAGTCAGAAAACAGTCTGTTATCAACCCTATGGTGAGAAATCTGAGCCACCTGTAGGTTTGAAACAGAATGGGAAGCAATAATCTGTTGATATTTGCATCTGGTAATGTTACCACCCATCTTACATAGCTTTGTGATCTGGAGGTGACCTTAAACCATGATGTTTCACGTTCATACATGACTGGCTCTTAGGTGAACTCTGGGTCCAGCAATTTCCTAGATGGTCAGTAACAACACTGGCGGCAGAGCAATATGATATTGAAATAATAATTCATCTGAAATATAATTTTCTCCATGTTTCTGATAATAACAGTTTCCACGTGTTCGGGTCTTGGTAAGCACATCATGGTGTTCTAGCTGTGTCTTGTTTAGGACCTGTATGGTGTACGGTGACCATTGCAAGAAATAATATGATGTAGATTTCATGCTGAAGCAGACATTGCTAGCTATAAGTCCTAATAGAGCTTTTGAGGGAGTCATCAGGAGGCGAACTACAACTTTTGTGCAGCCAGTTGTTTTGTGGACAGTTTTCCTTGCATACCTATGTGTATCAAGGGTGTCTGAAATTTCTTACTACTGCTTGCAAATTATTTCATTTGCTTTTAGGAGACCTTGAAGGTTTCTACAGTTTTTGCAAAAAGATCTTATAAATTTCTTGAAAGCTGCTTTAATACTTGTATTTTATGAATATTTAGTTAATCAAGAACTTGTTATTTTTTTAATAACTTTACTATTTATATTTTACTAATTTTACTAATTACTTTGATCCAGAATGTGATGTTACATCATTGGGACAAGACCAGCCTAGAATGCACATGTTTGAATTTATTAGCTGTAAAAAGTATAAATAAATATACAATTTCCTGTTGCTTCACAAAACAATCTGTATACTTGTACGATTAATGTAAGGCATAGTTTGGTTTGTAATGTGAGGCCTAGTTTAGTTTGGTTGGAATATTGGTTAATCGGTTGGTGAGATATGGGATTTTATTCATGAATGTCCACATGTGCAACAAGACTTTTTTCACTTACTGTAGACTTCCAGTATTAAAAAGTTTATTACTGGCAGCATAATCCCAACATTTCAGATTCAAAAGACAAGTTGCACATTTTGTATAATGTTATGTATAACCATATGTATAATAATATGCCCATGTCTGTATGTGTAAGACACTTGCTGTAGGAGGTGAGACGTTAGGAGACACTCACGCTGGCCAAGCTGCGCTTCAGGAACTCTCTCCCGGATGATACGACAGGCATCGTACACCATGGTGGAGGGCTCAAACTGCATCGTTTTAACCACATTCCCCACCCCGATCTTAAGTGATAGCGCCACCATGACTGCGCTTGTGTGTCTGGGTCACTGTTGCACTGTGAGAATGAACAAGCGAGAGAGAGGGAGAGAGAGAGAGAGAGAGAGAGAGAGAGAGAGAGAGATGTTTACAGCAACCAGAGCATACATACAGTACTTTTCCACTCAATACAGTGTTGCCTTGCTCATCAAATTACACATGATCCCACATACTTCTGTTAATTTATCAATTTTCATTTTTGTAATGTCTCTCGGAGAAACTGTTTTACTCCAGCACAGAACTCTTTAGTAGCAGTGACGTTTCTTTATGGTGGATTCAAAAGATAACAGGTTAAGCAACATAATGCTGAAGTTCCTTTAGTTATTTATCCACAATACAATTTCCTGTTTATACATTCAAATGTGATCAAAGTCAAATCCACCTGCTACTGACTAATAAAGGGGAGCATCAAATAGGTAATGGCTTTCTTTGTCTTGTGTACAGTTTCCTATGGGGTAAAATAATTGTGTTGTACACCCTACCTTGTACACCCTACATGTATAATACAGAATGAAATGAGACAACATAACACAAAGTATATGCTCAAAATGCATAAATCTGTGTTTCTCTTGTAACTGCACTCACAGTTAAACATCTTTATCATTATCATACCGTACACATATGCACATTTAAAATTTAAAGAGATGTCCATATCACTGTTATGACAAAATTCATCCATGAGCTAAAAAAAAAAATGTTATAATATAATTATAATATATATAATAGAAAATGTTGCATTTGTCTAAATTTGAGTTCATTGTTCTTCATATCACAAAAGTCCATCTGCCCCACCCAGTGGAAATAGTGCACTGGTCTTGCCAAATTATGTTTACTTCCTCTTTAGAACGAGGAAGACTTGTCTTCCCTGCTTTGAATAGCAATCATGAGGACAGTATTTCACAAAGCAGGGCATTTAAAAGTTAAAACGGGTCAGCAAAAATTTCCCTACTGTACAGACTGGTGAAGACAATCAATAAACTCAGCTTAATTTAGAAGAACTACAGATTGACAGCTCAAGGCTTTCACAATGTTAAGACTCGTTGGCTTCTCTGAAAAGATTAGATGATATCATTGAAATAAAAATGATATCACTTAACATCAGCATGTCGGGTCCTGTAACGGTTTGCTCCTGTGTCTGCTTGTCGATGTATTCTGAGTCTGTTGAACTGATTATGTTTCAAGCATTGATTATTTTCCCACTCATGTAAGGAATTGCATGAACAAAAACAGCAGATGAAGCAATGGCCTGTCTGAAATGCTTGCTCACAGATAAATTGGGAATAAACAAACCACTTGATTAGACATGAGGAAAAGTGATATACATTCAAAACAAAAACAAGCCACTGATTAAGTAATTGTACCCTGTGGTAAAACTGAGTCACAATATATGCTGTGCTCAGTTTTGAGGTCTGATTTTGTAACATTCCAAACATGTCCATATTGGACACCTAAATGCACCAAGAGTAACAGCTGGGAACACAACAACAGTGCTGCAGTATAAAGTATATATGAATAGATATTAGAAAAAGCTGGAAACTATATCCACAGTAAGGCCTAATTGCCAGAGAAATTTATTTCAAATTACCCCATGTGTATGTTAGGATGTCTGTTAAACACATGTGGAAGTGTTCCCATTGACTTTTTAAGGGCAAGATTACAAGTCAGAAAACCTTGGAGGATATATACTAAAGCAACAAACATTTACAGTTTAAATTTAGGGTTTTACAGAAAAGGCCTCAATTTGTTTTTGAAAAACCGGAAGTTTAAAAACGCATACCATTATGTCAAACCTAACGTACGCAAGGAGTGAGTACTACAAGTAAGGTGAAATGTTAATTGCTCAAACACAGCTGTTTTTTGTTGCATGTAGTAAGAAGAATGTGGATAATATCTTATATGTAAAGAAATTAGAATTTGAAAATGACTATAATTTTATTGTTTTTTTTCCTGTTTAGCATATTGTGACTCGGTTGTAAATGGTTCTTTACAAGAGCTTTAACTGTGACATGCTTGAGATCAGTTCCTGATGTCTGTACTTCTGTAAGCAGATGAGAGAACATCCAGAATTGACAGCAGAGCAAACCTCACCTCATGCCTAAAAAAGTGCACCAGGAATGCCAAAGCTAACAGGCAAAGAAGCAATGACAATGAAAACAAAATGCACTGCCAAACCCAACAGTAAACCTGAAATCTCAAAACCGCTTGTTGAATTTAAACTTCAAAAAGATAAACATGCAACATTCAACATGCAATTTGCATCTAACCGAAGCTTATGCAAAAGTACAACAAGCCCATGACCTGGAGTGAAACACAGCATAACCAAATTTAGTCATACATTATAGAGACAATTCAAAGGCATTTCAGATAGGTATTAAGCTCATTTCATTGTGAAAGTGTAGTTGCAGACGCAACCCGCTTTTTTTAACACCATCTACCTCAAAGAGGAAGAATGGTGACAGAAGCACAACACAGAGGAACCATTTTGTTTCTGAAAGTGAGAAAAGCATACCACATGCTTACAATAAAAGACTCGGATCTTAAACCCTCGTGAAATAAACATTCTGTAGTTGGGTTGTTTCTGAGGCCGTGTGTCCAAACAGCATTTAGGTCCTTGAAGGCTGAGGTTAACCTGAACGCTTAACACATTTCAACTCAATGAAATTCAAACACAATGAGCTTTTCACAATTTGGCACAAATTCCAGCGAGAGTCCAGAGAAGTGCTCGCAGACTGCTGCTATGGTAGTAGAGGAGGTTTGCAAAAAGGACATGGAAGCTGGTGAAAAAACAACGTGGTTGAATTCTCCAGTGTTTCACCCACAGCAAATTTTAACATGACCAAACCTGCCGCGAACGGAAGCCATGCCCTCCCGGTTTTTAAGGCAGCGCTTCAGCTCTTAAGTATTCCAAATGGAAGTACGTAGTACACATATAGCATAATGCGGGCTGACCCAAGACTCACTAATATGCCGAATAGCTTGATCCTACTGGGGTCACGGGGAGATTGGTGCCCAGGAACCCTGAACAGCATGTCAGTCCACTGCAGAGTCAACGCACACACATTCACACTGACATCCAAGGACAATTTGGAACAGTCAGTTAGCCTAATGTGCATGTCTTTGGATTGTGGGAGAAAAACATAATACTGGGAGGAAAGGGTGGACCCCCAGAGGTTTAAAAAAAAAAAAAGAAAGAAAGAAAGAAAGAAAGAAAAAAAAAAAAGGTAAACCATTATCGATCCAAAAGTCATTCCAACTACATGAGACCAAGGCTTTGAAAAGCTCCCTCTTCACCGGTATTTCTCTTGAATGTCAGCTCAGGTTCAATGAAGGGGGGTCTGCTTGCATTCCGACTGCCCATCCCAGCAATACCGTCCCTAAATTTAGTGAATGGGATGACAGGGTAGACTTCATAGCAGACTCATGACAGGATTTCCACAGCTGCAGTCTTAAGAGAACTCATATGGGGTGGGGTGTTTCACTCGCACCATGTCAAGTGCTTTCAGGATAACAGTGTAACATACTCCACTACAACAATTTAACACTCAATTTTTTTTTTCTTCAGTTTACACACCCACTTCCTGGATTTGAAATGAAGCAGACAGCAGGTTTCCCAACTGAGTGACCAACTTAAGAAAAAGGAATGACGAGTAAAACCATGGAAGTCCTTTCCCCTTAGAGCCCTAATTAGGTTACAGTGTGGCAGCTCAGGGACTCAGTCGTTAGTACTGTCACCTCACAGCAACAAGATTCTGTTTTCAAATCTCGGCCAACAACATTTCTGTGAGGAGTTTTCATGTTCTTGTGTTCTCCTTGAGCTTGCGTGGGTTTCCTCCCACAGTCCAAAGATATGCACTCACTCATTCACAGTTTATTACTTTTAATGTTGCTCTGGGCATTATTAGAAATGCATTGTGTCTTTGCAACCTCATATAAGGTCACCTGCTTTCTCCACAAGACAGCAATAAATACTGGCCCCTGCTACACGTCTCAAACTAGTGCACTGCTCTCTGAATCAAAATACTGCCAGAAACTGCCTGTCTTTTTCATATTTTCTTACTGACTTCATAGAGCTGTAGGGAATAACAAATACCTAAAGAGTGAGTAACGAAGCATTTTTATCCGAAGTGAGATAACAGCACGCATTAGTGTATAATATGGGATGATATCCTGCCCAATGATATCATGTAGACACGAATTCTCACCATAACTTTATTGTACCATTTAAAATCGCAGCATTAGGATAAGGCTAGATGCAGTTACAACCATGTAAACATCAGTATGCTAAAGTGGTGCCTGACCCTGCTCCTGGAGATCTAACCCCCTGAAGGTTTTAGCTTCAACCCAAATGGTGCCCCACCTGACTGTCTAATCACCACCTTGAGTCTTCATTTTAAACCATGTCGAAAATCGCTAACGTCTTACTATAATAGTTCAGTTCAATTCAATTCAGTTTTATTTGTATAGCGCTTTTTACAATTGACATTGTCACGAAGCAGCTTTACACAGTAAAATTAATTTAAGGGTAATAGTAAGTTTGTCATTTTGTAGGGGTGTCCGAATGTATAAAATTACCAGGCAGTGGAAGAAACTGACCCAAATCTTCAAATCTGAATAAATAAAAAGCAGAGGCAGTGTTTCTTATGGATGGTCCACCAGCTCAGTCCACGTTGCCCCGTCACATTTTAATTGTGCCACAGAATTACATCATTAACGACGCCAAGGAGTAGTGTTTGAAAGCATTAACACTTTAATGTTTTATGCTTACAGACAAATACGGACTGTCTAACCACAAAACTAACAGAGTTCTTTAGTCTGCAACTTGTAACACATCACCCCAGCAAAAACAACTTGATCTATTCAAAGAGTCTGGAAACCTAGAGGCCTGTTGCAGCTTGTGCTTACATGAACCCTGTAATCACACATACACACACACACACACACACACACACACACACCAGCAGCATGAAGTCTTAAAAACATCACAAGATGCAAAACAAACCATCCTTAAATTTGAGAATGCAGATAAATACCAATGGGTTCTGTAGAGGTGTTACTGCTCTGTTTTGATATAAACAGTAACTCTGGGAGGCACCGCCTTCCAAATTCCTTCTTCCAGAGGTAAAAATTTTCTGGATAAATTCTAAACAAAACAAATAATATGCTAAAGCATTAGTTTTATATTAGAGAGTTGTCAGTGTACTGCTAAAACTACAAATGGTTTCATTAAACTGGAAAGGGTGCCGCTGCTCCAAAATCATCCTAATGAGGGTGAAAAGGCACAGACGTGAATCACGGACAGCACTGTCGTTTCTAAAGATGGGCAGTAAAGGAAATGAAAAACTGAATAAAGGGCTCTATTAATGGAGATCTCAGTGTAGATCAGAAAGTGTGTGTGTGTGTGTGTGTGTGTGTGTGTGTGTGTGTGTGTGTGTGCGCTGAAGCAGGCCATTGTTGAGGCGTTTAAAGTGATGTTTTCTAAGGCACCCGAGTGATTAACTGTGTTCAAACAAAAGCAGGCTGTATAATGGCATGAAGTGCTACTCAAGGCTCTGCCTAACACTTCATATACTGCTTTAGACATTTTAATGGCAGATTTAAGTATTTCTGGTCTCCCTTTATACAGTGAAGCAGATTCTTAAGTTGGCGTTCCTGCGAGAACCTTTCCACATTCCTCTTAAGCACCAAACACATGAGAAAGTTCAAGATACTATCCAATCCTTTGACACTCTTAGCTTAGTTATCCTTCCAAAAATTACTTGGGTAAGATGCAAGCATATAACAAAAAAACACTAGAACAACAGGCGATCGCAGTACAGGAGACTGCACACCAGGATATAAATAATTTGGCACTATGCTGGCAGGAAAGCATCCACTTCCTGTGTCAGTGACCGAAGTCATGCACGACTGAGAAACTATCCACTCTGGGAAAAGTTCGACATTGAAAAGGACAAGACAGGCAAATGATGACCACATAATAAAAAAATAATACTCATGTTTCCACTCAGCTAAGCAAGTGGCTGCACTGTAACGCTGCTTGTTCCACATTTGTACTGACGAGCAACAGAAACAGTTTGCACATTTGATGACTGCAAGGTGTAAAATTTTGCAGTGTGCAATACAAGCTGCAGCAGAGCATAAGAGCAGGCATTCGATTGTGATTGGTCAGAGGATGTTAATCTATTTCTTACTACAATAGCAGCTCTAGGAATAACACCAGTTTTAATTTAAATCATATGTTCTGTGTGTATTACAGTTGAAGATTGTGTGTATTACAGTTGAAGGAGATTAAAAGAAAACTGTTATTTAACAAACAAAAAAATATTTATGGAACATTTATGGGGGGAGCCTCCAGCGTCAGTGTGTTGTCATGTTAAGCATACACACTGGACATGCTTCATGGTGGCATAGTAACATGCAACCTTGTCAGTAAAGTCAATGAAAGCCAGTGACATACAGCCATGATGGTGCGACCAAAATTTGGTGCAACCTGGGTGGGTATGGAATCAAACCGTGAAGAGTAGCTCTGTTCATGATGAATACATAAGCCCCATGTTTATGGTTCTGTACGGAACTAGCCTGGGTACATTTCATACCCAATTTTTTAATTTTTTGTCACCAAACCGCTTAATCCTACTAGGGTCACGGGAAGGCTGAATCCCATTTCAGCCAACTCTGGGCAAAAGGCGGGATACACCCTGAACAGATCACCAGTCCATTACAGGGTCAACACACACATTACCAATGACATCCAGGGACAATTTATGATAGGCATTTATAATTTATAATAGCCGGTCTTGTGACTGTGTAAGGCAACCGAAGCACCCGGAGAACATGCAAAGTCCACATAAACTCTAACTGAGCCAGGGACTGTCTTGCGTGAGTCAGACGTGCTAACTACTACGACACTGCTCCGCCCACATGGTTACTTTTGTAGGTGGGAAACGTACAAGGACGGTTACCTAGGTAACCAGTGCCTGGAATGTCTTCACAATGGACAAAGTGCTTTATGTGAGCATATCCCTAGTGACAAACTTTCACAGATGAAGCGAAGTGAATCACCAGGGGTGTGAATGCCCCTTAATTTTGCTTGGGCCTCTCCAATTTCTCAGTAAGATAAGTTTTATTTCTTTAGTCTTATTAACTGCAAACTTCCTCAATGTTACAGAGTGACTGATTGTTGAAAGCTGTTATAACACAAGTGATAACAGGAACTAACTGGTTTGATGGATGTTCCGCAGTGTTAAATATAACTATCAAAGTGAACAAAGTGCTCTTTACTGAATAAAAACAACCAAATTGCCATGGCTCAGTGGTTAAGGCGGTGGCTTACTAATCAGAAGGTTTTTATGTTCAAGTCCCAGTAAAGGGAAGCTGCCACTGTTGGGCCCCAGAGCAAGACCCTTAACTGCTCAGTTGTATAAATGAGATAAATGCAAGTTATTTAAAAGAAATAAAACAAAATGAGATAAAATTCCCATGGGTTCTGCAGTTATAGGAAAATAAATAACTTCTGGGTGATAACAATAAACCATGCCATATTCCCACCATGCAGTTAATTATTATTCTACTGTTTTCTTTTTATTCTTTATTAATCCACTCATTTTTAACTGTTCTAAATCAGTCAGACTAAACAAAAAGCTCAAAATCCCTCATCAGAGACCATATTATATTCATGTGAACATTAATTTAAAGTATGGGAAGTCCTGACTACACTTGTGAATGTAAGGAACTTGGACACAGTATAGTCTAAAGCCCCCACACATAACATGGCCCTGAGCAGCCCTGCTACAGTGATGTGTTGTTTCTCAGAACATTAAGGCTATTTATGTGACCGAGTCTGACAGTAAAATAAAGTGAGCTGCTCGAACTGGCAGAATGGCATGAGGTGAGGTAATGTACGGTGGGTCAAATGTGGACTGAGACACAGGAGATGCCTCAGTGTGAAGTCCCTGGCTCAGAAGGCAAAAAAAAAAAAACAACCAAAAAAAAAAAAAAAAACCCTGCATGGATACAAAGGCAGAAACAGAATGTCGACAGAGTGGGCCCTGTTACCATTCATCTTCCAAAAGGCATCAGGTTTAAAAGGCATGCTAATTGTGGTGTTAAGTAGAAGCCTCAGGGAGCATTTTCCTGACACAGCTGTTTGCCAACAGGCGCTAACAGGCTTCTAACTGTACGTAGAGAGTGCACAACTAACAGTCCAAGGCCAACATATCTGACCCACCTCAACAGAACATTGTGCACTTGGTAATCTCGAGAATCATCTATGTTTTAGTTCACACTTGAGAAAGAAACTTTTCCAAATTTTAATTTTTACAAAGTTAACACAATGGAAATTAATTTAAGGTGCCTAGACTCAAAGACCATAGCCAAGTTGGTAGTGAAGTCATTTCAAAGATAGGTGTTATTCAAAGGTAGGTGAGATCAACTTGACTCAAACATTTTTCTGAACTTGAATAAAGAGTGCAGGACTTCAAATATGAAATTCTATTTTTTTTAATCGTTTATCAATTAAGCTATCACCATCACTAATCACTAAAACACATTCTTAATGTCTGTAAAAGATTATTATACATTTTGTTAACTAACCAGGCCAAAGGAATTCTTTACAAAATGATGCCCCATGCAGGAGATAAAATTACCTGATGGAATCTTCTGGAAATGGGAGAAGGCCTCCCACAGGGATGTGGCAGTTTGATTTCTTCTGCTGGTTCTGTGAAGGTAAAAAAGAAAAAAGGAAAAAAAGAAAGTAAGAAATAAATAAATAAATAAATAAATAAATAAATAAAGAACAGATTAGCACCTCTCACACCGGTTATCTTTATCCTGCAGCTTTTTAAATTCATAATCTTAAATCTGTTCAAACTTCAGTTTAACAGCTCGGGCAGACACAAAGCTCACTCAAAACGAAAGTACATTTTGTTTCAGAAAGTAGAGACGGGTTAACAATTATGCACTGAATTCGAGGTGGATATCACTAAATTGGATAAATAGTTATATATAAGAATTTTTTAATACATATTTTAACAATTACAAAAGCAGGTCATGTGATCTCTGTGCACTCTGTGCAGAAGTAAACGCTGTGTGGCTAATGGTGTCTGTTTATAGAGTACTCATTAGAGTTTAGTGCATACTACACAGAAACATAAGTAAATCACGCTCCATAAAGGTGCTCTAGTATATTCTACATAGAAACACGCACACAAAAAAAATAAACTAGATTATTATGGTTGATTTGTTTACTATTTTGAATCACAACAATGATGAAGCGATCAAGACAAACTTTGAGTGTTCATCATTTTGATTCAAGCATTCTCTACTTCAAACAATGTTTTTTTTAACCCGGAGACAGTGGACCAATCAGAATACACCGTTCCTGCGTATTATACACAAACTATACACAAAACAGAACCCTGGAATGTTCAATAACAGTTTGGAGAAACATGTAGGTTCTTTAAGAGCTCCAAATTATCATACAGTCAGCCAACAATCAGAAACCTAGTGACTGGCAGACTTGTTCTAATTTCTCCACCAGTTATTCCTGTGCTTCTAATTTTGATTTTAGCAAAACTGCAACAAAATTTATTTCTGCACGAGTAGAGGTAAAATGCTGCATGTGTAGTTTTGTAGAAAGTGGGCCTTTTATTATTTATGCTTTTCACACTCAGTGTCACGTGAGCATCATGAGAAAGTGTATATGCTTCCTGCAATCAAAACCAGCATATAAAGTAAGGAGCCACATGAACTGTGACTGTAATAATTCCTCATTTTGACCCCGCGTCTCTTCACTCAAATGAAGTGAATACAAAGATCTGGTTTAAAAAGGTCCATCCCCCAGCAATTTAGTTTCCATGATGTATAAAGACATTAGAACATTCACTGTTTCGGCACCGCTATGCTGCCATACGGGCTCAGCATCTGCTGATAGCGCAGAATAAATTCAATAAAATTATTTGTTTCATCTTAAATTGCAGTCAAATTAACATTAAATCTATAATAGTGGCTTTCTTGATTTGAAGTCATAAACATATTTCAGGATTCTATTACAATTTGGCATTTAATAAATATTACATACGCCTTTGAAATGACAACAGACTGATCAAGTCTATACACACAAAAAATACTTTTTTTTTTTAAACAAACAGATGTTGTACAGAAAGAAAGCCTACTGAAATGGTGTGGTTGAGTCCAAAGGTCTCACTCGGGGGTGGGATCACATGAGATACAATATAAAAAGCTTTCCTGCGGGCGTGAGCAGTGGTTCTGTAGTAGAACCATTTCAATGTAGCTTGTTTGTGTTCCTGCACATTTGTAGCTGAAATTAATATGGAGGTATTATATAACAGACAAAGCTGGTATGACAATGCTGAATGCTGGTAGAGGTTAAAAAAAAAAAATAATAAAAATAAACAAACAAACAAATAAATAAATAAAATTTCAAACCACACCCTGTTGAATTTATGCCTGAATAAAAACAAAGATATGGATATTTGCTTCACTACACATATAAATAATTCATGACACCACTCATATATGGTGGGTACGGAAAATATTGACACCCCTAACAAAATCTTCACATTTTGTTGCTCTGCAGCATGAAATGAAGACAGAAAAATATTTCCAAGCTGTATTTACTCAGTGCAACTTGTAAGAGCCAAGTATAATACAATATATAAGCAAGAAAAAAAAAAAACATGGTTAAAGGATTAACCCCCTTGTGTCAGTACTTTGTGGAACCATGTTTTGCTTCTATTACAGCCATGGGTCTGCTGGGACACCTCTCTGCTTTGAATATTGTGAACATTTTAGGGGACTGGGGGGATTATTTTCTATATATCCATTGTACACGTATAAGGATTCATGATAACTGTACATGACATTAGTCTCTGAACTGTCTGACTTCAGTGAGAAGGTGTCAGATGTTTGAGTTGTGACATCTATATACATTTCCTCTCTGTCTCATGCCCTTCTGAGAGACACAGTGACATAAAAAGGCTGTGTAAGAGCTCTGCCGTCTCGCTGAAACATATTTCTGGCAGGCTATTAAAAAAAAGCTGCCCTGTCCACCCTTCCTCTTTCAGTTTACACAGCCCCAGCTCATGAGTCCTCCAAGTCTCGAGCCCTGCTGTCAGCTATAAGAACTCCTCCTCAGTCTACAACCAGTTCGAGCACAGGGATTTTTATTTCTGAACTTTCCACTCTTTTCCATCGTACAAGGCATGTGCGTTTAAATATTTTTTGCTATTTTAGTTGAGGATAAGCTGAATCAAAGTGTCAGAGTTGAGACGAGTCATGCCGTGTGGAATGTTACACAGCAGAAGCAACTCCTGCTCTGCCTTAGTGTAGCGTGATGTCATTTCCTGTATGAAAAGCACTTCAATGCCATAAAAGGGAATTTTAGCTATCTGCAGGCGGAGAGGGAGCACGCGCTCTGCTCTCCCTCACACACACACACACACACACACACACACACACAGCGTACTGGTTCTCCCACAGCTGGGAGTACGGCATCCTGTGCAATTACGAGCTGGAGCTGAAGAAGAGTTTTGTTTAGCTTACAGAAAATGAGGGAGTACAAATCTAAAACAAACCTCTGCATGTGAAAAAGAAGGCAATCACACAATTGTATTAACACAGGGGATGCAAATGCTCCTCAAACAATATCCTAATCACTTTTCACTAAAGCCCCCTTTTTTTAATCTGAGTAGTTCTAACCAGACTGTTCGTCACCCTGCAGCTTCAGTCTATAACCATTTGAAGCACATATCTTAACCGTATGGAACGGTTTATCACAGCCTGCCATATTTACTCCCGAAGAACTGCATGTTGTTAAACCTAAATAAATTCAGCCCCTGGCCTAGAGTAACCTTAAACAGACACCAGTCCATCCTGGTGGAGAGGAAGGAAGCAGAATTCCTGCAGAAGCAAATAACAATGCTGATATGTTCTGACAGAATTCATAATTAGGAATTAGAATGCAAAAAAAAAAAAAAGATTGTAAGAAAATATTCCAGGAAAAAAAAACTTTTCTGATCTAGCGTGAACACGTAGCTTAAAAAAACATTTTCCCACTAGGCCTAATTTCCTGTCCTGAATTCATCACTTCCTGCAGGCCTTGCTAAAGGAAGATATGACATTAGATAGTTATTACTGCCAGATATTCAAAGATGCATTTTTACTACGATACCGCAAGCAACACAGAGCAAAACACAGAGAGAGCAAAGCATACAGATGGTAAAAATGTACATGTTTCTGTATTCATTCCTTGATTTCATTTATAGCCTTACTAGGGCTTTCTGGGATATCAACCAGCTTCTATTTGATTTTCTAAATTATAAAGAGATAGTGGAATATTGAAGCAGGAACAAACAAATATTTCTGAAAATAAAATTGCAGTATTAGTGATGGCTGTTGTAGTTGCAATTATGAATGAGTGGACAAATGATGGACAAAATTGGAAGGTCCTTGTCTGTACCGGCTCAGATGAACAATAAAAGAAGTTGCATTAATGCAGACCCAAATGAGTACAGAAAATCCATTGATTAAAAAACTCATCTGCACTCATTACTCAAGGGTTTAAGGCAGTAAGTACATTATGATTACACACACATACACACACACTTAAAACCACATACATGCTGTATGGGAATGGCTCAATCTGACTGGTTCGCTACGTAAGAATAATTAACATACCACAAACTCGAATCAGATATAAACCTTATCAGATGTGCCGATAATTATTTGGGTGGATATCACTGATTATTCTCTCCGGACACACACAAAGGTGCGTTCTCATTGGCTAAACTACTGATAAAATATAAACCAATATACCATTGGTAGCTAAATCATTACAAAAATATCTTTTAATACCTATGCTAAGCTAATGCCAGCTGCCCAGCAATACTGTTTATTCTAGTCTTACTTAAAGAAAAGCAACAACATTTGGAATGGAAGTATTTGATAGGAAAGTTTTTTCTTCCCCCCTCACCAAATGCAAATTTATTGGTCTGTGGTGAGGAGCAAGCCTCCAGTTTATTCATTCAGCTCTTCATTTAAATATTTGACAATAAAAACATACAGTTATTAATTTTAAAGAATTGGATTAAATAGGAGAGATGCTTTATTTGTTACAAGCCAGTGAGCATGAACAGAATAAAACAACTCCACTCCCTCTCATTGGATATGCTGACAGCCAGTTATTTGTGCATATTTGTGCTGTTCGAGTAACTGTTTAACAATCCCTGAGACAGAATATTGTGGGGATTATATAGCATATATTAGAACCATATAACTGTCCTAATATACACACTACATGGGAACACAATA
The DNA here is from genome assembly GCA_030014195.1 of Neosilurus mollespiculum. Lineage (NCBI taxonomy): Eukaryota > Metazoa > Chordata > Actinopteri > Siluriformes > Plotosidae > Neosilurus > Neosilurus mollespiculum. Next base: position 32,006,217 of record JAQMYF010000026.1, on the reverse strand, counting down.
AAAGCAAACTAAAGCTAGATTTTAATGGTTTATTTTTAAGAGTGGCTAAAAGATGCCAGCCCCATCACAGGAGATCGAGCCCTTGTTTATGGTTTAAATTTGGTGAGCTGGAATCACAGAGGACCTGAGAATACAGCAGAGAAACATGATAGCAGGATCACTAGCTCAGTAACAGACTCCCATTGGCGCCGAAGTGTATGGAGAGTAGTGTGTGAGTGTGTGTGTGTGTGTGTGTGTGTGTGTGTGTGGAGGAGCCAGGAATGGGATCCGCACAGTAGGAAAGCTACTAATTAAATAAAAGATATTCACCAGAAGTCGTTAACACATCAGACTTATTTTAGATTTCTTTTATTACTTGGTACGTCAGCGTATCTTTACGGGTGTGAGTAGTCTCACATGGTTCACAAGGCTCACTGCTGCATTCAAAACACGGTAACAACCTTTGGACCTGAGTATTCACAAGCCCGATCTCATGTTTAGATAAACAGCTGAAGCAGCAAAAGAAAACAGAAGTAAAAAAAAAAAAAAAAAAAAAAAATTAAGTTCTTCTTTCTTCAAAATGCATTTGTGAGAGCAGCATTTCCAAAAATTCTCTTACGCTGTCAGTATTTCTCATGCTGTCACTGGAAGCTGAAAAAGAGAGCGGCCGTGAGAAAAGTGTGCTGAGCCAAAAGATACTAAGAAGTGAGGTAGTATGCATTAATACATATTGAATTAGATGAATGAATAGACAGTCCTTTTGAGAAGTTACTGTCAGCTACACCATTCTCTTCTCGTTTGTTAATCATATTGTATGATAACGGTAGGCACATGCTCAGAGCAGCAGTATGGTTAGCAGTGTGATGCATGTAGAACAGAAACAGAATACACAGGCACAGGGATTTCAGTGCAGTCATGTCCCCTGTGGGGAGAAATAAAGGTGGATGTGGAATTACTGTAGAGTAGCACAGAGGGAGGGGGGTAATGGGTTTTGAAATTTTGGTGGAATCGCAGCTGGGCAGATAGAGATTAAACCAATGGAGTAATACATCTTATCAGGATAAAAATAGATATAAATAGATATTAGCCTTTATTTTAAAAACCTCTGCAGTGAGCCAATGGTCTGCTCATATGTCGTGACACAGTAACAACCTTAATAAATGTCAGGATCTATGAATATTCATGACATGCAAATTAGGAATTCCTGCACGTCCTCCTGCCATTCTAATAAATACACCAGTGAGACTGCAGTATGTACAACAAATCACTGAAACTTACCACACCGAAGAATATCTGCTCATCACTAATATTAACTAATAATTGTTAGCACGGAAAAACTTGCGTGTGGATTTTCATGAAATTTCTACCAAGCGGTGTGGCTTCAGAAAGGAAGGACTCAGAGATCTTGGAAATGAACTGGATTAAACTCTCAATTAAGGAATTTTTTTTAAAGGATTCCTTAACACATGAGTAAAAATAATTTGACATTTTGGTTCCTATGGGGGATTGATGGGCCTGGGGGAGGTTTGCACTCTTGTCCCAGTATTTGTAAGGCAGATGCCTTCCCATGCTGAATCTGTGGTTACTGTGAATATATGAAGGACCCTATGACCACTACATAATATCTATCGGTATACTTTTGAACCTGAAAGGACATTATTTCACAATGTACACTGGTGGTCATCAAAAGTTTGTCAGTGAGGAAGTGATTTTTGTTAATATGCTGTTATAGTGTTAAAAATTTGTTTTGATAACTTAATCCAAACCTCAATAAATCAAAAACAAGAAGCCCATAAAGTTAATTTGAACCGAATATATGTTTTGATTACCACCAAAGATCAGACACCACTATGAAGCTCAAAAATAGCTCAGGAATTTAAAGAAAAATGAGTTTATCTCAACAAATTTGATTCAAAACACCAACCTTAAGCATGCATTTAAGTGTTGTGTTGGTGAACAATCTTTTGAAATGGGAATTCAAGGTAAAAGACTATCAAAAGACTTGTCTTTTGTAGAAATGAGTCAACTGCGTTCAAGTTGCACCCATGCAGAATGTAAACAAAGTCAACGGAACCGGAACATTCTGCTGAAAACTTTGCAGAGGAGTGAAGATACCATGTGTTTCTGGAATGAAGCTTGATGTTTGAGATGTATGAGTAAAACCGTTCACTGATACACAAAGACCATTTTTTGTTGCCAAGGGTCGTAAATGGAAACATCAAAGAAGATACAAAACCTAAGGTTCACTGACAGCCCACATTTAATGCACAGCAGCTGTTTCGCTGAATGCAAATTTAATACCTGTGCACAACAGATCTGCTGGCATACTGGCATCCAAAACACCAAGCGACACCAATTTGATTTCCTGAGTGCTTAGCAGAAACCTATACCAAGTCAGAAATTTTAACTTCTCTAGCTCCAAGTGTAACTCCACCCACCGTGAACCCATTTTGAAAAATGCTAAAGGTGGGGAAATTACTGGATGAGTGGGACAGGAGGTTGATGACTAGTCTCGGTCAACATGTACTTGAAAATAAGGACAGTTTCACAGACTCCCACTCAAGACTGGGGACTGAGGGAGGGTGTTAACATTCTTAAACTTCGTGACTATTTCAAAATGGGTTCTGTAAGGTTCAGGATGATCTGTCCACTAAATGGCATTTTGGGCCTTTTTTAACCCCCCAAAAAGCTCATTTTAATTTTTTCAAAAATAAAAATTTTCTCAATATTAACAGCATCCCTAAAGTGTTTTATCCTATAACATTCATATCACTTCGACTATATCTCAAAAAAAAAAAATCCAACTTAATTACATGTTCAGTACCTCTTTAAATTTGTGTAATTCATCAAAAAGGCATACACATCACACCAAACTAACTCTTTAGCGATTCTAAAAAACTCAGGGAACTGTGACTGGTTTCCTGTTCTGCTAACTAACTAGCTGCTAAATTCAGCACTGCTTTACAACTCACAGGAAGTACAGTACAGGCATTCTGTACACAAGGGTTCAACTACAGGTCAGGAGATTGAGACACACACACACACACACACACACACACACACACCACCAGTTTACCTATTTAACCTTAAACTAAGTCTAATACCAACCTCATCTTAAACGCTGTGGTGGGCAGGGTCTCTGTCAGCGCCTTTCTCTAATGACTCACCCTTCATAAGCAAGACGTTTGTACTTTATGCTAATGATGACCCCATTTAATAACATTAATTCGAAAAACACAACCCTGGCCTGCTTGCTTTTAAGTGCTTAAGGCCATAATAAGGGGTCTGTGCACCTACATAAACAGCAGTTGGATAGGAATGCAATAAAGAAGTCTGAGTAGAACTAAGATCAGATGAATGAGGCCTGAGAAATGACACAATCTGATGTTTTATGATAACGTTAATGAAGCACAACAACTTGCACGAAAATGCTGCTGCATTGATGCTGATGTGCAATGCCTGTTGTGGTGCGTCCAATAAAACAAAACGCAGCTGGACACATCACTGAAGAATCACAGGGAGAATCACTTACTCTACATGACTCAGCTTGGAAAATGAATCACTTGCAGCCATTTTTTAAAACCACGAGATGTTTTATTTGGATCAGATGTGTCACTTTTTTCCCCACCCTTTGTGGAAATGTCTTGGTAAAGCCACTCCTAAGGACGTCATACATAACATTCCTAAGTGATCCACTCTGAAAATTCCGCTCAAGCTTGAGAAGATCCGCTGGTCTAGAGTCTGCATTCATTGTAAACCAAGGTTAACAGCTCTTTTTGAGACGAACCTGACTGGAGCCAAACTAGAAGCTTTCCAAGGGCACATGAAATTGTACTAAGGGTCACTATGTGAAACGAATGGATCGGTTAAAGCATCGACATTCTCAAATCCAGCCTTTAACTATCAATTTAGAGGTTGTGAAGCAGCAAATTCAAAATAGACTATATATACAGCAAGTCAATACTAAGCCTGGACAAAACTGCTCTTTGAAAAACGGATGGCACTAATTATCTGAACTTCAAGGTCGAAACCCAGCATGAAAGCCAGCCAGACTGCAGCAGGACGTCAACAGATCTGATACCGCACAGACACTCAGAACACCATAATTAATCAAAACGCTGGCTGTGCAACTATTTAATGTCCCAGACGATGTGTGGCATTCCAGCAGGAGATTATTTAACTCTTCATAAATAGAACTTATTTATAAAGTTAGTCATGTAATTTTCCTCCTGAGCTTTAGCCTAGGTGTAAGGGCACTAACACTAACAGGGGGGTTAGTTAAACAGTACTTAAAACGTGATATGCGTTCTGACGGCTCTGCTGCTGATTCACTTCCCTGGTGCTTTGTTTGAAGGACAGTGGTTTCACAACATGACACGCATGCTCTATCTCTATCTGCAAGCTGACTCTTCTCATCTTCCGCTGGGTCTAACTTACTATTCTTATTCTTATCGTTCTCCTGCAGAATGGCGTAAACACACAGATACTTTACTGATAATGCTGTAGAAGGCACGTCATCTCTCTCTCGCCAGGACGCGGCACCCATAAACTGAAATCATAAAGTGAATCAGTCTATATTAGCATGATAAACACGTCTGATGTCCTTGCCCTGCTTTGACGCACACTAACAAATACGCAGATTTAAATATGGAGAGGTTAAGAAGGTAAATATTCTAAATAAAAAGTGTGTAACCTTTTCTCCTTCTAGAATAGTAATCATTTTATAATGCTCAATGTAGCAGACAACAGCTACAGGTAGCCAGAATTAGAAACACGTGAGGTTGTGGACAGGAGCTTCTTGCATGGACCCAATAAGGTGGCCAACAAACTGTGAATTCCAGCACAGCGATGTGAAGTCCAGCAGAAAGCTGCTCCGTGTCTTCTGCTGGCAGGAGTCGCAGCACACTGATGACTTAAACATGGGGGAATATAAGCAACAGCTCTGAAACATCTGTTGAAGTGTAATCTGTTGAGCAAATCCCTGCCACTCTAATCTTACAGCACGTGAGACCAAAAGTATCCTCACGGAGTAGAATAAACAAGCACACGCTGGAGGCATTTCAAGGTCACGCCAAAAGTGCACCAGGCTTCAAAGGAAAGGAACGGTTAACGCTAGACTGGCACAATTGAAAGAATATTTTAAAAAGGGCTTAAATGATTAGAATGGCAGTTATATGACGTTAATAATGTGTCTAAAACAGGTGTGCTAATCTAACAGGTTGGATCAATACATCAATCTAAAGGGCAATGACAGAAATTCAATCAATACAACAACCACAAATTAATGATTATCGATTTCAACTGATTATTCATTAGTGATTATCTCTAAAAAATGATGGGAAATGGTGGTGTCTGAGGTACTTGTTGGTGAATGGTGGAGACTGATGGAGGTGTCCAAGGGGGAATAGTGGTGTCCGGTGGGGAATGGTGGATGGTGATGAATGGTGGTGTCCGGTGGGGAATGGTAGATGATTAATCCTGGTGTCCGGTGGTGGATGGTGGAGTCTGGTGATGTCTGATGGAGGTGTCCGGGGGGATAGTGCTGTCCGGTGTTGAATGGTGGATGGTGATAAATGGTGGTGTCCAGTGGGGAATGGTGGATGGTGATGAATGGTGGTGTCTGATGGTGAATGATGGTGAATGATGGAGTCTGATGGTGAATGGTGGTGAATGATGGAGTCTGATGGTGGTGTCTGATGGTGAATGAAATGTGAATGTAAATAATAAAAAATGGAGCCATGACATAGAGCACTAATGAAGCTGTCAGTCAATGCAATGTTACATAAAAACTATACATCAACCAAAATAAATCTCACATATTTCAGCCATAAACTTCTGCAAAATTCAAATGCATATTCAACCTGCATCATTTCTTCATGTCATATAATGTGTTTATTATTGTTAAGTGCAGGTCTGATCATCGGTGAAGCACAAACTTTCCGAATCTCTACTAAACAGCTCTTCATTGGTATATTTATGGCTAAATTCCACACTGCATTCCTCTTGAATTCCACAGCGAATCTCGGTGGACTCCAGGCAAGATACGAAAGGCAGGGAGGGACAACACAGGCGCTGGAAAAAGAGGGGGGAAAGCTCCCAGTTGCAGTTCCAACACTTGTTTTGTTGCCTCCCCACAATCTTAAAGAATGTGAGCAGAAGTGGATTCGGGAATGTTTTTGCTGGCGAAAGAGTAACTTTATCTGAGTGATCTGACCAAGCAAACACAGAGGCTTGGACTGCAGAGTTACAGCCAGAGCACAATGCGTTCCAGGAATAACACTCAATTGATAATGCTAAATTGGGAGTTAAAGCCTCCTAAACAGAAACCTTGGCCAAGTGAAGTGCGTACACAGGGCTGTCAGATCTAAATGTTTATAATGGTCGGTCTTCAGACGGGGAGGAGGCGTGGTCCATTTAGGCAAGCTGTAACATTAGCACAGTTTGAACAGCCGCCACTGTGAGGAGTCACCTCCTTTTTACTTTGTTCTCCAAAGGGGTGGCTACTAATTCATCAATCCAATTACACTGTGAAATGTCATTCTTTGCTGTTTTCTGCCCTTTGAAAACTTCTGTGCCTGACTAATTGATGTCACATTTGTAGGCTTGTTTGCTACAACTCACATCACTCACAGCATTCTTGGCTCATTAACTGCATTTATTTCTTTTGTTGCATATTTATTTACTTGTTTGCCCACTTACAAGTTACTTATTGTTGCTGTGATGGTCTGACTGCTCAGTACTTAACTTAGATTATGTCCTAAATACAAGTTAAAATATTTATCATTTTTTTGCATAATTTTATTGGAAAAATATCAAAAACTTTCTTTTGTGTGTATGTTGCAGCTCTGAACGTTACGTGCTGCCATTTCTTCTTTACTGTACATTGTGCATATGGGACATTCTAGTTATTCTGGTCTACACTTAATGACAGTAAATGGCAATAATGGTAATGCACCTTAATGCATGGTGCCACCCGGCATAAAATAAGAACAACAGATTGCTCAACCAATACTGAAAAGTTCTGTGGTTTCTATTGATCAATAAAAAAATAAAAAAATCAAAGTCATCATATTCCAGAGAACCTTTGGGACGAATCAACCACCTCAGAAAGTTCCTAGAACTCCAGCAACACCGGAGCAATGGCGGTGATGAAGAAAGCAGGGGGAGGAGGTAAGTATTCAACTTATTCATATTTCAGATTACAGTCCAGAGGGACACTCAGAGTACAAGAGATCCCAACCAGGTACAAATGGATTATATTTTATCATAACTCGGTATAGATACAACGAAATGCCCCAGTGGGCGTTGGATGAACATTTTGCCCCTTGGTAAAGATAGAGATTTTTCAGGATCACGGGACTGTTTTTAAACACAATCGCATGCACAGATCACCTCCAAAATGTAAAGGGTTCTTTCCAGACCAGTCCCCAGCCCTTCACCAAGCTTGATGAAAAGTAGATCATTTGTTTATGTGTAACCCTACTAATAGAAAAAAATTATTTTAAAGAATTTAAATACATGTTTTAAATAAATTCCTTCAATAAATGTTGCAGGTTCATGTCAAGCCCATACCCCATCCTTCCACCAAGTTTGGTGAAAATAGGTTCAGTAGTATTTGCATGATCCTGCTAACAGACAAACAAACAGATGTTGGTGAATATTCCCCGATATGTGGCAGAGGTAATAATTCAAATTAAAATTTGTCACATACAAAATCATACACAGTACAATATGTAGTGAAATGCTTAGTATGACTGTCCTAAATTATAAATTACTGATATAAAAAACATTTTATAAAAACTAATAAATTAATCAAGTCAGCGCGATAACTAGGATAATTCGAGCGAGCTGTATACTACTGATTCCCAACAATAGTATAAACTGTGATGTTATTTAACAAACAAAACAATCTTCGATATGTTAAATCAATTAGAGGATTTCATTAACTTGTCTCTAGATGACCATATAATTACTTTTGTCCTATCAGGCAGTTAAAAGGACCCATTGATTAAATCTCCGACCCTGTTATAATGCTGGTCATGTTTTTTTCAGTGAATGTCCATCCAAACATTTTCATTTGTGGCATTGCGCTATTTTTTTTACTGTCTCAGCGATCCTATAATTCCACGTACATGTCCACATACACGTCATTTTCTTGGGTACACAGACATCATCCAAGCATGTGCTCCTAGTGGCCATTTCTAAATTAAGTGAATAATTTGGAACATCTAAAAGGATATATACTATATTATAATGTTACACTATATTTTAGGCGTATACTCACTATATCAGGGCCAGCTGGAGCCTCATCCATTTACCAATGTGATCACACCAAAACAATTGTCTGTGCAGGCACCAAAAACGTGCATAACACGTCTCATCACGTACCATGTGTAAACAAAAAAGCATGGTCAGAATACACTTGAGGTCTCCCAAAAAATGTCTCAGAAAAAATGCTGGGGATAAGTTTACTTCATCACTGAGGTTCATTTCATGGAAACAATAAAGAGTAATGCAATTACTGGTAGCTAGCTTGGGCTCCACAATATCGAGTCGATAAACAGCATTTCACAATGGACTTGCTCGTCTCATGTAAAAATAATACATGGTCAATATTTTATAATTTTTCCTATTTTAAGAAGGACGTAGGAACTTTGTAGTACTACAAAGTAACAACAATGACCACAGAAAGAGCGTTAATCAATTTTTATTTTTTAATTATTATTTACATATTTGATATTCTATATTAATACCGCAAGAGAAATTTGGCTCTGCATTTAACCCATCCAAAGTGAGTGCACACCCACTCTCACACACACACGGAGCACTGGGCAGGTACACTTCAGCACCCGAAGAGCAGTTGGGGTTAGGTACCTTGCTCAAGAGCACTTCAGCCATGAAGGTGGAGGGAGGGGAAGGTGCCACTCCCACTCCCGCCACCACAAGTTTTTCCAGCCGGTTCGGGAAACGAACCAGCGACCTTTCGTTCCCAAAACCTGCTTCTTTTATCATTAAGCCATAGTTTCCACCTAATCAGAGTGTATCCACCTAGTAACTGAGATGGCTTTCTAAGGTTAAAAAAACAAACCCTTTCTGATTAGAAATAACCAGCTCAATGACAGATTACTGCTGAAGCAGTAAAGCTGTAAACACTCAAAAGTATTAAATTAAAACCCACTTCAGCTTTCAATATAAAGGATATTAGCTGAGTGATGGATGAAATAAGAAACAGGACGCAGCACTATCTCTTGTGAGGAAGGAACAGCAATTTGTATTCCATTTAAGATTAAATATCTGCCTGCCTTCCTTTTCCAAACGACTTTCACGTTTGTGTGCAACACTGTGAATCCACTTGGAAGGTGAGGAGCATTTTCAAAATTCTGCTGAGCCCTTAAACATAATTACACAAAGCAAGAACAGATGAAGATGCTTACATTTCTAAACAGCAGTACAAGTCAAACAGGCTAAACATGATAAGTGTACTCTGTTCAAGGTATTCCGACGACACTAAAAACAGTTCCCTGAGAGGAAAAACGCAGCAGAAAGTAATCTGGGGCTCCAGATGACCCTTTTGAAGAGAAGCTAGTGACACAGTACTAACATTTCTTCAGTCAGGTTCCCGCGGGGACAGGAAGTCGATCTGCACATTTTTACGTCCAGGGACACGTTTATGAAACGCAGCTGTTTTCCCCACCTAAAACTGCACCATCTCCCCACCATCTGCTTTAAATACCAAACATTAGGCCAAAATCCTGCTTCACAGCCTCATCAGCTAAATCACCCTAAAGCACCCAGGGGTACACCCTGAACAGCTCGCCAGGCTGTTGCAGGGCAAAAACACATACAACTATTCATACTCACTCTCACACCTAGGGGCAATTCGAAAATGCCAATTAGCCTACTGTGCATGTTTTTGAACTGTGGGAGGAAACCGGAGTACCCAGAGGAAACCCATGCAAGCACGAGGAGAACTGTGCAAACTGCACACAGAAACACCCGAGCCCGGGAATCGAACCCAGGCCGTCTTGCTGCGAAGCGAACGTGCTAACCACTGCAGCACCATGCCACCTGTAATAGTATAGCACAATTAATATATAATATCAATTATTTTCTTTAATAAAATACACACAAGCCTCGAAAATGATGAAACTGGGAATGGACTTTTCTTAAATTCAAGTTCAGTTTATCCCGTGGGCTGCTGGGATCTTTTATGAAGTGTCAACGATCACATTTCTGGCAGAAAAGGGAAAAAGAAAAAAAACAGAAAACGCAGCATATATTATATTATACGGGCAACAATTTACAACATATGGGGAGCGAGTATGGCTGTTACATACAATACATGTGTCATTTTTTAAACTATAAAGAACATTTTATTGGTTTCTGTCTGTAACAGCACATTTTTCTTATGTGAGGTACAGAGAGGTGTTTCCATTCACACATATGAGCCTCATGTGATTCAGGGGCCGCCGGCAGTAGACTGACTCGGTTAGAACGCTTCCAAATTCAATTCTGACCCAGTCTTTCAACTATCCCAGATATCCGTCGCTAACCACACTCCTGCAGCCAGACGCTGCAGATGACTCAGTTTTGTATACCTAAGTTTTAGCATGTAATGTAAACCACTGCTAAAAGTGGCTGGGGGGTGGTAGGTGTCCCTCAAGGCTTCATTGCAGGCTGCAGTTACTGATACTAAAACATGTAGTGGGCTTCAGTTAAAAAACACTTGCTAGAGTACTAGTTTGGGGGGCCTGTACGTTTGGTTAAAATGACTGTATAATCAGATTGACTAATCTGACTGATGACCTTCTGCTCACATTCAGGGAAACCAATGACTGTAAAACACATGGTCAATTCTTCGAGTGTCAAAAATTAAGCAAGCGGAAGTCAAGTGATCCTGCTGACAATTTTAGCTCCGCCCAACCTAACAATATAAACAGGAAAGGTATTCCTTGCGCTTCATCATGCTACCCAGTTAGTTCCCTGAATTAATTTTTTCATTAAATGATACAGGGGATTTTTTAATGGCTAATATACTAAAACTTGGAATCAAGTAAACATTATATGTAATTTCATAAATTTTAAAGTTTGTTTACTTCCATATAGGCAAAAACTAAATAAACCCAGACGCTTTTATTTTGTGATTCCATGTCCCGGAAATGTTGCTGTTTATCCCAGAATGATCCGTATATATTTGTTCAGGAGATAAATCATGTTGATTTAAGCAAATGCTAAGCAGCAGTTGTTGTAGAATCGTCATAACAGTATTTTATTTAATGAAACAGATTTATGCAATGTCTTCCAAAACTTTTCAGCACATCTCCAAGGAGCAGGTTACTTGCATGCAAAAAGGGGGGGGGATCCACTTAGCAGATTTTGTGCCATTGCAATAACAAGAAACAGTGTAGACTATGAAAGCGGCTTCACTATTGGCACATGAATACTTACAGCTCTTTACATTTACACGTGAGAGCTAATTACCTTCAGCTAATAATATTTCAGCTCCTGGATAGATGCAATTAAAAGAATTCGAGAGTCACAATTTATATTACATAAATAATTTATATCACAAAGGGGGCGTGTCAAACAAAAGTACATCTACTTCACGCACTCAAGTCGGAGAAAACCCCTAGAGCCAAATCATCCTGCAATCTAAAGCGCAATAAGCTTTACCTTACTTCTACATGTGCAAATGAGCAGGAATGTCAGTGTTACTGAAACTTTTGATACATTTCGGTTGTTCTGGACTAGGAAAATTTTTAAATGACACATGATGTGTGCTGAGGAAGAAATTTCATACATGAAGTGACAAACCTAACAGGATAAGAACATACTGTCTGAGATACTCATCTGTTAACAATTCCCAGTGCTCCAGGTCTCATGCCACATTTCCTCCTGAGTCATTACAAACTTTCAGCTAGACATTTGCTCATCACATGTTTAAACTGTGCTGGAACTAATTCCTCATTCCTTACAACTCCGATCTCTTAACAAGCACTACTGTACACTTAAAAATTAAGTTTTCACTAAACTCCAGACATCACAGATCAAAGAACATCCCTTCAAGTGGGTGTGGTGGTGTTAATAAAACATCTCCTATCAGAGCCTGAGGGAATTCGACAGAGCTATGGGTCCAAAAGGATTTCTCTCGCCTTTGGAATAACATGACATTTTGCTTTGACCAAATATGGCTGGCTCTAAACAGTGGTAGGAGACAGCCTCCTGCACCTCGAAACAAACCTTGAATACAAATCTCCTAAACGGGAGAGAGTGTGGAGTACAACACACGCCAGACATAAATCCAATTCCAGTCATCGCTTTCTTGAGACTCCCTACAGCCATACTAGGGCTCTGAAAACAAGTCTAATTTGGTGTAACAGCTATGAAAGTGAAATCTATAAAAGAGTGTAACGGGTGGATATGTACTAGGACAAGGTGATACTCCCACAAAAAAAATTTAATAAAAAAAAAAGGGGGGGGGGGGGTAATTTCTGGGGTGGTGTGGTGACTTTGTGGTTAGCACATCCACTTCACAGCAAGAAGGATGTGGCTTTGGCCCCAGCCTCAGCAAGGGCATTTTTGTATTGACTTTGCATGTTATCCCTGAGCTTGCGTGGGTTTCCTTCAGGTCCTCTAGTTTCCTCCCAGAGAACAAAGACATGCACATTCGGCTTACTGGCTATTCGAAAATGCCCCTAGGTGTGAGTGAAATGATTGTGTGTGGGTTGGCCTGGCATGTTGTTCAGGGTGTAAGTGCCTTCTCCCAGAGTTGGCTGAGACAGGCTTCAGCATCCCTGCGACCCTAATAGGACTAAACAGTTTGGCAAATGATTGAACTAAATGAATGTTCATTTATAAAATCTAATCAATGCCTGTCTAGGTCAGTGACACAAATATTATAAAGAGGCAAAAAACAAACAAACAAACAAAAATTCAGTTGTTTTTCTTGACACATTAACATTCTCCAGGTTCATGCATTACTAGTTTCAGTTTTACTGCCTTCAGGGAATGGCCACACTGACTGGACCACATCCTGACAGGACTTCCAAGCCCCAGAAAAGATAGTGCTGAACAAGCAAACAGACGACATTCTATTTAAAAAGCATGCAAAGCCAAACTTATATATTGCATGCAGTATACTGAATTGCCAAAAACTGAAGTTTGACAGCTGCTTATGTGATTATGGATTCGTAAAACTTAACAACATACAAATATTTCTTTGGTAAGTTTTGTTTAATGGGCACAAATACAGTGTAAAAAACTTTAACCTTTGGTTGTTTCAGTTTATATTCACTGACAGTTTGGTGGGCTGAATAAGATGAGAACATCATTGCAACTTAAAAAAAATAAACATATTAAAACATGATGACTAATCAGAACCAGAGCTAAAGTAGTGGGTCCGGTGGTGTAGTGATTAGGGTGCTGGGCTCATGATCGAGAGGTCATGGGTTAGAATCCCTGTTAGATCAGGCTAAGGCCCCTGGGCAAGGTATTAACCACAAGTGTGCCTCTGTACACCCAGCAGTATAAATGGATACCAGTAAAAATGCTGGGAAGGTAACCTGCAATGGACTAGTGCCTCATCCAGGAGGAGTCAGACTCTTAGTTACTTCACGCTACGGAAACCGGGGATAAGCTCTGGCCTGATGAGCTAGTAGGATCGGGTGTAAAAGCCCAACAGACTTCGGCAGAGTTAAAGGAAGCCTTGATAGTCCAAAAGGCATCCATGTCACACACGTAGAGTTTGACCTCAGTGATCTAGAACAAAGGGCAGCAGGTCACCTGGTGAAGGCCATGAATAAAGAGCATGTCCTCCACTGGTGCTACACTTTTCTACTCTTGTCACAGCAGGATTCTCCTCTAGAGCCCCTCTTGAGGAGACAAAGAGAGCCTTCATTCTGCACGAGCCCACCACAATACCACACAGTGTGCCATCAATGGCAACCTTGTTGTATGCACCGCCAAGAGAGGCAGAGTGCTCACTGCTGACTAGAACAGCTTGCAACAGCAAGTTCCCATCATTTTAAATGTACTGCCACACGTGTTCATGTGTGATAATATGGGCGAAGGCAGGCGGAAATCAAGTCCACTATCCGTGCTGTACTGTATGTCATAATCGCAACATTTCAAGAAGACAATACCAGGAACGTGACAGGCTGATACCCTGGAAGTCTTTTTCAAATAACTCTGTTCGGTGTCCCATTGTTTGACGAAACACTCACTTTACTTTAGGAAGAAAGGATAGACACTCTTTCTGTGTAAGTGTGACCAGACGTACAGGAACAAGACTCAGCATTATATGCACTGATGGAACAACAGAAACATATACCAAGTGGCAGTGCATCATCATGTTCAATACACTCGCGGATCGACTCCAATTCCCCTGCAGCTTTATTGACTCGTCTGCATTATCGACCGCAGGACTCATTATTTAAGTGAAATGATCAATGCATAAAAATAGATTTGATCCGAAACCTACAACCATTAGAGTTTAAAGTACCATTAACACATTTTTTATAAAAGCATTTTTATTAGTTTTTAAAGTTAGGACACATCTTATTATTCATTAGGGAGGACAATCATAAAGTCATTACGCAGTCTCCCAGATAAGTTAAAAACTCCAGTGTGCTGCCAAGTCTTAGCTATCAAGTAGAATAAAAGTTAGCTAATGTAGTGCAATACCTTCAGCTAATATTTATGTGTATTATTAAACTAAATATGACAAAAATTAGCTTTTTTATGCTACTCATATACACTTTATATGAACAATCATGCATTCTATTTGGCTGATCTACTACTAGGATATCACCCCATATACCATGATTAGAAAAGAAACAGGAAGTGATTGCAACTCCAGTGCTAAGTAGGAAGTTACACTTAGCTGACCGCTTCTTCCTTTCAAGACTTACTCCATGAAAAAAGCAACACAATTTGAAATGGACGTATTTAATGGTAAGATTTTGTGTGTGTGTGTGTGTGTGTGTGTGTGTGTGTGTGTGTGTGTGTGTCTGTGTGTTATTTTCAAGAATACAAAACAATAAACATGACTTTTATTGGTCTTCTGCTAGCCATCATCTGATGCAACTGGAAGTGCGGCTAGCTTTTCATGCTAACTGGCTCTTCCATAAAGTATTTGCTGGTAACAAGGTAATTGTTTTTTTAATTTTCAAAAATTTGAATAAACTTTTAAAAATGTATTTCTTACAATGCAATGGATACACTAAAACAGTTATTCTACTCCCTCTGATCAGACATGACGAACTACCTATGGCTAAGTTCATATACGATCATACGTTGTGAAATAACTTATATAGTTAAGTTTATAATGCAGCACATCATATTTCTGTCCTTGTCAAGAAGTTAGCAAGCTGATGGCAAGATTTCAGCTTTGCGCTGCAATGTTATCCAATGTATTGCATAAAAAAGATATTTTTAAAGTCTGACTAGCATTTTTATTTGCTTAAAGCAGGAGGAGTTATACGGCATGCTTTCTCTTGAGTTTCTTTTGCTCGGTTTCACCAAACGTTTCCACACACCTTTATGTTCCTGAATCTATAAAAAGCGAATCAAGATTAAACCCATCCCTATGCTAAAAGTAAACACAGAGTTGGGTTACTGCCTTCATTTCTTGTTGTTTAACTCGGCTTGTCCTCAAAATACTGCTTTACTGTATCAGCAGTCAGGACTGTTTTGTAATGTCATTCATAACAACGAGTGGACACCCAGTGCAGATGTTCAGCCCACCTGCTCACAAAACACTCATTGGGGACAGAACTGAATGCACTTTCAGTCATAAAAGAAAACGGAAAGAGAATGCCTCAGGATGAACCACCCAAAGACTCTGACAATCCATCAGGATGCTGTGATGACTCCAGTGCACAGCACACTCACTGCTGAATATGGGTCATAAAGTGCACAATAAATCGCTGGGGACTATTTCTCAGTCACATCATACACTGCCTTTAACTAGCCATAGTGTACAGTGATTGCTTTAAAAAGATGAAAAACACTGATATTTAGTGCTGAATTCTGTTAGAAGTTATTAGTCAATGCATAGCATTACACTTAATAACAATCATGAGTCTTGGACTGTCACACAAAAATGTTCTCAGCATACTTTGAGTGTAATAGGAGAGCATTTAAACCTGGTAGATGAATTATTTCCTATTGGTATTTGAATGTGTAGCTTGTATTATTTGGATGCATTTTTCACCCTCAATATCACCCAAAGGATAAATTATTCCACTGCCATTTATTCCAGATGCAATGTTATTTCTCCAGATATTTGGACCACTGATGCATGTGTATTATGTGCTCAGATATTTGGCCACACTGTGCATTATTATACTCAGGTATTTGGATCAAGGAAATATTTATTATCCGTGAGCCAAATCCAAAAATCCAAGACAGTGAATACAACCTTTAAAATAAATAAATAAATGAATGAATGAATGCCCGTATGACCACATGAAACCCCACAGCCAATGGTGTATTTTAATCCTGTGTGCCTAATCTTGTTACTGAAAGTAATACAAATACATATATAAAAAAGGAGCACATAGTGAGTGCACACTATTGAAGGAGCACACAGTGAATGCACACTGCTAATACAGTACACACTCTTGCTATTGGAATCACACAATGCAAATGTAACTATTAATAGTAATTATTATAGTGTTATAATTTCTGTAAAAATTAACACATAGCTCATTTTAAATGAGTGTCTGGAGGCTGCAAAGATACATCTGGTAACCAAATTTCAGAACGATTGGTCAATCATTAGAGGCTGTAGTACTACTACGATGGACACACAGACAGATGAAACAGGCCAAGTATGGCCTAGGGGTAAAAATCACAGAGTTATTAAGAGTTCAGTGGCAGCCCGGACAAATGCATTTTTGAGTCTGTTCATCCTGCATTCTGGCACATTGTATCTATGGCCAAATGGAAGCAACTTGAACTTAAACACTGCCCAAGTCGGTCAGGATCGACTGGGTGTCTTAACGTCCCGAACCTTGTACAGGTGAATGAAGTCCTACAGAATCATACCTGCAATTTTGGTGCACACTTTAACAATACGTTATAGTACCAGAATGTGCATTAAACCACTGAGGGCAAAATTTGCAACCCCAATAGTTTCAGAGTTTAAAAAAAGTAATTCAGTGTTTCCTGTTAAAACTGAAAAAAAAGACAATTACGCAGAACTGACAAATCCAGCTAAAAAATATATACTCAAGTATTTAATCCCAGATTGTGTATTATATACTCACATATTTAATCCCAGATTGTACAACATATTCTCAGGTGTTTAATCCCAGATTGTGTATTACATACTCACATATTTAATCCCAGATTGTACAACATATTCTCAGGTGTTTAATCCCAATTGTGTATTATATACTCACATATTTAATCCCAGATTGTACAACATATTCTCAGGTGTTTAATCTCGGATTGTGTATTATATACTCACATATTTAATCCCATGTTGTACATCATATTCTCTGGTGTTTAATCTCGGATTGTGTATTATATACTCACACATTTAATCCCATGTTGTACATCATATTCTCTGGTGTTTAATCCCAGATTGTGTATCATATACTCACATATTTAATCCCATGTTGTACATCATATTCTCTGGTGTTTAATCCTGGACTGGCTTTATATTCTGACTCATTTAATCCCAGTGCTTGTATTATATAATCCAGTATTTAATTCTAGACTGCGAAGCACATACTCAGGTATTTAATCCCACATTGTGCATTATATTATCCGGTATATAATCCCAGGTTGTGCATTATACAGCATGCTCAGATATGTAAAGCCATGGTGTGTGTTATATATTCAGGTATTTACACCCTGCGGGTGCACTTTCTCTAATCTCTATCCCAACCTGTTTGACAGCTATGACACCGCCACACACACAGCCATGTGAGATCTTTGTGCTCCCTCAGGCTCGCCATAACAAATGCCATGAAATATGTTGGAGAGAGGTGAGCAAGGTGAAGGTCCGAGTCACACATGGACTTGAGCACGTAGGACAGGATGTTTTATATTGTATCTGTTACTCCTACAAACAAATCCAGCACATTTCAGTGTGAATCTGATCTCAGCTTTCAACCTGCCTATAAACCTCCGACCTGGAAACTTACTATCAATAAAGTAATAATGGAGCAGACGTGACAGAACGTGTGTGTGTGTGTGTGTGTGTGTGTGTGTGTGTGTGTGTGTTACAGGACGGCTACAAATGTTCACAAGTTCAAACTTCTGATACAAAGTTACAACCTGCAGGCCGAGACGCAAACTTCCAGAAGCTTCCATCCAAGTCTGAACAACAACAAACTAGTTTATAAACCTCACCGTACAAACATCCTCCCGAACACAAACAAAGAGAAACAGAGAAGATTAAAAATAAAACTGCTAAACTAGCCGAGGGAACTTCTCTTCCGCCCCCCCCCCACACACACACAGGTAAAGCTGGGCTTTAATAAGAAGCTACGTTAGCTAATATTTCTGTCTTTAACTAGAAGCCCAAATTATTCTCTTCTCTTACTTCTAGTCTAATTCAGAAGTACAATTTAATTATTCATTATGTTTTTTTAATCTTTCGACGTGACGCCGGATATCAAGCCATCACCCAAGGGTTGGTTTTTTTGTGAAACCGTTTAGAGAGAGAGAGAGAGAGAGAGAGAGAGAGAGAGAGAGAGAGGAACTTCCCACCCCAGACAAAGTTTCATAGGCAGAACCAAATCCGTTTTTCTTCTCCTCTCGGGTAAAGACATTCTACTCTTTAGCTCTTACCCCTTCTTCAATCAGCCTCTAGTTGTCCACCCAAGGACGGTATTACGGTATAAACAATCCCGTTCCCCCAGCAGATAAACTGATGTTCCTTGAAAATGCTGGTTAAACGTCAGTAGCTGGATTCTGGACTCGCTGCTCTGCGCCGCTGATCTGAGGCGCCGTTAGAGCTCCACCCTACAGCCGCGTCCCAAACCACACACACTCCCTTACTACACACACTACCCTGATACACACTCACTACCCTCATACACACTACCCTAATACACACTCCCTTACTACACACACTACCCTGATACACACTCACTACACTCATACACACTACCCTATTACACACTCCCTTACTACACACACTACCCTGATACACACTCACTACCCTCATACACACTACCCTAATACACACTCCCTTACCAT
>JAQMYF010000026.1:31923101-31943915 GCA_030014195.1 Neosilurus mollespiculum | reverse complement strand
AAATGAAATATAATGCAAATATACAGGCAATATAATGAAATATAATGTAATGCAGTGGCGATATTTCAAGTAATTGTCTGTAAAGTGTAAAGTGTCTATGTGCAAAGTGAGGTGAACACTGATTGGTCATGGCTACGAGATGCACCCTATGTACTAATTGAGAAACACTGTGACAAGACATGATCTTTTTCAGAGTCTTTATAATTCTTTAATCAGTACGTGAAACTTGTGATCGCTACAGTGTAGAACTAAAATGGGCACAAAGCATCTGGAATATGCACTCTTCAGGCTGGGTACAAGTGTACACTTAGACGTATCTGTAGTTTAACAGATTTTCATAACTATAATTAGTGATTCAGGGTAGATAGCCAGTATGGAACTTAAATTTTTGTCAGTGAATAAACAAACAAATAAATAAATTAACTTCATTTAAGACACAAAATATAGGAGGGGCTTAATATAAAGTCTCTCTTAAAGGTACAGTGCGTAACATTTTGGAAAGTCTATTAGCTGAAATTAAGTTTATCAATAAATTTATCAAAAAGTTTTTAGTCTATGATCATTAAAAGAAAGTCATGAAGTTTCCGGAGCCTTACAATAAGTTCTTTATATCTATACGGGAAGCAGGTCCCCACTCATGGAGGCCGCCATCTTGCACCGCCATGTTTATACAGTAGCCCAGAACCATACAGGCTACGAAGGGGAGGGGTCAGGAATGAAATATCCACTTGGTTGCAAGTTGGAACCTCACACCACTCAATGCTGCTAGACAATGCTACATTTTACACACTGTACCTTTAATGTATACAAAATCTACACTCATCTTTAACTTGTCTTTTTAACTGAAAAAAACCAATTTTATTGCGATTTAATATCTAACAGCATGGTCTTTAAGGATTCATTTGGAACCTGGAAGTTAGTCATGAACTCAGTGTATCTTTGTTCACAACATCTTCAAGTTATGGCAGACATCTATGGCATCACAGACCCGCACTCACAAATAAACAGGTGTAGACAAGTAAGCTAAGCCTTTCTGCAGACTTGACCTTGCACTCACACTCACCTGTTTGACAGCCATCAGTGTTCCGGTGCCAACATCCTGGGCCTGGTAGCAGGAGGAGAATGCTCCTAGGCCGATCTGCTGGCCCTTCAGCCACTCTGCACTCTCCCGGTAGGGCTGTTTTGCTTTGGTATGACCAGGAAGTGTCTCTGGCGTCTGAGTATGAACAGGAAAGGGTACAATGTCTTTAATTTTGGTTTACTGAAACATCTGAATGTCAGCTACCCAAATAAAAGAAAACAGTATTTCAGTGTAGACCAAGCAGAAAAAGTGCTAAATGAAAAATTCAACACCATCATCTACACTCACATCCACCTGTATGATGATGACATCCTCCTCTTTTTCCACCTGCAGCTGTGGGATGATGGGTAGGGCATCTTGGGACGCTGACATTGCCATGATGACGGCTAGCGCCTCCTCTTCTTCGGCTTCCATTTTCTCCTTGCACTTCTGGTTCTGTGTAACATCCTGGCTATATGCATCATCTGAACCAGCCCGCTCTGGTGATAACACTGCTACCTCTGACTGGAACGTCACTGTGCTGTCCACCTCTGGCATGGATGCCTCCAGAAGATCCTCCATGCTGGAGTTGAGCTCTGCTGAAGCGTCCAGGCCATGAATCTTATCGTCCACAGGAGTGAAGACTGCATCATCGCTAGGGACAAACACAGAGCTGGGATTGCACATTGCACCTTCCCCTGGAGAAATGTCCTGAAGATCAAGATTCATATTGCTCTTGGGACCTAAGCACTGAGCTTTAGTTGCATTGGACGAGGTGGAAGGAGAGAGAGAGGCCCGTGAGGGTTTGGGACGTAGGATTTGGCAGGAAGGCAGAGGCTTGTTTTGGGAAAATGCAGGGGAAGGCAGCTTTTCAGGGTCTTTACTGTTCTCTCCTCCACTAGAACCCTTAGGAATGGGGAATTTATGTTGGGCACCAGGGGAACAGTTAGTGAGCTTTCCAGAGACAAATCCTTGTGGTCGGGCTTGAAAGGTAGAAGGAGAGGGCAGTGGGGGTGGCTGACTGGAGGAGGGCGAATGTGAATTAAGACACTGGTTTAGGGGTCTAATGGTGCCACGCTGATGAACTGGGGGTTTTGGGGAGTCACTAAGTCCAGTGGTGATACACGCCAACCTGTCTGACATATCGTCTATAGTTTTGCCACTGGCCGATCCACATCGAGTTACTTTACCACAGGGCTTTTCCTGCAGGCAGTGTGTGGGTGAGTTCCTCTCAGTGGAAATGGGTGAGTTGTTAGGAGCTGCGGGATCCAGAAAGGCATCACAGTGCGATCCAGTGCCTCCCTGCACATCCTCAAAGCCAAGATGCACGGCATCCAGGATGTCCATCTCCTCTGCAATGGCCAGCAGGCGCCGGCGCATGCGGGCATAATGGGTGGAGCTTGTGACACTCAGCATATCCAGCAGTTTGACAAAGACATGAGGCACACGGGCCACCATACGGGCGGCGCTCAGGAACACGCGGCGAGACAGCTTCCCTACCATGGAGTGCGAGTTATCGATGGACTGCAACGCAAAGCTCAGCAGACGCAGCAGTTTCTGGTACCTGGAATTAAGAGAATACCACAAATACAACTACAAAAAAATACGACAATTAAAAAATACTTCAACTATTTTCTATATATCCTAAGATATAAATCAGCAGACTACTGGGCTGTGAGTAATTTAGTTATTCAAGTTTAGATGCAACAGTCCTGTACCTCTCCACCTGATTCTGGGGATGTCCACAATCTGTGGCTGTGACGATATGGGGGTAAAACTCAGCTGGAAACTCCAACAGCAACCTGTCGATCAAACACAAGCGGCCTAGAAGAGCCTGCCAATTATTCGCCTCTGTCTGGGAACCCAGGATGCAGTTCAGCACATAGTCCACTCCACCTATACCAATAGATCCTAACACACACACACACACACACACACACACACACACACACACACACACACACACACACACTTACATGATAACCTGCTGGATGCTCAAAGTAAGAAGAAAAAAAAAAAGTAAAGCGGTTTTAAGAAAATGAGTTTAATTCACACCTGCTTTGAGAATCTCTCTACCAACAGCAAGCTCTCCAACCTGGCCTTTACAGAGCTCCAACAGCGTGGACACAGATAGCTGGCTGGTACGGCTATAAACAAACAAAATCACATCTTTACATCTCAAGCTCCAGCACTCAGAATTGTAAAATTTAACAATATTAAATATCTAGCATGCATTTTCTCTTTTAATTGCAGCAAACTATTTTGAGTGCTTTTACAAGGGCTCATCATTAGGTGGCAGTAAACCTATTTTAATCTGAAATTTCTACTTCAGATTTGAGGACGTGCAGCACCTGTTGGCGTCGGCACACTTAACCAAGATGGTCTCGACCACGGGCCGGAGCAGCTGCTGCAGGCGACTGCGCTCCGACAGACTGTGGCATGGCGTGTAGACCAGCATGGCCCGCAGGGTTTTCTGGGCAAGGGGAAAAAAAACCCCCCACAAAATAAGAATCCCAAATATTCACAAAGCATCAAAACATCCCAGGCTGCATGCCAGTCTAAACATACCCCAGACTAGCCTCGTTAAATGCTATCTTGTATTACATTAATAAACAAGATCACATGTGTGCAAGCACGCAGCTTTTAAACTCTGAGCAGTTATTAGTCAATTAAACAGCAGGTCTAGCTGAGTAAGTACCTTTACATAGAAGAAGGTATTTAATACCGGATCACAGGGCTAAACAGAGAGCCATGAACTGTTGACCTTGAACATTATGGCCTGACTATTCTTGTGAGAACAAGGATGCCATGATCAGTAGCAAAGAACTTGACATGTTCACAGAGTAGTGTGCTCAGCATATGCGTGTTTGTTTAAGTGTGTGAGAAACAGTTCACCCTGACCCTGACTAGTAGAGAAGACCAGGGAGTGGTGACTGATAGTACATTGTACTGGAGTGTTGCCCAGCACTGATAAGCTCTGCATGTACTCTCCTTCTCACTCCAGCAACATGCACACACATACACGCCTACACCTTTCCCTGAATTAAAAAAAAAAAACAAAAAAAGACAGAATATAAACCTGGAGAAAATCACGCATACTCAAACACACTTAACGGCCTACAGGTCCTCTCTTTCTACTGCGGTAATTCATCTCGCGATGCATTTGTCCATACAGACATCTCTGCAGAATAATAATAATAATAATAATAATAATAATAATCTATGCCAAAGTATAAAGCTTTGATACGAATACTGGCCTTGCCTTCCAGAAAAGTGCGCTTGGTATTTTTAGTCCATAAGCACCAACCCCCTTTTTCGCTTTGTTTAAAGAATACAGTGAAAAATCCAACAACGCTAAATATTCTGGAAATCCCCCAAGAGGACAAAACCTTTCTTGTTTACAGAAAAACGCTGGAGCGAAGAGCCTCAGGGAAAATGTCAAACACCAAGAAGTATTCCATGAAAACAGTCACCAGTAGCTATTGTTCTTTAAAAAAAGCAGAAATAAGTTAATAGTTAAGAGTGGGGGGGAAATAAAACGGAAACCTTTACTTTAAGCCCCAGCCTGAAGTTCTCTTCTGTTTTGCAGTGTTCCTGGTTTCGAATGAACTTTAGAACTAGCCAGCATGGTTTGTTGTAATATTGAACTTTGGCACTGCTCAAATAACCACAAATAAATAAGAGTCAAACTAAACAAACCAAAAAATAAAAATAAAAATCTGGATGTCATAAATAAGAATCTCTGAAATATGGCCACTATTCGAAAGAGTAAATAAACTTGACATTCCAGCAACCTTGAATTAAACCGCCATAATTCTCAAGAGGATGATTTTAGGTGAGCTATGATCTTAAGAGTTGAAGATGATGAGCACATCTTCAGTCTGGGGGTCAAACTGGAGCTAAAAAAGAAAAAACCCCAGCAAAAGTAACCTTGTTTAATTCTGAACCCACAAACGTCTTTATACCAGTTACTCCAGTTCTCTCTAATTGTCCCTAATCAGATTACGATTTAAGGAAGACATCAGATAACATCCTAGATTGATATTGTGTAATTTCCTGCAACTTGGTAGAAGGCCTGGCGCCTGTGTAGTCACGAGAGCACACAAATTACAACCCTTGTGACCTGATCATAAGATAGATACAGACGCCTGGTGCATGTGATGAGTAGAAGTGTAACAGTTAAGACAATCTCAAAATTGTCAAATGGGTGCTGAAGTTGCGTCTCATAAACATAAGGCCAAGAAAGTGCTGAGAGTGAGCAGGATGTAAATGAGACACATGAGGAATAATCCACTTTGGTCTGAATTACTGAGCTACTGCTTAAGAGATGATCACACGAGAGGTGCAATAGAAAATTGACCAATGCGATTAGATTTTTTTGCAATTTTTTTTGGTGAATTTTGAAATTTGTGTCAAGATGTTTTGTGACTCAACATGCAAACGAATATTTTGCTTAAATATGTTTATTGTGCAAAAATCACGAGAAGGTTGTGGGACCATTTTTGCGATTGATTTGTGAGAAATTTGCTACTGGTTTGCGCCTGTTTGGCGAAAAAGAGAGAATCGTAAATCAGTCGCATTTTGTTTGCTTTTTATTTGTGTGTCATTGGCATGAACACATTGCGAGTTAAATTCAAATGATGACAAAATGCACCAAATATGGTGAATGCCAGCAAGTCTAAAACCTTCCGCATGGAAATCCCCAACTTGTCGCTTTTCCTGGCAAGCGAATAATGAATAATTTGTGAGCAAAACTACAACTTTGTGACCTTCTCACGACATGTGCAGACTGTGTGAGAAGACTCTGAGACTATTCAGCATCAGAGCTTCATTTTGCGACATTCGCGGAAATTTTAAAAAATGCGACCAAAATACGATGCCGTGAATGTCGTGCGACAAATTTGAGAATGAAAAGCTGTGAATTGCCATTTGCGTCTGTTGCTTTTCTATCGCATGTCTAGTGTGATCACCCCCTTAGCACTCAAACATGAGTGAGATGACAACAGAACATAAGAAACAACCTTATGAAAACTTACCAGTGCAGCCACGTAGACTTTATAGACAGGGTCTGCACACACCATAGACAGAACACTGCAGCATGATTCCACCACCACTTCCCCTGAGATTTCGCTTCCTGCTGCTCCAATACCCACGCCTGCTCCTGCTGCTGCACTCGCCATTGAGTGCTCACCATTGGCCAACAGCAGAGCGCCACTCACGTCATGCGACAGTCTCCGCAGTGCCATTTCTCTAATATTCCAGTTCCGGGAGAACAGACAGCCTACCAGCTCAATACCAAATACCTGACAAGAGAGACAGGGAAATCAGTACTGATGAACATGATGATACCAATAACAACAATTATATCCATTACTTTCAATTACAATTTTGGGGAATAAAACCATTAAAGAGATCAATGTGTTACAAAAACTGATGCTCGAACGTGTAAAAACAAACAAACAAACAAACAAAAAAACTAAACCCCACAATATTTAACAATAGATTAACTTGTCAATAAAAAGGGAAATTATGTCATAAATTTGTTGAGAAAGCCAGTCTAACAACTGTTCATTAATGACTACAAAAATCCATAACGTTTACATAAATCTTTTTTCAAGCAATGGTGGATATCTTTGTAATGTTCTGCAGGACTCAAACTGTAGCTACGCCTTCCTACGTCTCACCTTTATCCAAGGTTCAGCCAGTTCCTTGTACGTCTGAGGGATTTGCTGCACTCCGTAATGGGGGAGTGAAAAGTCTCCCTCGTTAGCTGCCCTCTGACCTTCAGCATGGGAGGACGAGGAAGCGGTGGATGACGATACCAGGCTCTGAGAGCGACTTATTGAGCTTTCCACTGTGGATGCTGGGTCGTGACTAGACACAAACATACACATAATGAATGACAGATAATGGCTCTATTATAATGCCTTTATAATAAACTCATTTGTGCAAGAATATTCCAGCACTATTTTACTTCACACACAAAGTTTACCGAAAAACAAAAAGCGATTTCCCTAACAGCATTTCAACTTAGCCTTGATGGCTAAGCATGAGCACAGGTTGATGTATGGAATATTAGAAACCATCAACCTGGTAAACAGACATTTATACTGTAAATTAGAATAATTGTGTTTTGAAAAGAAAACCAACAGGCTATGGTTTCACAGCTTTTTGTGTGGAGAGGATCCCACGTCGGGGCCATATTCATATCCTGAGGGTGGGGGGTAGTGGGGCGACACTGTGAAAGTAACTAGCTGCTAGCATTTCAGCCCTGGGCAGACACACAAAACACAAGTGGAGCCGTACTGTCTAGCTCACCTAACCGCTGAGAGAAGATCCAGCAGAGAGAAATCCAACCTGCAGATGCACCAACACATGCATCACATGCATACCAACAACACTGTCCCACCATGTCGCTATTAAACAGGGTTGCTGAGATGAAGTCAATCCAAATCATTGCTCATACAAAATTTACACTATCCCATCCTTTCCAGCACTTTATATCTCGCACACACAGGTTTGTGAGCCACTGCATCCCACTGGCTGATCTGGGAAGTGCCAGGGTTCCAGAGGTATAATTTGGGCCTGTTGACAGTAGCATTCTTGGGCCCCTGCTGAGGTCTGGGCCGATGTGTATATATTAGGACTGATGTGAGTGCCTTGGCATACTGCTCCAACCCAAAGTAGGAAAAGGGTCCATCAAAGCTTTCCGCCTGCTTGTTTTTGCACATGCTCTTCACATTTTCTTCCTGTCTAACTTAGGCTCTACGCTGTGCTGCTCAGCGCAGCGGACACTCCTTCCTCACTTCCTGAACCTCATCTGATTGTCTTATCACCGAGCGTCCCCGCAGGCTTCCCTACCCTTTCACCTCAGCCATATGCAGGTGCTTCCTGTACAGACTTGGAAACACTGACGCCCGGGACGATGTCAGGAACTGAACAATAGCTCATATTCCCGGTATCCCCTTTCGAAGAGGCTATATTAAAGGAATTATTCATCATTCATGACTATACTGGGTTATAAGATTTCACGCGGCCTCTTGAGAACTGTGTTAATAAACCTCTCTCTTTAAAGCAAAGAACAATGTGGCTCTGCTGTGTATAGAGAGTTGAAATGGCAAAAGTCTTCTCACCTGTAAAAATCATGCGACTTCCATTTCGCCCTACACAGAGGACAAATCAGGGGTTCATGGTTTCTCCGGCATTCTTCTGCCCCTATAAAACAAAAGATGACAGATGAGCTTAATAAGAGCTTGTGAGTGGATAAATAGTGGACGGCTACAAATAGACAGTTACTTTAAAAGACCATTCCTTAATATAGCTCTTAGTTATTGCTGGTATTATTTTACACAACCCTGAACTATAATGGAGTGATTGTGATAACTGTTTATACTTCATGATTGCATGAATATCTGCAAGGGGAATTATAAGCTAACGATCTTGGCGTAGAGGTTCCTGCTTTCTCCCCCTCATGAAAAATATTTTCCACATTGTCTTTTACTTTTCAGCCCTTCTATTTTTAATTCCTTCATTTCTTTTTTAAAGGTCACACAAGGTGTGTGTGCAGATTTCTACTCACATATGGACATGCAGTGGTGGTGCAGTTTATTCCTGCAGCCTTCTTCACACACGGTCAGACTCTCCTCATCCAGCATGTCCAGCAGACAGATTGGACACATCTGCTCTTCCTCATCCTTCATACTGCAGACGGGACACCCACACCCACACTGAGCAATCCTTTACCACACTGGCCTTTTCTTACACAGATACTTCTTACATGAAATTGCAATTTTGAAACAAGATCTCACAATGGTGGATGTGATTTAGCCTAGATGTCTATGTTTAAAAACTTGCAGAACTCACACAGTAACAAGGGATGTCTATTGTCTCGAACCGACCTAAAAGGCCCCAAGTATTCGATTTTTATTTCCCAAGGAGAAATTATTCCCATACCCTTTAGGGCTGATGAAGAATAATAACACAATGATATAAAATAAATACCCATTCAGCTTTTAATTATAAAGAGAACACTCAGAGGACTTTACCACTGCAATATCTATAAAAATACACAAATATTTTTTAATTAATACAATTATTTGCTGAACCGCTTTATCCTACTAGGGCTGCGGCAAGGCTGGAGTCTCTCACTATCCGACTCTGGACAAAGACAGGGTTCACCAGTCCATCGCACTCACATTCACACCTAGGGGCAATTTGGACGACCGTTGGACAACCAATGTCTTTGGATTGTGGGACCCTAATGTGCATGTCTTTAGACCGTGGGAGGAAACTGAAGCACCTAAAAGAAACCCAAGCAAGCACGGGGCGAACATACAAACTCCTCATGGAACACCCTCACCAAGCCTGGGACTCAAACCCAGGATCTTCTTGATGTGAGGAGAACATGCCAACCACTACACGGCTGTGCCACTCATATTTCCAATATCCGCACAACAAAATATTACACTTCTGATATGTGTATGTATATAGTACATATATACTCATAATTGTAAACAAATAAGCATGTGAAGCTCAGAGAGCACCTGCTGGCACTTTTGAGGTCACACCGGAACTGACCTGCTCTCATTGCTGGAAGGTGAGGAGTTGGAGGTGGAAGTAGTATGAGAGTTGGACATGCGCAACACAAACTTCTGGATGGTGCTGCGAGACGGCGCTTTGATTCGAGAGCTCCGCCGATTGTGGTACTTCTGGAATAAGCTCTCCACCTAGACATGGACAATACAGAGGCAAGTGAATTTAGAGCAACGCTTTATGGGAGATTTTTTTTCCCTAAAATGTGCTTCTCTATTTTACCTCAAAGTTCTTAAGGGTCTTTCTCCAAAGCAAAGGGTCGGATGACTCCAGCTGGAAGACTCGCAGCATGACAAAAAGCACATGGATGCAAAAGGCCCCTCGACCGCAGCTGCACGTCTGATAAGCAAACGGCAAGAGTTGTGTTTTGGTTAGACCGTAACAGACTGAAAAATGGTTGCTTAAATGAATCAGGTTAAAATACTTGCTTCTCAGTTTTGATTCAAGATTGACGAGATGGCAGTGTTTACCTGAGGTCCAATGAACACACGATATTTGTTGTCAGGGCTGTCTCCTCCAATCAGGAAGGAGTTAGGTCCAATTTGCTGGAGAAGGTAGAGACGAGCCCTCATGACCTTGTTGACCCTGCGACTGGTCTCTTCAGGACTGTAAGGTGAGAAGCCGTCAGGTGATGGTGCTCGTCGAGGTGGTGTTACCCTGCCGCTCAGAAACTAGACAAAGCCAAAAGGTGTGCACATTAGAAACAACACAACACACTAACCATTATTCTTACCTTTGTAAAACTTACTGATTGTGGTAGTAGCTATAAACCATTATAAAATTTCAAATAAAACTATCATAAATAGCAGCCTGTGTAACAAGAACCACAATACATGAAAAACAACAAATTCAAAACAGTAAAAAGTATAATAGTGTTGTGTAATAGAGTGCAGAAGTAAACCTTACCGGAACCGGGGATGCCCGCTTCCTACGGATGCCGGGGGACTCGGGTTTCCCAGCCGTCTTGGTGGATGAGGAAGAAGAGGAAATGGAGGATGAGGAGGGTCCAGGGGAGGGGCTACGACGACCTCTGCTTTGAGAGGAAGAGGAGCTTGCGCTGTCGCTGCCTGCCTCGAGCCCTGGCCGTGCAGCTTCACTGCTGTCTGGCCGCAGAGGAATGGGCTTCACAACCTGGCCGTAAATGCAGTACACACCATTACTACAGCATACAGCTGCTTCTAAAAATTCCTCAGCTTCACACAGGCAGGTTAAAGATGAGAAATAATGAAGGCGTAAAAAGTATAGTGTATGTGGCTACAAGAGGTAGAAATATAGCAGTGAACGTGTGTGTGACTGACCACTGGGCCTCTCTTGTTCCTCCTTTCCAACCACTCATGTTTCCAAGTGGGCATGCAGGTGGCCTTGAGCTTCTCCCGGATCATACGTTCCTCAGGCCGATCCTCCATCTTTGGCAGCCCACGCAGCGTCTCCTTGCTCTCCATGTCACGGCTAAATACAGAGAAACAAATAAGAAGCAATGTTACTCTCATGAAACTGATTTATACATTTAAGCCTTAATAATCCCCTTAAAGTCCAAACCAAGATTTAGGTTTGTGTGATGTTTATGAAATCCACCACCATCAGGATCTTCAGTACATAACAAATGAAGCATGCTAAAGGCCACCAAGGCATGTGATGTGGATGAGAGAGCTGACTAAGCAGAGCAAATGGAGTTTCCACTCTCTCTCTCTCTCTCTCTCTCTCTCTCTCTCAGTTGGGGATCTTCAGAACAAACAGCCTGCCTCGTAGCAGAGGATGTTATGATAAGGAGCCCCGGTAGTCTGAGCCCATAACACTTACTGCTTTGTGAAAGAGTTCTTTTTAGGAACTCACACTCTAAGTGCTTTTAAAAGACATCAGACAAAATCTGTTAGAGAAAGCCTAAAGTCTCTGGCCAACCCGCCACTGAGGTGTTGAAGCCAGTATAGCTTTTTCTACCCATCCAACCTGGGTAAGAACAGACCTGTGGGACAGTGCGGTTAGTGTTTCTGCAGCTTTGGCTAGCCATCCCTTGACACTTGTCCTAAAACAGACCGTATCACTTTCACAGATTTAAATAGTGCAAGAATTGTCAGAAAGTCCATTATTAGGACCTTGGCTTTATATATATATATATATAGATAGATAGATAGATAGATATATACCAATATACATTGAGCAAATACAAACATGGGTATTTAGAATGTAAAAATTGAAAAAAGTAAATAAATCATGCCAGAAATTACTAAAAGATAATCCAAATTGCAGGAGCCAAGTCTCATTAAATCAATTATATCTGACGATGTGGTGGTGGAAATCCCCGGGCCAGCCTTCCATGTCAGCTTAATGAGAAGGAGAGAGTAGATATAAAGAAAGCCCGTACCACCACTTTGGCTCCAAATGCCCACATGTGGGAGGGTGGTCAGAACAAGGGAAGGGCAGCTGTGGCCAACTTTCATCTTTAATTAAGAGCAGAATCGATGGTACGCACCCTTTCGGCCCTTTTCAATTACTCAATAAGGGGTGGTGTAACAATAACAAACCAAAGAACAGGAAAGCCAGACTTCCTTTGCAGAACCCAGCCTTGTTCGAAGCAAACGGCGCATCGAAGAGGAAGTGCACTGTAGTCCTGACAACTGCAAAAACATTTACAGTTTAAGAGGAATTGCGTTTTGTCTGCACCAAAAGTCTGCACCAAACACCTTCTGGTACAGCTAGAGGTAACTACAGTACTCGGAGTGCAAACAAACAAGTAAGAGGCACGTAGCACTCCCACTCCCACGAGGAGAGAACTGAACTCCCTGGAGCCCAACTCAAGCACAACGAAACCAGATAGCAGGAGTTTACCATCTCTGCTCTGAAAGAAAATGTTGGTGGTGACCAGCCCTCGCCTCTCGGATAACAGCTATCCCACAGTGCCATGAGCCAGGAACAAAGAGGCATTGTGGGATACGCAGGTGGGACGTAGAAGAGCCATAGGCTGAGAATCCATTTCAAGCTTCCACATAAACCAGGACTGTGCCTCACACACACACACACGCGAGCACGTTCAAACACATGGACAACCTAAAATGCAGACATATTACTGCATATACCCCATGACATACGTGCATGCGCACACACACTGCAGTGCACACACCCTTTCTCATGAACTAAACACGTCCCAGCTCTCAAGTTACTGCATGGACAATCAGTGGCTCTCTGCTGGAGGGGATAGTGGAGTCAATGCCCTGCACATAATAGCAGGAGCTACTTGTTCTTAGAAGAACTTAACAGTCCCACACACTCAACCCACAGCCCTTAAATAAAAGCTAAAATATAGACAAAAGCACAGCCAAATAAAAAAACAATATGGCTCAACAAAGAAACAAGAAACCACTATGAAAATCAGAGAATATAACCTATTAAACACACACACAATCTGCTCGAGTCCTAAAAGTGGTCAAGACAAAGGCAGCAGGTGTTTTGTGAAATCATAGCCAACAGCACTGTGCGTCAAAGCTGATGTCCTTTCCAAATATGAGGAAACAGATCACACTCGGAAAAGTACTCATGCACTTGACCTGCTCTGATTAAGGAAAATAATATTGTGCCGTTTATGTTAAGTTAAAAAAAAACAAAAAACAAACAAACAAACAAACAAACAAAAAAAAAACAACAGTTGTGCAAGAACTGGTTGAATTTGAGAAGAAACTTATTTAGTTCATCAGAAAAGGAAACAAACTGAAAATGATGCCTAAAAATTCTTAAACAACAACAACATAATTATTATTATTCATATCCCAAATGTGCCTGAAGTTTCCTTTAAAGTTAGCACTGGGATAACTAGGCCTAAATAACACATCACGCTAAATGATACCTTCTCAGACAACAGGTACGTTCTGTAGTTTGGGAAAACAAATTTATACAGCATGTACCCTGCACAAAATGGTGGCAAGGCTAACTTATTTGCTACATCCCCAACTGCTACCCTACTATACTAAATAGCATCTGAAAAAATTGTAAGCATTGCTACTTTATATCAATATTATAAAACTACTATAAAATTATAGTAAATCACTAGTCAGACATATTGATGCGGTACACACTATGTGGTTTGAATTTGATGATGTTTTCCAACACACTGAACGATTCATAGTTGACTCCTTGATAGTACCTCCATCATACAGAAATAGCTCTTTAAGAGATACATTTTAAAAGATTCAGACAAAATCAGACATCTTGCCAACTTCAAATCTCGAACCATTACCCTGTTGACCCCTCCTATCCCAAACTACAGAGACCCCTTTTTAGCCAACTTAACAAAATTGCAATTTCCCAGCTCTTTAATTCTAAACTTCAAAGGAGGATAGAGTACCAAAACATAGTTAGCCACCTGGGGCACACTTGAGGGTGTTTAAAATGCTTAGAGCCATTTTTCCCTGTAAGGTTCGTGAAACTTTAAGGCTATCCTCAAATATCTGTTGCAGGGATTGTTTAAATGGACGGACCTTTTATTCAAATGTGTTTTTACTTTGGTGGGAAAACCTGGAATTCAGAGAAAAAAAAAAAAGTCCAAAATGGGTCACGAACAAAAAAGGGGTCAGTCTGGGGCCCCCTTTTTTTCCCAACTTTCAAAAAGGTAGTTAAAAACTGCTAAGTACATATGAAATCATAGATGTTACAGTAAAATAAAACAACTGGGATCTCTAATATTTTACCATGCACTTGCAATACATATCCACTTATGCTAAACTAATGTGCATTTGAATGCTAGCTAGAGAGCCATAATTCAATGTAAACAACATTTGCTTGCAGCAAGCTGGTCTATGTCCTGAATGCTTATTAATGAGTTTGATACAGAAGCCTGTAGTCTAAGGCGTCAAAAACTTTATACCGATTAACAGTTCAGTGCCAGCTTGCACTATAAATCAGCAAACAGGTGGTGGTGTGGGCAGCTGCTGCTGAGATACCGATTAAATTGATATTTAGATGAGTACCTTGTGCCTGCTTCACTAACCCACTGAGATATAAACATTTCCAAGAACCGACGATGACAACACTGAAAACATCCCTATGCAGGAACATCCCTTGGGATATCAAACTGCTGATACAGATGCCATGCAGAAAGCACTGAGCAAGCTTTGAACTTCAAAATTGGAGGCGATGTATAAGCATAAGAGATATGGCCCTGGGCTTTCTAATTAGTTCAAAGCCATTCAGTATTGACCTGTACTGACAAGGTCAGCAAATAGCTTTCGAAAGCTTTCTAGCTCCTTGCTATGAGGCTTGCAGAGTGAGCGCTACAAACGGACAGCTAAGATTTGTAACATATTAAGTTTTCTCTTTTCAAAAATAAATCCAGTAAAAATGGAGTCAGTAGATCAGACAGCCTGATGTCAATTATTTATTCTGTTCAGCTCCATAATCTGTTGCATCAGATGCACCACTGAATGGAACCGACTTTTAAACACAAGGCTGTCTTTATTTAGAGAACAGAAACCTTGAAGCTAGAACAGTGAGAATCCGTCTACTCAAAAACTGGACAAAGAGAAATAAAATTACTTCCGAGTATGATACAGACCATCACAGAGAAGTGTGTAGCAGTACAAAGGTTAGTGTATGAACAACACACACTTCCGCTCCTCGTCGTTTACCAAGTAAGCATTGAAGGAAGTCAGAGGTACTGACCCTATACAGCAAGCGTGCGCACATCGCACGATGCACACTGTCCAATATAACAGCCTGAGAGGTTTCACCTTCCATCAGCTGTTACTAAACAACAGCACAAACTGGGACTCCTCCAACGTGTTTTGAAAGATGCATATTTGTCAGTTTTTTAAACTGTACACCATTAGACTGCCAACGGGTATAAAAGCCATGGCAGCATTAGTAGGACAAGCCCAGTTGAGGACTTATGTATAAATGGCCACTATGGCAGTTAAACAAATGTGAAAAAAATTCACAGTGTGAAATTTTACCATAATGTAAACTGCTATGTAGAATGGTTTGGTACCTTGTGTTGTCAGGAATAAGAGGAAACATTAAACAGATTATTAAACAAAATAGTGCTTCATTAATTACTTCCTGGGGGCAACTATGGACTAATGGTTAGATAAGCGGGTTTGGGACCGAAAGGTTGCTGGTTCGATTCCCGAACCACAAGGAAAAATGTGTGGCAGTGGGGGAGTGAGTAGCACCTTCCCTTCCTCCACCTCCATTGCTGAAGTGCCCATGAGTAAGGCACCTAACACCCAACTGCTCTCCAAGCGCCGCAATGTGTGGTAACTCAGAGTGTGTGTGCTCACTGTTTACGTTAAATAGGTTAAATGTAGAAGCCAAATTTCCCCTTGTAGGATTAATACAGTATATCAAAAATAAATAAATAAACAAAAATAAAAAGTATTTGGCCAGGATACTGAGGATTCTTGCAATATCTCACTGTATTATAAAATTCAGCACAATATTGTGTTTATATTGCTATATCCCATAATATCCCACGTATCTAATAACAATAATAATAATGATAATAATAATGATGATGATGCAGTGGTGGCCCGGTGGTTGGGTGCTGGATTACTCATCCCAAGGTTGGGGGTTCAAGCCCCACTATCAGCACCACAATGCAGCCATGTCTCTCACTGCCCATGGTGAGAGGCATGTAAATGAACCATTGCTGATTTTCGTCAAGAGTAGGCTACATTGCCATCAGTGTGTTTCTGCCTAGCGATGGCCTGGTGAGCTGTCAAGGGTGTACTCTGCCCTCACCCAGAGTTGGCTGAGATGGGCGCCAGTCTCCCTGTGACCCTAATTAGGACTAAGTGCTTCAGAAAATGAATGAATAATAATAATATTATTATAATAAGGTTGGTTAAATTAAAAGGCACTCTTTTTATTTATTTAGAAATCACAAAAAAAAACCCAGAAGAATTCATGAAGGTTTAACTATTTTATTTATTTATTTATTTATTTATTAAGCTTTTTTGCCATTTGTGTGTATCCACCATGTGATGGGTGCCTACTGAAATGGTGAAGGTTTACCTCACAAGTATCAAAGGCTAAATAATTTTGGATGCATCCTGCCTCCAGGCTCTAAAAGGCTTCACATGATGGTAGAACTCTGCAAATAGCTTTTATTTTTGGAGGCAATCCGAGACTTGCACTTATTATAAATAATTCTCCATTTAGTCATGCTCCCTGCTTGATGCTCTGTAGCTTCTTGTATACTTTTGTCACTGTAGCTCCATTTGCCCGCATCAGAGATATAAATTATAACAATTCTGGAAGCCTATGCAAGAGTTTAAAGCTTGGAATAAAACCCAGCATAAACACAAGAACTGAAATTCCCAAATAGAAAATCCTGCAGCTGTGGTGCTGGCTGATGCAGGTGCAGACAGTGGAAGATCAGTGATGCATGTAGTATAGTCTGTGTGTCCCAGTGCTCCAGCTCTGGTATGTGGCTGGAATGCGGAGAAATTCCTCCTCGCTAACTGATGCAGTGTGCAACACACTGCCCCCACCAGAGCAGCGTGACCCTCGCCATCGCCATACCAGCCTCTCTCAGCGAGGGGCAACTCTACTAACCTTTAAACCTCCTAGCTTCTTCCTTTGCCTCTAAAGCAGGTCACTTTATGTTAGTAAGTAAGACTACAGAATACAGACCTGAGGCAAGAACAAAAGAACTTACTATTTGCTGTGGAGGTTCACAAACCTTGACATGCATTCTACTACTACTACAAAAGATAAGAAAAAGTGAGGAGACCAACTCATAAGGTTATAAGTATGTGGTCTTACAGATAACTTGTAGTTCATTTAGAGTGCTACTTCACCACAAACACACACACACACACACACACACACAGTCCCAGAGTCAGGGCAATTCAGCTAAGAGGGCTGATGAGTGGGCAGTCCATTAATGGCCCACGGACTGCTAGAAGTGGAACAAGGCCTCTGGAAGGGGTTGGTGTGTGTGTGTGTGTGTGTGTGTGTGTGTGTGTTTGTGTGTGTGTGTGTGTGTGTGTTTGTGTGTGCGAAGGAGAGAGAAAGAGAGAGAGGGGGGAGGTTAGGGGAGAGGGGGAGACAGAAAGAGAGAGATAGCACACATGTGCTCATGTAAAACACTGATATTCCAACTCCAGGCCATGTACCAAAGTACAGACAATCCAAAGAGAAGCTGAGATTTGGTTTCATGGAACGGCAGAACTGCTTTCTGTGCCAAATATTTGAGGTGTTGCAAAAGACAACATCTGTTTTAAACAAAACTTCTTTTGCTTGTTGTGTAAAACAAAATGCAGGGAGCAAATTAAACTGTAGTAATGCTTTCACACCTGATCATGAGCCCTCTTGGGAATGACTCAGGAATTGTGCTGGTCTTGTCCAAAGCATCTGCTGCATTTCCTTTGGAATTTTCAGTTAATTCCTGCTGCAATCGCACACAAATGTACACATGAGGGAGGCCGCAGAAAAGAACCTAATGATGAACATCACAACACATCGAAAGAGCCAGTGGAGTAAGGTGGTTATCTCAGGATCTTCTCATGTTGCTGATACTTAGTACCACAAGATTCATACTACACAGTAATGGAGGGCTCTGATTGATTCACTATCTCGGGATAATAGGCGCCTTGCAAACTTGGGAGAATCCTTGAATCAATTAATTAACAATAGCAGGAGTAATCATAGAGTGCAAACCTCAGCCAAGCCCATCATTTCCCCATATGGACCAAAATGGCAAAAATTATCCTGCACATTTAGAGACAAGCCTGTGAGTTAGAGACAGAATGTCAAACCACAGCAAATAAACACCTAGCAAGATAACGTCAGCAATCACAGCTAACACTGACAAGTAAATTTAATAGCTAGCTAACAAAAAAAAAAAAAATGCTAACCATTGGTTTACATTGTGGCACAGTGTCTTGTGACCACTGTGATTTGAGACCATTGCGATAAGCTGGGGGAGGAGGGGGTGATCGAATCGTGATGATCTTGAGGGAACTTGGTGGATTCATGATGATCGTGTGAGATAGAATGTGGGAATCTTAGTAGAGCGCAGTAGAGCTTAACAGACCTCAACAGAGCATAACAGACCATGATGCTCCATTGTAGGGGATCTTGATGAACTTGAAAACATGATTCCTTCAAGTTTCATCTCTTGGATGCACCTTGCCTCCTTTTTATACCCCAGTCATGTCATAAATCGTCTACACTTTTTTGAATTACAGAGATCGTGCCCCAGTGTAAACCCAGGGTCAGGTACTTCATTCGAAGATGTGCGGCAGATTTCTTAATTTTTAAGCTTCATTTTTGAGCACTTTGAGCACACTGGGTTCTCTGTTCTCTATTCTCAAGGGACTTGGTGAAACAAAGTTAATAAACTCTTCCTTGTATTTTCATTACACCACCATGCAAGAAAGCTACAGTGAAGGAATCACAGAGGTCACATTCAGTGTGACCTCAGCCAGAACGTGAGAAGACAGAGCCCTGCGTTCAGTATTGTGAAGGTGAATAGACCAGCATAGCAAAAAATAATAATAATAACTAAATAAAATATATATATATATATATATATACACACACACACACACTATATAAATATATATATTATTATTTAGGAAAATGAATTCACATACTAATACATTGTTATGCATCTTAATCTGACAGGTGCAACCGAATAAGAACAAGTTTGCTAAAGATTTTGCTGTGAGAACACTTATATCCAGTTTCATGCCAGTATCGATCATTGAAATTAACTCATTTTTTTTCATCAAGAACTGTTTTTTTTCTCCCTCCATAGGTTAAAATTACTCATCCACCACCAGGGGTACTACAGAGCTAGTCTATGAAAAGTCACTCATCTAGAATTTTATGAAGGTAAGCACCGCTCTAACTTCAAAAGCCTAAGAACAAATATGGTTATCTGGCATAACAGGTCTTGTTAAAACTAATATATCACCTGTGAACAAAGACAGCCTTATGTACGGAGCTGAACCTTAAGACAATACGCTGTTTAACATGCTTCAAGGTTGTAGCAAACGGCACATGACTTACACACACACGCTGATCCCTCTCCAGGTACTGCGTCCTGTCTGTGGTGTCTTATCACAGTGCACCTCTAACACACTACACGTTAAACATTCACTTTATAGACAATAAGGAATGCAGTCCTTCAAAGTCTAAACCCTTATATGGAGATCAGCCTGCTATGTTGAACTAACAACCCTATTAATAAATACTTTGCTCTTGAGGATGTTGGTTAAAAAAAAAAAAAATCAGCAATAATGAACACAAACAAGACATCAAGGTCAAAGATTTCTGGTTTAACAACATTACAGCGCCCAACTAGTGAAAAAAAAATCATCTAAATATTGAACTCACTATATCACTCACTTAATTCTACTA
This sequence comes from Neosilurus mollespiculum, assembly GCA_030014195.1. Lineage (NCBI taxonomy): Eukaryota > Metazoa > Chordata > Actinopteri > Siluriformes > Plotosidae > Neosilurus > Neosilurus mollespiculum. The sequence continues at coordinate 31,923,907 of JAQMYF010000026.1, read as the reverse complement.
GGGTCGCGGGGCAAATCTCACTGGACACTGGGCAAAGGACACCCTGAATAGACTGCAAGTCCATCACAGGGCAAACACATACAACCATTCCCACTCACACCTAGGAGCGATTTGGAACAGACAGTTAGCCTAACGTACATGGCTTTGGACTGTAGAAGGAAACCGAAATACCCAGAGGAAACCCACACAAGCGCTGGGAGAACATGCAAACTCCACAGAGAAACAGTCTAGCCCGAGAATCAAACCCAGGACCTTCTTGCGGTTAGGCAAATGTGCTAACCACTATGCCACCATGCAGCCTAAATGAATAAGCTGGTAAAATAAATTCAAATAAGAGCATTTAGCCCAGCAATGCCCTATATTTTATATCCCCTTTATATTGTTCTACAAAAACAAGATCAGGCATAAACAAACTTCAGCTTCAGTATAATGACCATTACTAAAACACTGAAGTGGAGCTTTCTGGAAAACAAACTCATCAGATCAACTCCAAAGCTGGCCTACAGTGGAGGTTCTTTTGCATCTAAGAGGGGATTTCTCATCTGTGGTGAGACAGCATCCAGGTCAGAAGATCATGTTTGCTGATGTGGTCTTATCCTAGTGTTTACATCAGAAGCCTCAGTCTGATCTGGCAAACACAATTTCATCCACAAGCATAAAGCAAATCTATGGCACACACAAAGAGCAGTAAGAGCGTGTGAGAGACACACCAAACACACTGGGGAGAAGTGAGGCCGACCCACATCATAAAGAGAAAGAGTAAAAAAAAAAAAAAAAAAAAAAAAAAAAAAAAAAAAAAAAAAAAC
>JAQMYF010000026.1:31857025-31867337 GCA_030014195.1 Neosilurus mollespiculum | reverse complement strand
CTGTTTCGTGGTTGCCCACTCATCAGGGGATTTATTAAGAACATTCTTTTACTGCAGTATATATACACAGTCATCAAATATATATTAACAAATTAACAAATATATATATATATTTGTTAATCCATTTATTTTTTTGTCCAGTGATTTTAAAAATGCACACAAAAAAGGATTAGGTTATTTTAAATAGAGTTTATCATGTATTACATATAAAATTCTAATAAACATTTACCATGTGTACATGATATCTATTAAAAAAACATGGTATCTGACCATAAATTAGGGGAGACCAGTGATGCTCGTAACATTTCAGACATTTCTGTCTGTATCTGGGAGTACTTTCCAGCCAGTGCGTTTAAAATGTAATACAAACTAGTTTCATGTCTATGCTATTAAATGTCATTGCTGTTTATTTGCCATCCTACTCACAACTGTACAGTAGATAGTGACTTCACAGGCGCCCTTTAGCTGTAGCTTGTATAATCACTAAGAATGTGTCGACACCTGCTGGGGGGAAATGGCATTGCAATTAAGTTCTTACACTCTTTCAAAACCAACAAGAAAACAAAATTTAAAACTTAAAATACTGATATAAACATTCATTCATTCATTTTCTGAACCGCTTAATCCTAATTAGGGTCGCGGGGAGGCAGGCGCCCATCTCAGCCGACTCTGGGCGAGGGCAGAGTACACCCTGAACAGCTTGCCAGGCCATCGCTGGGCAGAAACACGCTGACCGCTATGCAGCCTACTCTTGACGAAAATCAGCAATGGTTCTTTTACATACCTCTCACCACAGACAGTAAGAGACATGGCCGGCATTTGATAACCCAGTTAGCTGCACTGGGGGGGACAGCAGTGACAACCCACCGATAGTGGGGCTTGAACCCCCGACCTTGGCATCAGTAATCCAGCACCCTACCACCAGACCACCACTGCCCTGATATAAACATAGCTTTAAAAAATATATAATTGAATCACCTTTAGAGGGATGGTACTACATGCAGCACTGCCATGCCAACTACTACTGTATATTTAAATCAGTTTCCCATTTGCTCACCAGTTAATTTAAATTTTTTTCCTATACTGTATTAATCCCACAAGGGAAATTATTGCCTCTGCATTTAACCCATCCAAAGTGAGCACACACACACACACACACACACACACATATAATCAGTGAACACACACACACTCGAAGCAGTGGGCTGCCACACACATTGGGGAGCCAGGAGAGCAGTTGGAGATTTGGTGCCTTGCTCAAGGGCACTTCAGACATGAAGGTGGAGAAAGTGAAGGTGCAGCTCACTCCTCCACTGCCAACCTGCTGGTTGCTGCTGGTGCGGGAATTGAACCAGTGACCTTTTGGTCACAAGGCTGCCTCTCTAACCATTAGGCTACAGCGTAGCTACTCTAAATTTCTTATAGGTGAAAACATGAATGTGAAATGTTGTGGATTGTTGACCTGTTTAGGGTGTACCTTGTCCTGATGGATAAGTGACAGATATTGGATGTGACAATTACATCTTGGACAATTACATATTGGAGTCATTAGCAAAAGCAATAAAATCATTTTTGTAAATAAATATTCAGTGCAGTGACCAGTTTATTGTACATTATCCATTACTTATTGTAATACAATATTATGACACGATAATTAAAAATACAGGTTCTAAATGTATTAGATGGGCCATATATTCAACACCTCTGCCTTAGTGTGTGGTAGATTAGTGTCTCTGTGTCCTATAGACCAGCACACATGTGTGTTCTAAAAGCTTGGGAATCAGTAAACTCAGCAATACACTTTATATTCATTTAAATATTGACATTTGCTGGTAATTGTGTTATAAACCAAAAGATGCTTATGGACTTTAATTAGAATTGATTGCCTTGCTCTGGATGAACATTGCTTCAGCTTTGTTGGTCCAAGTGACTATCATAATCATGATAGCCTCCGGGGTTCCCATGGTGACAGGCTGTCTGATAAATATGAATGGAGGAAACAAACAAAGGCTTCGTTCTGTTCTTTTAGAAAGTATATCACACATAGGCCACTAGTTATGTTTTATTCTGTGTTTTTGGATGAGTGCATAAATATTTCAATCATGCATCATGATTGTTTACTCTTTGTACATTCAGACCCATCTGTATGGATTTGAAGGTTACCCCTGCATTCAATAATTTCCTTAGAGTGTCATGCATTGACTTTTTACTCAATCTTTTACTGCACCTTAGGCCAACAAACAAGACTGTTTGGCATGTATGAAAACTATTCCGACACTCACAACTCATTCTCATAGAGGGCTGGAAAGCGGATCAATGGGTGCAACTCACAATATTAATGGCAAAATGGTAAAATATCCACCCCTGAGCAGAGCATTCATATAATTCTTCACATGGGTTGCCAGATTGGGTTACATATATCCACCTATTGCTATTTAAAAACGCACAGAATGTATTTTACCCAAGCACAAACTAAAGGTCGCCAAAATGTAACCCGTTAATTACAGCATGCAGTGTTTAAAGTAGCCCAAAATCTGAACGGACACCGTGCCAAATCTGGTCAAACAGTCCATGAGGTTGCGGGAGGCTGGTGATGCTTGCGGTTCTGCACATGCGCAGTATACGCTTCGCAATCCCCCCATTCATGCACATCGATCACAGAGACACGGTGCGTCCTCTCCTCTCGCCTCGGATACATCAGGAATGCGCGCGTAAAACTTCTACCGTGGGAGTACAGGGACGTGTTTTCCTTCTTCTCCTGCCAAGCTTTCTCTCTCTTTCAACTCTCTCTCTGTCTCTCTCTTCTAGTCCTGGCTTTATCTCCGTATCTCAGGGTAATTCAGGGGAGAACCGGAGCACAACCCGGCACAATGACATAGTCTATACAGAGGAGACATCCTCTCTCTTCTCTCTGGAAACTGTGTGTTTTCCTTTGTGGTGGTAATCCTCCTCGGTCATGGAGTTTCCTTCTGCCACCGTGTTTGACCAGCCTAAAGGTAAAGCAGAGAGTGTGTGAGTGTTTGTGTGTGTGTGTGTGTGTGGGGTGGGGGCGCACGTTTGCTGCCCCTGCCGCTGTTGCCATGGTGACGCCCGGCTCGCATCAGCATCTGTTGGGCCTGATGGGTTGCTGATGGGAGAGAGCAGCACAGTGCGCCCGGGGAGCATGACACCCACACTGCACTGGGCTATTATTCCGCACTAAACCCTACAAATCATTACATTTTCTGGATATGATGCATGAAGGCGACTTTAGGGGATTTGGGATTTATGTCTGACTGTGTCAGTAGGCTACAACAACAACATTAATCAAGTAACTCCTTGCCTATCTTCATCCTTGCCAAACTAGTTGTTATTCCACTCCTGTACAATATTACTAGGGTCGCAGGGAGGCTGGTGCCTACCATAGCTGACACCCTGAACAGCACGCCAGACCATCGCAGGGCAACACACACAACTATTCACACTCACACTCACACTCACACCTAGGGGCAATTTGGAACAGCCAGTTAGCCTAATGTGCATGTCTTTTGACTGTGGGAGAAAACCAGAGTACATGGAGGGAACCCACGCAAGCAGGGAAGAACATGTAAACTCTATACAGAAATGCCCGAGCCTGAGACTCAAACCCAAGACCTTCTTGCTGTGAGGCAGATGTGATAACCACTATGCTCCAGTACCACCCATAAAAAAAGTATTTTTCAGATTAATGAATTAAATTCACATTTTGTCAGATTGTACTGAAGAGGTGGACCTGAATGTGGTGTTCAATGCAGCAGCTACAGGGGACGTCAACAGCCTGACAGCCACGATACGTGAGGATCCCTCCATTCTGGAGTGCTGTGATAGTGAAGGCATGTACAATACACCTCAACTGTGGCCATTTTTCTGATTAAGTTATTACCGAATTGTTGAAAGCAACATACAGAACCAGATTTTTTGGCTGGATAAATTGTATTTAAAGCTCAGATTGATAGTCTAGTATGGTAATGTCTGAAATAAAAGAAACTATATTTTGTTATGCTGGTATGATTTAACTGGAAGCAATTAATAATAATAATAATAATAATAATAATAATAATAATAATAATAATAATAAAACATCTCATGTTATACATTGTGCTGTTGCTGTCATGGCAGCAGTCTCCTTCGCTGAGTACATGTAGAGGAGGTAAATTAATTTGAGGACATGTCGGACTACAAATACAAAGCTAATCAGCAGATGTAGACATAGCCTGAAAGTTTTGAAATGCCTTCTGATTATGTTCTTGGCCCAGGCTCAACGCCACTGATGCACGCCGTCTCTGGAAGACAGGTGGATACAGTCAAGCTGTTGCTGAAAATGGGTGCATCGATCAATACTCAGGATGCCTGTGGCAGGACTTCGCTTTCCCTCGCTACATACTTGGTACTAGCCAGAGCTTTGTGGGATGCACTGTGAGAATGGACTTTCCATATAAGGAATAAAATGTGAGACGTTGTGCTGTTATTGGAAAATAATCGATGACATTGTGGAGTTACAACAGAGTTATTCATGCATTCATTCATTTTCCAAGCCGCTTAATCCTAATTAGGGTCGGAAATTGATTATTTTCCAATAAAGAAATATACTTTGAAAAAGCAGTTTATAGTTGCATTTACTGTTGTGGAACATCTGCTTAACATCATAACAGATACTATTTTATAGCAATAATTTACTTTATATCAGATATTAGCAGTTGTTCCACCAGCCTCTCTTTTTTCTGTCTGTTCAAAATAGCCAGATAAAAAAAGAGAAATGGGTAAGATTTAATTAAGAAATTGTAAAACTGCAAATGTGTAAAAGTGGCCAGTTGGCATGTAATCATGGACTGTGGGGCAAAACCAGAGTAGCCATAGGAAAGTCATGCATATATGGGGACCCCATACAGAAAGGCCTCAGTCAGCATTCAGGTTCAAACTCAGATCCTCCAAAAGGAATAACCACTTGACCACTGTGCTGCCCTAAACCTATAGAATCTTTCTAATAATGTTAGTAATAATGAAGCTCCAGCACATCATCAATAAATCCATTCATTCATTCATTTTCAAAGCTGCTTAATCCTAATTAGGGTTGCGGGGAGGACAGCACCCATCTCTGCCGACTATGGGCAAGGGTGGGGTACATCTTGGACAGCTCGCCAGACCATCGCATGGCAACACGCATACAACCATTCACACTCTCTCTCACACATAGGGGCAATTTAGAACAGCCATTTAATCTACTGTGCATGTTTTTGGACTGTGAGAGGAAACCGGAGTACCCGGAGAACATGCAAACTCCACACAGTAACACCCTGAACCCAGGAATCGAACCCTGGACCTTCTTGCTGTGAGGTGAACATGCTAACCACTGCTCCACCGTGCCGCCCATTGATGAATCTTTTTTGTTAAATAATACATTTTAAAGCCATACAGGTCAATGTGTAAGCTGTTGCTATAAAATCACAATGTATTATGCTAGCATTATTACTAATCCTTGTGTTGAAATGCAGCAGGCACTATTGCTGTTACAATTATTTAAGTAAGTTAAAACAGGAGTATACACGGAGGAGTATTTTTGAGCCCTCTGCTGTCTACAAGGAGAATTGCAAACACCTGCCATCATTTCTTCATTCATTCATTTGCTGAACCACCTAAGGCTACTAGTGTCACAGGGAGGCTGGAGCCTATCTCAGCCAACTCTGAGCAAAGGTTACATCCATCACAGGGCACACACACACACCGAGGGAAAATTTGGAACCACCAATTAGCCTAATGTGCATGTCTTTGAAATATGGGAGGAAACCGGAGTACCCGGAAAAACCCACGCTAACACAGGGAGGACGTGCAAACCCCACACAGAAATGGCCTATTGAAGCCCGGGATTCGAACCCAGCACCTTCTTGCTGTCAGGTCGATGTGCTAACCACTATGCCAATGTGCCACCATCCAAGTGTTTCTATCCCTCTGTAAAATCTATGTAATTCTTGTGAACATTTTTTTAAGGAAGAGGCGGGACTGAGCAGCTGCTCTTAAGGTTTGGGCTTTTAAGCCACAAAAAGGGAAAAAAAATGAAGAAATCATTCAAAAGTATTTAATAATCACAGTAGAAATCTACAGTATCTTTGCAATTATATAATTATTACATGTCTAGAAAAATTTTTAAACATAACAATCTCAATATTTATATTATTTAGACAAAAGATTATTGTAATGGTAATAGGAACCGAAAGTTTCATTTCAATTCGAGAAAAAAAAAAAAAAAAAAACCCTTGCTTTTGTTTTTGTCACTGAAAAGTATCATCAGGAAAGCAAACTGGCCATTTAAAAGTCTATATCTGTTTTTTTTGTTGTTTGTGTTTTTTTCCTCAAATTTTTTAAAGCATGCCTTGTAATTATTATTGATATGAGCTTGAGATTTTCCACCACCTGACTTGCATGATAAAATCATTAACACAAAAGCTAGCTGACACCCTTCTGTGTGATATTTCCAGCTGGTTCACTGATATGACTTTGTGTGTTATCTCTTCACAGGGCTGGATGGAAGGCTGTGTGTGTTTACTAAGAAACGGAGCAAAACAGAACATCCCTGATAAGAATGGTCGCTTACCGCTTCATGCTGCTACAGCTGAGGTTGACCTCAGGTAAACTTCCAGTAGCCATGACTTTCCTAAGTAAAGTGTAATGTCATAGCTGATGTTTCCTTTATATGGCAGAGTGGGAAGATTCTTGGAAAATTACCATTAAAAATTCAAATTCAAATTCAAAAACTGAAGAATAAAACCTATCAATATCAAGAAGAAAGAACAATAACAATAACTATAACTATTTAAATTACTTTATAGTTAAAGTCAATGTAAAAATAAAAATGTAAAAGTATATAAAAATAAAATAAAAATATATATAAAATAAATATTTATAAAATAAAATAAAAATAAAATATGGCATACAGAAATATATATAAAATGAAATATAAATGCAGAATGAATGCAACATGATGAAATATAATGAATTATAAATGTAATATAAATTATAAAGCTAGACAAATAAGATTCTTACACCGAGGCAATATGATCTGGAAATTCTATTTATCCTGGAAGCTCTAGCAAAAGCTAATAGAGCTTTGATATTTATCAAGCCTAATGTCATGTAAACATGTCCTAATTATAACCTAATTAAGACCTAATTATAAACCGGTGGCTATTGTACTGTTTGAATAGTTTTGGTGGAAATCTAAAAAAGGCATACTGAGAGATTTCTCATTATCTCAACATGACTGTGAACTTTAAAATGTATCACAAATATTTAAAGAAACTGATGAATTGATTTAAGGAAGTGTGTTTGATTAATACAGAAACCAAAGTAGATAAGAAGAAGCAAAAGTACATTATAGTAGGCCTAAACTGCTGGATCAAGCACGTTAATGGCACCAGGCCAAGATTCATTGTGTGTAATAATAAACGGTTCCTTCCTCAAATGGGAAAACTCTCTCCGGGACAAATATCCAGTCCCTATAGCAACTCCGAGACCTTTGCTCCGCATGGCAGCATTTCCAGCAGCACTTTTCCTTTCTCATGATGACAGGAGAGGAAAAGTCAGGCCTTTTACAGCTCTGTTTAAAATCCACACCACTACTATTGGTACTTGGTGTGTGAAAACAACAATGAAAAAAGAAAGAACTCTTCAGTGAGACTTCCTGTTTCCCTCGGTCCATCTGGCAGCATGTTTCCACTGTACTAGCAAAAATTATAATGAGCAGTGTGTGCAGATTTATTGAGGTCTCCAGACACTTAGAGTAAACATAAGTGTTTTTTAATTAGATTTCTCAACTTGGGAATACTGTGAAAAACATGAATAATTAGCCATATTTCAGTGTAAGCCTGATATGAAGAGATCAGAGTTAATATTCCAGCAAGTATATGATTTTCAACGTGTGATACAGAGTGCCTATGTTCACCATATGTACAAAAGTTTGTGGACACTTGACTGTCACATTTATTCCGGATTTAGTCCCCCATTTTCTGTCATCTAATGTCATCAAATATTCTTGGAAGACTTTACACAGATCCAACAGATGTTGGAGGGTGGGGCACAGTCTGCATAACAGTTCAGTGGAATTGAGGGTAGTACTCTGTGCAGGTCACTCCAGTTCTTCCACTTTATCCTGAGTAAACCATGTCTTCCTGGACTTCACTTTGTTCGCAGGAGCATTGACATGCTGGAACATATTTGGGCCTCTTAGTTCCAGTGAAAGGAAATGTTATATTACACCATACAGTGTACCTCATGTTTGCTTATAAACTGTGTTTTGCATGTATTCACTGTGTAATTACTGAGATTCGGAAAGACCCATGTATGGTTGACCACGAAGGTCAAGTGTCAATAAACTTTTGCCATATTATGCGTTTCTAATAGTATTACGCAAAATTTGTATTCATAGACTCATGGCTGTGTTATTGCAACAATCAACACTGTGTGAAATAAATCATCAAGACAACGAGGTGAGGAAAGTTTGAACAATTTTTCAAAATTGCACACTGGCTACATTTATGCTTGTTGCTTGTACCACACCCTACTCTAGAAAAAAAAATCGAAATCCATGCATAACTGTTATCTTGTACACAAACAAACCAGCACAGGTGAAAACATAATCTCCTGGTGGAGGTAATGAGATTTTCATGATTTATTATTATTAAAGATGAACAAACCCTTTTGATATCAAATTGTGTGCATGATGTGTAAAAACCAATAAGAACCCATTTATTTAATTACAAACTTTATTTTGTACAAATATTTTTTAATATTGCAATTTAAAGGGAGGTCTTACAATCAAGGGGATGGCAATGAGATGGAAGCTTAGCAGACCTTCCTATATTCCAAGGACATAATCATAGCTGATCACTAACAAAGTCTGGTTTTCACCTTGAAGGGTTTATGGATATGAGCCACATGTTGATCAGATTCCCAAGGACCTCAGAAATAGAGTTAGCAATGCTTACGAGGCTAGAAAGGATTACAAAATTATTTCTAAAGTGTCTGACATCCACAAATCCAGTGTGAGGCAGATCATATACAAATGGAAAAGAATTCTTCATCACATTAGTATGTCACATATACTAAGATAGTTTCACATATGTGACCCAGTCTGGCAAAATGAGTCACAGTGACCAAAAATTCAAAATTGAGTTAGCCATACCATTTAAAAGCTTAGAGTCTCCTCTTTTAAATGGTATGGCTAACTCAATTTTGAATTTTTGGTCACTGTGACTCATTTTGCCAGACTGGGTCACATAAAGTAAGTTCAGGTAGTACATCACATATACTTCATTAGTTATCAGAAATGTTTGGTTGAAGCTATTGCTGTTCAAAGCGTTCATATTAATTACTGTGTGCAAATGTTGACATAGTGTTTTTCCAAAAAGATATTTGTTGGATAGTTTTGCTCAATGAATACATGTAAAAGATATTATGTTTTGCATAATTTGTTCAAGTGGGTTCTCTTTAGATGGCACTAGGAGAATTTCTGAAAATCTATGAAGAATACATAAATATTGAAGGGTTCACAAAGATTTGAGTGGCACTATATATAGATACAGTCTGGATTAAAAAAAGTTTTGTCTTCTGGTAGCACTCCTCACATTACCCTTAGTCATTTACACAACTAAGATTGAGCCTGAGTGTGATTCATGCTCACAATTTAACTACAAGTTCTTTGCTAACATCCAACACATGACTCACACTTGGGTCTGGTTTCAGGCAAAGTGATATCTAGATGCCACTAAAAAAAAGAGTGGTGCATTTTCAGCCACATGTAACTGTATTACAGAATCTTTTTATGTTGGCTGACAGATAAGGGTACAGTTTTATGTAAACTTCAGAGAGAATGTTCTAAGTACTAAACCACTCTTCATGTGGAAAACCCAAGAAGTTTACGTTGTAGAAGACAATGACTTAAGAGCTAAGCATAGAATGATTAAAAGGCAAAATCTAGAACGCCTCAAGAAATTAATTTCATTTGAATTTTTTATTTTTTTTTGATGACCTTCATTTTTTCGAGCAACCATAAATACAGCAAAACCTAAGGAAATTGAAACCTACAAACTAAAATAATAACGTCACTAACTCAGGTCTGAGATGGGGTAGGAGGAAGCAAAAGCTTATCTAGTTCTACCCCTTACTACAACATCAACCCATAACTTACAATCCAAAACAAAAAGTTCACACATCTCTTCTACACCGCTACACCGCTGAGTACAAGAAAGCAGTTGTGGAGGACTCACTTACCTGTTTATAGAAATTGCTGTTAATGTTAAAT
>JAQMYF010000026.1:31813842-31840775 GCA_030014195.1 Neosilurus mollespiculum | reverse complement strand
CTGCCCTCGCCCAGAGTCGGCTGAGATGGGCGCCAGCCTTCCCGCGACCCTAATTAGGATTAAGCGGTTCAGAAAATTACATGACATATTTCCTCTTTTTCCAAGACAGAAGACTGCAAGAGATAACATCATGAATTACGTATTGTATATCATGTCCAGTCTTGTTTACTTTCATTTTCACATTAACTGTGCATATCATATTCTGACTTGAATCATTAACTGTTTTTGTATATAGATATGTTGAGTAAGTGCTTTAAGGATATAACCCATGAACAATTACATCAACAACAAAAAAATAAGAACAAAGGAATTGCTAAAAAGAGATTTATCCAATTAGTCAACTACTTGTACTGCTTAAAGTCACAGTGAGCAATAACAGAGTTGAGTGGAATTATAAAAGTACTGACAGTAGAAATATTGTGATATAAATTCGACATCATGAGGATTAAACATGACAGGGAATGCTTTTATTAATTTAAATTTAATTTTTCAAAAATACAAGTTTTTTTTAAATTTTAATATTTTTTATCCATTTACAATTACATTTAACGTTACACAATGTTCACCTAACAAAGATTATGCTCACAGTCTATCGTATAGCCTCAATCAAATAGCCACAAACAATAGAAATTAAGACAATCTCACACATAACTGAGGCTATATTTTTTACATTTTGATTTTGATATACTTTATTAATCCTGCAAGTGAAATTTGGCTCTGCATTTAACCTATCCAAAGTGAGCACACACATACACACACAGACACACACACACACACACACACACACACACACACACACGTAAACAGTGAGCACACACACAGTCAAGGCAGTGGGCTGCTTCACTGCAGCATCTGGAGAGCAGTTGGGGGTTAGGTGCCTTGCTCAAGGGCACTTCAGCCATCAAGGTCAAGGAAGGGGAGGTGCTGCTCACTCCCCTACAATTACACACATTCACTGGGATTATTGGGAATCGGACCAGCAACCTTTCAGTCCCAAGCCTAATTCTCTAAACATTAGGCCACGGATGCCCTTAACTACTGGCACTGTCCTGTTAATTATTAGAACAACCCCATTAAAGGCATGTGCAAATATATACACTGGTCTTTCCTTTTTAGCAGTTATATATGTACCTTTGTAATATCATTAACCAGAGTTGACCGGTTTTAAGAAAATATACTGGTCAGGTTACATAGAAAAAAACACAAAAATCATGATCAAATTACATCATTATTAAATTGACTTACCTGCTTAATAGCCCTACATTGTCCATGTCCAGGCCTGGAACTCAGAGATGAATGTATCCTAACAAATGATATGAAGACGACCAGTCAAACCATGAAATCAAATTTCTCTTAGCCAGCAACAGAATCCAAGTTATCCTTCTGAAATGAAGTACCTTAAATGTATGATCAGTATTTCTGGTGTTCCTTATGAATGCATTAACTTTTGTAATTTGTATAATGACCTATAACTTCAATCAATTCAAGTAAATTCAATTTAAGTAAGTTCATTTATTGTTTGGCGGCATGCTGAGTGATTTAATAGCTATGCATGGTCAGGCAAAATGACATCCACTCTGTTTAAAAAGGGAAGCACAGCTGTGCGGCTCACAAAGTGGAACAGAGTCACTCCAGTCGAAAAGGGGTGAATGCAATGCGTACGATGTGGAAAGTCTTAACCACTGGGCTGCATAGCAATGAGACATACAGCCATTAAATATAGAGGAAGGTGGTCCTTTTTCTATTACAATTTTAAGCTGCTTTGGATAAAAGCAACAGTCAAGTAGAGCAAATGGAAATGCATGCAGCTCTTCTGATTATTGTAAAATAATCCTCAAAAAACCTAGCATACTTCTATTGTTAAATTCTGGAGAATTTCCAAAATGTAATGAAGCTGAACTATCATAAAAAACTATATTAAGGATAATTATGTAGGACTGAAATAATAATAATTATTTGGTTTTACACAGAACTGTTCTATCTTCATCTGAAGCTATAACCCTCATGCTAACAGTTATACACTTTGAAATGACTGAATCCCATCAATATATTACCACTCTAATTAATTATTCCTATGTGTGTGTGTGTGTGTGTGTGTGTGTGTGTGTGTGTGTCTATGTTTCCTAATAAAGCCAAGATTTAACCATAATGTTCTACACAGTGGTCTCATTAACAGTTATTCATGTCAGTTATGGATCTCAGATGTCTGGCAGTCTGAATATTCAATTCAGCGACATCCACAGGCCTTAGGCCAATAACTGTTTTAGTGTATATACTACACAGGAACATAAAAAACAAACTAAAGTAATATTTCTATGATTTATTTTTATATATTTTAACCATAACAGAAACAGCTCTATGTTCTCTCCTCAAGAAGAGCATAAGCACTGTATAACAGCTTGTTGTTCTGTAGCTATGTATTTAAAATTAGTTAAGCTTTTAGTATATACTACATGGAAGCATAAGACAAGCAAACTAAAACAAGATTGATATGGTTTATTTTTCTATTTTGAAAGCATTATGATGCCACCCCCTCCACGTGACCTTAAAAAATGTTTAGATTCAACAATTATACACTCTGGATAATGTATTTTATCCCCCAGATAGTGATACTAATTTATTTATGTATTATCCCAGGAATGGTATGACTCTCTATAGAAGCAATAAAACTTTTCAAGCCTTCATTTTTCTAAAACTGCTATATATATGTATTGTATATGGCAGCTTGAGAACTATTCATAAAAGCAAATCTTGACATTTGATCTATATGTACTTCGAAAAATTATTGATCTCCAAACTGGACTGATTTGTTTTATGTCCATTTTCTAGGCATGTAGGTATTAATCAAAGTGTAACATTTGATTTGTGAGGAAATTCCACTAATCTGGCCTAACATCATCTTTGTAGAAAGATAGCATATGCAGCATTAACGGAAACATCTGAGGGGTTTTTCCACACTTCACACGCTATTATCATCGTGTGATCTTACTAGTATGCAGGTGTGAATCGACCTGAAGCTCCTTCCTAGAAAAGAGAACTTACTCTCAGAAAAGACGACCTTACTCTCATCACTTGTGAAAAAAATGATGAAAAAAAAAAGAAAGAAAAGAAAAAAGAAAGAACTGCATTGCAAACAGCACAAGAAGCTGAGAACTCCACTTGCAAGAAGAGTCTTCTGACGTCATCATCACCATGTTTGATTGCATTGTTGATCTCCCGGCAATGAGAATCCAGGCAACAAACCCAACAGGTATTGCCAATAAACAGATCTATCACTCTGGCACACTCTTTGTTAACCAAGTTTCACAATGTATCACAGAAAATTGTCAGGACAAATGGTTTGTCATTTGACCCACAGGTTGTAGAAGAACAAGAATGAACATGACCTGTTTGACAGCAGTACAAAGACTCAGTACGAAACAGGTCCTCCCTGGAAAACAGTCAGTTGCTATAAACCACAAGTCTTTGGTATTACTTCTGTCTGGCAGGATGCTGAATAAACTCTGATTCTTATAGATGTGCTTTGCTTCAATCACACACTCTAAAGAATATCCACAGAAATGATCAAATCTAATTTACAAAACTATCTATTGCTAAAGTTATGGCTCCCATTCATGATCGCTGCACTCAGAGATGTCAGCTACATATCAAAGTTTAGACATATCAACACTGAATATTCAGATTCCGTATTCATTTATTTATAAGTGTAAAAATCCCCCAATTCTAATATCCAGCACAACATGGCACTATGTGTCATAGTCTAATGTTGTCAAACAGATGACACAAATTGATGACCATCTTAAAGTATTTCACAGTTAAAGCTGTCAATCAAAGCAAAGCTGTCTGCAAACTTAACTCAGTATCATTAGGCTGTACTACAGGATCTAGCAGCTATACAAATAAGCTGCTAAAATAAGTTTTATTGTATTACAGTAGATATAGTATCTTTGACAGAGAGCATCAGGGAAGCCAAGCTTAAATCCGTTAGTGTAAAGTCACATCAGTATGCAAAAGAAACTTCTGCATGTGAGAAAGGGCACGCCAGTTCTGTAAGAATGCATTGTGCATGACCTACAAAAGTGTGAAGGTGCAATTTATGGTACCTTGTGCTCATTTGTATCTGCACTCACTGATCATCCTGTGCTCTGTGTACTCAGGTTGGCCGCCCCCACAATCTGTGTTAAACATACTGTTTAATTACCATAACATCTAAATAGTGCATTCCCTGATGCCCTTAATTACTTAATGTTTATTTCTGTTAATAATAAGTGCATTTAGAAGGGTCATTTTTTTTGCCTTTGGTATGACTAATAAGTGGTAATTAATATGCAAATTTTTACCTGAAAGGTAAGCTCCCATGAGATTTTTTAATTATTTAAGAATTTAATTATTCTGTTTTAAGCTTACAAAAACAAAGGCAGCACGGTGGTGTAGTGGTTAGCATGTCCGCCTCACAGCTAGAAGGTCCTGGGTTCGAATCCTGTGTTTGACAAGGGTTGGTTTACCCTCCTACAAGTCAAAAAACATGCACATTAGGATAACTGGCTGTTCCAAATTGCCCTTAGGAGTGAGTGTGAATGGTTGTGTGTATGCTGGCTCTGCGATGGGTTGGTGCGCTGTCCATGGTGTATGCTACCTTTTGTCCAGATTCACCTGAGGTAGGCTCCAGCCTCTCCGTGACCCTAGTAGGATTAAACGACAAATTAATCAATGAATGAAAAACAAAAACTGTCTTAGTACACATTCTCAGATGTTGGCAACACATCAAGTTACTGTCAAAGAGCGAACAGCCAATTAGACACCAGACAAATGGATGGACAGATGGACGGGTATCCGAGCCATTTAAAATCAAGTCAATGGTTTCTTAAGTATTTTTCTTTGGCCCACATTGGAGTCTTGCTACAGTCACAGCTACATCAAAATTATATTATTTTGTAAATTTTACCACTCTTTGCTGCCTGACCAAGTCTCTCAAGGTGTAAGTGCCCCTCGAAGCTTTGGGAAACAGACTAGCAGGACTCCCGTCTCCTGTAACATTAAACAGTCACAGACCAGGCACCTATAAGAGCCAGTTTCTGCACTGTAAAATTCCCAGTGTTTAATTAACACCTCTATAAACGCCTCTTTCAGAGTTCATTTGAGTCCAAATCATTCCCTCTATCCCACCCTACAGAAAACAAAGTGAGGGATGGTTTTCTTCACTCCTTCACTATTTTGTGCTTGAAAACATGCACGAACACCATTTAGCATGTCCACCAGGGAGGCATTAAAGCTACAGGCCTGAGGTGTTAGCTTGTAGTCCATAATGGTCTACAGACGTGTATGCACAAACATACTTTGCTTTCTTGATAGCCTGGGACTATTTAGCTCCAGCTTTGTTATAAGCCTCTCCATCACCAGACTTAACTGCAGTATTTCTGGCTTTCACGATGGTGTGCGCTTCCAAGGTTTGCCCAATACCAGAAAAATCCAAGGTTTGAGACAGTAACGTTCTCAGTGTAGCCTGTCACTGAGACTGTGTACTCATACAAGTCCACTGTGGTGCCATACGTGGTAGCTTCCCTGAAAATGTCCCAGTTTTTGTTCTTAAAGCAGTTCACAACTCTTTCGGAAGCATAGCTGGGGGGACAAAGATATAATTAAAGCTACTTTAATTATCATTTAATTTAATATACTACAGCTGGAACTATTCTCAAAGGTATAGAGGTATCTCCTGATATAGAACCTGAAGCAACACATTCTGATCATAATAGACCATGCTATGGTACATGAAATATTAATGATAACAGCTTAGGTACCTTAACCATGCTTCACAGACACCTCAGTGTTAATGTTTATTTATGCTGATGTAGACGCAGTATTATCATAAATAAATATTAACCTTGAGGAGTCTCGTAACCTAGGTCTCTGTTTAGTGCCTGGACTAAATTCCTCCAAACACTGAATAGATTTAATTCCAGTTATTTACCAGAAATCTTCATAATCACGAACCACTTATAATATGTGAATAAATATTGTTTATTTAGCAAATATGTACATTTATGTACACACAAAGTATGTGCATTTATTTGAGTTATTGTATGGTTTAGTATGTTTTTTTTTCCAATCACAGAACCCAAACATCATGTAAACATATAGATTTGAAATGTTTATTATAATATCTACAGAACTTTTGTTGGTATACTTTACTGAGGATTGAATTTTACATATTCCCTTCCAGTGATCAGCCAATTAGGCTTACAGGTAACTTTACAGTTAACAAAAGGGTATTTTTGGTTATTTTTATATGGTTAAACCTGCATGTTTTGAAGTATTTCTTTTCTCTGATAACACAGTGATTACAATTTATTAATAAAGCACAACAACATTTTTTAATAGATATACATAATAGAATAGAATAGAACTTTGTTGTCATTGCAAGAGTACAATGAAACACTGTTTAAGAGCTCACAAAATCGGCAAGATAAATAAGCAGATATGTACACGGTAGGCAAACCTGTACACAATAAGCAATATATACACAAGAGTATGAACATTACAATACAATGTTAACAGTAGATTCAATGTTCCAATTTGTATAACATCTGTACAACATGTAATATTTATGTATATCAGGATGCATAGTAATGTATATCAGGATGTGTAACAGGATATAAAGAGGAAATGTACATCTTAGAAGTATCTTCATCTTCATCTTCATCTTCTTCCACTTCTTCCGGGGTGGGGTCACGGGGGCAGCAGCCTAAGCAGTGAGGTCCAGACGTACATTTGTTTGCACTGGGGTAGAAACTGTCTTTAAATTTGTTGGTTTTGGTTTTGATGGATCTGAATCTGCTCCCAGAGGCAGGAGGGAGGTGGGTGGGTTCCTTGTCAACAATCCTTGTTGTTTAGCGTCTCTGAAACATGAAAGTGAAAACCATGAAAAGTTGGTTCCTGTTATTATTTTTCAAATTCAAATGTATTTGTCACGTACAGAATCATACACAGTACAATATGTAGTGAAATGCTTGTTGCGACTGTCCTAAAATTTGAAGAATAAACTCTCAATATCAAGAAGAAAAAGAACAATAACAATAACTTCAACTATTTGAAGGACTTTATAGTTAAGGTCAATATAAATATAAAAATGTAAAATATAAAATAAAATAAAAATATAAAATAAAATATAGAATACAAAAATATATAAAATGAAATATAAATGCAGTGGCAATTATACAAGTAATACTGTATGTAAAGTTTCAAGTGTCTGTAAAGTGTCGAAAAAAGTAACGAATGCACTCCATTTTGATGAATTTGCCGGTTCCATGAATTAAAAATTAACTTAAAAACAAAAACAAAGAAAAAGTGGTTGGAGCAGTCGCGACGGCGGCCGACTTCGACAGCGCCGGATGTACATTTTTCTTTCAATTTGTCATGTTAGGCAATAAAGACACACAGCATTTGAAAAATTAAAAGATTAAAAGTTTTGATCAGAGCAAAATTCATTCATTCATTCATTCATTTGCTGAAACGCTTAATCCCAATTAGGGTCGAGTGGAGGCTGGCGCCCATCTCAGCCGACTCTGAGCGAGGGCAGAGTACACCCTGGAGAGCTTGCCAGGCCATCGCAGGGCAGAAACATGCTGACGGTAATGCAGCCTACTCTTTACGAAAGTCAGCAATGGTTCTTTAACATGCCTCTCACCACAGACAGTGGGAGACATGGCTGGCCTTTGATAACCCAGTTAGCTGCACTGGGGGACAGCAGTGACAACTCGGTAACAGAGGGGCTTGAACCCCCAACCTTTGGATTAGTAACCTAGCACCCTACCACCGTGCCACCACACAATCAACACTATGTAGGTTTATTCCAATTAGTCAACACTGCAGCTATTGTATCATTATCATTACTGCTGTTCAAAAATGATTCAGCAAAGCCAGACATGACCAAGGGCTCCAGAAAGCATAGCCAAGGGGGTCAAAATTCTCACACACTGTCACTCATTTGCCGCTTCCTCAGCCAACTCTGGGCGAAGGTGGGATTCACCTTTTCACACAACAATTCACACTCACACCTAGGGGCAATTTGGAACAGCCAGTTAGCATTATGTGCATGTCATTGGACTGTGGGAGGAAACAGGGGTACCTGTCTATGTGTGACTACCTCATTATCCTTTTCTCCATAATCTTTACCCTGCAGCTCTTCAAGCCATGTCCTTGTTTGTGTTGCACTAGTTTTTTGTTAGCCTTAAAATTATATTTGGTTTAGTAGTTTAGTGTTTATCATTACAGTTATCGTTACTGTTTTGTCTACGGGACCTGCATTTCGTTCTACTACATGCTCAGTATGTGGGGAATGACAATAAAGCTGAGTTTATGTTCGACTTGAACCCGGGTCCTTCTTGCTGCCACTATGTCACCGTGGCACTGAGATCCTCCATAGCTGCTGTCTGTAGAAGATTTTGAGCACTTCTGACTAGAATCAAGAGCTAAAATGTACTTTATTTTATAATGAAATAATAACTATAAACAAGCATATCAACTCGTCTGATCTGCCTTTCTTATGGAAACACTGTATTTAAGATAAAAATGCAGAAGACATCTGGGAGGTAAGGAATTTTATTCCAGCTGCTTAACTGAAATCTTTACAGTGAGTCACTATTTCACAGAAAGATATTGGCAAGGCCACCATGTCTCTCTCACACACACACACACACACACATACACACACACACATTCAATAGCACTTTCCGGCCTCCCTCCCCTCCAATTTTTTTTTCAGTGGGCGGAGACTAACTGGAAATGTACGAGAAAATAGATGACGCCTTACAGTTTACAGATTGACAGCTGTGTTGGCCAATCGGAACGCTTGTCCTCGTGGACGCTCTTGTTTCTTGAGGCATGCCCTTGCCCACATTTTTCCTGTAGAGCAGTGTGTGTTCATCTGAAAGTTTATTGTCACACTAGTTTATTATTCTTATTTATTTTCATTAATTTATCTCAACTACCGTGCTCTGAATCCACTGCTAGTGAGGTAGAAAGTACTAAACTCAAGCTAAAAAGATGGTATAAAACGCAGATGAGGTAATACACCGTTTATTTATTTGTTTATTTACTTGTGTGTGTGTATATATATAATGTTTACTAATTTGTGTTAAACATGTTGATAAGTGTAGATAATTGTCTGAACTGATGATATTTAACAGTTAGCCTGTGTTGGCTAGCATGGCCTAGCTGAATGAGTTGCTGTTTGGTTGCTAGCTCATCTTGCTAGGTTTTGTTTGCTCCCCAAAACTTAGCCTAGCAAAGAAAGTCTTCATGGTGGCAAAGAAATAGCTGATAAAACACTTTTTCGTGAAAGTATTTCAGAGAAATTGGCTGTAGTCAGTCAAACACAAAAAATATTGGGCTCTTCGATAGCGACAAATGGGAGTTCAAGCGCCCTTTTTCTTTATAATGAATAGAAATCTTCGTCTTTATCTTTTAAAACATTTTACCATAACCAAAAATGTAGAGTCTAGGATTAAACACTAAATGCAGAAGTGAGAAATGAGTGTCATTTGTTGTCCAGTGGGTTCATGCAATCTGTATCAGTTACCTACATACTGTTTATATCACTGGAGCCTGTTAGCATCTCAGTATATTAAAGCATTAATAACATGTCATGTGCTAAAAAACTAGCACTCATCACACTTAGAGCATATCCACCCAGGTTTTTATTTCCTCAGTTCATAAACATTGAAATAATTCTTTTTATTTGAGCTTGACAGATATGATCTTATCTGAAATGATATCATTTGTTTTTTCAAAGCCAGAATGTAATGTTCAGTCAATAAACATAAACATAAATTTAGTCTCATATGTCTTATTTTAAAATATTATTTTAAAGTGATCTTTGATCTGGATGAATATTTTCTGAATGTGGTTGTACCGGTCTGTAGGCTTGTACCTCACATCTTCTGCTGTAATAAAGACCTTCCTGTGTAATATCCGATCTCTTATAAAAATAATTTCCACACACTTCATAGTGTTTGCTCATTTAGTACAGAAGTAGAAGCTGAGAATATTGATTTAATTTATAATCCTACTTTCTGTTATGTCCCAGGACAGAACTGCTTCCTTTTTGTCTGGTTCCTGTCAAAATTTCTTTCACGTATGATCTCAGGGGCTTTTCTCGTCTCTGTTCTGTCTGGGAGACTAGATTAGAGATCGAACGCGACTTCTGCGAAGCTGCCGTGTGACATGATGCCTGCTGATAAAAGTATCGTACAAATAAAAAGGGTTTTTTTGGGTTTTGCTGTGTTCTGAGCATTGTAAAGTTTTTGTATGGCTTTGGCTGTGATTTAAAAATATAAGTAAAACAATAAGTGGTCAGATAATTGCCTTGCTTCCTGTTATGAGCTTGGGTTACTGGACTTTTGCATGGTTTCCTGGTGTACATAAGAGTTATTTTTAGGGTTCTCTAATTTCCTCCAGTTTCCCAAATATTAGCAGGGGTGTTGGTTACTTGTACTTGGTGTATTCGTGCCTTGTGTGAGGGTTCCTGGGATAAGCTCTGGATCGATCATAACCCTGACCACGTTAAAGCAGTTATGGATGATGAATACGTAAATTTAATAAATGTGTGCTGGGCTTTAGCAGGGACTATGAGTGCATCAGTTTGATATAAAATATCACAGAGCCATTTCTGCTCAGAAATGCTTATTTGCTTAAAAATTTATTAAATTTTTCTTTCCAATCCACTGCAATATTTCAGTTTGATGTTGACTTACAAAACACAAATATTTTACAATAAATAAATTAGAAAAAGAGGTCAGATTGGTTGCTATGAAGATGTCGGTATAAGGTCAGTATAGGATATCAGGCAACATACTATGCTCTGATATCGTTTTAAAGACGGGAACAATTTGAAACCCTAGCCATCAGTGGCTGAACGATATGGGTTTTTAATGGCTGATGCCACTTATTTATGGATCATGGTGGATGATAGCTGATCTCGTGCTGGTTTTTCTATTTGTTAATGTGATAAAATTATGGTTTGAACAGTATCGGTTTTTGTCTGGGGTGATAAATAAAATTTGGCGCCAATATTAATCTATCATGAATGTGATGTTTGTATTTGAAAAATTTACGCAAATTCATTCAGCTCTTACTCGCAACTTATGTTAAATGAACGTAATATTTTATGTTTAGGACACCATAGCACATAAAAATATTTGGAGTTTAGTTACATTTATGTGCTGTTACCTAATATAAGATTACGATAAGCAAATATATAAGATTTTTAAGGCTGTTTGTTGACAATGTTTTGTAAATTTAACCTTAATTATTTTAACAATTTATCTTTCTTCTAGAAATTAATGCCTGAAACTAGCTAAATTATCTGCCAGTTGAACAAGAAAATTTGAAGCTTAAAAATACTACATTATGTCGAGAAACCTGTTATGTCAGTAACAGGTTAACATAGCGTACATGGCTGCATCAGATATGCACAAACCTTCTTTGTTGCTTAATTGTAAGTACAGCCATCAGCCTGTGCCATTTTTGTGCTCTTGTTGTCATCGTCTGTCTAGTAATTCTCATCTGCTTCTCATCCAGTTAACTTATTTCAACCAGTTTCACACAATCTTATTACTTTCGCCAGGCAGGTAATTTTTAGCTGGTGTCTGTCTGTCTGTATGTTTGTTATCAACTCAAAAAGTTATGAATGGATTTTTGTGATATTTTCAGTGAAGTTGGAGAATGGGTCAAGGAACAAATGAAAAATAAGGTTAAACAGGAGAGAGAATGTCCTTCCTTGGTGGAAGTTTGCACTCTCTGAGTGCTTCTGGTTTACATCATACTGTTGTGCACCTCCTATTTTATGTTTTATTTTTTATTTAAATAATATTTTTGATTTTCCATAGCTAAACAGGGACTTTTTCATAATTCCATCATTAATCCAATTCCTCCTACATCTGTGAATAGATTTAAATACATTTTTAATCAAATATTTAGGGTATAATGCTATTGAGCACCTTCTGTTTTATTTTAGTAGATTTTGTTTTTCAGTGCTAGTGGAAATAAGATGTGTAGGAGACACAAGTCTTCCCTGGAAATCTAACTTTTTTTTTTTTTTTAAATTAATCAACCCAGTTAACCTACTGTCCACTACTGTCCATGACATATGGGATAGTATGTATTAATCACAGTGTGCATTGTGCAGCAATGTAATTGTTTATTTGCTACATTTTGTGGTCTAAAAGTTTATATTTATATTTTGTTTCTCTGATACAATAATATATACAGTATATATATATTTTTTTAAGAATTTAGGCATCAAATGCATGTTCACTTAAACCTGTTATTCTGTTATGTCGGTCAGTGAAATGTTTATACTTTATTGGTACGTGGCCTTTCATAACCGGGTGTTTGAGATATGGCATATGCTAGTCATGCTATTATAAAGACTCATGTAGTTTATTTGTTTATTTATTTATGTATTATCTTAGTTTTGGTATAAAATGTTGAATTAGTGTCTGAGTTTTGAGAATTCTGCTAAGAAACAATTCAAAGGAAGCAGGTTTAATCATGAGGAACTGAGTGTCTAAATAAAGTAACAGTGGTCGAAACAATGTTGGCTTTGCATGTAAATCAGTAAGAGCATTGTGTGCCTTCTTTTCTTGTCGTATTTATCCTTCATGTGTCTTCTGTCTTCGTTACAGTTAGTAGGCCACTTTATACACATTGAACTGGAGAAATGAGTCAGAGATTTGTCTTGTTGAACTTTTTTTGCAAATACCTCTTACCACAAAGTGGTAGCTTCCTTTCCTGCAGTGTAGTTAATTACAGCTTGCTTTTTCAGATGCTGACAGCTGACATCATGAGGACCTTGTCACTACGTTTGTTCGGGTTTGTCTTTTTTCTGCCCTTTGGCTGTGCACACGGTAAGCAACGAGTGCTAAATCGTCATTTGTATCTATTTATCTCTCTTTGTGTTCAAATTCGTCATGATATAAAGGATGACTGAAATTCATGCTGTAAAGAATAAATCTTCTTTCTCTCTCTACCCCAGGTTTCTTTAATAGTTGTGCACAAATATACCCAGACTCGAGAGAATTTATTCCAGTTGAACTGGGGAAGGAATTTAAAGCTGTGTGTCATCTCCGGGAAGATTCAATATACAGTGCCGATGATGTTACATGGTTCTTCGGAAACGTTACTCTTCCAAGGGAGTCCTATGAGACGCTAAATAAATCTTCTGTTGCTGTTACTGTGAATATCAGCAGTGACATGAACAACCCGTTGAAGTGTAAAGCTACCAAACAGGATTATTCTTATGAAGAGCCATGCATGTATGGCATCTACTTTGAGAAAGGATGTAGGTATTTCTTTTTGATTTGTTTCTATATTTTTTCATAAATGGGTCTTTTTATCAGTGTTTTAACCATGTGGGAAATTTTTTTTTCTGGGTATTCATTTAATGGTTTATTAAATATAATATATATGTTTTGGAACTGACTTTGCGTTTCTATAAGCATCTATTGCTACTGAGTTCACATAAAGATTTTTAATCCAACGGAATTCTCAAATCTATGTTGTGAAGGTCAGTATTAGTGGCCAATCTGTTAATCAGGCCAATACTGGAAAAAAATCAGCATCAGTAGGTACCTGCCCAGGTGAAGCCAATTAAACATAAATTAAAACATCTGCATGTGTCATCCCAGATACGTGTGTAAAATCGTGTTGTTATTTAATTGTTTGGTTTGAAACGGCTGCATCGGTGTGGATTAGAATTGCTGTATTATAAATGAATAAAAAGAATGAGATTGTTATAATAAATCGGGATTGTTATGATTTATTTATTTTATTATAATATGTTCACATTAAAATGCACTGTTCTTTAACAATGTTATGATGTTTTTGCTTTTCAGATCCTCCATTAAAGCCAAAGGATCTGAAATGTATTGCTTTTCAATCTGGTAACAGTATTTCATCTGAACTGTCATGTTCATGGGATCCAGGGAAGAGAAACCCGATTATTAGCACCATCTATACACTTAATGCAAGGTCTGTCTGGATGCATGAATGGAACCTCAAATGGATTTTGTTTTATTGTTTTTGTTCTGTTTTACACAAATTTTTGCTTCTTCTTTTTTATAGCTTTCTTTCTAATGTGCTAAGTGTTAGCAGTAATAAGTACTTGACACAGAACCTCACCTTGGATTTAGGGACCTTCCCCAATCATATGATCTTATCAATTTCGGTAGAAGCAAAGAACAGGCTGGGGACTGTGAAATCAGATGAAATGAATGAAGATTCTGAATATTTTGGTAAGTTATAAAATAAAAGTAAAATAAAAGTAAAGAAAGAAATATTATACCTTTTTTAAATGAAATGCCTGTTTCTTTTTCAAGTAAAACCAAATCCACCTGCAAACATAAGGATTATTCCAGAGGATGGTTTCCCCACTTCTTTAATGGTGAACTGGACACATCCAATTCATTATACAGTCTTCAAGCTTGAATATCAAATCAGATACTGCCAAGCAGGGTGCAATGTTTGGCAAGAGGTAAAGAAACAGAAAGGAGATCCGTCTCTTCTGAGTTCAGCTGATCTTTCGGTTTTATTTAAAAAATTAAATTAAAATTTAAAAAGATGCCCTTGGCTTCAAAACAGGCTGTACTTGACCTGTTAAAGCTTTAGTATCTGATTTTTTTAGCCAGCTTTATTTTGATCACTGTTGCCCTGTTATAAAAATTTTAAATATCAGTAAAGTCACTGTTACTACTTCTAGTTAATGCGAAGGAGAATTTCCCAGATGATCTTTCAGTATGTAAAACTGGTTTGTTTTGGGTCAAAAGGACAGCACTCTGATTATATGGCTGGGGAGATGGTTTACACGTTTTAACACATTGCTGAAAGCTCATGCTGCTTAATGATTATTTGCTTTCTGTTTACCTTGGAGCCATACAATGAATCGCAGATACTATGATTTATGCCTCCCTTTTTTAACACTGTATCCCTCCCATGCTGTGGCACTGCATAAAAAAACATGATCTTCACTCTGCTTTAAGCATTACAGTTTTCGGTTATATCTTACAGTTTTATGCCCACCTATAAAAGGAATTTTATTTGCAGGACTAGAACCATTAAGAGAGTGCAGACTTCCACCAGGGCAGATTATTTCTCTCCTTATTTTCATTTCTGCTAAATATTATTCTCCACAAACCTTATATTATATTTAACATTCCAGATCATCAGATCCAGAATGCTAAT
Organism: Neosilurus mollespiculum; assembly: GCA_030014195.1. NCBI lineage: Eukaryota > Metazoa > Chordata > Actinopteri > Siluriformes > Plotosidae > Neosilurus > Neosilurus mollespiculum. The sequence continues at coordinate 31,825,538 of JAQMYF010000026.1, read as the reverse complement.
TGGATGTTATGTCGATGTTGTACTGTAATTTTTGTGGAAGCATAGTAGTCTTTACTTATAGAGTTGAGTGTAAAATTGTTAAAATTGCCCTTGTCCAGCAAATTATAAATAATTCTTTTAACAAAATCCCCAGATTTGAATTGCGATCTGGATGACCATTAAAATAAATATATAAATAAATACCAAATAAATAAATCATCAAAAACTCTTTATAACTTTTTGCATGATCTTGCTAACAAACAAAGAAACGCAGACAAAAAACATTTTTGTCAGAGGTAATAATCTACCGCAATAGAATTATTAATTGCAGTGATTATTTGTTCTAGAAGTCAGTAATCTGAGTGTTCTCATTACAGTTTCATGGCCGCATACCGTATCTAATTTAGACCCATATATATATTATGAAGAATCTATTTTTATTCAGTTCAGACACCTCTGAAAAAGTCTGATCTAAAAATTGTACACTGAAAATAATGTCTATTTTGACCATGCGCTTTCAGCTATCTGAGGGTTTACCCAAAGGTTACACGGAGTCCTTCAGACTGCAGTATCTACAGCCTTACACGGATTATGTGGTGCAGATGCGCTGCATTCGACAGAAAAGCTTGGGCTACTGGAGTGACTGGAGTCCAAATGCAACAGCTCGTACGCCTGAAGCCCGTGAGTCACTGTTGAATATATTTTCCTGCTTTAGGACAATTTTTGTTTTTTACTTTGAGTGTCATGATATCTGAGCTACTTTTGCTTTAACCACATAGACTAAACAAAGTTTATTGAACTTTGTGTTTTTGCATGCTATTTTTTTTAACATTGCTCTTTTTAATTAGCTCCTGGAAGCAGACCTGATCTCTGGAGAGTCTATGAAGAGGACTCTGACAACACTGTTGTGAAGCTGATTTGGAAAGTGAGATACCTAAATTCATATGTCACTGTTGAAGGCCTGGGTGATTAAACAACAATGATATGTACTGCCTGTAGACAATACTATAATAGTAATAACAATAAGAAAATTATTTGGTAGAATGATTGATAGTACCATTTAAATGCAAACCACCAGCAAAGAGAATAGAGGATATGACGGGGTGCATGAATATACAAGCATGCTTATTCCCTGACTCATAAACAGCCTCTCATATCTCTTGCTAATGGTGCATGCTTTAAGTGGTGTGTAAACGTCCACTCATTTAACAGTTGTAATGGTAGGCTGCTTCATTAACACAGGACACAACAAAAGAAACTGTGTAGTGAGACAATGAGCAACATTTCCCACAGGTCTTTAATATACTTGAGGTGGCTGCTGGAAAGAGTCAGCATTACCTACTGGCGCAAAAATTGATTACTTCGTGTGAGTTCAGATCGCATTGATGTATACTCTACTCTCACAGACTGACATTAGTTTGTACTGCTAGGCATGTTATTTATCAGTGACAACCACAAGACTGTCTTCTTTTTATATGGGTACAAAAAAGGAAAATAAAGCCACAAAAATAGAATGGCCAAATCTACCCAGATCATTTATTTTCTTTTAATAATCAGTTAAATATTCTAGGGAAAAAGCACTATTACCAAGCTGAGTGCACTGACCGTACTCTCTCGCACCATGTTATCATGGTAACATTGACAATAATAGATAGGCATCTTCGCTCGTGTGATGAACATTTGTTGAATTTCTAGGAATTCAGAATCAGTGAAGATAACAGATAGTGAGTTATTCCGAGTTTCTGGGTGGGTGATGTCTGTTATTATTCTTCCAAAAATATTTTCTTGTTTCATAAGGTGAAAATATTTAGAATGAATCGTAAAAAAAATTATAGAATTGTTTTCAATCTGTTTTTCCAGTCGGCTTTTCAAACATTGAATCATTTTCTATATCAAAATCGCCTCATTTAGTAAGTGCTTATTATTCCAAGATAGTGAACCAGTCAGTTCCTGTGTGGTATGTACTGAAGTATGTTATATTCGTTCATTTTTTATTGCTCACAGAAATTTCACAGTCTTTATATTTATTTACTAAAATGGGTCACCGAGTTAAAGTCTTGCTCACTAAGCAAAGTTTGTATGTAGGAACTACTGTGAGGATGAGGAACTTGATAAAAGTCAGGAGTTTATATTCAGAATCATGAGGTCAAATTAAACCTTTTTTCCTGATAAATATTTATAACAGATTATTATAAGTTACCAACAAGTATTATTATAAACTGAAATTAAACATTGTGTCATGAATAATTGTTCAGCTCACCCAACCTTACAATTAACAACGCAGGATTGGTCAGCTCAAAGAAAGCGTAATGTGTAGTACACAAGATAAGCTAGTTAGAAAGTGTTCACCTGTACAGGCATGGCTGGATACAATGCAGGTGCAGAATTTTTCTCATTAATACACGTGAGCCTTTGATTACAAAGAGCGTAAAAGAAAGGAAATCAAATAGTGTGGGCCTAATTTTATCTAACACCAACTCTGTTGTATAGCATATATGAAGTACCATTAGTTTGTAGGACCAACTACACTGCATTGTGGATGTTCATGGGAATTTTTCACCCAATTCTTTGTCCCAGGATCCTGAGAAGTCCAATGGAAAAATATTGTGGTATGATTTGACAATAATTGAAGATGGACATTCTGAGAGCCATGTTGTCAATTCCAAAGAGCACAGCTTCACCTTAAAAGGAGAAAAGGCTTCAATCAAAATTACTGCGAATAATTCAGCAGGAGCTTCCCCAGTGGCCACTTTAAACCTCACGAGACCTGGAATAAGTATGTGAACGTTTCGCCTTGTTTGTTCTGTGTTTGTTCTGTTGATTAACATTTATTCTTATGTTACCTGTGTTGAATATGAAAATTTATTTAACTGTTTATTCAATCAATACATATTTGTAATTAAAAAACATTCTATGATCAATCAGTAATTTGCTGTTCAAGGCTATTTTACAGATATCGGTGTCCTTGATTAGTAATAATTGGTATCAGTTAAAGGCAACACGATCTTAATTTAAAATATCCATATTGGTTCTAATAATACCAGTAAAACCACCGTGCCACCACTGCCCCATGACAAATTTCATCTATGTATTATTCCAGATGAAATAAATGTAGTGATGAAATTAGCCGTTCTATAGAACGTCATACTCTCTCAGCCAGGACTCCAAGCCAATGACAATACCCCTCCAGCTATAACTGGCTGAGGGGTAAAAAGCATCTTGTGTTATCTGTTTTTTTCACACATTCGGTAAAAGGATAATTCTTCCATTTTTCACTATTTAATCATTTTAAAGGCTACAGATAATGATTCCATATGCATAGACCTTTCCTACTTGTTCATTTGATTAATTGAATGGTCAATAGAAAGCTATGTATGTATTTGGGGGTGGTATGCATGAAACTTAACCAAGCATTGCGCCTCCCTGTATACTTAAGTCAAACATTATGGTTCCAATCAGGGTTCTTATGATCGTTGGTGGTTGTTATCTACACTGAAAGTTTCAGCTGCTTTCCTTTGCTAATTGTTGCTGATGCATGATCAATGGTGCCACGCTTCTTGTATGAAATGTACATTGGTTGAAATCAAGCTATGAGCCTGCACTTTTTTTAATTAAATGTACACATTTTCTGCGACTAGAAAATGATATTTTGATCTGTGGTGAACAATATCACCAGAATAATTCACTTTATTAATCTTTGACTGATTTCAAATAATTGAAATTTTGACCCCTTTGTCACACTTTTGCGCTATTATTTTTGAGACAGGCCATATGTCTGTATGATATAAAAGTGTAATTGAGGATTAAATATCTTTTTTCAAGTTTGTAGACACGTTGCACTAAGTTGGTGTTTCTCTTACAGAGCTTCATGCTGGAGTAGAACATGTGAATTACTCAGTGCAGGATGGCCAACTGTGGGTGAATTGGCTCCCACCCTCCCAGAGGCGTCCCGCTGAGTACGTGATAGAATGGGTTTCAGTGCTGAACAAAGAGAGAGGCTGGCAAAGAGTTTTGAGCAGTGGCAGTACTGTCTCATTAAAAGGTAATTTAATTGAAATGAAGACACATTTTCAGTCATTCCTGATTAACATGCCGATTGGATTATTTCCCATTTTAATAGGGAGAAAAAGAAGGCTCTTTGGTGTATTTCTGAGCAATAAGTTTTATAAGGCTTGATTAACAAAATTTTGCTTCGTTTCCTCAGAATTGAAGCCACTTAAACGCTACAACATATCAGTCTTCCCAATTTACCGATCTCGAAATTACTACCTCCCAGGGACACCCATCACTATACAAGCCTATCTCCAGCAAGGACGTATGTATAATTTTTTATGCTTGCCGTACACATTTCTATGACGAGAGTTAAACATTTTAACTGTTTTAACCCAAAGGGGTTTTTTTGTTGTTGTTGTTGTTGTTGTTGTTTCTTATTCTGTGAGAGTGTATTTAAATTTAAAAGAATGTAAAACATATGGTTAAGCACAAACTTGGAAAAGGATCACTTCCAGCTTCCCAGAACAAAATCTATATTTTTTTAAAACATTAATTACATCAGGACCATAAAATTTTGTGGAAAATTTTGAGATATGAATACTTTGTGGATGAAGTTGGTGTCTGTGAAACTCACAAATATTTGCTATTTTTTGTTGTGTAAAGCATAAAACCATAACAATATCACTTCCATATGTTTATTACAATACAACATTAATATTCAGGCAATACAAGCAGTGTTTAATAGAGTATCACAAATGTTAGACAACTTTTTCAATTCTGATTATGTTCTATTTTTGTGAGTTTCCGTGTTGGTACAAAAACACCCTCTAAATCCATCACTTTGGACATGAGACTTAGGATTTTGCACATGCTACAGAATACTTCTAGCAGACTGAACAAATTTCATTCTGTTCCACCTTCATATGTCCCGAAATGATGTGCCGTCCAAAAACCTTCGTGCAGCAGTTGGACACCATGAAACTCACAAATATTTTTGAGCAGACTAACTTACGAAGCCAATTTTAATGTACACAAAGTCAGGCCATTAAACCTGTGTATCATTTTGAGGAATGGTTTTGACTGTCTAATGTCATGAATAAGATCCTGTTTTAATTAACTGGAAAATTTAGACTAGGTTTTTATAGTTTTTGGATGCTGAAATAGCGTCTTTCTTCCAGGTGTGCACCTAAACCATGGGTTTCCAAATTTTTTAGACATAGCTTGTGCATTAATTGAGATACAAAGCATTTGCCTGATTTACCTGTTTTAAAATGTTTATTTTCTACAAATATCCAGCTCCTCTGGTTGGTCCAGTCGTTAATGTGAATACAACAGGGAAAAACTTCGCTCAGCTGACATGGAACGAGATCCCTATTGAGAAACAGCAGGGCTTCATCACCAAACAGACCATTTTTTACAAAAAAAGAGACACTGTGAAATGTAAGGTTAAATCATTTTGATTGTAGATGTATGTATTTTTTGCTTTGCTGTTTAGTTTATTGTGTTATAGTTGCACAGTTTCAGTGAAAAATCTGGATCAGTATTTAGTGTATAGAAGTGTGAAGACCTTTTGTATCTTATGACCTTATCTGTTTGTCAGCCATTACTGTTTCGTCTAACACCTACTCGTGGAAGCTGACTGAACTGGAGAGTAGTAGCGATTACACTGTACGCATCATGGTGACTAACGAGAAAGGCTCAAAGAACGGATCTGATACCAGTTTCTACACAAAAAAATATGGTAAGTAGTAGTAAGTAGGTTTAGTAGAAAAAAATAAAGAGATGGCTGTTCTTGCCCAAGGCATGAAGGGACCAGGTGCGTGATCCAAAATGGCTTTTTTCTCTCCCTTTTTGACAACAAATACAAAAATTTTAAGAGAAAAAATGCCAAAAGATCTTAAGGTAACCCCACTACAAGAGATTTAGTGCCGAATTACTTTCAAGCCACTTAAATTACCATGCTGCACAGAGGTAAGCAACATTTTGCTCTCAATCGAAAATAAATTCTCCAGAATTAACACCAGGAATTTTGTGCACTGGGGCAAAGCCTGGAATTTTGGCAGGAACAGATAGTCGATTACCTAATTCTGGATGAACTTAGGACTTTGTATATCATGAGCAGAACATCAGCTATCAAAACAACTATACACCCAAACTAAATGACTTATTCTCAATGATTCCAATACAGCCCACTCTTTCCTGAAGGAAATCTCCAGACTATCATTACCAAATTTTACTGGAAATACATGACCCCAAGAATTAAACTGACCGGGCTAAAGAAACCGAAAACTCAAGGAGGTCTGGAAACACCACTTTTCTTCCACTACTTTCTGGCCAATCAGCTTCAATATAATAAACTGAATCTCATTTCATCAATAAATATGTGATTAGATATCGAACAAACTATTTGCAAGGACATTGAGATTTCACACCTACCCTTCTGCTGTCAGACAATCTAAAAACACTCCTGTTTCAAAACACCAACACTAGCATCGGCTCTGAGAGTCTGGTGGAAGTTTCATCATATCACAAACACTCCCCTTTCACCATCTAAATACACCCTCATTTTGAATAACCCAAATTTCACAATTAACAAGAAACCACTTCAGAGTGTGGGTAAAAAGGACATTACACAACTAAACATGTTTTATAACATTAAACTAGCTGGAGTTTGCATGTTCTCCCCATGCTTGCGTGGGTTTCCTCCGGGTACTCCAGTTTCCTCCCACAGTCAAAAAACATGCACAGTAGGCTAATTAGCTGTTCCATATCACCCCTCGGTGTGAGTATGAATGGTTTATGTGTGTTGGCCCTGTAATGGCCTGGCAAGCTGTTCATGGTGTACCCTACATTCGTCCAGGGTTGGCTGAGATGGGTGCCCGCCTCCCTACGACCCTAATTGGGATTAAGTGGCTTAGAAAATGAATGAATGAATAGATAAATTGACCCTGGATCTATCTCTTCCTTCCGAAGCCAAATGAATTAAACCTGCTAAAATATCCACTTCATGACAAAATATGCTAATCTGCAACCTCTACAGTGTAAGCTAATCCACAGATCTATTCTCCTGAACTGGAAATCAAGGGACATCGTACATGTTGCATCCTGGAGGAACCTACTAATAGATTACATCTCCGTGAACAACCTGTCCTCTCCTGTGCAGATTTTGCTGATCTTCTTTGTCTAAAAAGCCAACCTCAACTACACATTTCTATCTACAATCCTGTTTTCATCAAAAATAACACAAAAGCATAACTGGGAGAAAGATTTTTTTTTTTATTTGTTTGTTTGTTTTTTTCTTTGCCCTGGCTTTACAGTGGGGTCATTGAGGGAACCGTGATGAGCGTTGGGGGGTCGTGGGATAGAATCATCATGATCTTGAGGGAACTTGGTAGAATCGTGATGTTTTCAAAGATTTTGCCACGCTTATTACGGTTTATTATGATTTGACCCCAATTCTGATTGAACGTGGGAAGCATGGTAGAGCTTATCAAATCTTGATAAGAGATTTGTGGGGGGTTATTGGGGTCTGTGGGCCCAGAGCTCTGCATCTCACACTAACGTCCCAACAGGGTGCGAGATAAGAGGAATTTGAGGCAGCCTCAGATCCCAATTCATAACTTGTTGTTGTTATACTTTCTCTTTTTCATCCTCCAACCCTTATTATTGATTATCATTCTAGTTGATTTTGTTCGTTCATGTACATCCACTTCCACACCCAGACATACTTTCACATACCCCCCAACCACACGCCCCTTCTTTGTGTCTGTTTGTTAGTATTTTTGTTGTCTGTTTCTATGATTGTGTTTGCTTGCAAAAAGAATTAAATGAGCTCACAAGAAGGCGAGAAGTTGATGCTACACTCGTACAGTAACAGACTGTAATGTGGTAGTTTTCATGAGAAGCATGAAAGTGTACTGTGTCCTTTAACAATATTTATATAAATGTGTATGTGCCACCAATAATAGTATGTGGGGGTGTGTTTTTATTTCCTCTTTTACATTTTAGAGGATGGCGAGATCGATGTGATTGTTGTGGTGGTGTGCTTGAGCTTCCTGTTCTGTGTACTTTTCATAATGTTCTTCATCATCAAGAAAAAAGAAACGTGAGTCACAGGAAACATGCAATAACACAATTTTGAAAGTGAAAATAGAGAACATTAAGCAGAAGTGTAAAAGTGTGCAGTATATTAGTCGCTTTATTTCTCTCACTGGCTGTTCTATTTGTCATCATACATAAAATATATAAAAGGCCACTTTTGGTGGTTTGATGGAGCACTTTTATTAACCCACTTCTTTTAATCATTCATGTTCATAGTGCATAATATCAACCATGATTTTATTGTGTAAATTAGTTCATTGTTCACAGGTGCAAATCAAGTTTCCATTTACCACATCAATCAGAAATAATTTGCATATCAGGCATCATTGTTTCGAATCTGATTACCCCAGAGTGTATCATAATCCAGGTTTATTTATTTATTATTCTCTGGTTTAAATGGAACATTGTCTTATCACATAAATCTGAATTTATACAATCAGCCATTCAAAGGGCTGTATCTTTTTGAGGTTGGGTTACATATATAAAGTTTCTAAACTTGGTTGGAGATCTGATTATTTACTGTACCCTACTATCTTGGATTATGGCTTAAAAATATGTTTTGTTGTTTGCTTATTTGTTTTTAAAGGTTAAAAAGGCATTTGTTTCCGCCCGTCCCTGACCCATCCCATAGTACTATTGCTAACTGGTCACCTGACTGTCCCAACAAGGTTTGTACACCTAACAGTGTAAACTATACTCACTCCAGTTTGACATAGTGGATCAAACTGTCTGGACTAATTATCTCTTTGCTCGCCCTCAGCCGGACTCTCCGAAAGAAAGCATCCTGACAGAAGTCAGTGTGGCGGAGGTGGACATGGATGATGGGAAGTCCCTGTGTGATGAGGATAAAGCGGTAATGCCACTCAAGAAGTACTTTTCAGAGGAGCGCAGCAGTGGCATCGGCGGCTCATCTGGCATGTCCACTCCACGCCAGAGCGTGTCCTCCAACGACGAGGCCGACTCGGGCCAGACCACAGCCAGCACCGTGCAGTACTCCGCTGTAGTTAGCAGTGGCTATAAAGGCCAGACTCCCGGCACACAGGCAACCATGTTCTCCCGTTCTGAATCGACCCAGCCGCTACTGGAGTGTGAAGAAAACCCAGAGCACCTCTCTGAGGCCAGCAGCCACCACACAAATTCCTACTTCAAACGACACAAAGGCCTTGAGCAGCTGCACATGGACGAGGCAGATGAGCCTAGCTTTGGCTCTCTGAGCTTTAGCCCAATGGAGGAGGAGGAGGACTCACCTACTCTGACTGAGGATCCTCCAGGTCCTGCCCCAAGCTACATGCCACAACAGAGTGGCTACCGACCACAGTGAGAGGACATGAACACTTTCAGCAGCCCTGTGCCTTCTTATTGTAACCTGATTTTCATTACGTTTTATGTTTAAAAACCCTTTTAAGTTACACACTAACTGCTGCTCAATTTAAGAAACATGGCTGTATTATGGCTGTGTTGTTTTGTTGTCAGATAAAATCAATTCGTTGCTATGTTTAATTTCTGCAGATGTACTGGCAATGACGGTTGAATTTTATATATTGACACTTTTATTTTTTCATCTAGTATTTGAATATTTGCAAATTGATTTTGTAATGTCATGTATAGGGTGTCTGGGCTCAGCCTTACAGATAGGAGGAACTTGAAGTAGAGCCGCTGCTCCTCCACATCAAAAGGACTAATTTGAGGTGGTTCGTGCCTCTGATTGAATGCCTCCTGGTAGCCTCACTGTTAGCAGTTCCGGGCACATCTGGGGTACAGTCAAAACTCTTTGGAGGGATTATGTGTCCCGTCTGGCCTGGGAAAGCCCCGGAACCCCCAGGAGGAACTAGAGAGTGTCACTATGGGGAGGGATGCCTGGGCAAGCTGAAGAAAAATGATAGATGGATGGATGTTAGGCATGCAGTGGGTTTAAATCATATAGAGTACCTTCCAGAATTATTGGCTGGCTGGAAAATCAGCAAGAAATAATGTAGAAATTTCAGTAAGTGTTATTTTAACCAACTACATGGATGTTGTATAGTTTTGTATATTTATAGTTTATAACATTTTTTTTCAAAGTTGAAAGTAGCACCATATTTTATTTCTCTCTAAAAAAGAACTGACTTGGAAGGAATAATTGCACCAAGTCTCTTCTTGTAGTATCTATGTTTCCAGAGGATCTTGGCCATTGTAATATATGTTTTTTCCCCCTCAAATCTGTTTGAAGCCTGTTTAGCTCACCATCATGTAGAAAGGTCTCTTTATGTCTTTACCCTCTATCAGAGGCAATCAGGTTTAAATATTCTGTTACTTTATGAAACAACCTGTCTTCACAGCAGCCTCTTAAACACCAGCCTGATAGCATTAGTGCTCCACCTCCAAACTTCTCAGCAGATTTATAATCTTGACATTTCCCTTGAATTCAGTTCCCCTTTGTCAGCAGATATGTTGATAACGTGCAAAGCATTTTGGTCTCCTCTGAGTACAGCATGAAGCCAGTTGGAGGCCAGTTTTTAAGATACTAGGTGACGTTGAGGAGCGGCAGTTTTTGCTCTCAGGAGGTGCTTCCTCCTCATAAAGCTTTCAAACAGCTTGCTGTTTTGAAAAGACCATTTTACATAATTCTGTGCAACTGTTCAATTCAAAAACTTAAGGCTGAATTCCTTCACCATATTATGGCTCCGCCCATTGTGGTGGTGCCGGAGACATTATATTTTCCCCTGCCTATTTGTCTGAACTTCTTTGTGGGCACTCTTATCTTCTGAATCCCTCAACGGATTTTTGACCAAACACCAGTTACACATTACTAAAGGGAAATGAATTGGTACAGGTTCTGAGGTCATAGGTCAACGCTCCAGGTCACATGAGGTCATCTTATAAAAGTATTATGCACACTCTGCACTGAATGCCTGCATGGATTTGAATCAAACTTCAATGTACTGCATCACATACTTCTGTGTTTTGTTTATTGATGGAACGGCTCCTACAGTTTCAGATTGTTCTCCAATTTCATACTGTTCTACAATAATTCTTGCTTATTTCTTTTATGAAGGGCACCAATATTTCTGGAGGGTAGTATACATGACTGAGCCATTTAATTGATAGTTATCATGCACAATATGAAATAGTAAATTTATTTTGAGAAGGCTTTTCTTCAGTGTGCAATGTTCACAGTTACTGACGACATTCATTTGTTTGGAGAAAACAGTCCAAAACAGTTCAAAAGAAAACAGTCTGGGGGTAAAGCGAAGTCTTTATTTTTATAGTATGTCCAGTATGTGCTTTTTTAGATTTATTTTTTATTAAAATCATGATTTCATGTCCAGCTTATGTAGATTAAGTTTGGAGGGAGTTTTGGAATGTTTTACGTTTCTTTGTTGGACCGTGGTTGCCTTTTTCATTTCTAACACATTTCCATAAGTGTCAGCACCGATTCAGAAGTACTGGCACACAGGCTGTGTTTTAGGACAAGTGAAAACACAGAATCTTGGACATGTGTATTCCCCAAGTATTATTGCACTTTTTGCTGCTTGCTATGCAGGTTTAGCCAATTTTTCAGGATGTACACACACACACACACATATATATATATATATATATATATATATATATATATATACACACACACACACACACACACA
>JAQMYF010000026.1:31787440-31804071 GCA_030014195.1 Neosilurus mollespiculum | reverse complement strand
CCTTTACACGGATCAGTCATCCTGGTCCCTTTGCAGAAAAACAGCCCCAAAGCATGATGTTTCCACCCCCATGCTTCGCAGTAGGTATGGTGTTCTTTGGATGCAACTTAGCATTCCTTCTCCTCCAAACACGACAAGTTGACAAGGAATTTACCAATTAATTCATTGAAAATCCTACAATGTGATTTCCTGGATTCTTTCCCCCCATTGTGTCTCTCATAGTTGAAGTTTACCTGTGATGAAAATTGGAGACCTCTCTCATCTTTTAAGTGGGAGAATTTGCACAGTTGGTGGCTGACTAAATACTTTTTTGCCTTTATATATATATATATATATATATATATATATATATATATAATTATAATTATATAATTTGATAAGTGTACCTACCCATCAGAATGAAATTGGTTTCTAGGGTTTGCTGCCACATGTGGTTTTTGGCAGTACTGTTCCAGACGATTATAAATCCACTGACAGGAAGACTGGGCTTTTCCCAGGTTATATGAACATGTCCATGCTGGACAAACACGTTAATATTCCCAACCGGAGGTAAATTTACCTCTAATTAATGAAAAAGAAAAAGAAATGTATTAATGGGACTGGTGGCATCTTACTTTCTTTGTTAAAAAGTCTAACAACCCAGTACTGGTAAATTCTCTGTCCTGATTAGTCAGAAAGTGTTCTACAGTAACACAAGCTGTACTATGAATCACAGCTATGTAATAATAGCCTTGTTTTTAAAATAAAATTAAATATAGAGTATCGTCTATCTCACAGTTTATTAAATGAGCACTATTTTATTAATTTTTTTACATTTTCTGAACCACTTTATCCTTTATTAGGGTCGCAGGGACGCTGGAACCCATCCCAGCCAACTCTAAGTGAAGGTGGAGTACACCCTGTACAGCTTGCAAGACCAAGACACACAACCATTCATAATCACAAATTTAAACCTAGGAACAATCAATAATCTAATTAGCCTATTGTGGATGTCTTTAGACTGTGGGAGGAAACCACAGCACCCAGGTGAAACCCATGCAAGCACAAGGAAAATATTCAAGCTCTACACACAAACACACTTTTGTCGCGCCTGGGACTTGAACCTTTCCACAGTCCAAAGATATGCACATTAGGCTAACTGGCTGTTCCAAATTGCCCCTAGGTATAAGTGCGAATGGTTGTGTGTGTCTGTTGGCGAGCTCTGTGTAGGCGAGCTGTTCAGGGTGTACCCCGTCTTCGCCTGGTGTCAGCTGACCCTAACAGGATTAAGCAGTTCAGTAAATGAGTGAGCATGATGTGACGTCTTATTCCCTGTACATCCCGGTAAACAATCTCACCTTTAGCCATGGCTGGTACTTCAATGGACGCTTCATTGAGTCTCACTTTATTGTGGAATGCAGCCACGGTTATGTTGTGTTGATGTCCATCTAAAGTAATAAACATGTGATTTTGGTAGGGCCCAATGCATTTGGGAATGCTCAGAGAATCCTGGAAGATACAATATTCACTAAAAGCTTTACATGATGGTGGGACTCCCTAAAAAACACAAAAATCAGTTCAGATAAATTCAGTTTTCATTCAGATTCATTCCGTGCTCATGCCTGCAAGAACCTTCATAAAATTCCATCCTACCTTCCACATAAGGTACACTGTTCTTTTCCCCTCTTCACCCAACACACTTTTGGATCTCCAGAGACGTAACTGTAAGCCACTGACTGTCAAACGAAGAAAGCTTTTTAATCAAATGGAAATATAGTGTCATGACTATACGATGTGTGTAAAATACAACATTAAACAAATAAGACTAACAACTGAAATGTTACCATTGAAATAGCTGATTGCTGTAACTTCATGGCTCCATGTGCTCCAGACTGAGTTAGTATGCCTACTGCGCACAGATACGGAATAATTGGTGCATGGTTTCACCTCTTTCACTTCCACAGTACTTAGAAAGCTGCTTTTCACACCTTTCACCAAAGGCTATAAAATATTCAATGAGAGAAGACTGAGATACAACAATGTTTACAATCACATATAAAGACTTGCTCTGAAATCAAAATATCAAAACGTTTGTGCAGTATGACCACAGCACCTCACTTCATCAGCTGGTGAAAAATGAGCTTTAAAGTAGCTTGGTTTAGATTTCTAAAATGCTTTACACTGTTTCCTATTCAGAAAGTCACATGCACTCCACATTAGGGTGTATTATGTACACTATATACTAATATGTAGTACTATATACATTAGGGTTCATACATTTTACACACATAGTGCAGGTGTTTTTATTAACACAAACAGAGTTTTGGCAGAGGTATCGATATCACCAGCGTTTTGAATTTCAGCTTGTCTGTGCACAAAATTCAGACCACACCCATCCATCGATTTTTCCTACCCTGCCCACTATCTGAGTCCCAGAGATAATTTAATTTTGGAAAGTCAAGGTCAAAGGTGAAGGTCTGTGGTGGGATGGTCTGCTTAATTGGCTTCTCTTTCGCTACTTTTAGGGCTTATATATTAAAATCCAATGACATTTTAGTTCAATTTTATGCTGGAATTTTGAAAATTCTAAACCAAAAACTGCTTCGCAATGAGAATTTACACACAACATACACAATTTAATAATTCAGGACTTCATGCTGAAATTCACCTTATTATATGAACCTTTCTGATGTACCCGAACTTCACACTCGGTAGCATTTGGTAAAGTCCAGGATCTCTCTTCAAGCTTCCAGTACACTCGGAGACCTGACGGCACAGGCTCAGCCCTAACATTTTCTGGTGAATCCATTTGAACTAGAGCACATAAATGGCATGTAAGCATGTAACATTGTAATGAATATTACTGTAAAAAAAAAATTTAATTACTTGTATGACTGTAATAATTAAATGTATTTAACAGATTACAGCTACAGCATAGACTTAGAGACTTAGACTTTATTGCATGTAAATAAATAAATAAATAAATAAATATGATACCTAAACCCTGGGTATATATAATGCCCAGCCAAAAAAAGCTGACTTCATTTTATTGCCACATTAATGTTGCTGAGCCTCGACCTGATCAACTGGAGCAACAGTACCATGGAGATTACATGCTGTCATCAAGGCTAAAGGCTCTCCAAGAAAATATTAGAGTGTGCAACTGTTTTTTGGCCAGGTAGTGTACAACAAACCTCTCTTTGAGAACAGAACTAGAACCAGATGGCATAGTAACTTCTTTATTTTTTAGTATAAGCTCATTTCTACAACAGAATATTGGAGTGGAATTAGGTAACAGCTAAAGTAAATGTTTTTAAGTTTACTTTGAGCTGTATTTAGATCCAACCTGGGTAAAAAGCCTGAAGGAATTACAACATTTTTATATGAACTCACCGCTCTTTAAGAAACCAAAAGCAATTGAACAATTTGCTCTTCAGCTGTTATATGGCCAATTATGTGAAGAAGAGCACAGCCCCAGCTGTGAAACATGAGCTTGGCAGCACTGCACTAGTATTTTTCTGAATAACGGGACTACAGAAAATAATACTGAAGCAAAACCATAGCCAAAACTTTAACACCAACAAAAATGGGCATTGATCCAAAGCATACCACCAAATTTGTAATAAAATGACTGAGATAATTAAGTGAAATACTAAATAAATATTGAGTACTATTAAGTAAATATTGCCTACTTGTGCTCAGTAAAGTATGCATGTACTGTATCTTGCACTGGCCATCAAAAGCCTGCCTCAGGAATGTGTCAAAAGGCAATGCCACGAAAGACTACCAACCTGTATGTAAACATCTGACATGTTAAGGTCAACTGCTGCCAGATTAGCAGTGATGCCAAAATACAGGCTTTCTTCTATCTTTGGTAAAGCTTACAGTGTTGCAGCTTTAAAAGTATGGTACTCATTTTACCTTAGGAAAATTTCCTCTGCATATTCTCCAGGTGCTTGTGTGGGTTTCCTCTGGGTCCTCTGGTTTCCCCCAACAATCCAGAGACATCCACTTTGCTTCGTTTTTTTTGGTACTCCGTAAAGCTTCCTTGTGATCGATAATGGTGCTATATAAATGAAACCTATTATTATTATCGTTGTTGTTCTTGCTCTTGTTCTTGTTGTTGTTGTTCTTCTTCTTCTTCTTCTTCTTCTTGTTATTATTATTATTATCATTCTCACTCACTTTCCATTTTTTTGGTTAATCCTGTTGGGGTCGCAGGGAGGCTGGTGCCCATCTCAGCCAAAGACAGGATACACCCTGAACAGCTTGCTAACCCATCACAGGTCCAACAACGACAACCATTGCTGTTGCAGGGGCAAGTTGGAACAGCCAATTAGCCTAATGTGCATGTCTTTGGACTGTTGGAGGAACATGTGGTACCTGGAGGAAACCTACACAAGCACGGGAAGAACACATAAAATCCACACAGAAACGCCTGAGCCCGGGACTCGGACCCAGACCCTTCTTGCTGGTACTAACCTCTATGCCATTGTCATGCCGATTATTATTATTATTATTATTGTTGTTAATGATGTTGTAGTAGTAAAAAAAAGCTGATATAAACTTATGTCTTATCTATTATTGAGAAATTACCTTTTAAAGTTAATGCTCTAATTGAGTTAGACATGTATAGCGGAGGACATGTATAGAACCATAAATATATAAAGTTTAAACATAAAAAAGACAGAGCCAACTATCTGAATTACTTACTAATATCCCAACCATCACTGTAGGTAACTTTACTGGAGTGAGCCTGGTATCCAAACAAATTCTGCGCAGTCACGCTTACGCTCAATCCAACACCAAAAACTACAGTCACATCATTTTGGAATGTGCAATTTTTCACACATGATTTACAAACATGTTCTTCAGTCTGCCTGCAGAAATAAATACAATTACAACCACTTATTTAAAAATCAGTTCACATTGTCAGAGACACCTGGAGAGCAACTTACTTTAGATGGACTGTGTACTTTATATCTGTATTGAATTGAACATGATCCCACGTACAGGTTATTGTAGGCCAGGGTGGATCCAAATTCATCTTTCCAATGCAGGAGATATTTTCAGGACTGCTGACAAGAGCTGGGAAAGACATTGTGGATGGACATTTGTACATTCAACATATTAAACAGTGGAGTTTTGCATTTTTAACATTCATTCATTCATTCACCAAACTGCTTAATCCTACTAGGGTGGCTAGGAAGCTTGAGCCTATCTCAGTTGACTTTGGGCAAAGACAGGGTACACCATAAAAAGCTTCCCGATCCATATTACTCTGAGTTTCCTCCGGATTGTTCGGTTTCCTCCCACAGTCCAAAGACGTGCAAATGAAGCCAATTGAATATTATCGATTGCCCCAGGTGTGACTGTGAGTGTAAATGGTTGTGTGTGTTTTGCCCTGCGATTGTGTGACGAGCTGTTCAGGGTGTACCCTGCCTTCACCTGGAGTCGGTTGGGAGGAACTCCAGCCTCCTCATGAACCTAAGAATAAACCGGTTCCCCTTGTGACTGTTTAGTTACATTGGTTTTATGCATATTATTGTAAGAGGAAGACAGGATTTGCATATATTTGTATAACCTGTATAGTACTCACGGTACGTCCGGATGAGGTTTCCAAGTAACACAATTGGCGTGGTAGCGTTTAAAAAGCACTCCACTGAGCCTGCTTCTACAGTGATATTGTGAAGGGACACAGAGAAGAAGGTGGAGTTGAAGTCATAAAATCTCTCGTCTATTTTCCTCTTATTGAGAGTCCAGAAGATTCTGCTGGGACTGAATGGTGTCTTGCAGCGGCAGTTACTACTGTATGGAGCTTTGAGATACATCACTAAATCGGAGCCATATGGGACCACTGGGTTCTTCGGGAACATTTCGCACACTTCCAGCTCTGAAGATTAATAGCAAATAATCAAACTCATGCATTAAAGTCTTTCAAACAGATTCACCCTGTCAATAAGGACAAGACAATTACTCACTTTACAAACCTTGGAAGGGGAATGTTTTTTTTTGTTTGTTTGTTTGTTTTTTTAAAGTTCACAATGTCAGCGATTGTTAGATACAGTTTTCAGTTCAATTTTGTCCCTGTATTGTTGCTTTTAATTATAGACTATCATTTTTAAACATTGTGAACTCTCGGGGGGAAATACCGGACTTAGCTTCAATGGTCAGCCTCATTTTGTTTAGATTTGAACCAAAAAGATATTACATACAACATACACAAAAGCTGTATACCACCCCAGTGACCAGGAAAGAAACAGGCTAGGTTAGTAATCTTCTTGTCTAAGACACAGGTGTCAAAACTCAAGGCCAACTCAATTTATATGGCCATTGAGTGCTTTTAAAGAATATCATTATCATACATTCTTCTCATTAACCATTACCATGAAACATAACACATCGTCCATCGACTAGGTGACGGAATCCTATTTCAAGGGTTTCGCAAGCTAGCATGGTGCTGTCAAGCGTTGTCAGAAAAGGAAAGTAAAGAGGACAAATCATAAACTAAACATCACTTTGCAAAGCAGGTTCCATGGTTGCCCTTTTTCACTACATTATCCAACACTTGATGAGCTCAAAATTTAGTGATGTGGAATTCAGTAAAAATGAGTTTGACAGCCCTGTTCTAAGAGAACGCCATAACACACTGGGTGTGCGTTCTTTTAGTGCTTTGCAACACATTTTGAGAGTAGACGTGCATCAGTATGGATACTTAATTATCCAAGAATCATTATAACATGTACCAGTCAGCATTTTTTGGAATTTTAGACAGAAATGATACCCCCAAGCCTACCTTTTTTTTTATTTATTCAAATTTTCAACCGACTCTAATTTTGTTGCAATAAAATAAATGATTGAATGGTGTATAACTAGTGTGTACTACATAATGCCTGAATGAAAGAGCACTTATGGAGTAGGGTGGCAATTAACAGGCTGTGACATGTTCATGCATTTCCTTAGAATTATTGGTGAAAGAACTTGGGCGGCATTTCCAGTAACACTGATCAGAGTCGTGGTATTATTCCCCTTTAGACACAGCATGAATAACTTGGAGAAACAAGAGGGGGGATGTACTCACCTCCATCCACAACCTGAAGAACTGCTGCCATAAGAAACAGTGCAGTCCTCATGATTACGCGTCCTGACGTTTCTTTAAAAAAAAAAATCATAATAATTAAAAAAAAAAGCCAAAACGGGTTGTTTCTCGGTGTTGTCCCGGATCTGTAACAGGTTCCTTTTAAACCTGTAGATGTCGCAGTAAAGATCCGACATATGAACCTGGTGTGAATTCTAATTCTAAGCAGTTATGAATATTATAAGGAAAGGAGCGCCGGTGTGTCACTCACTCTCTCCCCGAGTCGGTGCGTATTATTCCGGTCTTCTGTCCAGAAAAGCAGAGCTAAAAAGAAATCCTGCTCTCATCATGTTCACACTGTTAAACCAAGATCCATCCATTTCCCGAACGCGTTGCTGTCTCGCACAGGCGCAGTGAGAAATCGGAAGCATGCGTTTAGACGGGCGTTATTGCGCCACGCAGCCATGTGTAAGCCACATAAACAGGAAACCAGTGGATGACTGTAGTGGCAACTGCTGCTCCACATGAGATAAAATAAAACTGCTTAAGGATCGTTTGATCTGTTTGGGACAGTTAGACAAACACTCAGACGGATCCACCATCCATCCGTCTTCAGCAGCCCGTTTATCTTGGATTGAGTCCCGGCCAGGATTATAACAGGAGCAGGAAACTAAGCCACCTCCTCAGCTCTCCCCAACCCACTCTGTATCAACCAGTGATGTACCCCGCCTGCCTTGCCCTGCCCTGACACCTAACACACTCATGAGGCATTGTGTAGTGGTAGTACATCCACCTCCCAGGAAGGTCCTGGGTTCGAGTGCTGGGCTCAGGTGTTTCTGTGTGGAGTTTGCATGTTCTCCACATGCTTGCGTCTGTTTTCTCCAGATGCTCAGGTTTCCAACCACAGTCCAAAGATTAGTCATTAGGCTAAATGGCTGTCCCAAATTGTCCCTAGGTGTGAGTGTGAGTGAGGGGTTATGTGGCTTGGCCCTGCAATGGTCTGGGGAGTAGTTCATCTGGTACACCTCTTTTACATATGAGGCGTGGTGTAGTGGAAGTATTCAAACCCCGGGCTTGGGTGTCTCTGTGTGGAGTTTGTATGTTCTCCCCGTGCTTGCATGGGTTTTCTTCGGATGTTCAGGTTTCGTCCCACAGGTCAAAGACATGCTTATTAAGCTAAATGGCTGTTCCAAATTGTCCCTTGGTGCGAGTCTGAGTGGCTGTGACCCTGCAATGGTCTGGGGAGCAGTGCATTGTGTACCTCGCCTTCGCCCGTGTTGGCTGAGATAGGCACAAGACTCCCCACAACCTTAGTAGCATTAAGTGAGTGAGTATTACATGAGTGCACAAAAAGCAGTCTTACCTTTGGCAGCTGACTGCTCACACACCTAGAAAAAAAACATGAATAACCAGCAGTGACATGTTCAGGCTGCCTTCTTTGGTCCTTTTTATTTCTTCTTTCCTTTGGAATTTCTTTTCATTTCATTGAATTTTTTTTTTTTTTTTTTTACAATTATTGCCATTTTATAGGGTGGCACAGAGGTGCAGTGGTGAGCATGTCCACCTCACAGCAAGAAACTCCTGGTTTTGGGCTCTGTGCCTGGAGAGACACCTAACACACTTTTCACAGTTTACACCTCTACTTACATATGAGGCATTGTGTAGTGGTAGTACATCCACCTCCCA
Source organism: Neosilurus mollespiculum (assembly GCA_030014195.1). Classification (NCBI taxonomy): domain Eukaryota; kingdom Metazoa; phylum Chordata; class Actinopteri; order Siluriformes; family Plotosidae; genus Neosilurus; species Neosilurus mollespiculum. The sequence continues at coordinate 31,795,328 of JAQMYF010000026.1, read as the reverse complement.
GGAAGGTCCTGGGTTCGAGTGCTGGGCTCAGGTGTTTCTAAGTGGAGCTTGCATGTTCTCCCTGTGCAGGTTTCCTTCAGGTGCACCGGTTCCCATAGTAAAAAGGCATGCACGTTGGTATAATATGACATTCCAATTTGTCCCTAGCTGTGAACCTGTGATGTACTGGAAAGCTGTCCGGTGTGTACCTTACCTTTGCTGGAGTTGTCTGGGATGGGCTCCAGCCTGTGACCCTACTAAAAGATAAAGCAGTTTAAAAAATCAAATGAAAATGTTTTGTACAACTTGGGTCTTGTCCATGAATTTGCTTGATGGACTGGCATGCCAAGATTGGTCGTATGTTGAATAACTGCACAGGGTATTTTAGTGTTTGTATCACTCTGCCCATCTGGTCATTGTCCCAGCAGACAATCTTTACAGCCTTTATATTTATTCATGAACAATAACGCTCAACCTGTTTACGGTCACAGAGTGGCTGGGGCCAATCCCAGAAGACTCTGCAGGGCCAAAAGACAAAAAGACAAACACACTCACTTTCACTCCTCAATGCAGAATTCTCTCAATTTACTCAAAAGAGAAAACTCCCTTTACGGGTATGTCTTTGGACTGTGGGAGGGAACTGAGCACAGGGAGAACATGCAAACTCCACGCAAAAACACTCTTGCCCATGCGGCTTGAGCCCAGGACCTTTTTGCGGTGAGGCTGTGCTAATGACTATGCCATGGTGCCCACACAGCCATTAACATCTAATGAAATTAGCTTGTGTTTCTCTTCCTCCTCCTCAGTCACGGAATGAGCACACATACAGACTTTCACCAGAGACATGAAGTTATACAACATTCCACTTGTTTTCTCGAAGCTTCTTGCAAGTCAGTTTCATTGTGGAAGAACCTGGCTCAGCCTTAATAGACAAGAAGTTGCTGAAACCAAAGTTGAGCTGCTCAGTATGGGAAGCCAGGGCAGGAAATCTGTTCCAAAGTACAGCTGTTGGTAGTCAACTACAGACACGTTTTTACTCAAAATAGGAGTCCTGTGTTCATTAACTTACCAGTGATGGAGGGCTATGGTGCAACTAATATGCACTGGACTGGTGCACTGACAAAATAAGTATCTAATAAAATTCAGTTGGTGAAGAAAAGGTATCCTGCTGAATTCCCCTTTATTAGTTAAATGAACATTACATTCTTAATAAAACTTCCCCCTTCAACTACTAATTATTTAAAAAAAAACATTTTTAATCCCTCATCATATGCTCTGAAATTAATTTGCAATTAAAAAATTTTTTTTTTTAAAAACCCGGAAAGCTTTCATGAATCTCGTGTGCATTCCTCCATGCACTCTCAGGTGCCAAACTGCTTACTCCTGCTGGGGCTGCGGGGACACTGGGAGAATGCAGGGTACACCCTGAACAGCTTTCCTCTATACCATCAGGTCCATAAATATTTTCACTTTGAGAGAAATGTCATACTCACCTGCCCATTTTATACTGAAAGAAATAATGACCTAAAATACAAATGTACAGGTTTAATGACAGTACATAAGTCAATTAGTTAAGAGTGTAGAGATCCCTGTACATTATTAAGTGGTTCCGCTTACTAGGGTATCAAACATAGTTGGACATATGGCTGTGTAGAGGATTCTCATCTGTATGTCTTATTCCCTCCTTATTTCACAAGAAAGCAGATGTAGTGTTAATCTCTGGTGTGGCATCATGTCACCACTCTTATTCAATATGAAGTCCAAGAAGCTGTCAATGGCAGTGGTGGAAATCATCAGGGCAGGCATATGTAATAGGAAAACTATTTAAGTAAGGCTGAATTAAGATACAAAACACTGGGAAACCTCAGGAATAGGAAGACCAGATTAGAGCTAAAAGTCTAATTCAGGTGCAAACATGCTCAAATTAAAGCTCTAAATCTGCACTTTGTTGTACATTCAATCCATTTCATGTACAACTTTTATCAGGTTGTGTAGATAACACATGGAAAATATTCATAACATTGATAAATTTTGAGCAGCCATTCTAGTAAAACGGAGTAAAGGCTCTTGCCAAGGCAACACAAGTAGACATAAAAAATGTAAACATCTCTTTTACTAGCAGACATGATTTACAGATCCTGTAAATTAGCAATATAATGTGATAAACAGCAGAAATGACTGCCAATATCCAAATATTTACAAACATGGCTGCACATACTTAAGTTTCATCTAGCGCCTTTCTCACAGCATGGAAAATTCCATAAATAATAAATCAAACACTTTGATACTCAGATAGTTCTAGCCTCCTCCACAATTCTCCGCAAAGCCAGGAAGCCACTATTGCTCTACCTTCTCTGAACCCATTCTGGTTGTCCCGAAGATGGGGTCCGATTGGGTCATAGACACAGTTCAGGATCATGAGGTTATACATCTATGCAATGTCGCGGCTTAAACTGATACACTTATTCTCCGTGTTTATTATCAGAGCCCCAAAGGCATGGAGCATGACTTCAGTGGATGTCCCAATGTTGTCCGTGTCAAAATTATTGACGACTTGATGCTGACTGGCACCAAAATATTTCTTTTATTTTTTTAAACTGTATTAATCCCACAAGAGAAATCATCTCTGCTATTTAACCCATCCAAAGTGAGCGCACACACTCAGCTCACCCCCCCCCCCCCCTTCTCTAAGAGCCTCTTCTCTAACCATAAGGTCACAGATAAAATAATAATTATATATACACAGTGTAGCCTTTATAATCCTATTAGTGACCTATTTAATACAATTTAAAAAGGAAACTATATTCTCTCCCTCTGCTCCTCCCACTGATTCATTACAGTTAAAATTGTATCCATCTGGAAGAAAATCAGATTAGCACATCTCAACTTTTTTATTTTTTTTTATTTTTGAACCAAAACCTTTTAACCTCTTTACTCCTCATTTTTCTTTTTGATTGTACCAAATCATGGAGGAACGAGCAGCATCCAAAACTGCTTACAGATGGGCTGCAGTCACTAAAATGACAGATATTAAGTGAAGTTATATCTGAGAAAATAACCACCCAGTACATCCTGCAAACATGCAACACAGCAAACAAAAACTTCCATTGTGTGATTTATTGGCCCAGCACACTGTCAAAACAACTTATTCCAAGACAACACCTGCGTTCACATGTATGCAACCCGGAAACACCTGGCACAAAAGAGCTATTTGTTTAAAGATGGTAGACACAACCTTCAGTTGAAGGGTTCATAATCAAATGTTATTTTATGTACTAATCCACACAGTGACATTTACTAGCATATCTACTGAAAAACCATAAAGAAAACCAGTAAGTGCAAACACACAAGCAGTTAAGTGACTCATCACAATTTTCCAGACATTAAATTGTGAAGCTAATCTTCAAGTTGAATCTGTGGCTCTTTTTCAGTGCTCAAGGCCTACCATTCTCTTTCTCGGCACATGTCACTGAGGCCAGTGGCTTCTTTTCTTTAACATAAAAGTATAAAACAGAACACAGGAATATATAAACAACAACAAAAAATAAATAAAAATAAATAAAGGAAATCTACTCCCAGTCTTCATCAGCTCCTGCAGCAGTGCTCTGTGCAGCTGGTTGTGGTGCCTTGCTCTTCATGAAGAATCCATCCTATTCACACACAAACACATTTCAGGGGAAAAAGTTTACATAACAACTGAGCTTTATAATCACAAAAACAGCATGTCTTACGAAAATGTTGCTACCCTGCGAGTATCAGTAGATGCAAACATGTTCCCACGTGGGTTAAATCCTGTGGTACCATGAGCGCTGAATGCAATTTCCTCCAGCCATGAAGGAACTTCCTGTTGGGCCTGGAAAAAAAAAAACAAGCAGCGTTAAGTTCCAATGACCTTAAAAGTAGGTTCTGTAGAAAATGTAGGTGTTATTGAGATCACAGACCCCTGAGAGGACTTTGACCAGAGAGCGGGCCAGAGGAGTATCAGTCTCTGGGTCAAAAAAGGACACGGCTCTTCCTGTGTTTCCACAGCGGCCTGTTCTCCCGATGCGGTGTACATACTCGTCAATGTCTTTCGGCAGGTCAAAGTTCACCACATGCTGCACATGCTCAATGTCTAGTCCTCTAGCAGCAACAGATGTAGCTACCAGCACAGGACAGCAGCCCAGACGGAAGTCACTGAGAGCTTTCTCCCGCTCTCTCTGTTCCCGATCACTGTGCACAAGAACAATTATTGAGGTCATTCACCCCTTCATGGACACAAGTTAAAAGAACTCCAAAAAAAATCTGAAGCCTTTTAGGCCAAGGAGGAAACCTTACATACTGTCAGTGTAACCAGCTGAAATATTAGTAATAAATGATTGAAAATATATTGTTGCAGGTGGGAGAGAGAGAGAGAGAGAGCGAGAGAGAAATCTACATGACATGCATGTACAGGCACATACCCATGGATGCTAGTAGTGGGCACATTCTCCTGACAGAGGGAAGTTGCAATGAAATCTGCACCTCTTTTGGTTTCAACAAACACCATTGTTCTCTGTGTCCCTGGGGGTGTACAGAAAAACATCACAACATTACCGACTGACCACAGGACATTTTGCTTGCCTCAACTCTACTTTGCATTCTACAACTGTAGCTGCACGCAGGTTTCCATCGGATGATTTTACACAGTAAGTGTTTTAAATGTCAAAAAAAGCTGCTTGTTTGGATAAAGAAGACACCAGAAACCGATCATGTTCTTGTTTTCAGCTGAGTGTTAGTTTTTTCCATAATACCTAAACACTAGAAAATACTAAACAACGGCACATCATAAACCCCTGCAGAACAGGATAGCTGGAAAGATTACAACTTTTCCTGTTTATTTCTTGGTTACACAACACTTCGTTTCAGACCAGTAACCTGATAAGCAGCAGTCACAGTGGGTGTATATACTAAAATAACAATTCTTATTCTAATATTTCATTTGGCTGCCTTTGGCTTAGATTACGGCATGTATTTGCCATTGCACTGTTTTGACAACTGTACATGTTAATTATTTTCATCTGGTGGTGAATTACTTTTCCCCCGAAAATCATGTGTTGACGATGGGAGTGTCAAGCAATGCAATAAAGTCTTCTCAAGCACATCCCAATCACTTTCAAAGAGGATAAGGTCAGGAATCAATGGTGCTGAGTGTGAAAATTTCTCATGCTCCCTGAACCACTCTTACAACTGGAGGCTGAATTTTATATTGGTTCCATAAGAGAACAGAAAGGAGAGAAAAGGAGGCATTCAGAACATTCAGGTTGTTAGTGGTTAAATCAGACACTTTCATGTCTTGAACGAAACAATCACTGCTGCACACTTTTCCATACGTCATGAGTAGTTCAACTGAGGGTCACCTGTGGTCTTCAGTAGATCCAGCAGCTGCTCCCTCTTTGAGTACCGAGTGACTTGAATAATTTGCTGTTCTATGTCGCTGCAGGCTCCTCCCACAACTCCAACAGCCAGGAACAGATAATCCATCTTTAGAAAATCAGCTGCCAGCCTAGAAAACATATGCACTACAAACTTTGAGTTTTTTTTTTTTTTTTAAACTAACCAACAACTGGTAAACATCTCCTGACAAATATAAGAGCTACAAAATATACTCCATATACAACATACTGTTCACTAGTTTATGAAAAAATTTTATTCCAGGAAATTAAGTACTAGCTAATTTTTTTTTAAACATCTGGTGCAACTCAGAGCCAGGAAGGGTGAAGGTTTAAATCTACTTTGTGAGGCGTTACCAAAACCAGCTCACACTGAATCCCTTTCTGAAGTGTAATTTTCAACATCGTAGACACAAAAACCACAGTAGCGACCAAAATGACAGTTTAGCCACAAAGCAGCAGATTTGAAAGATATGGCTAAATATCAGTAACTTGGTAGAAGTTTTAAATCTAATATAGCATGCACATTTACAAGTTTGCACTGTGTTTATTAACAAGCAGCTAATCAACATAACTTTCGCATTATTTCACCCTGTGTGCAGAGTAATTGCTGGGTTTTTTTTTGTTGTGATATTTACCATTCTATCAACTTTTTCTTATATTCATTACATTTTCTGTCTCACACACACACAAAAAAAACCCAAAAAAACAAACTGAGACTAGTGAGGTAACAAGTGTTTATACCATAAGTGCTAGCAGGCCTTATTGATGTTACATGAACTAGAACTTAACTTATGAATTTTTAATGAGATAGAATAAAACATCATTGTTGCAAACTGCTGTTACTTATCGATGTGTGAAAGGGGAATAATCAACTATGGGGTAGTACCAGTAACTCTGTTTTGTGTTGGGCGTTATCATAACATACAACCTCAACTAGAAATGCGTACGTCACAGAATACTAGGTGTATCCCCGCATGGTCAACGGCACATTTAGTATCACGTTTTCAATAAATTTGATTCTTGTCGTATGGAAATCAGGTGATAGATCAAGGTGACCTAGTTTTCACAAGTTTAACAGGCATGTCCACAGGAATATCTGGTATAAATAAAACAACGCTGTGCTAAATTTTACATATCTGAATTTTACATGACCACGTGCATGTTCCTTATGACCAAGTCACATTAAATTAGGTGAAGGTGACCCAGATTAAAAAGGCATGAAGACCATGACACCAAGTATAACCAGGCTTCGTACACCTACATAGTGTTAAAATTTCTGAAGTTTTCCAGGCCAATGCTAGTCATTTTCCAGGAGTATTAAGAGAACACATGCTTTGTTAAATTTTCACTGAATTCTGATATCTTGAGCGGTGCCGTTCAGCACATGAACTCCATGTTAAACTTCACTGTGTACAGCATGTGAACTCCAGTCCTGTGACAACTTAGGTTTAACTGTTCCTTAAACTTTATCTTAAGCTTACTCTTTGGTTCAATCATATGTCATCACACTGTAAGCAACTACTTTTTAGTTCTGTCAGTTTGTCTTCAAGTTTGGAAGACAGATCCTTTATTTGTAAGATAAACACAGATCCTTTTTCCTTAGCGGTCCTCCTCAGACTTTTAGATTTTGTTAATTAATAGTGATAAATAATAATTCTTGGACAAAAGTCTGAATATGATTATTAATATTTTTCACAAAGTCGATTGTTAATGATTTTTCATTGTAAGGACGGCAGACTGATTATGATTTTTTTTGTAATTGTCAATTTGACCTAGCTCCCCCATTCACACATAAATGTCCAGTTGTTTATTTTTCATGTGCTAATTCTGGTTCTCGTCAAACAGAAGGACGTAGGCATTGTCATCACAGGTCATCTTTGTGAGTCGGTCTCTGAAGTGCAAAGCTATCCCGTAGTTATGCAGATTTTTTTCTCACAAGAAAACTGTTTTGCTATCTCTGAGTCAGGAAACAATTGTGCAAAAGTCTGCTGTATGTCCAAGCAGAAACTGAAGGAATAATGGGGTTTGACAACTTTAAGTGTCCAACAGCACTTTTGCCTCAGTCAATCATTTCCTGCGAAGGACACAGTAGACTTTGGTGGACTAGAGGTGGTCATAGAGGTATTCACAGTCGTTGTGGCTCCTGCATTAGATGCGGAGGGAAAAAAGTCTTGTATGGCAAATCCACATGCTGCTCTCCCGTCTTCATTAGTTGGCGATCTGTTCTCCCTTTTAAGTGACTGGGTATAGCCGGTTCTCCAATATTAGAAATGTCAAACGATTTCAGGAGTTTGCAATGAGCTGTATATTTATCACTGCCACGTTCAAGCCAAGCCATGAACTCCAACTGTGTTAGCCAGCACTTGTTGAATATACACTAACCTGGTGGCATTAAAGGGGTCACTCATGTAAACAAGTTCGATCGCAAAATTATGCAAACAGCAAGTTTTGTGAATACTCATCAGTTTTATGACAATGATTAATTTCCTGAAATC
>JAQMYF010000026.1:31734856-31759604 GCA_030014195.1 Neosilurus mollespiculum | reverse complement strand
GTCGGCTGAGATGGGCACCAGCCTCCCCGCGACCCTAATTAGGATTAAGCGGTTCAGAAAATGAATGAATGAATGAACACTGATACTGTAAGCTGATCTTGTTGATTTGAAAGTGGGAGTATAAAGTGTTTATGTACTCAGTGGTTGGTTTGTTGAATCCAACAGCATCATAGGTGTCCTTCGTCACATTTATTCATCCAGCAATTTCTTTTCCCTTAATTGATGTTCCAGTGTCATATTGCTGCCATTTTGTGGTCCAGATAGGGAACTTAAGTGCATCAGTGTTATTGTGTTGGTAATTCCTTCGTTCGTTAATATTTATGCTGATGAACAGATGACATGCTCTAGTACGCTTCCCTTATCACTTTAAACAAGCATCAATGATTCAGTCAGTAATGCTGTATCACAACTATTTTACATTATACCTAGCTTCTTTGTAGGACAACTGGGAATTTTACTTCAGTAGCAATTATTGCTAACACTATTAGACAAAGTTAGTTAGCTGAGCACCAAGTTGCAGGCAGTGGAGTATATTCTTTTCTGTTATTATTATTTACTATTTATTGTACATACTGTTTTTTTGTGTATTTGTGTGCTATTACTTAAATGTTTCTTTTTATTTTGTGTTTGAGCTGCTGTGCAGTGAAATTTCCCTGCCGTGGCATCAATAAAGGAACTTATCTTATCTTATATTAGGTGGATGTAAGTTTGGCAGATTTGTCTCCTAGTTGAATCCATTCCAGTGGAATCCATACTTAAGGGGAAAGTACAAAGGATCACAGCCTGTTTTTTTAACACGTCTTTCACCTTTAGTTAGATGCATTTAAATGACTGAAAGACTGGGTGTGGAAAGCTGTAGATTTGAGCAGTTTCTGGGTTAAGGGCCTGCTGTAGAAGTGTTGGGATTTGAACTCACACATTTCTGGTCACCAGCTAAACTGTCCCTAAAAGATGTCTATATATCACAATTATTGGTTTAAGGTTTTTTTTAAATTATTATTATTATTTTTTTAATTTTGCTATACTGTATTCATCCCACGAGTGAATTTATTGCCTCTGCATTTAACCCATCCACACATGTAAACAGCGAGCACGCACACTCAGAGCAGTGTGCTGTCACACACATTGGGGCACCCGGAGAGCAGTTGGGGGTTTGAACACTGTTCAATTTAGCGACATCCACCAAGTCTGAAGTGAATAATTGTTTTAGTATATACTACGCAGGAACATATAAAAGCAAGGTAAAACGAGATTTTTTTTTGTGGTGTATTTTTATGTTTTTAAAGCGTGACAGTTGGTTACATATGCTCCATGATGACATCTTTTGAAACTCATTCAAAGTTTGAAATGCATTCAAAGTTGTTGTTGTTTTTTTTAACCTTGAGAAACACGAAGGCCATAGTGCACAGTTTTCTTCATATTTTGTTTGGATAGCAAATTTTGTTGAATTTCAAGAATTTCAGAATCAGTGACCGTGGCAAATCGTGGCTGTTTGTCTGCTGAATTTTAATTCACTTAAAATAATTTAAGTATGTACTACACAGAAGCATCTCCCTCACTCGAACCTACTAGGCTAACGCAGACAACTTTGACAGCTCGCCTGTCCATCACAGTACACGGAAACATAAACAATTCTAACTAAAATAATTTTTTTATAGTTTATATTTGCATGTTTTTACCATGACAGGGGCGGGGGAGGCGAGCTCTGTGGTATAAAGTGAGCTCGCGATATGTAACTAACAGCATTTGTTTAGTATACTCTGATTTTTAGCACAGTGCTTCCTATTTTAGTACAGACTACATGTGCTTTGTAAAGATGTTTTAGTATATACTATGCAGAAAGAGAAGAAAAACAAACAAAAACAAGATTTTAATGAATTATTTATTTATTTATTCTAAAGCATGACACTGATTGTGACAAACTGTTCGTCATTTTGATTCAAGCATTATCGAATGATTGTTTTTAATCCTGAACAATTATATTGCGTCATTCCCGTGTAGTATATACTAAATGTGTTTGTATTTAATGTCTGTGCCTGTATAGTTTACATAGCTATGAGGTTGAGTCAAACAACTGATTTATTTAGTTTTGCATTGTTTATTGCAACTGTTGTGTTGATCAGAAGTTCAGGGGTTTAAGCCCTGGTGCTACCAGGCTTCCACTGTTGCGTCCACAGGCAAGGCCCTTAACCTTACCCTAACACTGATCCCACATTGATTTGGGTAGAAAGACGCACATTACCAACCAGCCTTTGGAATCATTGTTTATTGCAGATAGGTGTTTTAAAATGTTCCAGTACAAAAGGTCCAGCACGTAACAGGCATCCAACTTACTTTAGAGGGGAAAAAAAAACTTCAATCAGTTCAAATTTATGTTGCATTACTCGTGTAACGTTTTGCTGTCTGTGTATTCGAGCTGGGTTTCTGACTTGTCTGGACAAGCTGCCATTTCTACTGAATTTCCAGAGACTCAATCTGGCGATACATACGTCTGAGCAAAGTTGATATGTCAGTGTTTTTCATCCTGTTGAGTCTTTTGGCAACATCACAAACAAGTCAAATTGTGTGAATTGAACTGCAAGTGATTGTTCTGGGAAACTGACCCTCACATATGTGCTGAAATGCTGTGGATATTCATTGGTATCATGACTGTGAATTCCTGTAATTGTTTCCTTCACTACAAACAGTTGGTTCCCTTTAGTGAACCTTGGTCCGTCCAAGGGGTGGGTGTGTGTGTGTGAGATTTTAATTGGTTTCTAAGAGGCGTGTAACCATGAGAGCAGTTTCTGTAAAAATAATGCTTTCAGATTGTTTGTTTGGAGGTTGTGTTTGCTTTAAACTGTGATTTTCCAACTAGATTTCTGCGGTTTTAGTGATTATGGTTATAATCACTAAAATATAATATATAAAGTGACTGGTGAGTTTGTTTGAACATGATGCAAGGGACAGAGTGTTTACTTCTGAACATCATTCATTTCATCTAAAGCTCAATGCTAATGACAACGTCATGGATGTCAGCTTAAATCGAATCTTAAAATGGAATCTGTGAGGGACAGACGCAAGCTTCCGAAATGTTCGGAATAAACCAGGTCAGGCAGAGAAGTTGCTTTAGTGATTTATTGTAGCCAGTAAGTATTGAACCAGTAAGTATAACACAAACAAATGAGTTGATGAGTACAGAGAGCCACCCGTAAGCCCGTTGTTTCAGACTGTAGGAGGTGAGAGGTAAGGATTGCGAAGATTCGCACTTATACAGTTAATATAAAACTCTTTGTGACATCATCAACATACAGCACAACTGTTCGACCTCTGTGTGACATCATCATTACATCACAACTTTGTCCCAGTGGGTATACATTATGCTTGCGTTGTCATGGGAGTTACTAACAGGATGTGCCTGTTACGTCACAAATCAAACTTGAAAAAAGTGCAAATAAATGCTTCAAATCAGCTTAGAAACATTAACGAGATCCGTGTACTTGTCTGTCTTGCAGACCCTTCCATGTGGAGCCCAGGAACATTGTAGAGGACTCGGCTCAGGAGCGAGTGTCTGCTGAGGCCTCAGTGTTGAACAGCAGAGTTCATTACTATGGTCGACTGACTGCATCGTCAGACAGGCTACTGGTAATCTATGTGCCATCTTCCCATCCAGGGCGTACGGTCTTCCTCTCATGTGTATCCCAGTGTTCCCAGGGTGCACTGCAACCCTTACCAGGACGTAGTGTTTCCTGAAGATGTATGAATATGTATTCAGTTAAAGATTCTGAATGGATATCTATCTAACTGTTAACTAAGTGGAGTTTATATGTTTATGGTTGAAGTCGAGAGATAATCCTTTCTTCCTGTCTTCAGTCAAAAGTGTTTTGTGTATTGTGACCCACTATGCATGTATGTGCAGGAGGTTTAAAATTGATTTGATTTGTGTTGGGAACTGAACATGTGAAGACACAAGTAGATGACTTCTAAACATTTTTTTTAATTTTCCCACGTGTTTGTCATAATTTTCTTTATTATGTCTGACCCCTGAAGGCTCCTCCTGACCACGTGATCCCTCCATCTGAAGAAATCTACATTTACAGCCCTCTGGGGACAGCGTTCAAAGTGCAAGGAGGAGAGGGCACTGCCAAAAACCCCAGTATTGTCACGATGTATGTATCAGAAATTCTTATTGTAAACATATGAGCTGGAAAGTGTGCCAGATTAATGATCAAGGCACTTGTTTTCATGTAGTTTTGCTATCTGGAATACGATGATGGGAACATCCATACTGAGCATCCCATGGGGAATAAAGCAGGTATGTGTTTAATTTTTAGTTTTAAATCCAAACTTACTGTATCACTTGCCTGAAATTGGATTTCTTTTTTCGTTGCAGTCTGGGTTCACTTTAGGAGTCATCATCCTGATCTTAATGGGATTACTCACACTCTACTGCTGTTACAGAATTCTGAAGTCAACTAAATCAATACGTACGCCCGCCACACAGCTTTTATCTTTCTAAAACATGTCACTGTAATGTTTTTTTTTTCTTCAGTCAGTTCTTAAATAAGGCTGATGAGTAATGTGACCTGACCTTTCTCTCCCCTCCCCCTTTGTAAAGCACATTTAATGTGTGAAAGCTGCTACATAAATTAATGTTGTATATTATTATTGTTATTATGTCTGCCAAGGAGGTTATATTTTACCCACAGTTTGTGTGATTGTTGTTAGCAGGATTATGTCTTAAGAATTTTTTAGGAAATTTCCACCAGAGGTAGGGCTTTAGATGAGGAACACTCCTTTATGTCTTGGGGATGAACCAGACCAAATTTGGATCCAGGAGTTTTTTCAGAGGCTTTTTTAACGTTGTAAGATAGGACAAGTTTTCTTATTTATTTATTTATCTATTTAGTTAGTTAGTTAGTTAGTTTTGACTTACTTACCTATTTTGTTTGTTTGTTTGTTTGTTTGTTAATTCATAAGTGTTATATTACAGCAGGCCCAGCAGGGGGTGCTGTGTTCTGCCTTTTTATTTGCAAAAGTTATGTGCGGATTGTATTTCTACCAGACGCGGGGCTTTTAACAAGGAAGTCTCCATTATGTTTTGGGGATCAATGAGATCAAATTTGGATCCAGGGATTTTTTTAAAGGCTTTTTTAACATTGTGAGATACGACAAATTTTTTGGATGTGTTATATTACAGCAGGCCCAACAGGGGGTGCTGTGTTCTTTTTTTTTTATTTGCAAAAGTCATGTGCAGCTTGTCTACCAGAGGTCTACCTTTCCTTTGTTGAAGGAAGGCTCCACTGGATCTTTGAGATGATCCGGATCAAATTCTCGATCCTGGAGTGATTTTTTGACATTTTGATTCATATGGGGCTTGCTGAGCTCGGCAGAAGTTTGTGCTCTTTAAGTACTCTAGCTATTACTATGTTTATGGGCAGCTATGCCAGAGCAGTAAAATTATCTCAGATACACTAGAGGAGGAGGTATTTTCAGATAGGACAGGAGCATTACTCAGCTCTTAGCATGGCTAATAGAGTGTGGAAGAACGTATTTAACGGGTTATTGTTACTTCTGGCATCTCAATGCCCTACCATTGCTGAGCTGTTTACTGCTGTTGACACATGACTGCAGGAATGGAAGGTCCTCTTCTTCCTTATGTGTTTGTCACATTTAGTGCTATGCTTCATGTTCCACCTTTGCACTTTTGTGTCCTATATTTGGATTCAGCATTTTATAAGTATCCTGTCACGAGACTCAGCATGCAATAGGTCATAGTTCAATAAGATCCTTTGTTGTTTTTTTAGCACATGATTCTGGTGATTACTGTGATTTGAGGATAGTGTTTTCTTCTCTTTTTATCACAGCTTATATTGATACATCAGACTGGGAGTTTCCTGATGTGTGTAGATATTACTTTGGAAGACTGGGGCAGTGGTCGAGTCTGTTATTTTCCATGGTATCGCTGTTGGGGGCTATGGTGGTCTACTGGGTGCTTATGTCCAACTTCCTGTTCAACACGGGCAAATTCATCTACAGTAAGCAGCCATTATGTCATGTAGCCTCCATGAATTTCCTGATTCGTTGTGGTTTAATGGGTCATGGAGTAAAAGTGCTTTTCTTTCTATCACCAGACTACGTTCACCATGTCAACGTGTCTGATTCAGAGTTTGGCACAAATGGAACAGAGAGAGGTTTGTATCTGGGAGAATATCAGCTGAAGCGCTCATCATTCCTCACGTATACCATTATATACACTCCCTGGCCAGTTTAATTGGAACACCTGTAGTCCTGCTCATTAATGCAGTTCTCCAGTCAATGAAACAGTAAAATTTTACACATACAGGTCAAGAGCTTTGAATTATACAGGATAGGAAATTTTAATAAAAAATCATCCACTAAGGCAAGCAGCAATCGCATTGCCAGAAAGGTTTTGTTGGTGAGAGTGGTGAGAAGACCTGGCCTGATCAGCCATTTAGTAATCATTTCCTATTTTAGAATTTGCCAAATCATTTGGTTGATGGCACCATCTTTAAAATGGTTACTCCTATTTTTGTGCATATTTAATTAAATCATTTCTATAACAAATCAAAAATTGGAAGACAATTTGGCTAACAGGTACACTCAACCATCCAAACACTGTGATTGGGCATGGCTTTAGAAATATAGGGGCAGCTGTGTGTACTGTGTGGGGCTGATGGTGCAGTAATTAGGGTGCTGGGCTCATGATCAAGACTTCATAGGTTCAAATCCCTCTTAAATCCCCACCGTGCTAAGACCCCTGGGTAAGGTCTTTAACCATAAGTGTGCTTCTGTTCACTCAGCAGTATAAATGGGTACCACTAAAAATACTGGGAAGGTAATCTGCGATGGACTAGTGTCCCATCCAGGAGGAGTTGAACACCTAGAAGCTTCACGCTATGGAAACCGGGGATAAGCACCGACCTGATGAGCCAGTAGGCTTGGGTGTAAAAAGACTTACTTACCTCGTGTGTACTGTAGCACTAATCTGATTTTATCATCTTTTCCAGTGGTTTGTCCATACCCAGATGTGTCTCCAGATAACAGCAGCATTAATTATCATGTTAGTGATAACAGTACAGATACAGCATTATTTGACCACTGGTGGAGTAAAACCAACACTATCCCTTTGTACCTTATTGTGCTGCTTTTGCCGCTGCTCAACTTCCGCTCGGCCTCCTTCTTCGCCAGGTTCACCTTTCTGGGTAAGACTTTTTTTGCAGCAATCTGTTTGTTCGTTTTGCTGCATTTTAATGTAAAGGCAGGCTTTGATGGGTTAAAAAAGTGCAGAGTAAATATGGTTATGATACATTTTGAATATTTAAAATAAGCCACACTTGTTTATTGAGGCAAGCTGATTTGCATTTTGGTGTGTGGGAGTTATTTTTTGTAAGGGGAACTTCATGTTTGTTCGGTTTTGTAAGTGAGCTTCATCTCATTTCACACAGGCACTATTTCAGTGATCTACCTCATCATCTTGGTCACCGTTAAATCTATTCAATTAGGCTTTCACCTGGAGTTCCACTGGTTTGATTCAACAGATTTTTTCATCCCAGGTAAACACCGGTACCAGGTAGAGATGAACTGACAAAGGATCTTGCATTGTAGTGCTACACTGATAATAAAACTAAAGTAATGGAAAGATTGAGGCACTGCATAAAAGTTGAGCTACCAAAAAATTAACTTCTCCTGATACAAGGTTTCAATGTGAATTCGTTTTGATGACGCCATCGATGACGTAATGCCATGTAACCATCATGATTTGACCGCCCCTCCCCAAACTTTTGCTACTGTCTGAAAGTGTTACGCTATTAAAATAAGATTTCTTTAATAGAAACCCAATATCACCACAGGTGGGGTCGGTGGCGTAGCGGTTAGGGTGCCGGGCTCACGATTGGGAGATCATGGGTTTGAATCCCTGTTGGACCCCCATCGTGCTAAGACCCCTGGGCAAGGTCTTAACCACAAGTGTGCCTCTGTTTACCCAGCAGTATAAATGGGTACCAGTAAAAATACTGGGAAGGTAACCTGCAATGGACTAGCATCCCATCCAGGAGGAGTTGAACTCCTAATCGCTTCACGCTACGAAAACCGGGGATAAGCACCGACCTGATGAGCCACCAGGCTCGGGTGTAAAAGCCCAAGATCACCACAGGGTAGTGAGATGCCATAGGTTCATTTCTTTAAGCACGTTATACGTGCCAAAGATGTCATGCAACTCCTCACTGTGATTGGGTTAAAAGCCTTTCTGTTCAAATGAGTAATGCATTGCGTGGCAGTAGTAGTTTATTTTGTCAGCTAAAAAAAACTAAGATACCTGCTGCATATGGCACATAGAATACTGTTAACACTGTTAAAAATGAATTTAATTTTATTTTAAAAAGTGTATTTTATTTTATGGCCTGAAACAAGTAACAGTTTGAAGGGGAAGATGAAGTAGAAGAGGTAACCATCACTCAGACATTTATTCCCATTACGGTTATATGCCAGAATGTGAAATATCACCACAGGGTTCCCACGTGTACACGTACGGATGGGCGGATGGATGGACAGTGTTTTCAACACGAAATCAGATCAATGCTAAACCAATTTTTCTTAAGTATGGTGCCCTGCAAGCGCTGCACAGAGCTCTGCTAATAATTAGTATACATGCAGAGGTTAAGCAACAAAATAGATGTGTACTGTGGAAGCCATTGTTTACTTATGGAGAGATTGGTGTTACTTACACCCCGACTAATTGAACTATAATACAACCAATGAGAGAAAAGCAGTACGTATGCAAGGGCAGGAAGGGATTTGATTTCTGCATGCATAAAGGGGAAAAAAACTTTTCATGACCTTAACTGGTTTCATGCCAACATGTCAGTATTGAGGTTAATTGTTTTCTTGATAGCAAACCCTGGCTTCATCTGTAATCTGTGTAGAGTTCAGAATCTGGTTTCCTCAACTCACTGGTGTTCTCACCCTGGCGTTCTTCATCCACAACTGCATTATCACCCTCATGAAGAACAACAAGAATCAAGAGAACAACGTGAGTCTAGCTCTTTCCTCACTTTCACAGCCATGCCGTAGTTTGCTTGCATATCTTTAAACAGTTAAACTCTGCAGCTATTTTTAAGGTGTACAGGTGAACTGTCATCAGTTCTAGACAATTAAATGGTTGTATTGTGTAATTTTATTCCTTACTGCGTAGAGAAGTAGAACTCCGATCTTAGTGGAACAGAGATTTTTTTGCTTTGCACGTGATTGAGCTATGATTGTCTGTGGTAAATGCAGACTTCTTGATCAGGAAGTGTCCACTATGGCCTCATCAGCAGAGAATATGAAAGCAGTTGTTTGCAGAAGTCATGGTTTTTGGAACAAACTGTTGCTTCTTTCACATCTTTTTTTTTCCCCCGCCATGTTTCCTGCACTTTTCTGATCACGTACAATGCTGAAGTAAGATAAAATGAACCATCTTTTTTTTTTTTGCTGCGTTTCCTGATTACATGCTAAATAAGATAAAATGAAGTGGAGGTAAAGATATAGGGTCATTGCATCCCCATCACATGCTAAGTAAAACCATTTACACACAGCCCCATTTTATTTTATCTTTTTTAATTATTCAAGATTTTAAAGAAATGGAACTTTTTTTGTGTGTGTGGTTTCAGGTTCGGGATTTGTCCATTGCTTATCTTTTAGTAGGTTTTACATACCTGTATGTGGGAGTTATGATCTTTGCTTCTTTTCCCTCTCCACCACTGTCTAAAGACTGCATCGAACCAGTAAGCCTTATTTCCTCTCTTTGTTCTATTTATGAGCGGTCAAGCACCGTTCAGCTATTTTCACTGTGTTCATATTATTTACCCATTGATCATCATTCTGACCTTTGACCCATGCTTTGGTGCAGAACTTTCTGGATAACTTCCCCAGCAGTGATGTTATGGTGTTTGTAGCTCGAGCCTGTCTGCTGTTCCAAATGACCAGCGTCTACCCTCTGCTGGGTTACCTGGTTCGGGTACAGCTGATGGGCCATGTCTTTGGCGATCACTACCCCAGGTAAAATGTGATTCACTGATTCAGTGTATACATCTTCACAAGTCACAAAAATGGAGAAAGAGTATATATGTGTGGTTGGATGTTGTGTGAAATTAGACACATTTACACCACTGTAGGATTATAAACAACCATTAAAGTAGATATCCCAAGTCTAGCTATTTTACTTTGATCCTTTGTGGTGTTATTTTTATTGTTTTGTATTTGTCTTTAATTAAAAAAAGGCCACATTTCACCCAGAATTACACAGAATGTTGGTTGTGGAAAGAAAAGTACAAACAAGCTGTCTGAAATGTACTACATTCAGTCATGTGGAAAAATTAAGTACATTACATGGAAACAGCAATTTTCCAACGTATTTGTAAAAGCAAGAGATGTAATATTCTTTTGTGGAGAAAGTAAATACATTCACAGGCTAGTATTGGTCATTTTAAGAAATACCTTCTTATAGGCATTATGCAGAATTTTAGAAAAAAATGAATGACATTTTAGTGGTGTTCAAATCTGGGCTTTCACTATGCCATTCTGTAACTCCATTTCTTCTTTTTGAGCCTTTCCTTGGTGGATTTGTTAGTATGCTTTAGATCATTATTCTATTGAAAGACCCTCCTCTGGTTGAACCTTAACTTTCAGACAGATGGCCTTACATTATTTTTAAGCACTGTTTGATACAATGCCGAACTCATAGTTGAATGAATGTCTGCAATGTTCCCAGTCCCTGATGCAGCAAAAATAACCCCAAACCATAACATATCCACCACCATGATTCACAGTTTGTCTGAGGTTCTTCTACTGTTTATATGTGACCTGTGGTGAAACAGCTCCATCTTTAATTAGTTCCAGAAGGTCTGGTCTTTGCCTTTACGGTGATTAGGAGTGGGATGTGTCAGAAAGAAAGTGAAGAGTCATTTCCCGAATCGATGTGTTGGAAACAGGAAAGATGAGCAAGTAGAAGGATCTGAGTGACTTTGAAAAGGGCCATATTGTGACTGCTAATGACTCGGTTTATTCATCTCCAAAACGGCAGGTCATGTGGGCTGTTTCTGGTATGCAGTGGTAAGTACCTACCAAAGGTGATCCAGTGAACTGGCAAGAGTATCATATGTTACAAACTCCTGAAACTACTGTTAATATTGGCTATGATAGAAAGAAAACAGTGCATTACAGTTTACTGTGTATGGGAACTGCCAAGCTGCTGACCAGTCAGGTGGTGTTAATGATGTGGCTGATTGATGTATGTTTGTGATGATATTTTGGGGTCCTTGGAGACATCTTTTCTCACCAAAAGGTGTGCTCTCTGGCTGAATTATGTTGGGGTGGTCAGTCTTGGACTAACTGGCAGTCATTTGAAATACACGCCACATGTAGATGATTTTCTTCATACAATTTGGAGATCTGTTCAAATTACTTCCTAGACTACTAGGCATCCACAACCCTTTTTTTCTGAAGGCCGTAGAGAGCTTTTTAGACATTAGTATAATGACATCATAGACTTTTATAGTGAACAGAACATCAGACCCAGGATGTCGTGATTAATTAAGAAAGGTTTCACCTGCAGGAGGTTCTGATTTAAAGATATGATAAACGTAAGGATGTACTTACTTTTTCCATGTGACTGATCTGTTGGTTTTTTTTTTTATTTAAATTATGAAAATGACTGACTACAGAACATTGATTTTTATGTGTCATGTGTTGGGGTATATCACCCTTATCTTTAGGCATCGTATCAAAGGTAGTGAAATGTTTGCTTGTTCAGATTGTCAGCATGGAATGCTGGTCAAAAATGATAGTGATATAATGAAGTGAGCATTATGTACTTGTCTTCAGTATGAAGAAGGCTTATAAAAACATGTTTATTCAAGTAGGACCTTGCTTGAGGAATTAACACTTAAAAGAGGAATGTCCAGTTGTTTGTTCACTGATTCTGCAGTTCATCAATGTAACTTACAGGTTGTGCCAAGTGTTGTTTTTTTTCTGCCATTCCTCTATTTAGCTTGCATACACTGGCCTGCATGTGGTGCAACACGTAACACTACAGTAGTTATTAGTGCAAATTATGTAGTAAATGGTACTACAGTAGGTACAACAATAAATAGGACAGTAAACACACTGAATAGTTCAAAAATGGTCTGTTTACTAGTAACCAAGCTACTAATTGTAAAGATTGATGGTGACAGTAGCAATAAAATACATATAAGGGTATATTGTGGGTAATAATAATAAAAATGTCCAATGACAAGTTAAAATGTTATAGATATTTGACATGCTGTTTATTTTTCTTTTGTATTAAATATAGTTTTGTCCATGTCTTCATACTGAACGTCATCATTGTGGCTGCTGGGGTCCTAATGGCCAGGTTTTATCCCAACATCGGTTCCATTATCAGGTGAGGACAAAGTGTGAGTCCAGATTTTGACGAAACATTTTGTATGAACATTTAACAATGCTTAATGACCAATCTAAGTGTGTGGAAACAGGCCAGCAGTCCCATGACGTCATGGAAAAATTTGTACAAATCGCATGAATCAGTCAGCAAACTCTCAATTTCCAAACAACAACAAATAGCCTGGTTTTTTTTTAATTATTTAATTTTTTCCACCTTGTACATGAGCCTTGAAAGCAGTGGACGCTTACCAAGGACACTTTAAAGTTGTGTAACACCCCTGTGACCAGTCAAGAGTAGTTGGATTTCTCTCTGTTATACTCGAGCGTTTCTATATTTGCATATATGGTACTTGACAGTCGCCCTTATTATCCAGAGCGACTTATATTTGTAATTTATACAACTGAGCAGTTGAGAGTTAAGGGCCTTCCATCAGATCAGTATCCCATCGCTTTAACCCCTGAGCCGCCACTGCTACATCTGGCAGAAAAAAACAATCAAGAAGTGCTGGACAACACAGTCAATCCCTTGGGTGGCAAAAAAAAGGTCAAAGGCTCATCTTGATACCCAAATCTGATTCAATGGACAAAAAAAAAATCATTTTAGTTTACATGCTCCCTTGTAGTATGTATTAAAACAGTTATTCACCTTAGTCAATCAATTTTATCAATCAATCAATTTTATCAACCTCTACGGGATATGAGAGTACATAGTATAAACTATAAAAACAAAACCCTAGGCAGAGAGGACATTGCTAAGTAGTCTCTTCTAAGTAGTCTGAATTATCCATATCGCCTTTACTAATGATTTATTTATACAGCTTATCGGAATACTCGATTCTAATTGGTCAGTCCCAGCAATCACTGCTTTAATTTATTTATTTATTTTTTGTTGCACACTATTGTTATGGAGTGCATTATTAGCAGAAGCAGTAAAATAATTTTAAAATCACTAAGATAATTTTTTAAATCAATATTATTCCTTTCTTTAGTAAGTAGTCATGCGCCTTGCAGTAAGCAGGATAACTACAGTAGTGTGCAGTGAAGATTATACACAAACACTTTCAGTGTTTTTGTTTATTAGCCATACTTTTAGCTCAATATATTTGTTGGAATGATTTTTTTTTGGTTGTCGTTGCCTATGATAGCATTGTTCAATACATTTTCACCAAATAATTATAGAGAAGTAATGTATTAGGAGCCCTTTTAGACAAAAATGGTGGTGTATAATCTTCACTGCACACTGCTGTATATAACAAGCTGTCATTATCATGAAATAACCCAAGGCTTACTGTGTCAGTGCTTAGCACTGCTGTATGACGGGCCAATCAGATTGTAGCCTGCATGATTTTGACACTTGACTTGCATTTTACATGAAATCGAATGAAAAAGCTAGATAATCTGTGCCCCATCGGTGTCCTATATCTTTTTATATGCATGCAGTATGGCTGATAGAATTTTTAATAAGCCATAAGCCATGGCTCTCTGTGTCCTCACTGTTTTAGTACTTAAAAGAGCAACTTACAGTGAAGAAAGTTCGAACTGTTTACATTTAAATGGCAGTTTTAGTGACAGTTATTTTTTTCCTTTCCCCTCCCTTATTCTAACTAAAAGCTTTTATAATAATTTTTATCTCATCTATAATCAGTTCTCGGTCAGTTTCACTTTGTTTATTTAGGGACATGTTCAGTTTCAAAGTAGTCTTGTCTTGTGTGCATTTTGGTTCGTTTATTTGGTATTGTTTAAGTACGTATTCCAGTAAAACACCTTTCATTTGTATACATATCTAATGAGCCAAC
Organism: Neosilurus mollespiculum; assembly: GCA_030014195.1. NCBI lineage: Eukaryota > Metazoa > Chordata > Actinopteri > Siluriformes > Plotosidae > Neosilurus > Neosilurus mollespiculum. The sequence goes on along the minus strand of JAQMYF010000026.1, from coordinate 31,745,388 downwards.
AAATATGTATCAGGAACAGGGCTGATCATAATCATTGGAGTTCTTACTTGGTGTTCATTGACCCACTGTAAGATACAGATAAAATAAAAATGAAAATGAACACCGTTCATTCTGTCTTCAGTACATCCCAAGTTTGAATCCTGATAATAATGCAGTCATCTGTGACACAGGAATCCAAGAGAACAAAAAGTGACCTTATTCTCTAGCTAGGAGCTATGACTGTATTCAATTACCTGTCAGTCACAGAGACACTAACCAATCATGGGTGTCTGTGAGCTCATGTATGTGGAAGAGGTCGATAGCTATTCAGGAAGATCCTTATCCTCAGTGTGATCAGCTGCTCTGTGATATAAGAACATGTCTCTTACTGGTTTATAGCTGTCATGTGGTCAGGGAGACCTAGCTAGTGTGTAGGAGTTAGTCAGCAATGGCAAAGTACACCCTGGACAGCTCACCAGGCCATCACCAAATTGGGAGAGCTTGGGACAAAAATAAAAAGGAGCCAAGTACAGAACTCTGTGGAATAAAGGAAACATGTAGGGGAAAACATAGAAATGTTTAATTCAACTTGACAAAGCATTTTCTTCTATTAAGATACATGACAGACCACTTCAGGACGTTCATTGAGACCAGAGACATTTTCACTGATCTATTCTAATGAATTTAACACTTGGATTTGTATTAGATGGTCAAATGTTTGTGTACACCTGACCATCCAGGCCATATGTGCTTGTTGAACATCTCAGCCCCCTTTGCAGTTATAATAACCTCCACTCTTTTGGGTAGGCTTTCCACTAGATTTTGGGGCATGGCTGTGGGGTTTTATATTCCCACTATATAAGCTTATATAGACGTTATATGGTGATATTTAAAATCACTTGTTGAGTGTTTGCTCTTTTTGAAAAATATACTAAGGATAGACCTAGTGATGTATACTAGTGTTGTTGCATTCGGTAGTCTAAGGGAAAGAGCAAGGGCACATTTATGCACTTGGGGCATTGACATGCTAGACCTGGTTTGGGCTTTTTATGTACCAGTCAAGAGAAATCTTAATGCTACAATGACCGTATGTACAATTGTGTGCTTCCAACTTTATGCCAACAGTTTGGGTGTAATGGACAGGTGTCCCCGTACTTTTCACCATATAATGTAAAAGTAGAATTTAACAGTATTTTTATTAACATTGAGTGTTGAATTGTTAGTTTGTCCAGTAATGCATGGTTCTTTTACATGCCATAACACAGTGAGGGACATGACTGGCCTTTGATAACCTAGTTATCTGCACTGGGGGGACAGCAGTGACAACCCGTTGATAATCGGGCCACCACTGCCCTCAAACAGTGAAACTTGGGGGGGTTTGGTTTTTTTGGGGGGGTTTTTTCCCCCCTTTCCCCTTCCATATTCTAACTAAAAGCTTTAACAAAATTTTTATCTCATCTACAATCAGTTCTCGGTTAGTTTCACTGTTTATTTAGGGACATGTTACATTTTAAAGTAGTCTTGTCGTGTGTGCTTTTTGGTTTGTTTATTTGGTGTTTAAGTACACATTCAAGTAAAACACCTTTCATTTGTATACATATCTAATGAGCCAACAAATATGTAGCAGGAACGGGGCTCATCATAATCGTTGGAGTTCTTACTTGGTGTTCATTGACCCACTGTAAGATACAGATAAAATAAAAATGAAAACCATCTATTCTGTCTTCAGAACATTGCTAGTTTGTCCAAAAGGCCAAACGTATGGGGACAACTGTCCATTACACCCAAACTGTTGGCATAAAGTTGGAAGCAATCATGGGTGTCTGTGAGCTCATGTATGTGGAAGAGGTCGATAGCTATTCAAGAAGAAAATTTTCCTCAGTGTGATCAGCTGCTCTGTGATATAAGAGCATGTCTCTTACTGGTTTATAGCTGTCATGTGGTCAGGGAGACCTAGCTAGTGTGTAGGAGTTAGTCAGCAATGGCAAAGTACACCCTGGACAGCTCACCAGGCCATCACCAAATTGGGAGAGCTTGGGACAAAAATAAAAAGGAGCCAAGTACAGAACTCTGTGGAATACCCTTAAGGAAACATGTAGGGAAAAAACATAGAAATGTTTAATTTAACTGACAAAGCATTTTCTTCTATTAAGATACTTGACAGACCACTTCAGGATGTTCATTGAGACCAGAGCCATTTTCACTGATCTATTCTGATGAATTTAACACTTGAGTTGTATTAGATGGTCAAAAGTTTGTGTACACCTGACCATCCAGGCCATATGTGCTTGTTGAACATCTCAGCCCCCTTTGCAGTTATAATAACCTCCACTCTTTTGGGTAGGCTTTCCACTAGATTTTGGGGCATGGCTGTGGGGTTTTATATTCCCACTATATAACCTATTGTTATTTTCTTCCAAACCCTTTCAGTGGTGTTACATTTCTTTGGTGTTTTTACCAGCCAATGATCTATGGTGTAAATAATTATTCGTGCCCTCTACTGTCTGTGAAAGGAACAGCAGTTAAATAAATAGTGCCAGTGAGCGCTCTGGTTGCCCTACAAGCATCGATTCCTGTGTGTGCTCTCATATTCAAGGGTCATACTGGAAACCTTATAGAACTCTCAAATGGGCGAATGTCAGGAACCTGGGTTCAATTCAGAGACCTCACTGCTGTCTGGAGTCCAGTAAAGTTTTTGTGCCAGTGATCTATGTGTATGGGGCAAGGTGTTCTCATCCCGCTGTCCAGTCAGAGCCTCACAAGTTTCTCAACTGCATGTAGCATTTTTTCCAATGAGACACAGATGCTCTGTAAAGTTGTCTGAGGTGCATGAAAACATGTTGAGCAGATTGTGTTGTGCAATAGCAGATGATAAATCAGCTGCAACCATTTTAAGCAGGAATTTGTTTTAAAAAACAAAGGTTATTGCCTTTTTTCATCAAAAATTCCTTGCATGGCTGATTGCAAAGTAAATGGAAAAGGTCATGTGAAAACACAAAAGTTTGTTGTAAGGTAAGAAAAGAAACAGAATGAACTGAAACTCTGTCATGAAAGTCAATGTTAAAATAGATAACTACAGATCTATGGATAGTAAAAAAAAAATCTTTGCATCTCAGTAGGTACCAATAAATACCAAACGTTTTATATAAAATTGTTTGGATGTAAATTTAATTTATTTATTACCTCTCGTGTGAGCTGCACGGAAGGTACTGTGGCATGTTTATTTTTGTTACGCAGGAAATTATGCGTTTGTCTTTAGTCCAAGAGTGGGCGCTCGGTCCTAGTAAGTTATTACCTTTCGTGTGAGCTATATTTTGTTCATGTTATTATTACTAGACATTTGAGAGCTTACGGAAATTGTACTAAAGTAATGTCATGACAGTAGTAATTTTATTAGTAGTATCACCGTAAACACGTCATTAAGGTAACATAATGTAACCTAATGTTAGGCCCTGTAATACAACAGTAACGAGCTGACATATATCCCAGTTGGTGCCACATAAAAGATCAGTGAATGTGTGTTTGCACCACCAGTCATTAGTTTATTGTTTATTTGCTCTGCATTACGTTTCTACACGTATCTTTCAAGCCGACTCTAAACACATTACAAGTTATTATTAAAAGAGAAATCTGAATTTGCCCACAAGAGGGAGCTGTTTCAACAAGTAGTTGTGTTCCCAAAAAAAAAATAAAAATAAAAAATTCAAATACAGATTCTAATTTCAATTACATATCTGTTATAGTTATTTCCTAACCTGTGTGTGTAGGTACTCGGGAGCGACCTGTGGTTTGGCCCTGGTGTTTGTCTTCCCGTCAGCTATCCATCTGAAAGCCCTGAGAAGGAGCGGTGAACTGCGCTGGCCCTCTGCTTGCTTCCACAGCTTCCTCATTGTGATCGGAGTGGCCAACCTCATGGCCCAGTTCTTCATGTAACCCCATCACACTGTTCTCTGTCACACACTCTCACGGTTGTAGTTCTGGTTTCGGCACTAGGTCACAGTACTGCACAATGTCAGTTTTGACAAAAAAAAAAAATCACCATTGTTTGAAGTGTAAGTAAAATATAAGTAAATGTTACTGACTGGAAATCAAGCATCAGTACGGTTGGGTTAGCATTTATGCTATGAAGAATCTCTTTATGATTTTTGATTTAATTCATATGAAGTGAAAAGGTACAGCTGCTAAGGAGTGTTTTAAGTATCAATCTTCCACTGATGGATTAACCCACAGACAGGAGCTGGGTGTGAATATAGCGGGTAAATCAATACGTTCGGTAGGTGATTGAACTGAACTGAACTGCAGTGCTTCAGATTACACTTTAGTATTGAAGGGTTATTTAATGATCAGATGTGTAGAAAATTTTTGAATTTCTTTAAAAATGTTCCCTGAACTGAGCAGAAAAAAAATTTTGTCTTGGTTTTAGGTATTTGTACACTCAGTTTCTATGAAGCATGTAATTTATAGCCTTTCGTGTGAGCTACGCAGAAGGTACTGTGACATGCCGATTTTCGTTCTGCAGGAAACTGTGTGTTTTTGTCTCTCCACAGTCCCCAAGTGGGCGCTCGGTCCTAGTAAGTTATTACCTTTTGTGTGAGCTATATATTGTTCATGTTATTATTACTAGACATTTGAGAGCTTACGGAAATTGAACTAAAGTAAAGTAATATTATGATGGTCAATACATTTACATAGACAGGAACTTTCCATTAGGTCCAATGCCGGGACCAATTTGATAAATCGAAGTTCAACTTTGTCTTCAAGTTAGACAGCAAGCGTGTGTCCCGGTACCCATAACACACGAAAGGTCAGTGACTGCATGTGCTTTCTCCACCAGTCATTTTGTGATTTACTGTCCCAGGATGGGCAACTTCCATAAAAATGAGCAAAAAAAGATTAAAATATTCACGGAAGAATCTCTCACCATCTGTATCTCTGTCTCTGTCTGTCTGTCTCTCTGTTTCTGTCTGTCAGTCTCTCTGTTTCTGTCTATTTGTCTCACTGTTTCTGTCTGTCTTTCTCTGTATTTATCTGTCTGACTGTCTCTCTGTATGTCTGTGTGTCTCGCTGTCCGTCTCCGGCTGTCCATTTCTCACTGTCCATCTCTTTGTCTTTCTCTCTATATCATTCTCTATCTGTCTGTCTCTGTATTTATCTATCTTTCTCTTTATTTAACTAGAACCCTCTTTCCATCACTGGTTTCCCTGGAGTGTATATAAACTTGCTTCTCTTTTTCATCCATTACAAAAAAAAAAAAAAAAAACATCTTTCAACACAAATGAGACATTTGGCTGTTGACTTGCACAAGTAATGGTTATATTTGTACATAACTGGTTATAGAAGATGTCATTAAGCACAATGAAGACCAAAGCAAACGGGTTTAGCTGGCTTAAACAGCTAGAAATTGACCCATGAGCACACTGTTTCCCGTCACAGTGATGAGGGTGAAGGAGTGAATACAGATCCGTTTTAGAATTGCACAGTTATCAGGTTTAAAAATCAACTGTTCAACATCACTTTCACAACAACGAGCTGTTTGGAAATGCCAGAAAAGCACATGATAAATGCTGGAGAAGACAGATGTGCATCGTTAATGCTTTAGAGCTGTAGTGAAGATTGAGAACATTATCATGCCTATAAATTACCAGGATGTTTCAGTCCAAACTGGGCTTGCCTCCACCAGGAGGTCTATACTTATAAATAAAGCTCTATACCTATAGATACCTATAGATAGCTTTCATCAAGAAGAGCCAAACGTACACCCAAATCAACAAAAATAAATAAACACAGCCTGTGTCATGAATTGAAGAGGGATGTTTTGTTATTATATATATTTTTCATTAATAAGGGCTAAGATCCAGATGATATGACATTAAAGGAAGGGGTTTCTTTATACAGCAGGTGTTACAATGTAATAGTTGTAAGAGTGCTGATCATTCTGAAACCAGTGATGTGGGAGGAAATGCACTACTTTTGTTGTTTTTTTTTTTGTAACTATACAAACAAATGGAGACAAAACCTTTTTGATTATTCTTAGTAGTATTTAGTATTCTTTTTAAACAGAGAACATTTTGCTAATTTTCAAGAAGGGCGCCAATATTTCTGGAGATATATATTAACCTATCAGGCTTGGAAATCACAGTGCACTGTGTACTGACGAATTGATGAAGAAAGGGATTTAACAACTGGAGTATGAGAGCTATGATACTTTGGGGGGAGGTGAGATTGTTTCACTCATCTCTTGATTTATCTAAAGACGTTCTCTTATGGGTGCGTTCATTTCTTAATGTTAAAGCTTTTCAAATTCTCGAGTGTCCTAAATGATGAGGGAAGGGATGGATGACGCTGATATTTTTCTTGGCTGCAGAGTTTTATTTTGCACATTGGATAAACTTTCAAAGCTTAAGTTGCTTGGAAATTTACTACTTCTTTTCTTTTCTTTTTTTGCAAGCTATAGAGCTCGTGTTGCTGTGTGGATTTTAATAAAACAATTTGGAGAACTTTGTATGACAGACTGTTTCTGAGTGTTTTGTCTCTATGTGAGTAAATAATGTTTTAAAGCTGGGGTTTTTTTGTTTTTGTTTTTTTAAATCATGTTTAAATGATTTGGTTTAAAATATGTTTAGAGGAGGTAAGTTTAAGTACAACCTTATTATAATTGTGAAGTATTTGTCACAATTCTCTAAGATACGTTATATGCATCATGATGTACAGGTTTGATTTTTTTTTTAAATTAAATAAAAATTCCAGCAATATATCAGTGTCCCAATAAAAAATGATTTTAATGATGCTTTTATATTTAGAAAATAATTTGCTGCTGAAGGGGGTTTACAGTTTTCTTTGTGTGTGTATACACATACATTTTGTATATAATCACAATATCGCAGTAATGAAATAATATTGCACTATATACACACTTAAAAATGGAGGTACAAGAAAAGAACAGGTGGAACTTTTGAACATGTTTCCTCAGAAGTTCTCTTAAAGAGACCTGTAGTGCACTTCTTGACTAGCAGAAATGGTACGAAGTGATATAAAACAAAAGAGGGAATTTCAGCACTAACGGTTCTTGCAGTGATCTGAAGGGTTGCAAGAGAACCCAAAAGAGGGAGAGAGTGAGTGGCCAAAATTGTATAACCTATTAGTTACTTCATAATTAGTTAGTACTTAATCTGATAAGGTACAAAAATGGTCAGACACTGAAGGGTACCCCACCAACGACAACGTTTATAGCCCTTTAGGCACACACTATTTTTGAGAATGGCAGGCCGTTCGGGCCCTGAACCAGAACACTGGTACCTGGACTTTGTAGACTCCACCCTCACACAAACATTACATTCCACCTTAGCTTATGGTTGCACACAGACACTTGTCACTTTACATACAGTAATATGTAGTATACAGTTACATACACTATACATACTTATTATTTTATTTTATATTTACATTTTTTTATATTTTTACATTTTTTTATATTGATATTTTATATTGACTTTAACTATAAAGTCCCTTAAATAGTTATAATTATATTGTTCTTCTTTGTCTTCCTGATATTGATAGTTTTTTATTCTTCAATTTTTAGGACAGTCGTAACAAGCATTTCACTGCATATTATACTGTGTATGATTTTGTATGTGACAAATAAAAAAAAATGTAATTGAATTGAGAATATACGTACATGCATACTTTCTGTGTATAACGGGTCTCTAACTATGTTCCTGGAGAGCTGCCTTCCTGAGGACTTTGGTTTAAACTCTAATCATGCACACCTGGCCACACCTGATTATTGCCCGAGGAAGTTGTTGATCAGCTAAAAGAGGTATGTTAGATTTTGGTTGGAGACAAAGCCCAACCTACATCTCTCGGCTGGTCTGGGAATGCCTTGGCATCCCCCCGGAAGAGCTAGAGGAAGTGGCTGAGGAAAGGGACGTCAGGGAGTCACTGCTTAGGCTGCTGCCCCACGACCCGACCCCGGAACAAGCGGAAGAAGATGAATGAACAAAGCCTGCAGGGCAGTGGTGGCTCAGTGTTTGAGTCTCTGAGTTGCTAATCTGAAGGTTGGAGATTCAAACCCCACTATCACCAAGCTGCCACTGTTGGGCCCATGAGCAAGGCCCTTAACCCTTAATTGCTCAGTTGTATAAAAATCAGTCACTCTGTGTGATAAGGGTGTCCGTTAAATGCTCTAAATGTAATGTAAAGGCAGGAAGGTAGCTTTCCAGGAACGGGGTGGGTGACACCTGGTGTATAATTATAGTCTGCCATACCTATATATTATTAGTAATGAAATGAGCATTGTTGGATTATTTAGTGCAACATAAGCAATATATTTTTATATTCCCCAGCCCTGCCCAGTCAGTGGTACTATGAAAATGTTCAATGCATTGTGTTCATGTATGTGGAACATGAGTGGCACTGGTACATACTGTGTTACCCTTATACACACTCAAAATCCTTTAAATGCAGCCAACTTATTACTTCATATTTCACAAGGCCTCAGATCAGAATTGTACTTTTTTGCATTTGTATAGGGTGGAACAGTTGAATCGAGCCTGCATCTTGTGCACTGCAGTGTAACCTCTAAGTTTTTTGTTTTGTTTTTTCCTCTCAGTAAAAATTCCTCCATGCTGGTAGATACATGAGTGCAGAAAACTCTCAATAACATGGCTGTGTTATCCTGTTCAGTTCTCCTGCGCCATAGCTCGCTGAGCTCCAGAGCTGCAGGCTTCAGGTGAAGAGATCAGCGTAGTCCAGAGTGCCAGGTTTCTGTTCACACGCGTGCAGCAGCAGTTCACCTCCAGAGGGCGTTAAGGACTCGTCCTGAAAACAGAACCAGGAAATGGTATTCAGAAGCCTGAGTCGGACTGGGCTGGATTGACTCATTTCATTTAATTGCTCCAAATATATGTATGTATAACAATATAACGACATTTCACCTTGGGGACTATTCAGTGATATCCACCTTGCCTTCGGTGAATAGTTGTTTTAGTATATACTACACAGGAATCAAAGCAAATCAAAATAAGATTTTGAAGAATTGATTCAAGCTTTTAAAATTGCAGGTTCGATCATTAAGAATTATTTAATGAAGGTGAGGTGGATGTCGTTGAATCAGATCTCATCATTCCCATGTAGTATACAAGATACTAAAGGCACATATATATGTGAGCTATTATGAAAAAGAGATTTACAGCTTCATATGGGGTGGTTTGAGCACGGTTCCAAACCGTGTTGGACTGCAGTGACATCCTCTTGACACTGTGATGGGGTTTGCCATCAACTGGCATTTACCACCAAAAACTTTTTCTTAAATTTATGAAAATTTCACGGTGGTTCTGAAAGCTGTGTATCGCCATCTAGCTGCGTTGTAATTGTCGTGTTGTCACATATTGAAAACTGTCTGAACTACATTCAAAAGAGGTTAGCGATTCAGTAGCTATGACAGTTTATGGTAGTGTTCTTACGGTGATTACATGGTATTCACAAGGTGGTGAAACACGGTTGATTAATCAATGCCAGTTATTCACTCCGTGTTTTCAGCCACTGCACACAATTGTGTTGTTAGACCGCCACCTTATTTCTGTTATTTCTGTTCACAGTTATTTTGGGCGGCATGTTGGCATAGTGGTTAGTACTGTCTCTTCAAAGCTAGATGGTTCTGGGTTTGAATCTCTGTCAAAGTTCTTTTTGTGTGGGGCTTTCGGTTTGCAAGTTCTTCCTGTTCTTGAATGGGTTTCTTCCAGGTATTCTGGTTTTCTCCCACAGCCCAAAGAAATGGACATTAGGTCAACTGGCTACTCTAAATTGCCTATAGGTGTGAATGTGAATATTTGTGTCAGTGATAACGATGCAATTGTCTGGCAACAGTAGAGAGTAAATTTGCCATGCAGATTTCATGGTTGCCCTTTTAGAATAGATGTTCAGTGATCATTAGGCTCCCAATCGCCAGTAAATTCAGTGGTGTGGCCCTCAGTGAAAATGAGTTTGATTTATTACCTTATGGTATTCCACCAGCTCTCCTAGTGATGCGAACCTGATTTGGTCTCCAAGCAGTGTGTAGCTGTTGTCTGTGGCATCAATGAGGAAGTGTTTGACTCCATCTGTACTGTGGTATGACAGAACATATCCAAAGAGCCTTTCACTAACACGGATCAGGAAATCTCCAGGGCTGCCCTTGCTCAGCAAGTCCTCAGCCTCCTGTCGTGAGATTATACCTGCAGATAAAAAAACAACATACTCTGCTCAGATCAATCACTCGCCTGCTGTTTATCACCTTTCTAATTCTCAGTAATCTAGTCATCTGATGGTTGTAATGATAGTTGCATTCAAGCTGTGCTTTAGATATCATACTAACAGAAGTCAAGAACAGTTAGATGGGTGAAAAAGCAGAAAGCATGAACTAGAGAGGTTGGTGAGGGACAAAGAAAGACGAATGGTGGTGTTCTTTAATAAATATAAAATTGTTAGTGTGTGTCTAGCTCAGGGGTCACCAACACGGTGCCCGCGGGCACCAGGTCGCCCCCAAGGACCACATAAGTCGCCCGCAGGCCTGTTCT
>JAQMYF010000026.1:31619625-31666162 GCA_030014195.1 Neosilurus mollespiculum | reverse complement strand
CCAACAGTCAAACAACCATTCGCACTCACACTCACACCTAGGGGTGATTTGGAACAGCCAATTAGCCTACTGTGCTGTGGGAGGAAACAGGAGTACCCAGAGGAAACCCACGCAAGCACAGGGAGAACATGCAAACTCCACACAGAAACACCCGAGCTGGGAGTCGAACCCAGGACCTTCTTGCTGTGAGGCGGACGTGCTAACCACTACGCCACCGTGCTGCCCTTTCTAAAGTGTTTTTGTATGTATTTGTAGTTTAGACTAAAACTTTGCATCTCGAGCATAAGCACACATGGTGGCATAGTGGTTAGCAAGTCTGCCTCACAGAAACAAGGTCCTGGGTTTGAGGTCCGGGCTTTGCCAGGCCATTTCTGTGTGGGGTTTGCATGTTCTTCCAATGTTAGCGCGGGTTTCCTTCGGCTCCTCCAGCTTCCTCCCACAGTCCAAAGACCTCCACATTAGGCTACTTATCTGTTCCAAATTGTCCCTAGGTGTGAATATGAGCCTGAGGGGTTGTGTGTTGGCCCTGTGATGGTTTAGTGGGCTGTCCAAGGTGGACCTCTCTTTTGCCTAGTGTCGGCTGAAATAGGCTTCAGCCTCCCAGTGATCCTAGATAGGATTAAGCGGTTCAGCATAAAATACGAGATACTGAGATTCTGGGCCTGTAAAAAATATTGAGATTCTGTGCACGGTTTTTGGTAAGATAAGGAAAGGCAGATGCTGCCACCTGGTGAACACACTGTTGTCCAGAACTTTATGAACCTGAAGTGTTTTCAGCTTGATACACAAAAGTAACTTATACACGTGTAGCTTTTGAATAATTGAATACTTAGGCTGTTCCTTTTGTAAAAGAGTGAAAGAGACATGTGCAAGAGCCATAGGCGGCACTGGGAATGGGCCCTGTTCCCATCCCTCAGTGTGTGTGTGTGTGTGTGTGGTTGGAGTGTGTACACAGTCTGTCTCTGTTCTCCAACCACACTAGAGTTATTCATGGTAAGCTCAATTACTACACTCTAACACACCCTGTGATGCACTCTCACACTGGTAGTAGAGCTAGAGGAGCAGCTGAAGTGTTAAAATAATGATTGTGAAGTTCTGATTGCTCGCATTGGAGAACAGATCAAACCAGCCGTTCTAAATATGAAGAGCATCAGGTGGAGAGCAAAACCTGCAGCAACAAATGAAGCTTTTCTCCCTAATTTAGTCGTATCCAATTCCCACCCATCAAGTATTGCCTTCCCTATCACCCCACCACCAACAACCAGGGAGGGGCGTAAACAAGCACACGCCCCCTCCGTGACATGCCATGCCCGCCAACTGCTGCGTATGCGTGTTTTGGGGGCTGTCTAACACACTCAGAGGGAAATCGCTATCCATCCCTTCGTATGAATGAGCTCACAGAATGATTGGCTGGTGATCGCTGTGAGTGACAAGGAAGTGAGCGTATGCCATCCCTCCCTCCCCTGAGAGCTCGGCCAATTAGCTCCCATGGACTCCTGGTCACGGATGGTTGTGGCATCGATCCGGATTTGAACTTACGATCTCCGTGTTGACAGTCGCGTACCTTGTCGATGCGTCACTCAGGAGCTGCCACTTTTATTCTATGTTATACTTTAACTGTGGGACGATGGTGTGAAGACGTTTCCAGGCTGAAATTAATAACTTTTTTCTGTGACAGCATGTCCCGAAATGTTTTATTCTAGAGTCTGAATCTCGGCCTTTCTGTTCTCCTCGAGCTTGTGCAGGTTAATCTGGGTCCTCCGGTTTTCTCCCACAGTCCAAAGACATTCACATTAGTTCAACCGGCTACTCTAAATTGCCCCCGGTGTGAATGTGAGTGAGAATGGTTTGTCTGTGTTAGCCCTGGTATATATAACGGATGGATGGAAATAAAAAGTCTTGTCTGTATGTGAATGAACCTGTTCAGATGTCTAACACATCATAGATTTTATACATTTGTTGTTATTTAATAGTTGTATACAAACTTGTTGTGGTCAGAAAGACCTGTAAAACAATCCACGTAGAATTTTCACTGAGGGCCACGTTACAAAATTTCTGTCACCAAGGGCCAAATAATCACTGAACATCCACTTCAAAAAGGGCGGTCATGAAATCTGCGTGGCAAAATGATTAGTTAAGGTATTCGTTGTCTTTTCCTTTTTTCGCTTTGCTTTTCTGACAGCTCATGATAAGCTAGCTTGCAATCATTCTCGAGTCATGGATGACTAGCTGTTTATCGAAATAGGTTGCTGCCACCTAGTGGAAGGGTGGTGAATTACGTTTCATGGTAATTGGTTACGAGTAAGAATGTATGTTAAACGTATTCTTTAAAAGCTCTCACAGGACACTTAAAATCAGTTGGTGGACCAGATTTGGGCCATGGGGCCTTGAGTTCGACCCTTGTAATCTAGAAGATTTTCTCAAAGCACTTTCATGGCAGATTTCTTTCTAAAATGTAAAGCATGGAAACCTTCATCATAACTTTATACATTTACATTTTCAGCAGACGCTCTTATCCAGAGCGACTTACAATTATCATTTTTATACAACTGAGGGTTAAGGGCCCTGCTCAAGGGCCCAACAGTGGTGATAGTGGGGATTGAACCGCTGACCTTCGGATCAGTAACCCATCGCCTTAACCACTAAACCACCACTGTCCAACATACGTGTTTGTTTAACCTGTTTATGTGGAGTATCTGCCATACTAATAACCGTGTAAGCTGGTACTATAGGAATGTTTTGCTATAATAGTATCGTGTATTAAAGTCGTATTAGTACATTTATAGCATTTAGCAGACTTTCTTAACCAGAGCGTATTATCCATTATTATTCACCTGAGGGTTAAGGGCCTTACTTAAGGGCCCAACAGTGGTGGTACCTGGGGATTGAACCCCCAGCCATCAAACCAGTAACCCATTGCATTAACCACTGAGCCATCACATCCCTTAATAGAGCTATAATGTATTCAGAAGAATTCAGCAGTGAAACCAGCAGGTGAGGGAGGTATCATGTGACTCCAGATTAATATTAGTGTTTTATAACTCTGGAGGTGGCGGCACGGTGGTGCAGTGGTTAGCAAGAAATTCCCAGGTTCGATCCCGGGCCCAGGCGTTTCTGTCTGGAGTTTGCATGTTCTCCCCGTGCTTGTGTGGGTTTCCTCCGTGTTCTCCGGTTTCCTCACAGTCCAAAAACATGCACAGTAGACTGGCTGGCTGTTCCAAATCGATCCTAGTTGTGAGTGTGTGTGTCTGAATGGTTGTATGTGTGTTGCCCTGCGATGACCTGGCGAGCTGTTCGGGGTGTACCCCACCCTCGCCCAGACTCGGCTGAGATGGGCTCCAGCCTCCCCGCGACCCTAATTAGGATTAAGTGGCTTAGAAAATAAATAAATGAATGAATGAATCTCTGGAGGTAGATGTTATAACTCGAAGCTGATTTTCTGTTGCTTGGCTCTAGTCTGCACCTCCTGAGTGAGTTTCAGTCGAAATACAGCGAGTCTATAAATGCACTGATGGTATTTTTGTGACCCGAGACAATTAGTCTAAAAGCAGCAAAGACGAGCAGCGATTAAAGGACGTTTCTGAAAAAAGCAGCCTGGTATTTACAGAATGTACTCACTGGGTTGTTGAAGGAACATGAGAGGCTGTAGAGTTCATATGTTGTGTATAAAACTTAAATATCTGATATGGGTCACTTTGACTTCACAGTTAGTCTTTGCGTGTTTGTTCTCTCTGCTCTCTGTTCAGCATCTACACGTGAATCGAACTCCCAGCTGGAGAACGACATCAGCCCAACCCCTGATCCCTCCATCCAGGAGGATGAACTGGACGAGACGTCACTCTTTCAGGAGATTGACAGGGAGCTCGCCGAGCTGCTGAGTGGCCTCACGGCCCGGGCCCAGGATGTTGCGGCGGCCGAGCAGAGCAGCCAATCAGGAGACGCCACTTCAGACATGATCCCCTGCAACGGGACGCCTCCTGCTGATCACGCCTCAGAGCTACACAACGACACCTCAGACTCTGGGCAGTCCGAAAAGCTAAGCGACGTGACGTTCGACTCCTGGTGCGAGGCGCTGATTCAGGACCCGAGCTCGGCTCAGGAGCTGCACTGCGCGAGCCCCGTTCTCGACCCAGACACCAGGAATGCACCCGCAAGCCAAAACAAGCCTGCACCGGTGCCTGTTATGGAAAAGAAGGAGGGAGACGAGAACAGAGACTCGTCACCAAGGCTTCTGGATGCCTCTCTGGACGAATCCAACAAAATCCTGGCAGAGTTCCCCGGCTTTTTAAGTGCCTTCCTGGACGGAGGCAAAGCGCGAGAGAAACCCCAGAAGAAGCTGCGCTTTGTGGAGGACCAGGCTGCTGGAGAGGTTTTTCTGAATGGAGAAGCGAAAACGAAGGAACAGACGACTCAGGACATGGAGAAACCTTCTCAGGAGGCCACTGTGCCTGCGGTGTGTGTTTCTGAAGCGACCGAAAACACTTCAGCCAGGTATGAGACTTACACTATAACACACACACACAAACACACACACCCAGGATCAGGATTAGTCATTAGCTAGCGGGATCATATTCACTTTTTCCTGCTGATATGGCAGTAATTATATCTGACTGTGTTTCTTTTCATGAGCACCACATGGGCTGAATGCTGATGTTTAATGGACAGCAGGAAGCACTTCTTCTTTTTTTCCCCCCCAAATATTTTGACAGATGTGTTGCCTAGTGCTGTTTCTACAACAGCCGTTCTTTGTAGTGATTAGTGCTCATCCATCATTCACACGCTCGTTTTATAAAATCATATTTGCTGATACAGATAATCTGAGCCAGCATTAGAAGACGTAGTGATTAAAAATGATGAGAAATTGAATTAAACGTTATGCGCCGAAGGTGAGGTGGATGTCACCGAATAAGGAAAATTTCAGTTCAAATCAGCGACTTCCACTGAGCCTGAGACTCGTGATTGTTTCTGGGCGGAGTTTGCATGTTCTCCCTGCGCTTACTTGGGTTTCCTCTGGGTACCCTGGTTTCCTCCCGGAGAACAAAGACATGCACATTAGGTTACCTGGCTGTTTTAAATTGCCCCTACGTATGAGTGTGAGTGTGAGTGTGAATGCTTGTGTGGCTCAGCGGCAGTGGTGGCTGATGGGTTACTGATCCGAAGGTCAGTGGTTCAATCCCCACAATCACCACTGTTGGGCCCTTGAGCAGGGCCCTTATCCCTCAATTTGTCAAGTTGTATAATAAACGATAATTGCAAGTCGCTCTGGATAAGAGCGTCTGCCTGTGCTGTAGAATGTAAAATATAATATGTGTGTGTATGTTGACCCTGCGATGGTCTGGTGAGCT
This sequence comes from Neosilurus mollespiculum, assembly GCA_030014195.1. Classification (NCBI taxonomy): domain Eukaryota; kingdom Metazoa; phylum Chordata; class Actinopteri; order Siluriformes; family Plotosidae; genus Neosilurus; species Neosilurus mollespiculum. The sequence continues at coordinate 31,660,817 of JAQMYF010000026.1, read as the reverse complement.
GTTCAGGGTGTACCCTGCCTTTGCCCAGTGTTAGCTGAGAGAGGTTCCAGCCTGCCCACGACCTTAGTACTATTAAACTGTTGAATAAACTGTCAAATACACTGAGTAAGAGTCCTACCTTTGCACTCGGCTGTTGTAGTTGCGTTTGCTGTCATCTAGTGGTAGGAATCATTTTTTTTTTTTGGATTTTTCTCCCTAATTTAGTCGTATCCAGTTCCCACCCATCAACTTTTGCCTTCCCTATCACACAACCACCACCAACCTGGGAGGGGTGTAAGCATGCACATGCCCCCTCCGTGACAGGCAATGTGTGACGTGCACCCGCCTTTTTTCCAACCGCTGCGCATGCGTATTTTGGGGGCGGTCTAACACACTCGGAGGGAAAGTGATATCCGCCCCCTCGTACGAATGAGCTCACAGACGGCCATGATTGGCTGGTGATCGCTGTGAGTGACAGGGAAGTGAGCGTACGCCATCCCTCCCTCCCGTGAGAGCTCGGCCAATTAGCTCCCATGGACTCCTGGTCACGGATGGCTGTGGCATCGATCCGGATTCGAACTTGCGATCTCCGGGTTGATAGTCGCGCACCTTGTCGATGCATCACTCAGGAGCGGTAGGAATCATTTTAATGTAGTGCGAGATGTAGAAAGTTGTAAATGACGAACATGCCACCTTGAGGAATTCAGTTTTGACCTCAAAGATTGAAAATTATTTTGAGGTGTAGTTTGATATGGATTAAATGGAATAAAACCGGATATTACCATGTATAAATAGTTTAAAAGTATGGCATGTTGTTCATTCATTCATTTTCTGAAGCGCTTAATCCTAATTAGGGTCACAGGGAGGCTGGCGCCCATCACAGCCGACTCTGGGTGAGGGCAGGGTACACCCTGGACAGCTTGCCAGGCCCTAGGCAGGGCAGAAACACGCTGATGGCTATGCAGCCTACTCTTGACGAAAATCAGCGATGGTTCTTTTACATGCCTCTCACCACAGACAGTGAGAGACATGGCCGGCCTTTAAAAACCCAGTTAGCTGCACTGGGGGGCGTGTTGATCTGGTAATTATTTCAGTGCTTTATTCGTTAATGCCATCCTTTTTAACAATTTATACATAGTCATGATTACTGTTATGCAATGTCCAACAAACTCATAACTTCCTGACATCATGGTATAAACTTCCATTCCTTCACACGACTCTTTATTCTCTCACTGTGGAAGTGATAATGTCAGTATTCAGCGTGTCGGAACACCGTAGTGGAAAATTCCTGCGTCCTGAAGACTTATAAAGACTCTGTTCTATGGCACCGACACTGCCGAGTCCTTCCAAAAAAATGTTAAATCATCTAATCACAGAAACTGTAGAGTATTTAAGTTTTGGTGCACTAAAAACAGTAACCTGTTAGAACAGGCATGTGGTTCACTGCAGAGATCCAGATCTACTCTGTTACGATAAACTGATTGAGGTTTTTTAACCAATCAGATTTCACAGTCGAGTGTATTGGGATATGAGCAGCTATGCATTGAAGTAACTTTGAATTTGAATATTCAGCACTACTTTAACGCTCCATTCTTCTCTAGGGGTGTAGAGGGCAGAGCGAGTGTGAGCGAGGAGGCCACAGACGTGTTCAGCAGTCAGTTCGAGAGCATCCTGGAGTCGGAGCGCTTGTGCTCTACACACTACAGCAGCCTGGACTCGCTGGACGCTCTGTCTTCGGCTGACGAGACGGACACACAGACCGAGACAGTACACACGCACCGGGTCGTAGAGATGCCCCTCACACCCATGATCCAGCAGCGGCTGAAAGAGAGCAGCCTGTTTATGGAGGCTGCTGGCAGGCAGGAGGAGGTGCTGAGGGTGAGTGAGACCGGGAAGAGCGGGAAAGCTGCCCTGGAAGTGACCTCCTCCTTCCTGAACACGTTCACAGAGCAAACGGACTCGACTGCTGGACACCTGGATGGAGCTTTGGCCAATGGCATGATGGGGAAGGAGACAAGCGATTGGCTACAGAGCTGGACGAGGTAGGAGATTAGAGTTAACCGCAACATTTACATCATCAGCACAGCTGGAACGTTTGTTGTAGAGTCAGAGCACGTCTGACGTTTCTGTGTGGAGATTGCATGAGTTTGTCTCCCTGTGCTTGCGTGGGTTTCCTCCGGATACTCCGGTTTCCTCCCACAGTCCAAAAACATACGCAGTAGGCTAACTGGCTGTTCAAAATTGCTCCTGAGTGTGAGAATGAGCGTGAAAGGTCATATGTGTGTTGGCCCTGCGATGGCCTGGAGAAATGTTCAGGGTGTACTCCGACATCGCCCTGAGTCGGCTGAGATGGGCGCCAGACTCCGTCTCACAATAAGAATGTCCTGTGTTCGAATCCCGGGCTTCGGCCTTTCTCTGTGGAGATGGCATCATCCCCCATGCTTGTGTGGGCTTCCTCCGGGTACTTCGGTTTCCTCCAGCAGTCCAAAGACATGCATGTAAGGCTAACTGGCCGTTCAAAATCGCTCCTAGGTGTGAAGGGTTGTGTATGTGTTGCCCTGTGATGGTCCGGTGGAAAAAAAGTTTTGATTAATTTGGATGAAATGGCGCCATCTGCTGCTGGGAATTCTGGTTTGATATCAAAGCAAAATAATGTCCAGGGAAGAAGTCATTCTGTAAGTGAGATCAGACCTGTAACACATGCTGCTGTGATAAAAAAAATAATAATAATAATACATTTTTGAATTTATAGTAATCACGAACCTTTAATACACAAACCTCAAACAGCTTCTGATACTCACCGGACTCTTCACTAGACACATCACCGTGTGTTCAGTAGTCGGTAGTCAGTGTATTGTGTAATGAGGGACCGCACAAGATAAGGCTCGAGTAACAGAGGGGCGGTATTAATTTTGGAATTATAGACAGTAAGGAAAAGGGGTGAGCAGAAAAACATCTGAGCCGTTTCTAGGATGGGTTTATTTTAAGATTCTGTAAGATTAATTAACCAACATCCAGACGAACCGTTTGCTTTCGATAATATTCCTGTTAATGACAGTGCTTTCGGATCCATCGGGTTTTTAATCCATCTGATACGTAGAACATCTGAGACTAAAATCAGTTCAAGGAGCGTTCATTCGGTCTGTAATCACTTACCTTACATATATGTTTATATATAAAGAAAACAAAGTGGATGTTCCGTCTATTCATTCATTCATTCATTCATTCATTTGCTGAACCGATTGAGGGTTGCAGGGAGGCTGGTGTCTGTCTCACCAACTATGACTGATGGTGGGGTACTCTTTAAACATCTGGCCAGTCCATCGTAGGGCCAACACACAACCATTCACACTCACTCTCAAACCTAGGGGCAATTTTGAACAGCCATTTAGCCTAATTTGCATGTCTTTGGACTGTGGAAGGACACCAGAGTACCCAGAGGAAACCCATGCAAGCACAGGGAGAACATGCAAACTCCACACAGGAACGTCCTCACCAAGCCTGGGGATTTGAACCCAGAAGCTTCTTGCTGTGAGGCGGATGTGCTAACCACTACGCCATCATGCTGCCCTTAATTTAAACATGGCTTTTGTAAATGTGACTCCTAGAAACATTTCAAATTGTGATTCATCCATCAGTCACTGGAGAATGTAAAGTAGTAGAATTAATAATTATTTTTTAGTTATATGGATGATTACATTTAAATGCTCACTCACTCAATCATTAGGGTCGTGGGGAGGCTGGTGCCTATCTCAGCAGACTCTGGGTGAAGGCAGGGTACACTTTAAACATCTGGCCTGTCCATTGTACAGACAGCATATTACTACTATTGACACTCACGCTCAAACGTAGGGGCAATTTGGAACAGCCGGTTATCCTAATGTGAAGGTCTTTGGACTGTGGGAGGAAACCGGAGTACCTGGAGGAAACCCACGCAACCACAGGGACAACATACAAAATCCACACAGAAATGCCTTGCCGAGCCCGGGAGTCAACCCCAGGACCTTCTTGCTGTGAGGCGGACATGTTAACCAAGCAGTGCGTACCGTACAAGCTAAAAATGAGACCGTTTTTTAATATTGCTCTACAGCTAAAGCTTTTTTTTATATTATATTAAAATGAATCTTTGCTCCACTGAAAGGCTGTTTATCACCACTTTCTAAAATTAAAACAGTTCCAGAGAAGATTAAAATGAATAACTTCACTCACTGTACGCCTGTAGAACATGTTAACTTGAGTTCAGGATTGATTTTTTTTATATTAATATATAAGTGTTATTATCTTTACACACCTGCTAAATTTTTTGCTCTGTCCTGCTATCAGTGTGTTTGTGAAGCTGAGACTAAGCCTGTTTTTGTACAATATTACAGTCTGATCTCTAACAGAAACAACACAGCTGCTGTACTGTGCTGCTGATACCCGTGGGCTCGGCTCGGTGTGGTTCCTCATGTTTTAACACAAAGGCCTCTTACAGCCGGCCGCTCGGCTCTGTTTGAACTGCGCACGGTTCAGGAGCTGAAGGAAATTCCACAGAGTTTTATGGATTAAAGGTCATCGTGTCAGCCGAGGAACTCGATTCCTCCCTCGGTGGAGTTTGTGTGTTTTCCTGGATGAGTGGAGGAGGAGGGGCTCGGGCCTCTGCTCAGCTTCCTTTGTATCTGTGAAACCTGATTAATTGGTGGCGGAGCAGAGGCTCGTAACCACACTTTACTGAGGATAAATGATTTACTTGGGCTGCGAAGATAAGTAAGGACTACTATGAACAGAGGGATCATACAGGCTGTAGGTGATTATAGGTACACATGATGGTAAATGACACTGGCAGATGCAGTAAAAACAGAACAGAAACACATATATTAATTCAGTCATGTGACCTGCAGGGGCTGATGGGTAGTGTAGTTCCACACCGCTTCTTTAACAGCTCATCTTTAAAGGTACAAGTGTGTAAGATGCTTAGTGGTTGCTAGCGGCATCTAGAGGTGAGGTTCCAGATTGCAACCTGGATGGTTCTGGGCTACAGGTGAAACATGTCCGAGTAAGATGGTGGCCTCCATGAGAGGAGACCCGCTCCCTGTGCAGATAAACTTCTATTCTAAGGTTCTGAAAACTCTAAAAAAAAATTCACTTAAAAAAAAAAACAAATTATAAATGAATGAAAATGAATTTATTGTTGTACTTATTTTCTGCTTATTCTGGATCCTCCAGAGTGTTACACACTGTACCTTTAAGTGTTTTTTTTCGTCAACCTCAGTGAATTGGCAGCATAATACTTTTTTAATTAATAAAGAACAAGACATCGTACTGTTCAACTGTTTGGAGTAAAACAAGTCCGTTCCTGGGTTGTTATCAATGTGATCCTGTTCACCTCATGCAACATCAGTCATGTCTTCATGGATGAACAAAACTTTACACGGGGACAAAACCACTTTTAAAATGTTGACTCAGTTCTTTCACTGATATTTCAATGAATTTACCTTCTCAAAGGGAGTTACTGTATATCTACACTGTTTGTGTTCATTCATGTCTTGCCTTCGTGTTACTGTAGTGGCCTGCATACAGTTTGATGTTCTGTAAAGGCGTTTCAGATTCACAGACTTGATTTTAGAAAATGTGACGCCCGAAAACTTTGTTGCTTTGAGATCACACTCACACTAAAATGCTAATGCATTGATATCATTTTGAGAATTGTCTGCACTGTCTCCTGCTGCACATGAACATATGCATATTTTCATTATCAGGTGGTTTTTACTTACATTTTCGAAGTTGCAATCTGCTTAAATCTGTTTGATAGTTTGCTTTAGCCAGTTTGACACTGGCTTCTGTGTGCACGAAATTGCGAGATTAGGATGTGAATCCCCCAGTTCATATAAGACTAGTTAATGGCAGTAATAACACTACTAATTAACTAACAAATCTGATATAAACTAGTGAATAAAATATAACTAGACACTTCTACAATTCATACGCGATTGTGTGTACGTACATTAAACCAAGCATGCTCGCGTACATATAAAAGAAAGAATAACATGCCATGTATGCATATGCAAATTAGTTCATGTTGTCAGCAGAAAGACAAGATGATCATGTGACTTTCTGCTACTTTTTGCATTACAGTGTTTTTGTTGTCTGAATGAAAAAAGGTTCATGAAACAGAAACAGAAAAAACTTAAAAGTTAAATGTTAGCTTATGCAAACTGATTCACTGATTCTATGCCTGTCATGGCTGTGAGAATTTTTGTAAGTCACTGTGAGTACAAACGTCACATCCATCCATCCATCCATCCATCCAGCTATTCTCAATACCACTTCGCTGTCGGGATCGTGGGGGAACCGGAATCAATCCCAGCTGACTTCGGGCGAGAGGTGGGCTGCACCCTGAACAGGTCACTTATCTATCTCACATTTACACCGATGGGAAATTTAGAGTTAACATAATGCCCTGCGATGGCCTAGCGAGCTGTCCAGGGTGTTCCCCGCCCTCGCCCAGAGTCGGCTGAGACGGGCGCCAGCATCCCCGCGACCCTAATTAGGATTAAGTGGTTCAGAACATGAATGAATGAGTAAATCTAAAAAACTGTGGGAGAAAATGAAAGCACTCACAGGAAACCCATGCTTACATGATGGCATGGGGACAACCTGCAAACTCCACCTGGAAAAGCCCCAGTTGGCCATGTGAGGTTTGTCGTGATACCATCCTGAAAAAAGTTTCTATTTAAACAGCACTAAAGTAGCAAATAGAAATGGAGTACACTTCACCCTCGATTTCCTGGACTAATAGGGGGGATAGGCTGTCCAGGAACCTCAAAAATCCAGCAATCGCAAATGTCCGGAGTCCCTACCCTTTCCCGGACGTTTACCATAACCTGTCCGGCAATCATCATTATTCAGCAGCAGTCCCGGACTTTTACACACTTATCCGACACTCAATACACAATATCGTGTTTCCACAAACTTTTTTATCACATTGATTTTAAATGTGGGTTCCGGCTCGACATCACTGTCCTCACTTTCACTTTCACTTCGCTCTCCCGTCACTGATGCCACTATCTGTTCATCGGACATTATTTCATGCCCCTCTGCCGCTTCATTTTCGTCCATCCACTCACACGGGAATGGGTTGGAAAATCATGACCGACCCGGACTTCCATCATCAATTCTCGGACTTATACGAGCATTTTCCCGGCAAAACCAAATAATATCCAGCGCCGGATTTTGTACGGGAAATCCGGGAAATAGGGGTACGGGAAATCCAGGGTGAAGTGTAGTTAACTTGCGTATGCTTTCAGTAGGATAAATGACTGCAGATAGTAGAACATTATTAGTCGTAATTATTTGAAACAATCATCTAAATTTTCCAGAACGTGGCTTATGAGTGACTATGGTAGAGGGGATTTTACCTGAGATTATTTATACACTGCATTTTAACTGTTTTTAGCAGAGCTCTCTTTGGCCTGTGTGAGCGGAGCACCGCAGTCACGGAATATGGCACTGAGTGTCCCGTGTCCATTCTATTACAACGCATTGCTGTATAGAACTTTATTTTGGATGGTTGTCCCGTGTCCACACATTACCGAGTTGATGCTAATTGGCTGTTATGTATTGCTCAGTTGCATGACTACCTATGCATAACGAAATAAAACACCTCAAAAAAAACGTTATGGGGAACTCCGCCTTTAGGCAGTGCCTAGCTGAATATAGTATTTATTTTTAGCCCAGGTGTGCTTATATTTGCTTTATATTACACAGCTCATTTGAATATTCAGATCTGATTGGTCAGTCACGACATTCAGCTGTTTGTTATTTCTTTATGACACACCATTTTCAGTATAACGATATATATATATATATATATATAAAACAGCTTTGCTTAAACACTAGCAGCATCGCAGATGTCATTAACAAGCGAATTGAGTATAAGCACTAAAGCATGCATGCTCACCCGTGTACTCCTGAATTCGAAACGCAGCTTAAACATGATGCATGTCGTCATTGTCAAGTCCAGCGAACTGAAAGGCAGCGCTGCGGCGTTATTTATAGCTCCAGCAGAGGAGCAGCAGCAGTCTGCACTCGCTGCACCCAGGCAGGCTCCTGACTCCTTCCCCACGGCGTATCGGGCGTAAATAAACTCAGCGCTGACATCACAGCACTCCTGATGAGCACAATCTTCTCCATTCACTCTCTCAGCCCTCCCTTTCTCTCTGTTTCCTTTCCCCGAGGAGGGGCCATGTAACGACCCCCCCCCCAACCCCCACACCCCCACCACCTTCCTCCCCATCCGGCCTGCAGATGGAGCGTAAGGCAGGAAGCGCGGCACTCGTCCAGCCGTTGTGGAGCCGCTCTATGGCCTTTCTAATGAATAAGCAAGAAAGGGCTACCTGTGTCCTAGCAGCCATGTAGGTCAGAGCCGGCACGGAGGAGCGTGAGATCACATGGCACGCAGGACCAAGAGCTCAAGAGTTTACTGAGAGATCACATGGCGTGCAGGAGCGAGAGCTCAGGAGTTTATTAGCAAGGACTGTCCTTGTCTCCGTGCCCTCCTCTTTTCTCCTGCCGGGGGAATCTATGGGCTCGTTGTGGTCCGGATGCTTTGCCCAGCCAGACCTGGCCGATCCCGAACGTGTCTCCATCCAGTAAGTGGCTTTGCATGACACTCGTTAATCACAGTGATGATGACGATTAGAGTGCACTCTGGATCAGGCTGGCAGCTGTCTGTGTGTGTGTGTGTGCATGCGAGTGTGCGTGTGTGTGTGTGTCAGAGAATTTGCAAGTGTGTTTGCACACCGCAGTGACTCCTCAGAACTGTAGCTTGCAGCATCTCTCTCTCCCTCTCTTTCTCTCTTTCATTCTCTCTCATTCCAACGTCCTCTAAACGTGAAGGTTGAACCGGCTGCTCTGCCTCCTCTGTGCACTTCCCGTTTCTTCACCCAGGAAGCCGGATGTTCCTAATCCGACAGGAAGCTCAAAGCATTCGGTGATGCAGTGTGTGATGTAAAATATAAACAGAAAGCACACATGACCTTTTCACCATCCAACTGAGTGTTAAATCGGGGAGGAACTTTTAGGATTCAGTCAGCATCTGTCTTCAGCTTCTCCTGCTCACCCATGACCTGATCATCGATGGATGGTTCCGGCTTCACATCAGGCAAAGTGTTTTCCTGCGTGCAGAGGAGAAGTTGCCTGCACAACTCTTAGATCATTTTAGTAACCAAACAAAAAGCTTCAAGCAATCCTAACTGGTGGGAAGTGGAAGGGACGAGACGTCCTGCTCGACTGGGTTCCCAGAATATTTTACTACAGCGTGTCCGTTATTATAACAAGGACGCTGGATGATTCATATTTGCAGAAGATTGATGGCTTTGCTGTGTCATGTAGCATTTCTCATCATCTCAACTTGATGGCAGTAAATCGCCTGCCTCAATCCACCATATCTAATTAAATCTCACGGCTGCGTGCTCAGGAGACGCTGAAGCCTTCAGACTGAACTCAACAACTGCATCAACCCCCAACCAAAAAAAATTACATTTCAGTTCCCCTTGGATTAATATTAGTCATATATATATTTATATATATATACATCATCACAAAAATCTGCTGTTAATGAACAAAAATAGATGAATATGGTGTTTTTATAAGGAAACGTTTATTAAATATTGATGTAAGGAGTCTCCAGTGTCACTGCCTGGTAAAGGTATGATTCCCGCAACAGGAGACGTTGTGTTTTCTGGTTTCTTATTAACATTAACTGTATTTGTTGTCGGGGAATCGTTGTTTGTGCTTGTCCTTTTGATGTTCTACAATTAACAATTATTCACTGAAGGCGAGGTGGATATTCTCCAGAAATATTCCCCGAGATAGAACCACTGAGCCTGAGGCGAATAATTATTTTACTGCATACTACATGGGAACATAACCAAAAAAGGACACTAAAATGAGATTTTATTTATTATTATTATAAATTTTTTTTTTTTTACATTTAATAGAAAAATGATGACTGAGCTTGGTGAACTCCACGTGCACGTGTGCCAGCACACTTTGTGATGACGGTGGTGCAGTGGTTAGCAGGTCTGCCTCACAGCAAGAAGGTCCTGGGTTCAAGTCCCGGGCTCAGCGAGCTCATTGTGTGGAGTTAGCGTGTTCTCCTCGTGCTTGCGTGGGTTTCCACCAGGTACTCCAGTTTCCTCCTACAGTTGAAAGACATGCACATTTGGCTAATCAGCTATTAGAAATTGAGTGTGAATGGTGTGTGTGTGTGTGATGGCCCTGTGATGGTCTGGCGAGGTGTTCAGGCTGTACCCCGGCTTTGTCCAGATTCGGCTGAGGTAGGCTTCAGCCTTCCTGCGGCCCTATTAGGATTAAGTGGTTTAGCAAACAGCTAATGTATGGTTTTTTTAAAACTCATTCCAAGATTTAGTACATACTACACAGGAAAGAAAAGAAATGAAAACCTAAATAAGTTTTTTAAGCGTGAAAATGACCACACTGCCTCCTCCATCGCAGCACTAATGCAGGCTTCATGGCGGCGTCTTTTGAAACTCACTCAAAATTAGAGTAAGTGATTTTTTAGCTCCCACCCACAAAGTGGCTCGGTAGCTATAGGAACGGGTTCCGTCTGTTCGTCTGTTTGTCCGTCTGTCTGTCACACTTTAGTTTCCGGATATTTACATGCCGGGCGCTGAAGCTGGGGCTTTCAAACTTGCTTTGCTGGTTCTAAATTTGCATATTATGAAATTTCAGCGGGAGCGTCTGGACCCCTGTGGTCTTTTTTTTTTTTCTTTTTTTTTAACAGTAAACTGAGGCGGCGGTATTGTGTAGCTTTCTTCGTATTTTTTGGGACGGCATTTTGTTGGGTTTGTATTACTTCAGAATCAGTGACCGTGACAAATCATAAATGATTGTCCACCTTTTTGATTAGAGAATTTTCAAACCAATCAGGTTGCGCCGTTCCCGTGTAATATATACTGATGTTAAATGTAAGAATAAAGCGTTCAGAAGTGGGATTTTATTTATCTGTAAACCTTAAACAATGTCATCTTTGGCAAGTCCGTTTCATAAAATGAATAAAACACGTGCTGTTATTACCTCGGTGGAGGAGGGGATGTTTTACCTTCAGTTTGTTTGTTTGTTTGTTTGTTAGCAGTATAACTTAAAAGATTATGTGCAGATTTTCAAGATTATGTGCAGATTTTGGGGCTTTGCACAATGAAGACTCCGTTAGATTTTGGAGATGATCCAGATCCAATTCTGAATCCAGGAATTATTTAAAGGATTCTTTAACATTGAGAGATAGAATGAATTTTTTTGGAAACGTGGTATTACAGCAGGCCCAGCAGGAGGTACTGTGTTTGTTTGTTTGTTTGTTTGTTTGTTTGTTTAGCGTGGCTGAAGGTTGTGTTTATCAAGTACTCCTGTTGGTGGTTAAAAGTTTGTTCGCCCATATAGAACCTTCTATATTTCTACCTAAAAATGACCCGAAATCAATAACATTTCTAGGACAGCGGCTGCTCGTTGGTTAGTGGCTCTGGATTGTCGATCTGAAGGTCGGGGGTTCAAGCCCCAGTACCACCAAGCTGCCACTGTTGGGCCCTTGAGCAAGGCCCTCAATCCTCAACTGCTCATGTGTATAAAAAGGATAAGTGTAAGTGGTTTTGGTTGAGGGTGTCTGCCAAATACTATAAATGAAAAAAAAAAGAACGATGAACATGAACAGCTCTTTTTCGGCGGTCCTCAGAAAGCCCCTTGTTGGTGCCGTGATACACAAAAGGGTGGTGCGGATCAGACCCATACTTTCCTGCTCCTTAAATTAAACGGTCCTCACTCACACCTGACTGTCATCCTGCTGACTGAGATCACATGACTCTAATTTCACCTTTGAAAGAGCCAGTCATCCTTGAGGCTCGCATACTTTTTCCACTCTGAGAGATGAAGATATGTGGTTCTCTTTATTGGACTTGTGTGGAAATCTGACGATGTTTAAGGTCATTATTTATAAAGAAATTCCAGAGTTTTTTCTTTTGAGCGCCGCTGTAATTAATACAAGCCTCAAACTGTGACATTTTACAGATTTTCTTTGTGTTTTTAGGTTGCAAGACATTTGTTTTTGTCCATAACAATCAGTTTTTTTGTGAGGCGTATATTTGGTAACATTTAATAGGTTTAGAAACAATGACAGATTTTTTTAGATTGGAAGTTAAAGAGAAGTAAAGAAGGACCGAAGTAGGAACGATGCGTCTTTTTAGCTATCTGCGTTTTGTTTATTACATCAGACGTCAGCTTTAATTCTGCATGACTGGCTAGCGTGCAGTAAACAGGTTTGTGTGTTGACGCGTGTGCCAGGTGGCCCGCTGATGTGTGCTGATGTCATGTGATGGACACCTGCATGTTGGGGCTCGTGGCCTCTCAGCTTGTGCTGAGAAAGCTGTCGCTCCCTGGCTCCTGAGACTTTTTTTTTTTTTTTTTTTTTTTACGCCAGAGATGTGAGTCAGCAAGGCAGACGCACTGCCAAACGTCTGAGTCTGCCTACTTCGGTCTGCCTTCCCACCATGCCCGTGGCACTCGAACACACTCTTATAAGCACTGTGCTTCTGGCGTTAAATGTGCAACGTGGGATTTTTAGGAATCGTCTCAGGTTGCACAAGGAGATAAAGGACAGGTTTTCGAGTTCTCTTGTCTCTGTGTGCACCGAGCAGAGAGTTGATGTCACATAATGGTGCATGAAATATCTTCTGACAGCTTCTTGTTGCTTTTAAAATAGACTGTCAGCGGTCAAGTACATTTCAGTTCTATGGTGACTGAAGGAAGTGGTTTTGGGCGTATGGTGTGGTTTTCCTCTGTAAAATGCATCAAGTTTTCTTTTTAAGGGTGTGTGTGAGTGAGTGAGTGAGTGAGTGTGTGTGTGTGGGTGGGGGGGGGGGATCGTAGAGGTTAAAAATGAAACAAAAAACAGCAAACAAAAAAATAAATGATGAAAAGATATCCACTTGAATATAGATGACATGTCCTAGCATGTTTTCTGGCCATGTAGACAACAGAGAGCGTATGGGGATTAGCATGCTAGCTAGAGTTATCATTCTGAGGAAGAAGGATGGTCATGACACCAGTTTAAAGTGCAGTCAGATATTTAACCAGTTAAAACACTATTAAAACGATTTTAATAGATAAAACAAACGATTTTAATGGAAATCTTTAAAAAGAAATAAACTCAAACTTACTAAAACCTTGCATGTGTAGTTTATGTCTCTTTTTATTAAATCGTGCCGTGTTTCATGAACAAAATATAAGAATCACCAATCACTCCACACGCAGGGGGGCGACATTATAATGCGAAAAGTAAACTGGCTAATGCTAATGTTTTTAACTTGGCTCACTACAGTACACACATTCTATCTGAGAATACTCACTCATCACTCATTGGCCGAACCGCTTAATCTTATTAGCGTTGCACGAAGGCTGGAGCCTATTTCAGCCAACACTGGGCAAATGCGAGGACAGCTTGCAAGACCATCACTGGGTCAACCTGAGGATGCGAATTTTTTAAAAGCAAAGCGAAGGTGGCCACACCAAACCCCGACGTCGTGTCACTTATTACGGGCTGCTGCTCGTTACAGTTCCGTTTTCATGTAGAAACTTTTAATTTCATTATTTTCTAAAGCGTCCTTGCTCTACAGCCTTTCTTTTAAGGGTTCCAAGAAATTTTCACCTAGTACTGTATGGGCCTGGAATTGGGTGGAGTGAAGGGTATTGGGGAATGTCTGTAAAAAGACACCTGTTCTCTGCAACATTACTGCACTTGTTCTCAAGCCATGTTGTAAATCATGAGTTTCAGTGTTTTTACAGGTTTCTGGTAAGAAATATACACATCTATGGATTTAGATCAAGTTACCCAAAACTCAAACTCAACTTTATTGTGATTCGGGTGAGTACAGGGCATGTGCTGGAATGAAATGTCATTTCATTTGAGCTCCATATGCATGTACACACAATTATCTATTTATTTATTTATTAAAATAATTATAAATCAATTTAAATTTATTATTTTGATATACTGTATTAATTTCTCAGGGGGAAATTATTGTCTCATCCAAACACACACACACACACACACACACACACACACACGGGCAGTGGGCTGCCACACATTGCAGCACCCAGAGAGCAGTTGGAGGTTTGGTGCCTCGTCAAGGGCACTTCAGCCATGAAGGTGGAGGAAGAGAAGGTGCGGCTCAGCCCCCCGCCGCCACACATTTTTCCTGCTGGTTTGCGAATCGAACCAGCGACCTTTAGGTCCAAAACCCGCTACTCAAACCATTAGGCCACGGCTTCCCCCCAGTAGACAATAACAACAACAGAAACAGCAAGGGACAGTGACGATAAATACTAACAAGCTTGATTATGTGAATGGATAAGATTATTTATCCACCCTGCGCTCTGTCCGTTAGCTCTTAGTGTAGAAATGCATTCCAACATTCGTTACGAAACATTTTCTGATCAGGCAGATTAATAAAATGAATAATATCTAACAGAAGGATATGTGTGGATGCACTAACAGCAGTCCACTCCAGGTTTATATCTCAGCTAATCAGTGCTTTATCTCTAGAGGAGAGCGTTTCCTGAGTACAGATTGACTCAGTGAAGAGGGCGAGCTGGAGTTCTGAGGGCTTCGCTGAGTCATTGGAGTAATCTGCATGTTCTAGGGTTATCTCCTGACCTGAGTGTGATCCCACAGAGACAAGACAGAGCTGTTTCCAAGCAGTACCAGGAATGTGTGTGTGTGTGTGTGTGTGTGTGTGTGTGTGTGTGTGCGTGCGTGCTGAAGATAATACTTAGTGAACTGCAGTCTGTTTAGTCAGTTTGAAATAATATGCATGGAATAACATGCTGATCGATGCACTGATCACTCTCTCCTTCACTCATCTGCCGAACCGCTTAATCCTTTTAGAGTCGCGGGGAGGCTGGAGCCTATCTCAGCCGACCATGGACGAAGACGGGGCACACCCTGGACTGCCCCGGACCATCGCAGGGCAACACACACATAACCTTTCACACTCACATCCACACCTCTGGGCAATTTGGAACAGATAGTTAGCCTGATGGGCGTGTCTTTGGACTGCGGGAGGAAACCGGATGAGCTGGAGGAAACCCACGAAGCACCGCAAGAACATGCACAAGAACTCTACACAGAAACGGCCCCGCTGAGCCCAGGACTCGAACCCAGGCCCTTCTTGCTGTGAGGTCGACCTCTGAACCTCTTCTCGTTATCTTCTCCTGATTTCTGCATTTTTCTGAGTTTTTCTGTAGGATGTGAAGCATTTTTTAAAAGGCAGTTAGAAGTGCATTGAGACGTGGATGAAAATACTAATGGATGTGTCAGAAATATTAAAAGCACTGTCTCCTTCGTCTGTATTTGGATGAAGGGAGTTGTGCTCCTAACGTTTGAACTGATTGCTGCAGTTACTGCGTGAACCTTACAGTTACAGTTTCATCCTACACCTCATCTCTGATAGCGCTCTAGAGTCCAAGCAGTCATCATTGCAGATTTTTGGTTTCAAATATTCTTTCCCACTCAAAACTCTTGAGCCTGTGATAGTCACTTTGAAGTGATTAATAACCGAAATAAAACAGCGCTGACATTTTTACTGCATTTATACCAGAGACGTCAGTAAAGACTGTTTTGGGCTCGTTTTAAGATTTTAATTAATGTTTTGACCCAGCAGCGTGATCTACACTTAGGGAATTTGGAGTGATGAAAGCTTACAGCAGTTTACAACGGAAAAACTTTCTGGTGCTTTAAGCGGTGTCATTAATCCAGGATCGCTGGTTCTAACCTGAATTCGTGTTACTGCCTGTGGGGCGTTTTGAATGCGCTCCCTGTGTCTGTGGGAATTTCTTCTGGGCTCTTCGGTTTCCTCTCACCTCCCCAAAAACATTCATTCATTCATTTCATTCATCTTCTCAGCCGCTTAATCCTAATTAGGGCCGCGCGGAGGCTGGCACCCATCTCAGCCGACTCTGGGCGAGGGCAGGGTACACCCTAGACAGCTTACCAGGTCATCGCAGGGCCAACACACATACAACCAATCACACACTCTCTCTCACCTAGGGGCGATTTGGAACTGCCAGTTAGCCTACTGAGCATGTTTTTGGACTGTGGGAGGAAACCGGAGTACCCAGAGGAAACCCACACGAGCACAGGGAGACCATTCAAACTCCACACAGAAACCCCCGAGCCCGGGAATTGAACCCAGGACCTTCTTACTGTGAGGTGGACGTGCTAACCACTGCACCACAGGTTCCCAACCCTGGATTCGGAGGATCCCGTATCCTGTATATTTTAGTGTTTTCTATCAAACCCACTTCAAGTCATGAAAACCTGTTAATAATGGAGCTCTATACTTATGCCAATGTTGTAAAGCAGTGAGCTCGATTTTGTTTTCACGTCCATGCTAACGTGCCCACTCAGGCAATCCTATAAATGAAGAAAAATATATTGCTGTTGGTGCTGAGTGCACTTGTACTTTTTTCTTCTTGAGGAGAAGTTTTCCAATACTATTGAAAAGTCAGTAAGTTAGTATGGCTCTTTCTTTACTGAAAATAAATACAAACATTTATTTACAGGAGTTCCGGTTTCAGGCAGCACCAAATATTTATATTTGGTTGATTAGTGAAATCAGGTGTACTGGAAACGAGGAACATGCTAAAATGTGTAAGGTTCATCCGGAACCAGGGTGTGGAACCCTTGCTTTATAAAGTATGTAGGTTGAGGTAAAGGGCTGTAGTCAAGGCCACCATTGCCAAGTACGAGACCAGGACTACTTTCGAGGGCCCAGCCTTTACTTTACTTTATGAGAGCAGAGTCCCAGACCCAGAGAAGTCCAAGTCATTACAGGACTCAAATCCTGTCTTGGACTCAAATCCTGTAGGTCTAATTGAGGTATTTGTTACTGAATTTGGTTTTCGAAATACTCTGAGGAAAAGAATGGATAAAGATGTTCCTTGAGCGGTACCACTGTTGGTTAAGATCAGGATTTTTTATTTTTTGGCTATGAAATTGTATTACGATATTGCATATTTGTATTGTGTTGTGTGCACACCCATCACTTCCATAAGTTTGTCATTGTCCTGTTTTTCCCATAATTCTCTGTTAGTTCAGGTGCGGGAATAACTCGGAACTATAACAGTTTTTTGGAAGGTGATGGTGTAGGCACATAAAATACTCCATTTATTTATTTATTTACGGAGTACCAAGTATATTGGTATGTTAGTAATCTCACCAGCTAGACTTCTGTCATTTGTTAGAGTATCTGATATACTGTCGATAATAAACATGTCCAAGAACCGCCCACTTTTACACCCGTCAATCAACCAATCACAGATCTCACTCACTTCATTCGATTGTTTTCAACTAAATACATTAATCATTTAAAAAGATGGGATACTGTGAACTTTATTCAATGTCTCAGTATTCAAAAGTAAATTTTTTCTAATTATAAGCCGCACAGAAGTGTGTGCATACATGGAGGTACAGGGAGACGAGTGTAGACGATTCTAGATTTTGAAGCTTGTGGCCAGAAAAGTGCCCAGAATACATCTAAAATAAAATATCAGATGCTCTGTGGCTTGTGGGCAGAGAGTCTGAGGGTGGGACTGGTATTTTGGCACGTTATCCCGCCATACTTCTTTCAAAGCCTGTCTCAGATTGTTTCCTTACGTGTCGTAATATTGCAGTGCTGATTTCTAAGACACAAAGTTGGAGCAAACAAAGCATCGGGGCAGCTGCGTGACCTTTGGAGTGGTAAAAGGGCAAGTGGTCTTTAGAAGATTTAGATGCTTGATGATGAATGAGAAGCTCATCCAGAATCAAATTTGAGTAGCAACCCCCACCCCCCACCCCAAATGCATGTGCGTCGTTTCTCTTCTCTCTTCTCTTCCAGTCGCTTTGCTGGGTCTCCGAGTTCCTGCTCCTTTGGCCGGTGTGTAGCGTGAGTCATGGCTCTGCATCCTCCCACCAGCCCTCGAGGCAGCCTGCTTCACGGCCTGCACTTCATCTTCCGACGAATTATTCTCAAGGGCAAAATGGCCCTCGTTATCCTTGAGGAGTAAGAGTTCTAGACACAATGAATGCTCAGGCTTCTCGAAGGAATTCGCTGATGTGCCACAAAGTGCTGTCAGAGTGTAGCTGCTGTTGTGCAAGCGCATGCTGGATCAGGCGCAGTTGTTTTCTAGCGCTGTTTATTGTCCTATACCAAGCTTCGGGAGTTTGAGCATTATTACAATGCTGAACCAAGAGAGGGAAGTGGAGGCATGTTCAGAATGAGTGGGAGGATTGAAGATGTCCATCCACCTTAGCCCACACATTGTCTCTCACCATGGGACTGATGCATCGAGAAAATCAGGACGAGCCTGAGGATGTTATAGTTTGGTCAGAGACACAGGAAGTCAGTTACCCCTAGATAGGATAAATATATAAATAGGGCATATACATTTGTGCTGTGTTGGGAAGAGCACTAAATTCAGCTTCAGATGTGGTCAAACTAAGTTCCACATGTGTTCTGTGTGAAGAGGAACTGTAGCATTGTAATGAGGAACTGCACAATGAGGTCACACAGGACAGTTATTTTCTTACCACCATTTCATTCCGAGCAGGCTTTTATTATAGCTGCTTAATATTAATTTCCTCTTATTACTGGTCTTAATGAAACTTTTTCATTTTAATGCCATTTCTGGATAAAACAACTTGGTTCGTTCTAGAGCCAAATGCCTGGAGAAGGATCTAGAATTAGTCAAGAAAAATTGTAGAAATGTTATAAGTGTAGCTAAGAACCGCCTACTGCTATTGGAAACCAAAGAATTTGATTGACATTACAAATGGCCAGCCATATTTATCTTTCAATCTCATAAATCCTTCTTGCTCTGAATAGCTCATTGGTTGCCTACATGGTTAAACAGTTCGGCAACATCCACTGAGACTGAGGTGCATAATTGTTTTAGTATATACTACATGGAAACGTCAGCAAAAGTACAGTAAAACCAGGGTTTTATGGTTTATTTTTTACGTTTTTAAGATCCTGACAGACACAAAGTGAGCTCGTGGGCAACTGCATAGCAATGCAACTGTGTTTCTTAAAAAGCCCTTTTATGATCTATTTTTACATATCTTAACCATGAAAGACTTGATCTGGTGAGCTCAGCTTAGTGGTTACAGCTCCGTGCTATGCTAAAAGCAGATCCTACCCAGCCGGATGTTCCAGTCATTCCAGTTATTTCATGAAAAGCAACAAAATTTGGAATGAAAGTATTTAATGGTAAGAACTTTTTTTCCCACAAACAAAAACCACGATGTTACCAGCCTGCAGTCCTCGGTGTCGCCTGATTCCAGTGAATGGGGAAGAATCCATCGTAAGCAGAATAAGGCAACTGAAAGTGCAGCTAGTGGGCGAGGCTCCCTCCTGCATAGAATTAGGGTTAGAAGAAAATCAAACTAAAATGAGATTTTTAGGATTTATTTTCCATTTTCAAGGACAATGATGACAGCACTTGCTCCAAGCGATCATGACAAACCTTGAGTCGGCTGCTTTGATTCGAGCATCATCCACTCAGAAGAATGTCTTATACTGCCAGGAGAGCGAGCCAATCATATTGCACTGTTTCCATGTAGTGTATATACTGAGATGTTTAATCTGGTTACTAATATTACAGAACGATTGTAGTATTTTCAGAATCTTTATATTTTCACAAATTTGCAGATCTTTAATCACTAATCAACGTCCTGATTGCTCTCATTACATGCCGTGCTAATCAGGACATTAGCACCGATCCCTTGAAGTTATGGGAATTATGGGGCGGAATGGTGGCGTGCTTTAAGACAAGTTGTGTCCTTCGTTCACCTGAAAGGTTTGCGTTGAATCAGTCGATGTAATGTATTTAAAACCCCTAATCCAGTATATCAGTTGATTGTATTGGAAAACATGTCGATTCGGCTGCAGTACTGATCCACTGTTTCAGGTCAGTACGTGGTATTGGAGCAGTAGATTCTTATCTGTCCACATGCAACGCCTTTTTTTTTTTTTTTTTGAATCGATTCGCAAGCTGGGCAAAGAAAGTGATCAAGAAGGATGATTCTGAATTAACTGAAAAGCACAGATCTCATTAAAGACCATAAAGTGGAAACCAGGCTTTCTTGATTATTAGCAGAAGATAATAATTAGTGAACGGCGGTCAGTTTGAAATAATCTGGTTGGAATAACACCCTGTTCTGCTGATCGATGCACTGACTCACTCACTCACTCACTCACTCACTCACTTGCTGAACCACTTAAACCAGTTAGGGTCACGGAGAGGCTGGAGCCCTTTTCAGCCAACAGTGAGCGAAGGCCAGGTACACCCTGAACAGCTCGCCAGACCGTCACAGGGCCTACACACTCACAACTATTCACACTCAAATCCGCACCTAGGGGCAATTTGGAACAGCCAGTCAGCCTAATGTGCATGTCTTTGGACTGTGGGAGGAAACCGAAGTACCCAGTGGAAACCCGCACAAAAACTGGGAGAACCTGCAAACTCCACACAGAAATGCCTGGGCCCGGGACTCGAACCCAGGACCATCTTGCAGTGAGGTGGATGTGCTGACCACTACATCACCGTGCCGCCATGCACTGACTAATAAAAGTTTTAAGGACCATATAGAGAGTCAAAATTAGAAAATCTCTGGTCTTGGTGTCTGCACAGATTTTCCTTTAAATCAAATTTAATTTGTTTGAAGATGAGACGCATTGTTTTGCAGCCTTTATTAGATTTATTTAATCTAAATATTAGATTATTTGTGTTTTTGTCATTTAAAGAAACATGGTTCAGTTGCTGGGCAACTTTTTATTGATTTTTATTTATTTATTCTATTTCAATTCACGAAGCGAGAAGAATCTGGCTTTGGGGTCGGGCAGTGGCTTGTCATACTGAAAGAATGACTTCCTGATTTTAGTTACTTCCCCTAAGAGACATTTCAGAGGCCATAGAGGAAACAGAGGTCAATAAAAATGACGATAGAGCTGGAAGAAGCGGAGAAGGAACACCAGAGCTATGAAAGTCTCAGGCGAAATGATTTCATTCTCACATTCTTTCAGAATGAAGCACTTTGGTCTGAAGAGTGCTGTTTGTCCTGCCAGTCCATATGGAAGCCATCATGTGTGATTATCATTTATCTTTCTGATAATGTTGAAAAAAACGATAATGGGAAACAGCACAATTCAGCTTTTGGGATGAAGAGTATCTTCGAAATGTTTGACAGGAGTTTTCTGGGTGAAAGTGTAATTCCAGAGGGAAGTCAGTGAGTCAGGCACACAAATGATGTCTATGCAATATTAATACGGTTTGGTTAGTCAAAGTGACAGATCTTTAGTCCTGCTCGATCATCTTCTCCTCATAACGTGTGAATCATCACAACCACTTAATCCTACTAGGGTTGCGGAATAGCTGGAGCCTATCTTAGCCAACTCTGGGTGAACACCCTGAACAGCTTGCCAGTCCATCACACACACACACACCACCATTCAGACTCACACCAAAGGAACCTGGGTACTCGGGGGAAACCCACGCAAGCACGGGGAGAAGGTACAAACTCCACACAGAAATGCCCTCGCGATCGGATGTGCTGCCCACTACGCCACCATGTCGCCCTGTTATTTTATGCACTGTCCGTTTTATGCTGTGCGATATAGCTAATATCATAATGTACATGTGTTAGCGGTGCCTCGGTACCAATACTGGTGTCAGTACACTCATGTAGACAGTTAATGCACATCATTTAAAGCGAGCTAAAGTTACACCTCTTGTACATGGATATCCTGTGGAGCACGTTTCATGACCGCTATAAGGCTTGGAAAAACATCCACAGAGCTAACTGAAATGTTCGGTGACATCCTCGATTGCTGCTACTGTGAGTAAATAAAACACATACAGTAGGCGTCATGGTTGCATTATGTTCCTAATAAAAAGATTTAGTTTTGATCAAGTTTTGTTAGCTAAACTCTTAAGAAGAGAAGCCATAGAATCCGCTGGTTAGAAGAACTTTTCTGGTATTTATAATATTTTAAGTGTTTAACAAAGCAAATTGAGGGAAAAGGATTTTAAATTTAAAGTAAAAAACAGAAGTTTTTAACAGACAAACTATGAAACTATTGTCTAAAAGTCTACTGTAATGTTATTTATTTATTGCATAGTGACTTGCAAAGGCATTCAACCCCACTGGAATTTATCAGGTTAGTCTGAGTAAAGGTGGCACGGTGGTTAACACTGTCACCTCACAACGAGATGGCTCGAGGTTCGAAACTCAGCCAAACGCCTTTCTGTGTGGTTTTCATGTTCTCCCCTGCACTCGTGTGCATTTCCTCTGGGTGCTCTGGTTTCCTCCAACAGTCCAACGACATGCACATTAGGTCAACTGGCTACTTTAAAATGCCCGTTGTTGTGAACGGCTGTTTGTCTAGCGACCTGTTTAGGGTGTACCCCAGCTCTTGTTCCCTCGACCCTGATGCATAAGCATTACAGATAACAGATAAATGAATGGATGGATGGATGGATGGATGGATGGATAGTCTGAATAACAAATAATAAATGTCGAACTCAAACTCGTGTTCTTACAGTAAAAAGTCAGAATGAATCATTTCTTCTAAACTCAAAGAATTTCTAGCGTTATCATTGAAGAAATTGTCCGTCTGAAGGAAAATGAAAACTCATGCTGAGGTCACGTATAGCCAGTTGATATGTGAGAACTGTCAACTGGCCAGATTTTGAAGGTAGTCGCTTGCAAATGTGGGCGGAGAAAAAATACATGGTAGCTGGTCAAAAAACCCAGTACAGTTGAATTGATCCGGCGGTTGACCCACGGCAATTTTCAGCATTACCAAACTTTCCGGGGATCGGAAGTCATGTACTGCTGGTTCTATTGGGAAATCCCTGGCTCTTGTGTTCCAATTGAAGCACCTGGAACACTAACGGGATAATGTCCGCTGATCTTTATAAGGCAAAAATTGTTATCATTGTCAACCGTAAAGTAATTGTGGCTACGTGAGGCTTTAGGAAGTTAAAGATAAGGTTATAGAATTTCATATCTTATAGAACTGGATGAGGAAGCAAAATTATATCTAAGATACTGGACATTCAAGTAAGGACTGCCGGAAGCTGAACCACATCAACCAAGCACGGCCGAGGCAAAGCTTTTCTTCAGAGCTCAACACGAAGACAAGATGAAGACCGGTGAGGGAAGCCACCATGAGGCCAATAATCACTCTGAAGGAGTGGCTGAAGTTGCGCCGGAGAACCATTTGCAGAGTTGTGCATAACTGAGGACTATATGAGTAGGAGGCCAGACAGAAACTCAGGAACAGCTGTATGAAAGGGCAATAGTAGTGATGTGAAATGAAGATGTGGGATTATTTCTTTGTCAGGGGGTTTGGCAAGTTTTATAGCACGATGTGTGGTGAAAAGATATCACAGGACATAACTCGGTGAACTACATCCCTGCTGCGAAGAATAAACCCTGTAGCTGTGTATAAAAGTACTAAACCTCAGCGAGGCATGCCGTTATGGGAAAATAATCAGTGGAAGGATGGTGTGATGTGAAGTGGGGTGGCTGTTCCTGCTACAACGTGGCTTATTTTTCCTTTTATATTTCAGCAGTTTACCAACAGTTACTTTAAAAAAGGGCTTTTTAGACAGTATGCACTATATAGTTACATTTAATGTTGTGGACTATCCGCAAAAAGAAGTTATACAGGGTGGGTGGGCCTCAGGATGAGGACTAACAAACAGGACTCCGTTGGCTCGCTCCCTAAAGCCATGCTGAGTTCAGGAACGGACACTCCCTTCTCCAGAAAGTCACAAACACTGTGACTGTGGTGTGCGTAGTGAATCGTGATTGAAGGGAAGGGAAGCGGCATTTAGAGACATCACACATACGATGAGTGATCTGTAGAACCACATCTCTAAACTTCTGGCTTCTCATTGTGCTGGATGTCTCCTGACCACAGATGACTGCAGGCACCACTCGTTTCCTCTCTCAACTCCTAAATCCGCTCAGGATTGAAATTCCTACATATCAGCGCAAGATCTTGGGGAAATATTCGTGGTATTTGGCTAAAGGTGAGAGAAACCTTGCTGTACTTGTAAGTAGGTGCTGTTTTTGAATGCAGTTGTATTTTCAGTTGAATAAAAAAAATGCTCTGTTTTCACAAGATTAGCAATTTTTATGTTTTTAAAAAAATCTTGGTTGATTTTTAAACAGTGTAACCCGAGCTTGAAATGAACAGCATGAAAGAAATTCTTGGTGCTAGTGGGTGACAAGCTGCTCCTCCGAAAGCAAACTGTGGATTATAATTGAATGCAGGAATATTTCACTTACTTTGTTTGATGTTTCCATACTTCTCTTTTCTCACCTTCTCACTTTGTAGAAATGTATCTCACTCAAACGAGGTGACCCAAAAATGAAAGTGGGTGATTGGTTGTCAGTGGCTTTGGCTCGACCAGGCGAACAGGCTAATGTTGGTGTTGATGACAAATAAAAGCTAAAAAACAGTGACTTGTTGCTGAATAGATGCAGAGTTTATCATTCAAACTTCTACACACTTTGCTCGCTGTACATCATCCCTCACGTATGTTGTTTCTTTTTTTGTTTGTTTGTTTGTTTGTATGTTCTTTCTTTAAAAAGTCTCTTCTGTTTTATTTTTTATGAACATTTTAAGATGTACCTTCTCCATCTAACATGTTTTATTATGTAACTGATCCTGATCACTCAGTGAACACTGTATGAACATTCTCACACGTGCATTAGCAACTTTCTTGTGTAGCCATTTTAGAGACTTTTTTTGGCTACATTTGGGAACTTTTAGACTCCTTTAGTGACTTTAATTCAAAAAGAGCCCAGCAACAAATCCAGCAGCTTCCATCACATATTAGTGACACTTTTGAACTTAGTGCAGTTCTCCAGTTTGCATTGCAGCCACTGTTATACGTGTTCGGAAAGCATATTTGCTCGACACATTATCAGTGTATAACACTTGACTGTGTTTCGCTTGCATCCAATCACTGATCACCATGGTTTACCCACAACCAGTTGCTGAACACCATAGTGCCTCAATAACCAATCACTGATTAACATGGTCCCCAAAGACCAATAACTGATTACTATAGTCTCCCAGCAACCAATTGCTGATCACCATGGTTCATCAGTGACAGATCACTGAGCACCATGGCTCCCCATTTACCAATCACTGATCAGATAATCCCCCAACAACCAATCACTAATCACCCTGGTCCCCTAACAACCAATCACTGATCACCATGGTCTCCATATGACCAGTCACCGATTAGCATGGTTTCCACAGCCAATCACTGGTCACCTTGGTCTCCATATGACAAATCACTGATCAGCATGGTCCCCCACTGACCAATCATTAATCACCATGGTCCCCCAACAAACAATCACTGATCACCATGGTCCTCTAACAGCCAATCACTGGTCACCATGGTCCCCCAACAACCAATCACTAATCACCATGGTCTCCATAAGACCAATCAGGGATCACTGTGGTCTCCATAAGACCAATCACTGATCAGCATGGTCCCCCAATGACCAATCACTGATCAGCATGGTCCCCCACTGACCAATCATTAATCACCATGGTCCCCCAATGAACAATCACTGATCACCATGGTCCTCTAACAGCCAATCACTGGTCACCATGGTCCCCTAACAGCCAATCACTGATCACCATGGTCTCCATAAGACCAATCAGGGATCACTGTGGTCTCCATGTGACCAATCACTGATCAGCATGGTCCCCCAATGACCAATCACTGATCAGCATGGTCCCCCACTGACCAATCATTAATCACCATGGTCCCCCAATGAACAATCACTGATCACCATGGTCCTCTAACAGCCAATCACTGGTCACCATGGTCCCCTAACAGCCATTCACTGATCACCTTGGTCTCCATAAGACAAATCAGGGATCACTGTGGCCTCCATGTGACCAATCACTGATCAGCATGGTCCCCCACTGACCAATTATTAATCGCCATGGTCCCCCAATGACAAATCACTGATCACCATGGTCCCCCAACAACCAATCACTGATCATCATGGTCTCCATATCACCAATCACTGATCAGCATGGCCCCCCACTGACCAATCATTAATCACCATGGTCCCCCAACGCCCAATTATTGATCACCATGGTCCCCCAACCCCCAATCATTGATCACCATGGTCCTCTAACCGCCAGTCACTGATCACCACACGGATGCTCCATGGACCTTGAAGTCTAGGAAATCTGTATTCTGTAAACATATATATTTTATTATATTTTTAATAAACATCCACATGTACCCTTATTCATGATGAAACCTCTGTGTGCAAATTAGTCTATGACGTCATATGGAACTTTGGAGCTTTTCAGACCCCCTTTCCCCTGAAAGCGGCACTAGCTGTCGCAGCTCAGGTGTTCGTTGCTGACGGCAGGTCAGTGAAGCAGCCGCTGTATTGTGGAGATCAGTGAGTGCTGGAGGTCTCAGTGCAGGTCTGGTGATGGTGCAGAGTAGAGACCGAGCAGGCTCGTGCAAGTCATCGGTGCTGTGCACAGGAGCCTCCAGATGCTGCCGCTGTGTTTTTAGGTGCCATTTTTGTCCGGCTGCGGTGCCTTGTGGGAAACACCACCTCTTTCCGTGAGAGGATGAGCTTGTGTTCGGTGGGACTCCGAGAGGGAAGGTTCGGGGGGTGTGAGTGCGGAATGGTGAGGACATGTCGGAGTGGAGACACTTTAACCCGGGATTGTGCTTCCAGAGTGAAGGCTTGGAGCTTGTAACCGGATCCTGATACTGCAGGTAAAAAACTAACCAAACAAACAATAACTCGAGCAATGCAACATTTTAGCGACTTCCAGTCGGTCGAGCTGCGGCTTGTTTGAAAAACAGAAACAAAGTAAAACCTGAAGCGGTGTGTGAGTGTGTTGTGGCGGTGCTGCCTCGGCTTGCTGTGGCTGAATCCAGGCAGGCTGGAGTGTTTCTGGGAGAAGATATCAGGGGGTTTCAGCCTGGAACCACACAAACCTTCCAACATTTTACCGACAAGAGAGAAAAAAAAACCCACCCGACTTTCCAACTTCTTACTTCCGCCGCATGCGCTGATTTCTCCCCAGTCTTGTTTTATATGGTAGTCACTCGTTGGTTTTATTGAAAGTTTTGCTCTCTGTGTTTGTTTCAATCAGCTGAGAATCTTTGAGCCTGGAAGCGCTTCGAGTCCTCCGGCTTTCCGTACCGCGCGGAGGCTCCGAGGGAAGCCTGGCTGTGTGTGTTAGCTTGCTTTAGGTTCTTCACTTATAGTTAAACAGCAGCAAAATGGTTAAAACCGCGTTTCTTTTCGAGGTTAAATGTGTGCCGGGTTTTCTTTCTGCTCTGAGGAACTTTTATGTCGGAGTTTTTCCAGATGTGCCCCAGAAGACATTTACCACAGGCTTCCCTCCAGCTGTTTTCCACAGTAAGAACAGTTCTACTAGAAATTAAAAAAAGGATTAAAAACACCAAGCATTTTCTCCCTTCCCCCCCTTTTCTCTAACACAGGTATTATATTTATGTATTTTTTATATTTATTTATCAATTGTGGAGCTCCACAGCTCATATTAATGAATTAAACTTTATGCTAACAGCCCTGAAAGCTTTCATTAAAAACTATAAACTTATCATTTTAGTTTAGGAATAAGTGTAACTGATGAAATTTCTGTCCTGAACACCATTCACTTGTTTAAAATATTATAAACCACCACTATTTTTCCTTCTAAACCTTTTTGTGAGACTCAGAAATGAATTCCATGCTAATGCTAATTTGATTGTCTTGTCTGTGACCCGGGAGGTCAGTATATTGTTACCCAGTTTACATGAAGACTTTTTCCTTTTCTTTTTCTTTTTCGTTCTTGTGGAAATGCTTCATCCAGGACGGTTTTGGTGAATCTGGAATTTATCCTGGAGGATTAGGTGTGAGGAATGAGCACACCCCAGGTGTATCACCAAGCGCCAGGCACACACACACACACACACACACACACACACACACACACACACACACACACACACACACGTTTATATAATTTAGCGTAGCCAGTCCACCTACTGACATGTTTTTGTAAGTGGGAGGAAACACTTACAGACCTGGGGAGAACATGCGAGAGTCTCCACAGAGAAGTTATGGTTTTAATTAAAAATTTTTTTTTTTTTTTTTTTTTTTTTTTTTTTTTTGGGCCTCATTGTATTGAAGTGGACTGAGAGACGGAACAGAAGGTGATGTGTAACTGAATACAGTTTGAATTTTGTACAATGATTCCACCGAACCCCTGAATCATAAGCGACTATACAAGTCAGTAAACCGAAAAATAAAAAGCCAAATGAGAATCAAACCCTTGTGCCATTTTATGCTTCTTTTCTGTTGGCTGTTTAAGCCCCTGTCACATATTAACGATTTGCAGAACTTATGCAACTTATGACAGATTTGTATAAAACGCTGTACAATCGAATCTTATTCCAGTTTTGAACGTATACATAACTCTTTAGTAACTGATCCAGAACCAATCGAAAACTTATAGCTAACTTATATCATACCTATCTCCAGCGTATGTTGACGTATGTAGATGTACCTGACGTGTTCCGGAGGACCACAGAATGAATTTTTTTTTTGAACGTCGTTTTAACTTACAGTTAGCGTATTATGGGTGTATTGGCAGCATTTAGGGCAGAGGTCGGCAACCCAGGGCTCCGGAGGCGCATGCGGCTCTTTCTGCTGTGGTTCTGGCGAAAAACGAATGTTTAATGCATTGTGGACCGACTCTTTTGCTTTCACTGCTAATAAAATGGTTTTACCAGCATGCTTAATACGTGGTGCGAAATTAGCAAATGCACACACAAAACGCTGAAAGACATTTTCAGAATAAGGTTCCGTTCATTATAGCCCCTGTCACATATAGACGATTTAGCCAGCATATGCCGATGTATGAGAAATTTGGCGCCTATGCCGGCGTACGTTGAATAAGTCATGGGTAAGTTTTGTTTAAGTTAGAGCACGCTGGTAAAAGTCATAGAATGGCCAGGTCGTGGGAAAAATTCGTGCATGCACATAATATTTTAGGTATCCCAGTGTATGACTCGTACGTTCTGCATACGCTGGCCATAAGTTGTAGGTAAGTTATGCGATCGTTCACACACGTTATTTGTAGGTTACTAATAAGTTGAATATAATGTTTAGCATACTTTGAACCTGCGCATCAGTGATACCAACGAAGCCTAGCGTGTTGGCAGCGTTTGCAATTTATGATCACCGATAATCTAACTTGTGCAGCAGTGTATCCCCGACTATTGATCACATGACATAAAAGGCTGCTGCTCAACTCCAAATGCATACTTTTTCATGTTTATATAAGTGTCAGGAATGGCACTCCATGCATCGAACACAAAGACGAGGAGTGAACCTCTCTGTACATCTCTGGCAAACATTGTAATCTTGCGCTCAAATGACAACCTCCTCCAGCATCCGCTGGGCTGTGCTTCCTTTCCCCTTCGATTCCATCGCTAACTTATCGGGGGTAAAAAAGGAGTCGCTTGTCTGGCTGCAACATGAGCCACGGGAGAGGGATGAAAGAGCCGCATGCGGCACTGTAGCCCAGGATGCCGAGCTCTGCCCTAAACGCTGCCAACACGCTAGGCATTCGTTGGTATAAGTTCTATGTAGGTTCAAAGTACGCTAGACATTATATTCAACATGTGTGTAACCTACAAATAACGTGTGAACGATTTCACAACTTATCTACAGCTTATAGTTGGCGTATGCGGAACGTATGAGCCATACGCTAGCACAAAACTGTGCTTGCGCAAATTTTTTCCACGGCCTCGCCGTACTACGACTTATCCTAGCGTGCTGTTAACTTACACAAAACTTACCCATAACTTATTCCACGTACACCAGCATATCCGCCAATTTTCTCATACATTGGCGAACACAACAAAAATGTTGTTGTTTATTTTTCCATTTTTAGGAAGGATAACGATGCCACCTGCTCCAAGAAAAACTGAGTGTATGTTATTTTGATTGAAACATTATCCAATCGGGATATTAACCCCGACATAGCGGACCAATCAGATGGTACTGTTCAATTTTGTATAACTACTGTCTTATTCCACTTTTATTAGGAAGAGTTACCACCCAGAAGTGCAATAGTGTGTATAATAACTGCATGTTGTGGACTATTTAAGCTGCAGTGGTTTGCGAATACATGACATAGAGGACATTTTAACGGTGAAAATGTAATAGTTAAGATTTAACGTTGTGGAATGTTATAGCCATAATAAACACTAATTCTCCTTTTATCGTTTTACTATGAACCTAGTAAACAATCCCTCTCCATCCTGAATTTTGGGAAACTTTGTATTGTACCATGATTGTATTAAATCATTCATCCTCAAGATTCCTTCTATAAACACCAAATAAATGAATAAGCTAAAAAAATGTCTGCTAACCAAAACTGAATCAAGGACTATACATTTTTCTGTCTAAAAACCCCCAAAACATTGAAATCCATTTATGGTAAATGTAGCTTATTTCCAGTGTCTGCCTTACAGTTTCCTGTGAATTGACACTAACTGTAGAAACAATGACGTTCACAGCTTGTGACTGAGTTTTCAACCGCACTGTGATGAAAGTAAAATATAGGCCAGTGTGGAATAAATCTTTTGCAGTGCTGAAAACAGACGAAGTTCCAGAGTCAATGAGGTACATGAATAATTTGCATATAATTATGCAGCTTGTATTTGCCGCTGTTGGAGTCAACAAGTTCTGTAGTTGTTTCTCATGCAGTGGTGCTCGATTGTCCTGTCTTGCACGCACCACTCCTGCTTGTGGTTTCTGGAACAAATGAAGCCCGTGCTCTTCATCTGAACCGAAAGCTTTTTTCTTTTTCTGCGCTCGCTTAACTTGGACCAGCATTGAAGTTTATTTAGGCTGAAATGACAGGGTGTGTGCGCGCGCTCTGGCTAACCCTATTGTAATGTTCTATTTTTGTTCCCAGCTGACCTGCTCTTTTTTTTTATTTTTTATTCTGCGCATACCCACATTTAAACTAGACAAGAGTTATTGAGGAAAAATCCAGGCTTATTTTAGGGACAGCTAGAACGATTTACCGTACTCACCCATGTGCCCATCCTACAATATGTTCTATCGTAGATAGATTAGCAAAAAAAAACCTCTTGATTGAAGGCTTTATGAGTTAACTGGGGTTTGACCTTTCAGGGTCACTTAAGGTCAAAGGTGATTGTCTCATTTGAAAGTCCATATATGGTTTCCTGTTAGTGTTCCGTTGAAGATGTGTCTGTCTGCACTCATTCTGAAGTTATAGCACTCGATCGCCAAAACGTTGTGACCTTGCTTTGACCGTCACCTTTGACCTTTACATTCCAAAATCAAATAATCTCTGGGGCTCAGATTGGGTATTGTCCCCACCAAGTTTGGTGGAAGTCTATGCATGGGTGTAGTCAGAATTTTGTTCGCAGTCAAACTGACAAACAAACTCCAGTGATTGCATCTGTTTTGCAGCAGAGGTGATGAAATAAATATTGTACACTGAGTAGTGTTGGGAATCAGCAGTGTGCAGCTCCCTAAAGTGCGCAGTAGTCTGCATACGAGGGGGTATCGAGGTCACTCGAGTAATTTAATTGGAATCTGGAATCTGGATAGGTGGTTTAGGAAGTTGGCGAGGTGGTGGCTTGATCCTGTAGGTTTCCTGGGGTGTGATGGCTTAGGTTTATTTTTTTAATATAGATGAATAAGTGACGATATGTGAAACTTTCATGATGAACCAAAAACCAACTCAAACCACAGAACCTCTCGATGTGTTGAGCAATCTCTCTTCTTATTGTTTTTTTTTTTTATCGGGTGGCAACCTGCTTTAAGGTGCATTACACCATGTGGGGCAGCCATGGCCTAATGCTTAGAGAAGCGGGTTTGCGGCCTAAAGGTCACCTGTTCGATTCCCCGGAAAAATGTGCGGCAGTCGGGGGAGTGAGCGGCACTTCGTCTTCCTCCACCTGCATGGCTGAAGTGGCCTTAAGGAAGGCGCCCCCAACTGCTCTCCAGGCACCGTACTATGGCAGCCCACCGCCCGAGTGGGTGTGTGCTCATTGTTTACGTGTGCGTGCTCACTTTGGATTGGTTAAATGCAGAGCCAAAATTTCCTTTTCAGGATTAATACAGTATATCAGAATAATAATAAAAAAAAAAATCTAAATCTACTGTGTTGGAATGTAAACCAGAATAACAACAAAAAGTAGATGGATATATGAACGCTCCTGTGACAGTCGTGCACACGTAAAGCACAGTAGACACTAAATGGTGACAAGTGAACACTCAGAGCTGCAACGTGGACACGTATAAATAGTCCTTTAGTCTAGTTGTTTTTTTCATGAAGAAAAATAGCGACTCATAACAATATTCGGTAAATTCGGAAAAGGCTCTTATCGATAAATTACTTGAGCTTTGGCTCGATCATCTCAACACTAGAACTGATATGTTTCTTATTCACATCTTCCCTGATATTAATCAGCTCCTTAAATAAAGGCTTCTTGTTAATGCAGGAGTTGTTCAAATGTGAGAAATGCAGCTGTGCCGTCACCCACATCATCATGCGTCTCTGGTTATAGTCCTGATTTCAACTTCCAGCATTTTGCCACAGAATCACGAGCAGGTTGCGTCCAGTTTTCTCTCCCTGTTGCTGGTTAATTATTCCTCTGGATTGTGTTGCACTTTATAGTGACGACATGGTTCTGTAGCTTGTGCCTGATGTATAGAGTAGATTTAACAGCGTTTCTTATTAATAAAAATAAGCATGAATATAAAATGGTATTTATTAGCATCTCCAGTGCAAAGCAGTTCAGTGGTGGTTGTTCTGTAATTAAATATGTGGCGAGTTCCCCTTTAACAGGATCGTGTAAAAGCTTCACATCCTCTTCAGTGAATGAAGAAGTCGTTCACGTCAAATCGTTTTTTTTTCCTCTTCCATGAAGCATGTAGAGTGATGACGGGCGTGTCGACTGAGTTATTTTGCAGTCGTGCGCTGGACCATGTTGAAAAAGAGCGATCGATATCCCCTGTTTAAGATAAACAGTTTCCACCCTAAATGACTCGCAGTCAATATTTATGATTGATATTTCATACTCCTATGGCTGCATTGCATTCTGGGATTGAATTATATCACCGGCTTTTGTGTCTGGTTTGTACTGTGATAAAGTTTGCGACATGTGGTGTAGTTTAGGTCGCTTTCCGTCCTGCAGCCTCGCTGTCTGATGCCTATCAAGAGTCGCGCGGCACAGAAAAGCAACGACTAATTAACACCCCAAGTTTACAGTGGATTTTAAATGATATTTTACTCCTCAGTTATGAGGTTGGGAGGCACGGGTGTAGTGGTTAGCACATCCAGCTCACAGCATGAAGGTCCCGGGCTCGGGCGTTTCTGTGTGGAGTTTCTCCCCATGCTTGTGTGGGTTTCCTCCGGGTGCTCTGGTTTCCTCCAACAGACCAAAGACGCACACGTTAGGCTAATTGGCTGCTCCAAATTGCCCCTAGGTGTGGATGTGAAAGTGTGTGTGTGTGTGTGTGTGTGTGTGTTTTGGCCTTGTGATAGTTTGGCAAGCTGTTCTGGTGAAACTCACCTTCGCGCTGTGTCGGCAGAGATAGGCTTCAGCCTCCCTGTGACCCTAGTAGGATTAAGCGGTTCAGTAAATGAGTGAGTGATGCAATTATGTAAGAAGTATTCTCTAATTACTCGACATCATCTCATTTTAGTTAGTAGACAGAATTATTTAAATTGCATTAAATTTTGGATTCTCTGTCACTTAATTTAACACCCAGAGCTATTTATTCTCCACCTAATTTTTTAAGCAACATGCAGATTAAAGAATCATCACGAATTACCCGATGAGTGTGAACCTCTTTTCACTGAGTGTTTATATGTTTTATTCTAGTCTTTGTCTTTTTTGTATTTAAATGGAAATTAAACATGATTAGTTTCTCTGATAAGTCGGTTCTAGGGTGCATGGAGCACTTTTTTTGTACTGTTATCTATGAGTACATGACAGTGTGGGTTTTTTTAATGTTGGGTGGGGTGGGGGTGTGGGGGGGGTGTTTGTCTTGTATTTCAGGAACTGAAAGCGATCGTAATCTCTCCTGCTTGATTATTATTCAGTTTAGTCATTTTTTCAGTTTAGTCTTGAGTCAGAGTGAGGGTTTCTTCCTGCGCTCTTATTCACGGCCTGCGCTTCTGGGCCTCTGTGAGACCGGGATACGGAGGAGAGGATGAAACGATTCCAAGCACAGCGTGTCATTGAGTAGAGCTGAGGTCATATCTAATGTCCTGGTCCTCATGAAGGAGCTCTTGACTGCTGTCTCACCCATCGCCAGTCTTCGCACACTCATGCTGTGTCTCTCTGATGATGTGTAATGATGTGTCTGCTTGTGATACACTGTTCACGTGGAGCCACCACGGCGGGCGCATATAGTCTCCTGGTGCACTTCTGTCTAAGGGCTGCATGGGGTCGGTTTGTTGCTTTTCCATAATGTTTTTAAGAGGATGGTTGGTTACAGTGTGTGTATGTGTATGTGTGTGTGTGTGTGTGTGTGTTTGGGAGAACAGGTTCATCCACATGTAATCAAATCATCCTTATTCAGATCTGCTGGTTCTCTTCAAACTCAAATTTTTGAGTCACAAGTCTGTGTTTAATTAGAACGCCGTTAAGCTGAAAGGTCTTCTCAGTGCTTTCTTTCTGCTTACGGTGAAATGCCCCAACACCCCCAACCCCCTTTTAGAGTTCTGATTTAGAGCGGCCAGATTCACATTAATGTTTGATGTCATTTATAAGGACAGTCACTAGGTGGCACTGCTGTGTAACCGTTTCATTTATTATAGGAACCTGTGCTTTGCAGTGACCTCATGGTCAGAACGATACTTAAGGATCTGAGGCATGTCGGTTAAGAGTTCTGTGAATATGAATGTGGGAGTAAGTAGCGGTTAATACATGTGTTTAATGTTGATATCAAACATGAGAACGAGGAATTTCGATCTTAATGACTTTCACTATAACTCGGTTGTTGGTCCCAGATGGACTGGTCTGAAACTCCTGGGATTCTCACACAGGACGCTCTAAAGTTGAGACAGGATGGTGCCGGAACATCCGGTGAGTGCTAGCGCTGTGGGCAGAGGCACCTTGTTGATGTGTGAGTTGGGATGAGAATGGTTAGACTGGTTCAGGCTGACAGGAAGTTTCTAGCAACTCAAATAGTGCTGCCTTCATGTGCTGTCAGGATTATGGGAAATACGAGTTCGGAAGTTGCACGTGATCGCGCCCCCTCGAGTCATAATGTCGAGTGGGTAATTTTCAAAATCATTTTGATTCCTGGGTCGGGGTGACCTTCAACCGTTCAGCATGGCGGAGACGTTTCAGTAGGAGGGTTCCGTAATGGATGGAATGTGATTCTTAATTTTTAACAGCGCTGTATTGTTTGCTGCTGCTTGTGTACTTAATTTTAATCCGCCAGCATGTGCATGTGGGGCCGTTGGTGTAGTGGTTAGGGTGCTGGGTTCATGATCGAGAGGTTGTGGGTTCGACTCCCTGTTCGAGCCCCACCATGCTAAGAACCCCTTAAGCTCTAGTGTTTAACTCCACCCAGCAGTATAAATGGGTACCAGTAAATTACTGGGAAGGTAATCTGTGATGGATTACTGTAACATCCGGCACAAGCTCCGGCCTGATGAGCCGGTGGGCTCAGGTATAAATGCACAAAAGATTTGATCTAACTTGATGTAGAAGAATTCTATTTATCATTTTATCCATAGTGAATGGACTAATCTGCCAGTGCGGTGCATAGTTATACAGGGGTGGGAATTAACACTCATCCGCTGGCCCGTGGCGAGTCAAAAATGTGACAAATACAATAGGCAAAGAAGATATAGTGTTCCTTAGTGTAAGCTTAGTTTTGCTAAATTCCACCCCTGGTTTATAAAGAGAAACGTTTTTTGGGGCAACACTGACATTAACCTTAAGTCTGCTATTTTTCATTTCGCTCTGACAACAAAGCACTTGAACATGAAACGCTCCCAATTCCGTCTTCACAAGTGGGAAGTACGATAACTCCAATAGCACGTGAAGAAGCATAACTACTCTTTACAAACGTGATGAACAGAAAAGTGTTCGGAACACGCAGCACACCAACCATTGAGGCGGGTGGGCTACAGCAGCAGAGCGACTCCTTTGGATTCCTTTCTTGTTTTTCATGAATAAGAGTTTGAGGCTACAGGGGGACCAAACTCACAGAAACTGCCTGTTAAAGACTGCGGTGTATTCCTTGGCTCTTTTTTCCAATCTTAAGCTGTCCGGTTTCGGTGATCACGTTTTCCGAGTAGTTTGCTGTTTTTGACTGACAGGTCGGGACCCCGACGTGACCTCCTCTTGTGCATTCTGAGAAGATTTTCTGTCGGAAAAGGGTTCATTTGCATTACTGTCTGCGCTCCTCCTGGTCCTGTGAGCCCGTCTGCTTGTCCTCCTCAATAAAGCATTTCGGCGTTTCATATCTTGCGCGTGTAATATATTTGAGTTATAGAAAATGGTTTGTCTTTTTTCTTTTGTTGCGTCGCAATCAAGCCTACCTTCATTTCGCAGGTGATTGACATGCAGCCATCCCAGCACTCGTCTCCTGCTTTTATTCCAGTCGTTCTTTCAATCTGGGACAAAATTCTGTCTGAATAATTATCGTCTCCCTCGAGCGCTAATCTTAAGGAATGGCTGTGACGCTTTTCCACTTATTATCCGTGGCTTGCCGAGTAATTCCGGCCCACTGCCACTGAGAGATGAGGTGGCTTGGGTTGCTTTTGTTCGCTTTTTAGACAGGTGTCATCACTCCTGCTCTGTTTCTCATTGCTATGCCAGTAAGGCTCATCCTTAACACACTCTCTAAGCTGCACTTGATGTATCATTAGACCACGTCTTAACGTCCGAGGCTGAGATGTTCAGTGGCGCTCGGTTCTCCTCTCCTTTTAGCGGAGGATGTCTGTGATGATTTGAAATACAGCCAGTGTTGCATAATGTCACTCTCTTGATTAGTTTTTCACTCTGGCTGTGTGTGTGGGTGTGGGTGTGGGTGTCTGGGGCTGGAAGGGTGTCACTGGCCGACGGACTGAATTTATTATAGTGGACATAATTAAATTCTCTAAATCTCCCAGGTCTGATTTGTGGTATCAGGTGTGAAGTATTGTCACATAAACTTGCTCTGCCGCTGGTGGCCACTTCCCTTACTCACTGTATTGGATTTGGTATTAGGACGTATTTATTTAAGTGGTTAGCACTGTGGAATCGCAGCGACCAGGGTCAGGTTCTAATCTTGGCCTCTGTGCTGTGTTGGCATGTCCTGCCAGTGCTTGTGTTTCATATGGCGGTGGCCCAAAACCGGAAATGTAGTGGATCAAGTTGGGCCACCAGCACAGGAGTTTTGTGGAGACGGTTGGGCAACAAGCTGCAGTGTCTAGTGGAGGAAACCAAGCTGACAATGTACTGGACCAGCAATACAGCATGTTATTAAATCCACAAACATATTTACAGACCATAATGCAACAGTGTACGACTAATATAGTAAAGCAGCAACTAAACTCCAACAAGAACTTGAATTGTGAAATAACTGGTCAAATTTCAACCTCCAGAACGGAATAAAATAAATCAAGTATTTTAAACATTAAATAAGATTTTTGGCAAAACCAACAGAAATACCTGTCAGCGTATTGTGAAAATACTTTACGTTTCTTGGCATCGTAGTCCATCCGTGTCTACTCGGCCTTCCAGTGGTGTTGGACATTGCGTTCCTGTTTCTCTTTTCCATTCTGCTTGTTGGCTTGTTTTTCTGAGCGCTTTCTTTTCAGAATTAATATTACGTTCTTTAACGTTATTAATCATGAAGAAATCGAACAGTGTGACGTGGGGTTTTTTTTTTTTTTTTTTGCATTTGCTGAAATGTTTGTCGGTATTGTTTTCCGTGTTTAGTGCTTCACATTCGGCTGATCATGATGTCGTTTCCGAAGCTGTACAGATGAGCTGGTACCCGGTTCACTCACACGCCGTCACTGCATCAGTCGCATACACGGTGGCGCTCTGTATTCATGCACTAATGTGAAACAAGTAGGGGACCAGTTGGGGTTGAGATTCTGAAACGCAGATCGATGTCTATGCTGCAGTTCCGTGAAAGTTGTAAATATGGGAACTTAAACGTTTTACCAAAAGCACGTGTTACTCAGTCGAGAGCATTCACTGGCATAAACAACACCGGTTTTCACGAGTTGTGAAAATTGAGCTTATTGTGCCGTCATGAGTTCACAAGTTGTGATCACGGGAAACACTGGCGTTTGAATGTTTCTGACAACTTGGGAAATGGGAAATACGATTTCACAAGTTCCATATGAATGCAGCACGTTCGAAAACGAGTGTGGCTGATGCGGGTCTAACACAAGATTTGCTTGAGGTGGTTGTACCGAAAGCGCTCATTAGAATGTACTGTGGTAGGGCACTGAGTTACTGACCCAAAGGATTTGGGTTTCAAGCCCTTGTCCCACCAATCTGCCACTGTTGGGCCCTTGAGCAAGGCTCTTAACCCTCATCTGCTCAGTTGTATAAATAAGAAAAAAAGAAGGCCGCTCTGGATAAGGACGTCTTCTAAATGTCATAAATGTTCATCAAATTATAAATGTATAAAATATGCACGGCATCAGGTTGTATGGACACTAACAGCAGCAGGGGACTTAACCTGGAATCCATGTTCAAGGCGTGCATATGGGCATGATGGTTAGATACACACAGATCAGCCATAACATTAACACCACCTGACTTGACTGATCTTTGTATAGGCAGCAA
The DNA here is from genome assembly GCA_030014195.1 of Neosilurus mollespiculum. Classification (NCBI taxonomy): domain Eukaryota; kingdom Metazoa; phylum Chordata; class Actinopteri; order Siluriformes; family Plotosidae; genus Neosilurus; species Neosilurus mollespiculum. The sequence continues at coordinate 31,621,871 of JAQMYF010000026.1, read as the reverse complement.
GCGTGTTTTGGGTTTTGGTGGTGAACAGGTTGTTTATAAAGTTCAAATCCTAGGATTTCCAAGCTCTTAGGCTCTTGATTCAGACATTTAACCTTCGTTCCCTCTGTAAAGTTGATTTGATTTAATGTGTCTGCCAAACGAGAAAATGTAAATGTAATGCACTGTATAAGTTTTATTGTAAGCATAAATGAGCATCAGTGTTTTTTGTTTTCTGATTGAGAGCATGGCACGTGCATTTTTGGGTTCACAATAGTGCAGGAAGAATCAGTGGACATGACGTATACCATATGTTTCTGTTATCCTTATGCTAGTGGAAACTGCTAGCTTTGCTTTCTTATCAGCCCGAAACGCTTAAAAAGTGAATATTTAGGAAATTGAGCTCTATAGGAATTTTAAATACAGATTAAAAGCTTTATGGTAATTTATAGGTAAATAGTTATAAACTGTTTAATCTCTAAAGCACACTCAAAAATGGAATATAACTAAAGATTATAATTGTAAATGTGTGTTTTAAAGGGTTAGTTATTATAATATCATAATTTTCATCTGATTATCATTTTCTTACTGATATTGAAATTAGTCCTTGAAATTGCGGTGTGTCTGAAGCTCAGTGGGTGATCGTCCTGGAATCCATCAGTCCACTTATTATCACCTGATCTTGAGTTGCGCACACACAGGAGTATAAAGATTTATTAAATAATTTACCTTTCCCTGTCCGTCTTTTGCTGTCTGTCTGTTTCAGTAGCAGTGATGAGGGGTTGAAAGACGTTCTGTCAGACTGGGGCTTGGACATGGGCAGCACCGAGCGACAGAAGGACAGTACGGACACACTGAACAACGGGCACCGCAGTGACCAGGAGGCAGCACGACGACTGGCACGCCGCCTTTACCACCTGGAGGGCTTCCGCCGCTCTGACGTAGCCAAGCACCTGGGCAAGAAGTAAGTGTGGATTTGATTAGCCAGGCAGTGCAGTAACCTTCAGAAGCAGACAAATGCCAACATGTTGTCTTTCACTTGCTGGTCTGACACATCTCGGCTCATTCAATATGTTCTCACATATAGCCAACCTTCCTTAGGTGCTACGCATGGTGTTCGAGAGCAGACATGTAGCACAATGTTAGTTTGGACAAAGTCGTTTATGTGTGCAGCAAACCTGTATGCGATCAAAGAGTGAAAATCAGTCACGGGCGCTGTACTGTGACATCATCCATGTCCTTGCTTTCCTTACTCAGTTCATTGCCAGTGATTGATTAGTGTATTTCAGCTGGCAACATGCAATTTAACGTAAACTGATGCAGTGAGTACCTTCTCTTTCTTAACTGACATGTCTTGTGGTTATGATAACGGTATCACTGCATTTTAGATGGGTCAGATTATTACCCTGCATCAAATGAATAAGACAGCTAGGGAGATTCCCAAAATTTGGGTTAAGAACTGTTCATCACATTATTCAACCTTGGAAGGATGGTGCTGAACCATCAACTTCATTCAAGAAATGTGGTCGGGAATTTATTTTTTAACTCAATTAAAGGCTTTAGTGTTTTTTGCACAAAGATTGGTCTCTGTTGCAATAGAAAAAGGTCATGTGACCTGGTGTGCTCAGATTGACACTCTTCAGAGTGATGGGTGTGTGTCAGGGTAAGAAGGGAAGCGCACGAAGCAATGAAACCATCATGCATAGTGGCTACGTTACAAGCCTTGAAATGAACTGGAGTTGATTTACTTGGTCAGGTTGAGGCTCAGCAATGTTGTGGCAATAAAATGAAGTCCGCTGATGACCTGAATATGTACTAAACGACCAGGTTACACCATCCGCGGACTTTTTTTTACCCCCTGATGGCCACGGATATAAAATTGGGGCTCAAGTGTTTGAGATTTGAGATGTGCTGGAAAAGACTTTACCCACTGCTTCCACTCTCCCATCATCAGAACAGGATCTCTGTGGGAAAATGTACATCATTCTAGACTGAAAGAAAAGCTTGCACAAGTTTATTTATTCAGAGGAAGTTTATGAAGCAGCGGCATGACGAAAGCATTCTATAAAGCTTAGGTGGCTCAGTAGAATTTTAGAGAGCACAGTTTTATTTATTTTTGGGGCAGGGGGGTTATGTTGCAGGGCGGTGCATATTCAGGTTTCTTAATAAGTCAGCAGGCCACTTCATGTCATGTCATTTTCTGAAGCGCTTAATCCTAATTAGGGTCGCGGGGAGGCTGGCACCCATCTCAGCCGACTCTGGGCGAGGGC
>JAQMYF010000026.1:31589899-31605752 GCA_030014195.1 Neosilurus mollespiculum | reverse complement strand
TATATATATATATATATATATATATATATATGTGTGTGTGTGTGTGTGTGTGTGTGTGTGTGTGTGTGTGTGTGTGCCGTCTAAAGCAGAATCATAAACCGAGCAGGGATGGTAAGTAAAAATGTAATAATAATTAAAAGATCAAAAATACAGGAAGTGTTGTGATGGTTAATGAAGTCATTTGCCCTTTTTGGTATCATTCTTGAGTGCAGCATCAGCAAACTAGATGCAAAGAAAAAAACTCGTGAGAATCAGATCATTTACAATTGTTACAGCAGAGTTGAATTCTTTTTTATTTAAACGCAGAATCTGAAGGAATCTCTCTTTCTTGTATGCATCATAAACAGGCCCTGTGTCAATCTGATATCGTGTGCCAGTCTGAACATTTGTCAGTGCTGTCCACCTACAAACTCGGCTGGTGCTGGCAGAAACTGTAAAGTCACTGGAACAAACACCTTCTGCTCGTTATTTTAGTATCCACAGCGACCCGCTCTCTCTAGCGTTTGTCTCGGATATTATGACAAACACATAAAAGCACTCAAACTGGGATCCTATATTTGGACTCTATATTGGGTTTTATTAATAGTAATAACTGTTCAGGACAGTACAGGATTTTATTTCATGCCTATGTACTGGTCAGAGAGGATGGCGCATAAACTGAGCTTTTACTGTCCTGTTTCTTATCCAGGATTAAGCGGACTAACTACCCTCATCAATTTAAGGCTTTAATTATCTTGTTAAAGTGCTTTACGGCTGTAAGAATAATGACTACTGTAAGAATCTCACACTGTGGAGTGTATTTATAATTCATTTGTGGTCAGGGTCTTCCCTACTGCTACCCGGTTGGAAGCTTTAAGGCTAATACATTCAGGTCTTTAAGTATTTAGAAAGTGACATAGTTTTGTGATGTTAATTCTGTACCTCACCACAGTGGGTTTGAAATAAATCCATGATTATGATTTAAAATGCAGATATTCAGCTTTAATTCCAGGCATTTCACAAAATACAGAATTAAGCATTTAGGAGTTACAGCCTTTTTTTAAAAAAATTCTTTTTATTATTATTATTATTTTTTTTTGCGTAGTTCCTATAGTTAGCTTAAAGGAATGTGCTGTCGTTCATTCTAGTTTTACTGTTTCTTGTGGTTTCTTTGTTAAAAACACAGACACGTTTATTTATTTATTTATTTTGCTCACAGGAGAATAATCTGAATGTACTGGCCGCTTGCCAATTTCAGCTAAATGGGCTTTCGCAGGCACTTGATACACTTATAAACAATGGCATAAATAGTTATTTTCAACATCATATACATACTGTTTTCTTAATTGTTTTTGTTAGTAAGAAATAAATTCAAAAGAATATTGCAGCTTTAAGGTACATTGATGCAGTTAGTTTTAAAGCATTGGCTGTATGTAGAGATGCATCGAAGATAATGTTCAAAATTTGAAGGGGGGGGGGTCTTTTTTTATTAAATTTTATAAGAATAATTTTATATACTTGTTTTTCCCCAATGATTTATAAACATCAGAAAGAAAAGGATCCCAAGAATGATCTAAATTGTGTAGAGATTATTTGATTAAGAAACAGCAATCTGGAACATCAGAAATAATGGACTGATTAATGAAATTGATTCATAAAGTGATCGCTTAGTGGTGCCCTCCAAAAAAACACCTCCAACGTGGAACATAGCGGCTACAGAAACTGTAGAAAAATAGTGAAAACAAGGCCAGCAAGACTGCTTGTTATAAACGCTAAGGAATGACATGGTAAATACTGCCTGTTTTGTTATAGTTTCTGTTAGATTAAATGAATTTTTTTCAGTTTTCTTTAATTAACTGATAACAAATAATAAACATCAAAAGATATGTGACCCATCACATCAAATCAGGTATTAAGTCATGTTTTGGGCTATATGAGTTATGCATATTTCTGTATTCAAGCCCCGATTTGATACCAGAGTCATTGCTGGGATATGGCCAAAAATTTCAAATGGATTTCAGATTTCAAAATGGATCATTTTGAGAAAAATCAACCAATGGTCTTCAAAAGTCCTTAGCAGCCACCATGCTATATTGAAGATAGCACCGTGATTTTATTCAAATTGATTGATAATGGATTGATGGGCGCTAGCCACTTAGCCATATAACAACCTTTACTTCAGTATAATGACATCCAGCTATTAAAATTTGTACAAAAGCTATTTCTTCATCAACATACACATGCAGCACCAGAAACATTAGGATGAATTTTATAAGTAGCTGTTCCAAATGATGAATTTTTTAACTCCCTGTGCACAGTTGACGCTATTAAACCAGACAGCTGCTCCTCCTGAAGCCACGGGTAATTTGCCTGCAAATTTCCACTTCATGTCTAAGTGAAAAATGTCCTTATTAGACACATCCGTATGAATGAAATTTCTCCAGCTGAAACTATTTAAGCTTTCTGGATATATGTAATAAAAGGAATTTGAGAATGTGATCGTTGATCTGATAATCTGTACCAGAGGAATGGGCACGCGTAGTAAAGGATCGATATTGTCCCTTATCTTGAAAAGGAGAAAGTCTCGACTGCACACACAGCAGATCTGCAAATCTGTCATCATGGTGAAGGCATTCTGGATTGATTTCTGTGGAATGGGAGGCAGTGAGAGCTTGCTGTCTATCTTAATATACAGTCTAGATTTAAGTAGTTCTTCAGAACCGAACATTGTTCAGCATCTTCCAGTTATAAATGTTGCTGCTGACTTTTTTTGTAACCCTCCTCCTATTTTTTTTTTTTTTTATTGCCAAAGCCTTGTGGTGTTTATAGAGCATTCAAGTTTTGTTTTTTCCCCCTATATCATATTTAAAAAGGTCACTGAAATGTCACTTGGGATGAGTTTTGTGAGTTTGGCCCTCAATAACCCCAGACATACCCTTTCACCTAACATTTATCTAAAATAGCATTGTAAAATGTCTTTATATATTATAAATAAATCTCTTCCACATACAGATATAATGCCCAACCTTCAGGATGTTTGCTATGCCAGCTATTCTGTCCAGTTGGTATACAGTGATGCTAGCGTGGGGAGTGGATGGATTTGATGCATTAAAATCTGTAATGCTTCATTGTGAGAACATGTAATCCTGTCATATAATTTGGCTGTAAATATGCTGGGTTCACATTTAATCAGTAGTTTCTTTCCTCTTCACTATGTTTGCTATTGAAGAAGTGCAATACCTCGACATAAATTTCTGCTCAGTGATGACAAACATCCTTCAGTTCAAATTAGGCTGTGCAGCATTTTTGTGAAAGATAAGTTCAAAAGAGAGTGAGACCTCTCCAGAGTAAAAACGATTGCCTGCAGACACAGAATGTTCCCAGATGAAAGCAACTGCCTTGCAGCCTTGCAGGTCAGGGACATTATTTATGATGAACAGAGCTGGTAGGAACACACGGTTTCATTGGTGATCGTACAGCACTGTCACATAAACCAACATTATTGTAATCAGTTAGTCCCTTGCTGTAACGGACAGCCTGCACAGTTCGCTAAGCTCAGAATCTTTCCTGATGTTCCGACAAGCAACATGCTGCATATGATCCTGGTTATATTATATAATTACCGACTTGCACTCATGATTCTGAAGCTTTGGCTGATTGGTTTTGTTGAAATGAGTATGAATAAATGATTTTTTTAAAATATAGAACATAAGCAGTAAGTAATAAATCACTAATGCAAAAGTATCTGAAAATGTTTTTCTTTTTTGCTACAGCTATTTATCCAACAAATAAAATTTTTAATGAAATAATGAATAACAGAATTTAACCATCTAGGGCTGCGTTAAATGTTCATTTTTGTGCTATAATAGGTGCCAACGATCAGTCCATCACCAAGGTTTTTTCTTTCTCTTGTTAATAATATAATGACTTGTGTATACACTCATATCTATGTGTAATAACTGTTTTATGCACCTTATTGGATTTTGAGGGGGTATTTTTATGAAAATATAAAAAACTAAAAGATTTTACATTCTTATGATCAACTGCTTAAAGAAAGAGCTGATGACTGGGGAGGGGGGGGGTGTAACTTTGTATTGAGAGATTGAATGGAAGAACCGGTTGGCTAGTGTTAGTGGTTAGCTTAGCATACGACGCTTCCGTTTTTTTTCCTTTATAGCGACATATCTACCAGTGGGATATGCAGTGATATCCCAGTTTTGCATTGGCCAATCAGAACATGCGATTGCTCATATGCAGTGGGTACAGATCGAATAACATTAATTATACTGTGTATAGTGGCACCTACCAAGGAGTGGAATGTGTTTGGCAGAAAGTAAACAGTCCTTTTTTAAAGTCGATGTGTTGGAAGCAGGAAAAATGGGATCGGGGAGACTTTAAGGGCCACATTGTGATGGCTGAACAACTGGGTCTATTCATGTCCAAAACTGCAGGTTTTGTGGGGTGTTCCTGGTATGCAGGATGAAGTACCTACAAAAGGGGTCCAAGGAGGGACAACTAGTGAACTGGCAAATGTGTTATGGCTGTCCAAGGCTCAGTGATGTGTGTGAGGAGTGAAGGTAGTGTGTCTGGTCTGATCCCACGGAAAAGCTCCTGTAGCACAAACTGCTGAAATTGTTGTTGCTGGTTACGATAGAATGGAGTCAGAATACACAATGCATTGCAGCTTTTCTTGGACACTGAACAGTCAGGCGGTGTTAATGTTATGGCTGATTGGTGTATATTCAAGAGCGTGCATAGCCCACTATTTTTATTAACACCTGTATTTGTTAAGGCAGCATAATTATTTGCAGTTGTATTTGAATAAAAGTGGAAACAGGTGTATCAGCCCAGTTTTTTATTGCTCTTCTTAATAAACCATTATACTAAAATGTATATGGTTCATGCCATGTGTATCACTCTCGCTCTCTCGCTATGCAGAAAAAACGCACCTTCCTCCATTGTATGCTCACTTTTAAAGAAAGTAATCGCTGTGACTTTTGATATCGTTTTGCAGAGGTCAAAGAGATGCTATCTATATGCAGAAGATGCCTCAATTCAGTATTTATCGTCGTGGTTGTATAAAAGAACGAGATATTAGATGCTTGTAACTTCTGGGAGAGGTGAGATGTTTCCCCTCCTCTACTCTTGTTTATGCAGGGTGGAATGACATTTTAATTCAGCTCCACCCCAGAACATAATCAGCCCAAGTAATTGACAGTGAATGATGAAGTAGAAGTCATTGGATTTCTTCTTGTTCTGGTTCCCTTGCCTTGGTACAGTATGTTGACACTACAGTTATTATACTACTGTTAATATACTACAGCTGCATGAGCCCGGGATTGTTTGTCATCCACTGCGGTGTCATTGCTTGCGAGATAATAATGAGGCGCAAAATCGCCAGTCTGTCCATCCGTCCTTCCGTGCAGCAGTTCATTAAAAAAGTTCCCTCAGCTATCAATAGCTACATATAGCTTGCAGGTTTAAAAAAAAGCTGTACTGTGTGAAACGTTAGAGTCACACTACATTATCAGGGTAATAAATGTGTCTTGCATCTTGCAGAATATTGGGAAGAAGATGACATGCCAGGAATTCATCAACAACCTGGACGGCCTGAACGCAGGACAAGATTTCCCCCGGGATCTACTCAAGGTAAGAGAAGCCGACTTAACCACTTGAGCAAATCCCTAGGCTAGTGAGTGCCACCGTGTGTAAAACGATTCCGGGTCTTGATAGTATGTCTGAATAAGGATGAGCATCGCTCTAATCTCCTACCACCGTTGTTTGAAATGAGAGATCATGGACCTGGTAATCCAAAACGCTATTTTGGTCCACCTGATCTCTGGGGCTTTATAGTAGGACTCTCCTTGGCTATTCATTTAACATCCATCTGATATTTGTACACCTGATATAGCTCATGACTTATAACCTATGCACAAAACCATTCTTGGCTTAGATTAATTAGAGATGCTTAGAGGCTGTCATTGAGGACAATAGCAGAGTCTCGGGGCAGTGGCTCGAAAGATTACTAATGAGGGGAAGGATCGATTACAGCGTGTATATATATATATATATATTCATGCAGCTGTGCTTGTGTGAGCGTTATGACAGAATGGTAAAAAGCCAAAATTGCTAGTGCTTTGCTAACAGATGTGTTGAGTGACTAAAGACAGTGACTCGCTGTATAGTGGTTAATAACCATCTGTTTAGATTATTGCTCCTTACCAGGATAATTGAGATTGATTTTCTGAACACTTGACATTTCTTCCAAATGCTTACAAGTGAGCAATGTACTTATCCTCCCTCGCCATAACCTTATTCCTTTCTTTCTTTTTTTTTTTTTGTACCAGTGCACGTCTGTGTATGTGCAGCCCTCCTGGCAGAAAATCCTCTGACATGGTCACTCTGACACGTCCAGTGCTGGCACATTAGCCGCAGTGAAAGCTTAGTCGTGCACCGGCAGACCGGAACACAGCCGTATTGGGCGTAAGCTCTGCAACCCAAGGAAAGCGGAAATGAATTTGCTCTGCCAAGAACCACTTCTCAGCAGACTTAAATAATCCCCCCTGCGTGTGTCGTCATTATCCCCCCACCCCCCCAAAAAAAACCCAAACAAACACACCTTATCCCTGCGGCAAATTCAGCTCCTGGGCAACAGCCTCGATCCGGATATGGCCAAGTACAAGAGATGATGACGTCATCCAACTATGTAGGATGCCATCGCTGTGCTTGTCATGGTGCACCCACATTGCCAGCTTGGCTTGACTTGTTGCTTTTATAAGCTTTTTATTAGTTGCTCTCTGGAGGTCTCTCTGGACACACAGGCTTACAGTTTTAATTAGAGCAGAGTGCTGCTTTTAGTATTCTTTTAATTAAATAAGATGTCAGAATGTCTCCGTTTAAGTTAAGGATTCTGCCACTTCAGAATTGCATGGCCAGTATAAATCCATTCGAGTCAGGCACAATCGATTATTATATTGGCATCTTCAACAAGGCTAACGGCGTTGTATTTGTGGCTAGCTATCAGAACGATCCTGATGGCATCACTCTTTGTTTAACTTGTCGAGTATGAACTTAGACTCATTTGCACTAGCTCAAGATTACATTATTTGGGCCTTGGAGAAAGGGTGGCACAGTGGCTCAGTGGTTAACGCTGTCGCCTCACAGAGAGAAGGGTCGGTGTTCAGAACTCTGCCAAGGGCCTGTCTGTGTGACATTTGCCTGTTCTCCTGCTTTGGTTTCCTCTCACAGTTTAAGGACTGGCACATTAGGGCAACTGGCTAGTCTGAGTTTCCCACAGCTGTAAATGTGAGTGGAACCTTGTCCCTTGCTCAAACTCAGCTAGGATTATCTCATTCTGACCTGTCATGGTGTAAATAATGGATGGATGGATGGATGGCTCTGACTTACTGACCATGATGTATTTTCTACAGAGAAACCAGCCAGAGCAGACACGTAATATTCTGACTGATGATGTTTTCTTTACAAGCGTCATGGCTGATGTATGATTAGTTTATATTGAAAATGTGTTGTATTTCAGAAGCATTACTAGTACTGACACCTGTGTGTACCTGTTCCTGCTACTTATTGGGGACTGGAATACGTTTTTCACTAAAGAATCAGGACATTTTTGTGAAGGCTGGACATGTTGGCTGATTCTCACTTCTTCAAAGGGCTGTTGGAGCGTTAAGACTTGGCTTTAGGGTTCAGGTTGGAATTAGGTTTAGGGGTTTTTTGGTAAGGGGCTAGGGAATGCATATATCATAAAAGGTTCCAAAATAGATAGAAATACAAGCGTGTGTGTGTGTGTGATGCTGCAAGCTTGAAATGCTCTTTTTTTTATTTGCCCAGTCACTCCTTCTGTGATGATATCTGCAGACATCACCATGGGATTTTTATTCTGCAGGCACCAGTTTATCTCTACAGACATATTTGATGCATTCGGAGCTTAGCCACCTCTTAGCTGGAGTTGTAGGTTTTAATCCAGCAATGATTAGGTGATGCCTGCTTGCCATGACATCGTCGTGTTAATTATTGAAGTGTGTTTTCACTTCATGCGTCAGTGACAGACCCTCGGAGCAGCCAGTCTGCTGGAAAAACTGGCATCATTTTATGCCATTTTAAGGACCTTCCTTTTATTCTGTTTCCTGTGACCTCACACTGTGTAATCACTGCCGTTTTCAGTTCTGCATTGGCTGTATTTCTACTGTGAGTACCGCTAAGAGGTGGTTAGTTAGCTGATGTTATTCACCCTCCCCTATAATACCGAAGAGGTTTTTCTTTTTTATAGTAAAACACCCTGGAATACGTATTCAGTTGACTTAAAGTGCTCAGACTTGCCACTCACTGAATGTGTTTTGTTTTCCGCACCATTCTGTAAACCCCAGAGTCTGTCGTCAGAAGTCAATCTAATCATCAGTCACTGAAATCATATTTGCCTCATTGTAATGTCTGTTGTGAACTTTAGCTAACTTGTATATGCAGGCTTTTATGCACCGTGCTGCTGCCACGTGATTGGCTGAATGGATGGGTGCATGAATTGACTCGATAACAGGAAAACACCCTTCAGGAAAGTTTTCTGCCAATTTAAGAAGAATCGGCTCACAATTTATTTTATTTATGAGGTGTACCATTTATTCTGTTTATAAATGTAATGAAATGTAAAAAAAAAAACAAAAAAAACAAATGCTCACACGATTCAGAAAATACAGTAGGCCTGGAAGAAAAATACACTCTCCGATGTTGCAGCTGACAGGTTGTTTTATCTTCTGTTTTATCTTAATGAAACAGGCCAAAGACTTTATGTTCTTTTTTTTTTCTTCCTTTTTTTTTTTAACTTTTGCCAGTAGAGGATTTTCTGTCTACTTTAAGTGAGCCGTTGAAAATCACAGCTTTTAATTTGGGCACTTGGTCCTTTTTAAACCTTCTTTTATCTCTGGATGTGCTTCATGTCCTAACAGTCTAAACTGTGTGTGTGTGTGTGTGTGTGTGTACTCTATTAAATTAATTAGCCTGGCTGTGCTCCATTTAAGTATTAAAACATAGTCAGGGAAGTGGAGGAAGTCAAGAATTTCTGATCCTCCTTTACTAGTTTGTAGCATGATACAGCAGACATGTGTGGCGTGAAACTGAGCCACAGTGTGAAGCAAACACAGGAGGATGGTTATGTGCTGTGACTGCACGTCCTCTGTGAGAGTTAGAGCCTGAACAGCTGTTCGCCTGCCACTCCTTTCTCTTTAACGTCCCTCCAGTTTCTCTTCGTGGAAACAGACAACCAATGGAGCCAGTGCAGTTTCTCCTCAGCAGTGGAGCTTGGCGCAGACTTTCTGATGTGAAATGGCAAACCTCAAGGTGTTTTACTATCACAGATTAATTTGAAATATCTGCAGAAGAATAGGAATGTAATGACATGTGCAACAATAAAACTCGGTACAAATTTACGACTATTCAAACTGTCGCAATAAAAAGTGAACAGATTATTATTGTTGTTGTTGTTGTTGTTGTTGGGCTGGTAGTTTTTTTTAGATGTCATTGCATTGTTTAGACAGCAGAATGTGGAGTCACATACACAATAGAGGAAATGTACATGGCATCCAAAAACTTCAGGTCCAGTTCTGATAGGTGAGAGATTCGGATAGGTGAGAGATTCAGATAGGTGAGAGATTCGGATAGGTGAGAGATTGTTAAGGATCCACACAGGTGAAAGGTATGGCTCAACAACATTGCAATGAATCGTCTGTAGCTTCTCAGTCATATTAGATCCATGGTCGAAACAGGGGCAACTGGATTTCATTAAGGTCCATTTCAATTCAAAACTTAAGAAGCTTTTTTCGATAAGTGATAATACACCTTTTCAAAAACTCAAGCAAGTCCAGTTGCCCTTGCTTCAAGCTTACATGGCAACAAATTTGTACGTTATTTAACGCGCCAATGTTTTATAGCTAACTATGTCGTAGCTGTGACCTCGAACAGGATTAATTGTGCTAATGAGCCATTTTTGCATCACCACACTTGTATGCTGCTTGGTGTCAGTATCTCAGTTATTCTCTGGTTAATATTGCCATATAATCTGAGTGGAATGAAAGATGCAGAGTTAGCGAGCTACTGAGCTAGCTAAAGGTAAAATCCTAAAGTTTTACCAAATTCTACACAACTTGCTTTTAATAAGAGTAAGATATCAATACAGAGAGCGTTATGTTTCTGTGGTAAGAAAAGAGGCCTAGCTGCCTTTCCAGCAATTGTGAAATCATAAACGAACAACTAAGGACAACTTAAACCCAGAACTGACTTTTTTTTGTTTTTGTTTTTTACCTTGTTAGCTCATGTCCTTGGTCAGATGGTACGTGACTCATCAGAGGCAGGAAAAAGACCAAAGACGAAATCCTGTTTTATCTGTAATCTTTCACTCAAAAAGCAGCTGGATTTGTGTCCTCTGATGCCTACGTGACCTACGTGGAGCTACGTGCCCTATGGACAAGACCCAAAAAATATAATTTACTGTATATTATTGAATCAACATGTCAATCAACCACACATATAACGTCACACCTTGGGTTTCCAATCTTCGCCATAATTAAGAATGTTCCATCGTCTTAAAGCAAGTAGGCTATGAAATACTTGTCATCAAAGAGAAAAGTGAAAAAGGTGTTTCAGAGCGAGTTAAAGACATTTTCACATCGTGAAGGAAATGCCTTTTAATGACTTTTATTCAGATATCACAGGACACACGAACAACAGCAATCCATTAGTCTGAGACCTTCAAGTCAAACTCGTTTTACCTCTTGTACCTTTTAAAGGAAGTCTGTATTGAACTCTGACATCAGAGAGGTTTTTTTAGACTGACTGTCTTCTTTAGTTATATTCAAGCACAAAATGTGACTTGAAGCCAGTTGAAAAAGGTTCAGTATGTACTCCCCTTAACGTTTCCCCCCCTACAGACAAAGTGCTACTATGACATTACAGTGCTCCCCCGAGCACAGAAGTATAAGAAAGAAGCCAGGGCTGTGAGTTTCTTGTTGCCTCAGGCTGGCTCATTAGGGTTACCAACATCCTCATTAGAGATACTTTATACATTCATATGTCGAAATTTATATGCACAAGTTCTGTATCTCTGTAAAGCAGCTTTGTGGCAGTTAAAAGCACTATGCAAGTAAAAATGGATAGAATTGAATAGTGTGAAATGTTCTGCAGTCAGGTCGATCTGTCTGTGGGTCTGGATTGGGACAGATTTTGTTGTGCTTCAGCACAACTTTAGTTAAAGGCAACAAAATGCTGGGTTTTAATAATACCCGAATAGTATTTTCTGTGTCCGACTCAGTTATCTTTAGTTATCGAGCCGAGCACCGCAGTCATGGAATATGGCTTGGGCGGTTGTCCCGTGTCTGTGCATTGCTCTATAGAACTAACCCATCGACTTCATTTTTGGATGGTTGTCCCATGTCCGTTCCATGTCTGCATGCTTCTGTGTATAGAACTAAACCATCGATTTCATTTTGGATGGTTGTCCCGTGTCCGTTCCCTGTCTGCGTGCCTTTGTGTATAGAACTAGACCATCAATTTAATTTTGAATGGTTGTCCCGTGTCCGTTCCATGTCTGCGTGCTTCTGTGTATAAAACTAGCCCATCGACTACATTTTGAATGGTTGTCCCATGTCCATCTCATGTCTGTTTTCTTTATATAAAACGAACCCATCGACTTCATTTTTGGGTGATTGTCCTGTGTCCTCTGTGTTGCTGTATATAGAATTAACCGATCAACTTCATTTTGAGTGGTTATCCCATTCCCGTTTTGCTGAGTTGATGCTGATTGGCTGTTGTGTCATGTTGCGTTGCATGATGATGGTTGTCAAGGAAGATAAACCACGTTTATGCATAACATTATAAATCAACACAACTCACAAAAATCTTATGTGAGGCACGCCTTTAGGCAGTGGCTTAATCAATATATTATCATTTTTATAATACTTTGTCAAAAATATCTTTGCGTATATCTATATTTAAAAGTTGTGAATTTTGAGATGGCACCTGGACTTGGGCACAGCCATGTTTCTGCAAAATGGAAATCCGGTAGTGAAGTAGCTTTCGCTCATCTCTGTGCCCTGTTTACACTAGATTCAATGACCGTGTTGTAGATTGAGGCTCCTATTCTAAGAGGAATCATAATATAATCGCAAAACAATGGCAGAACGCATCAATAGTGAAATTCAGCGTACACGTTCGAGTCTGAATGTGAATCTGGTAAATTAAACGCATGCTGGAAGTTGTGTGGAGAAATATTTAAAGTGTAAATGCACCTTTATTCAATAAGAGCATGCCAGACGTTTTCCTCTGTAATCTTGCTGCATATTTTATCATAGAAGACGATGCACTTAGATAAGTGGAATCTTATTTGGTGAAGGACAGCTCTGTGTTACAGACATGGTAAGTAAATGCAGATATGGATTTAACACATGTTGGTTCTTGGGGACTTGTGTTGTGTGTATGACATGATGCATGTGACCTGTGCTGCATTGCACCTGTCTTGTCTTTGCACTTGTCTGCAGTTTGTAGCGAATACCGAATGTCCCGTGTTGGGATTAATATCGTACCTGTGCCAGGGTGTAAGTGCTGATTCTGCTGCAGAGCTCATTAAGCTTCTAATATCTCAGCACGTTGGTGGCTGTAGTGTAAGCGTTTCATTTTAGCTAACGCATTTACATCCTACAGCGGTTCTTAGCAACACTAAAAACGGATCCAGTTGAGATTGTTTACAGTAGAGAAAAATCTTTTTATATGTAGACTAGCACAACTGAGTTTACACTAACCTTTCAATGTTAACAGGTTTCTTAGCTGAAATACTATAAATAATCCTATTGGAGTGGTGGGGAGGCTGGAGCCTATCTCAGCCAACACTGGTCAAAGACAGGGTACACCCCGAACAGTTCACCAGACCATCACAGTGCCAACACACACAACCATTAACACTCGCACTCTCACCTAGGGGCAATTTGGAACAGCCAATCAGCCTAATGTGCATGGCTTTAGACTTTGGGAGGAAACTGGAGTACCCAGAAGAAACTTGTGCAAGCCTCAGCGCTGAACTTGAACCCAGAACCTCCCTGCTGTGATGCGGATGTGCTAACCACTGTGCCACCATCCCGCCCACCGTTGAAATACTTCTATAAAACGTCGAGTGAAAAGGTTTGCACACCCTTGGAAGAAAATCAGTTAGTCCTAATTGTTAACTCACACACTGGACATTAAAACGTTAACACAATCTGTGTTTCTGTTTCTAAAGTCTAATCTGATTTATTATTCTCTGTTAACCTTTCATCAAGCAGCTGGTGACTGGGAACATCTCCACCATGCGGAAGCATTAACGGCAGTGTATTAATAATAGTTTAAGGTGTTATCTCTTAATCTTAAACCCGACCAGTGATCAAGCGATTCTTTGTATCTTGTTTCCATGAACAACAAAGGGCAAAGCCTGACCTTTTCAGACATTACAGTCACGACTGGCTGCCGTACCCCTCTGTAATCAGAGCCCCATCACTGCCGTCACTGGAATGAGGTTTTTCTATTTTGATCTGACCCATTTGGCAACTGTTAAAAGGTGATGATGGCAAACACAAGCCGTGTTTCTTACTTTATTAGTCTACAGCAATTTGATTTGAGAATAAAATGGAGTAAAGAGAACACAACAGCCTGTAATCTAAGTAGCCTGACTGCTAAAAAAATTAAACATTGTTTAATAAAAGTCAGTAACGAAGGCAATCCCACACTGTAAGATGGTTTGTCTTGACTGCTCTTAGATGAGGTAAGGGATGCGTGGGCAAACAAATTGGCAGCCCAGATGCTTGGGACGAGCGCTTCTTCATGTCTCTGCTGTTTGTTTTTATGTGTTGTTGCCCAGCAGTAAGTATTTATCAACCAGAAAAAGAAAAACACCCTGTTGCTACTTAATGACTTTTCATCTGGTATGTAACTATGTTTAAACTAGATACCGGTCACTGTGGTGATGCACACCGCACCCTAATGCTGTAACTGGGGCTAAAAGTCGAAAATGTCGAATTGCGATTGCTCGGACAGGTGCTGCAGTTGGGATTCGTGCTACACTTTTAAATACCGATGTTGTTGTGTAATAGACTTGATAACAGACTCATGAGGGTTAGCGCATGAGATAGCATTAAAGTATGAACTGCTCTGTATTGTAATGCAAGCATTTAATAATGATGGCGCAATCTAGCACACAGTACGTCCTGATCAGCTGTGGCTTTTTGTGCTAATTACGCTATTTCAGATTCCTTGGATTAGAACCCCTCTCCTGGAGAGCTACCTTCTGAAGCCTAATCATGCATACCTGACCATCTGATTTTTCCCTTCTTGATCACCTAAATGAGGTGAGATAGATTGTGATTGGAGAAACCTGTAGGAAGGTTGCTCTCCAGTAACGGGATTGGTGGACCCCTGCTATGGACCTAAAGCTGGATTTCTAATGTGGTCAAAAATGATAATGCTTCTCCTACTGGAGATGCTTTCCACACACTTGTAGACTTCTACAGTTTTGAGTTCCCTACTGAGTCTGGTTCCTGTCAAGGTTTCATCCTTATTTCATCTCAAAGCTTTTTTCTTCGAGTTTTCTTCTCTTATGTTCCCGTGTAATATATACTGAAATGATTACTGCTTCCGATTCAGTGAGTATCACTGAATATTCCACTCAGTGTTTCGTTTACGTTGCCTCCAGCAGTTAATTCTTAAATACCACTATATCTTAATTTTTAAATACTAATGTTTGATTCCAGCTGCTTTCCATGCAGCTTCCCAGGGCCTCCTAAAATATAGGGGAAAATGCTGTCGACCCTCTTTCACATATATAAGCGTCTGTCATGATTGGCGAGTGTGATGGTTTTGTCTCTTCAAGAATAAACCACCAGCAGTTCTTGTTTTTTTGGGTTTTTTGTTTTTGGGAGTCAATGATGTCATTCGCCACTCAGGGTGGTATCATGCTAACAGTAGCTTATTGTAGCAGCCGAATTGACTCAATCTTTATTTTGCTTATTTTACTGTGGGGTTTTCTGTTCGCATCAGAATTTTTTTGTGCTCATCTTAGTTTACAATCTGTCTTTATCATCAAGGGACCTTCTTTTATTCTTACAGTTTTTTATTCTATTATCCGCTGTTGTTGGATTTTTATTTATATTTTACTCGGTTAAACATTTTATTTAGTTTTCCTTTGCTAGCCTGTTTATTGCCTTTGCCCCTTTTTCAGCATTAAAAGCTAACCTTGAAAATTCACTAAGAAGGCACAAGGTACTTATTCCCTAAATGAAGGAAAAAAAAGCCATCACTACTTGTTTTTTTTTTTTTTTTGCTGTGTTGCTTCTCAAAGGACAAAACACTGGAATTTTTGTACCTCCATTTAATTTTATTTGCTATTGTGTGCCCATGAAAATCTGGTGTTCTTTTTAGCATGGCGGTACAGGGTAGTAATTATTTGGAAGATGGCAACTGAGGCAGCGAGTTTAAAAAGAGGGAACACACTTTAATTTGTCTTCACTAACTGAAGAAACATGTTGCCTGCCAGGTCAGATTACTAAGATTTTAGTGGAAGAAATAAAAAACTCACTGGCACTTTACTTTCTAGCCTTAAGTTGTTTTTAATGTAGTGTGTCTTCACTCAGCTTTCCCTGCCGCTGTCTTGAGAGTTGTGAGGTTACTTTATATCCGCAGACAGTAGCACAATTTTAGATGTTCACTATATGACAGATATAACTTGTATTTTATAAAGACCAACTACTGGAATGCAAGATATACACAAAATATGGTGTGTGTGTGTGTGTGTGTGTGTGTGTGTGTGTGTGTATATATATATATATATATATATATATATATATATATA
>JAQMYF010000026.1:31575392-31586024 GCA_030014195.1 Neosilurus mollespiculum | reverse complement strand
AGTTCTGAAGGCAAAAGGGGGTCCAACCCGTTACTAGCATGGTGTACCTAATAAAGTGGCCGGTGAGTGTATATTTATGTAGTTTACGTATTTTAACCATGACAGAGGCGGGTCAGGTGAGTAGGGTCAGGCTCTACACTCATAAACTACAACCAGATGTTATTTATTTTTCCATTTAAAGTCTAATATTGATGCTGCTCCCTGCTCCAAGTTACCATTTCTGTCGTTTTGATTCAGTCATTATCCACCCAGAATAATACTTTTTATTCCCGAGATAGCGGACCAGTCAGATTGCGCTGTTCCTGATTAGTATATACTTTCACTTATACTTCCAGTAAGATATTTTTGATATACAATGATGTTCATCTCCTTATACCAGATTACTTGCGAGAAAGTTTGTTTTTATCTCTTGCCCTCCAAACTGCTGACCTAATCAGGTGGTTAAAAAGTTCTTTATCATTCTGTGCCTCTCTAAAAAGTTGATCTTTTATACTGTATGAAGCGTAAAAAAGCTGGCAGCATTGCTTTGAAAATCAGCTACATGACATATAATGTGTGGGCTGGGAAAAAGCATCACATGTAAGGAATTGGCTTTGATTTTCACAATTTCAATCACTGTATACATTTTGTTTGCAACCAGATCACCCAGAAAGTTTCCTGTATCGAATATCTTGAAGCTCAGAATCCATTTCTGCCCATATTATGCTTTACACTTCATCCCTAAAGCACAGGCTGGTGTCTTTATATATACATTGTGTTTGATGGCCTACGTTATCTTCCTACTCTGCGTTTCTTTAGGCACCACTGTTACTGACTCAGTGTAAAAACAGCTTCTGATCCACTGAGATTGTTTCTTTCTAAATAGAAGGTTTGAAAAATTCCTCAACAGGAAAAATATCAAGGTTTCACTGAAGAGTCTATCAAACTAGTGCTCAGAGCGAGCGAGCGAACTAGTGAAGCACTCAAATATTGATTTTCTTGTTAATGTGACAAATCGGCAGTGTAGTCACTATAAGTTAAATCTCTCATTCTCTCTGCTCGGCTGACAAGTCGAGAAGTCTTTAGGCGAGACCTCTGATTCTGTGAACCTTATCTGTGTCATAAGCACTCATATTCAGAGTAAAAAAAAAATCCCTGCTTCGCAGGGCTCTGTGGGTCAGATCTCTGTGTATGGTAATGTTAGTGTATAGAATAATGGGAGGAGATTCAGGGTGTTGGTGACCATTTCACATTTAGCTGCAGTAGTTTACAGTTTGCGCATTGGAGGTTGAAACTTTACAAAATGCAAAACTTTACAGAATATGTGTCTATATTGTGTCCCTTCCCCCATTTCTTTTAAAGAGAAACGAGCATTATCGGGCTGATGAGCATAAATATATCACTAGTATACGATAATGATCAGAGCTACACTTCAGTAGAGAATTTACCCACATTTCATTTGGTCCATTCCTTAAGTTCACAGATTGTGCAGTTTATGGCCAAAATCCAGGATTTTTTCTGCCTTTTGTAACATTTTCGTTAAGAGCACTATATGCCTAGTTAACTGATGAGAATTGCACAGTGACTTGCCTTTTAATAATTCTTCCTATTAAAAATCAGATCAGTGTTTAAAACAAAAAATGACTGGCTTAAGCTTCCCCCGAAATAACACCGAAAAAAGTCATGGATATCTTTACCTTAAGCCTTGGTCTTTTATAGCGGGAATTACTTCCTGGTAGATGACATTAGACGAATTTGTGCCTTCCATAAGTGTTCCATCAGAATACTCGAGCGCCGAGTTGCTACCTTGAGAACTGGGTGGGCGTGGTTTCCATTCCCGGAAGGTTTGGATGTGTTGAAATTTGCACTGGATCAATTGAACCTTTTAAACCCCAACTGATGAACGTGTCTTTTCTTTACGAATTTCATCCTCCAATATTTGCATCAGATTGCCTACAAAATCTACCAGAAAGCCGACAGTAGTCTCAGCCGTGGTTATCGCGTATCTGTGGGACCTTTGGGTTAAGATAAATGTTCTACTTACAGGCCTCATGTTATTCAACAGTATCCCGTAGCTTTGACTGTTGTCTCCTTAAAGTTGAGAGCATTATAACTCCGTACCCACCAACTTGGCTTTGTTAGTGTTTATTTTGCCTGCAACCGCACCATCTCTGCCGACTTTCTTTGACTTTACATGGTCCCTCACCACCACATCGCTGCAAATCATTTCCTGTGTGTGTGCTTCTTTTGAATTTTCAAGCACTTATGAACGATTTCCTTTCCTGAGAGGCTTAATGCTCATAAAATACTTCCTGATTACATATTTATTACTCTAAAAACGATATAGTTGTAATCATGGTGTTACACAAAAGCAGTATTGATTATAAATAAATAAAGAAAGAAAGATGGCGGCGGCGCATTCACTTGCAGCGGCTCGGAGCTCTCAGCTTTTTTCGTTTCTTTTTCGTTTTTGTGTTTTCGTCTGTTCTTGATGGTGTTAATTGCAGTTTATGGCCTTGATTGTTCCTTTTAAAGCTGAGAGTCTCATACAAAACTTCATGTGTGAACATAATGAAAATAAAGAATCTTGAAGGATGGTTAAAGTGCATAATTATAAAACAGCTGCAACAGTGATTAACAATTAAACAAAGATTATATTACATAGATTCAACAGAATTATTCTTCAGTTACTGGTTGTAAATTTTAACTTTGCCAGCTAATATGGAAACACTTCTCACCAGTTTAAATGAAAAAGATTTCATACAAATACATTATTGATATTTTAACACTTTACTGTATATAAAATAAAGAATCATTTCACAAAATTATGGGCTATTTTTCCCCTGAAACATCCAGTAAAGAAAAGGACACACTTCTGCAGTATCTACATACATGTGTGTGTCCCGCTGTCGTTGTTGATGATTATTGATTTGAATTGTCTGTAGGTCATTTTCAGTTAGGAGGGTCGTGTATTACAATGAATACTGACACTTGTATTTACACCGTAATTAAGTTGTCACAGACTTATTGATGGCTAATTAGAGCTTTGTGACTCATAACTGGAGTTTCAAAAGATGCTTATAAAGAATCATTAGCAAATTTAAAACGGAGCTATATCTTAATATCGAGCTTTCCTTGACACTTTCTTGTTGCTTTGTAATCTTTTATAAAACAGTATTTGTTCTTCCACCACAGAATGCCTTACCAACATTTTTCTGAGTTTGAAATCATAAGAATCCTCAGATGTCTCAGATCCACCCAAGGCTGACTAACCATGCTTTAACGTCGTGCTGCTCACACCAGATGGTCTGAGCTGCCAGTGTGGGGGTACTGTGTGTGTGTGTGTGTGTGTGTGTGTGTGTGTGTGTGTGTGTGTGTGTGTGTGTGCGCCTTGTCGAAATGGCAGCGGTCACAGTATAATTCATTTGCACATGGACTTTAACACAGCAAGCGATTCCTGTTAAGTTCCACTTATGCTTGCAGAACACCTGCACCTGTTTAGCCCCTCACGTTTAGCCTTGCTTGTGTTTGGGTTTCAGGATTTTACATGTAGGAACACTACAAAAATGTGTTTATCTGGGTGTAGGGATGCGTGTACTGTTAGATTGGCTGGTTAATACAGAATAAAGAGGTACCTGTTGGTAATGGGAAGGTCGGGCTTGTAATGACATTGCGTTTGTGTGTGATTGCAGATGTGGCGCAATTGCAAATGTGTGCAAGCCAGCAGCAACAGCAGCATCAACTGTGGACCCCTGTGTATTTGTTCAGCAAGTTGTACAATGCAGCAGTGTTGTTTAGCTGCTGTATTTAACAACCAGTGATTACCTGACCAATCAAATGATAATTTCACTGGGTTTCATATCGTTCCTGGCGGACAGTAAAAACGGCCTCGGATGTCCCGGTAAACCGCTGTTCAGCGCCGACATCATTCAAATCCGGAGGCTGATTTGGCTATATTTCACCTGTAAACACAGCACCCTGAGCACCGCCTTCGGTTTTGTTTCACTCGAGTTTCTCTGCCTCAACTCTTGAATAAGATTCTGACACTCGCCATGCTGTCTTTTCTATTCCAGCACTGGGCGTTCCCAAAACCTTCACCACCTCGAAAACGTCCGTCGCCATCACTACTTAGCAACTCCATCATTCGCTCTGAGTCACTAGTGCCAATCAGAGCATGAAACCAGCAGGAATAATGAAAAAATTTGTATTGAATAGCCCTTTCCCTCCGAGTGTGTGTGGGCCGCCTCCAAATACGCATCAGCAGGTCGTAAAGAGGTGGGTGGCAGCATCGCATGTCATGGGGGGCATGTGCATGCTTACACCTCTCCCTGGTAGATGGTAGTATGTAATAGGAAGGCAGCAGTGGCCTTAACCTTTGGCAGAATGCATTCATATATTGGATACATTAATGCTATTTTCACACCTCTGGATTTTACACTTCCTTCACTGAGAGAGCAAATGTCCTCACTCAGACGAGTATAGCAACATATAGGGTACTATAAATACCCGACTGGAACCAATGGTCCAGAAAGTTGAGTGTGATACACTGGACACTTGTCACTCTCAGTGCTAGCCATTTTGGCTGCGTAGAGAAAGGGGTGGGACCAACAACTTATTTATATAAAATTAAAAACACATTCCTTTTTAAAAGGTGAGCAAAAAAAAACAAAAAAAGCAGCTGTTTTGCCAGGTCATGGGACAATATCTCTCTAATGCTTTGATCGTCACTTGCCATGTTTGATTCGAGACAACGCTATCGTGTCAAAATTCGCCTACTCTACAAATAAGTACATCGTGCAATCAGTGTCGCTGAAACACAGCATGTTCTTTAATACTCAGTACTGACATGGTTACTCAAATAAGGAAGCTGCGTGGTATTAACCATTCAGCAGCAGTATGCAGAATGCATTTATTTATTTATTAATTTTTTGCTGCTGGTTTTATGCCAGTGATTCCTTAGAAAACGAGAGTGAGAGAGAGAGCAGTCACCCCGTGTGGAGAGCAGCATCAGTGAATGTGGTCATTAAAAACAGTGCAAGGTGTCATGAATTTCTCCTTGACTCATGAGCAAAGTGTAAAACCTTGATGCGAGTGCATGATTCAGTGCTCACACACACACACACCCAAGTCTCTCTACACACACTTAACTTCTCTATTCTGGGAAAAATCTCTGTGCGTGCCCAATTCACTCCACCTTGCACCCGTGTTTTGATGGTTCTCTTCTCAGAAATTGCTCCGCGCTCCTCACTTAGTGCTTTTCGCTCTATATACAGTATTAAAGATACTCTTTAAACACCATAAGATGTTTTATTAGGTGACTTGTACTGAAGAAAGACAGTCTGCAGTGTTTGCTTTGAGAATAACTGTGTGTAGATTGGTGTGTTTAAGTGGGGTCTTTGATTAGATCCGATTCAGCGTGTGAAAACCCAGCTGAAGTCACAGACTGAGAATCTGTTTTAGGTCGAGAGACCATTTAATCTTTTGCTGATCCCACAGCAGATGAAACACTCTGTGTATGAATGTTGGAGCTGTTTCTGGTTTGCTGTGTAGATGGGATGAGCGGCACAGTGGCTTCGTGGTCCGCCTGACAGCAAGAAGGTCCTGGGCATGTTCTCGCCGTGCTTTCGTGTGTTTTTCTCTGGGTACTCCCGTTTCCTCCCAAGGTTCAAAGACATGCACATTAGGCTAATTGGCTTTTCCATATTGGTCTTAGGTATGGATGTGAGCGTGAATAGGTGTGCGTGTTGATCCTGCGATATTTTCCAGGGTGTTCTGGTGAAACCCGTTTTTACCCAGTGTCGGCGGAGATAGATTCCAGCTTCACTGCGACCCTAATTGGATCAAGCAGGTCAGCAAATGAGTGAGTGAGTTATATAATAAGCATTCTTTAATTATTTTACATCATTTCATGTGTGTTTGTTGGCTCTTCAATGGTCTAGAGAGCTGTTCAGGGTGTACCACACCTTCACCTCGGGTCAGCTGTAATAGGCTCCAGCCTCTCCGCGACCTTAGTAAGATTAAGTGATTCAGCAAGTGAGAGTGTGGATTGGGATGGAACAACAGTTTCTAAATCAGAAGTTTATTCATCTATCTACGTGCTACACGTGATTATGTATTTAAATTGTTACCAAGCAGCCTCAATTCAAAGACTTGAACGTGCATCAGGGTTTTCTCCTGAGAAAGAAAAACAGCTGCGCCAGTTGTTTTGTCTGTTGTACTAAACAGACTCTTGGTTTAAAATGGGTTGTTGTACACCCGACAAGCTTTGAAAAAAATAAAGATGGGTTTCGAGTTAATTTTACTGTCTGGAGGAAGATGAAACCTTTCCATTTTTATGGAAGTTCAAAACACAGTGACGTGCATTACTCAGACCCCACCGGACTGTTTTGAATAAACAATATGCCTGTGAACCTGGTCGAGTCAGAGAATCTGAAATGCAATACCTGTTGTAATTATCAGTAGTGTGCATTATTATTATTATTATTATTTTTTTTTTTTAAGCCATTTGTCATTGCCTTTTTCTCAGATCCACCAGCTTCATGTTGGTCTACAATAGGAAGAGTTTTCTTCTGAGGTTGAACCCGGGGATAGAATGATTTCACTCTCCTCGTTACTTGAGTTCAAGAAAACAAGTTCACTGAATGCTCTCTGCTTTCTTTCATCACTGATGTGTTCCTCTCGCTTACCCATTCCGGTTCTTGAATGCCGAAGACATGAGGGTTGCTGTGTGCTACAATCAGCTGCATGGCGAACCACACTCGAAGCCCTGGAGCGTAACACAGTCTTGGTGTTTACCTATACACCCACCTGAGTACGTTGCTTCAGTATGATATATAAGCCGGTAACATCACTGAGCTTTTCTTGATTGATTTATTTGTATTAGTTAAACTGTCCTTTCTTTGAATCGGAATTATTCCTGGTGTTTTGGTGTTGATTTGAGAAATCTTTTGACCTGATTTGCAGTCTAGCTGCACTAATAACTGTGTAAGGCTCTAAAGCGGTCTTGTGTTTTCCCTCAGCGGCTAATTGCCCTCTTCACTTGAGAACACAAGCAGCTCGATCTGCTCGACACAACAATAGCACCTCAGCGCCAGCAAACAGTCCTCCCACATGTTCTGCGCTATGCATCAACATGGCACTGACACAGGCGCTACCGCTGCCCAAACACTGGCTCACGGCCAGAAAGTGTTCTGTTACAGTGCACCTAATGTATTCTGAGCTGCTTTTTTTTTTTAATCCCCAAGTGTCCAAGGCAGTGAAAGAAAACACTGAACAAGCCATCCATCATTCGATGGCACTGTTTAGCGTAGTCTGTATTAAACATTGTGTACCGGGGGAGATACAGAGGCAGCCGCCGCCACTTTTATGGTCACTGTGAGTCCTGATTGTATTCCTGTCATGCCTGTTGAGTTTCAGCAGTAATGCAAAGGTATGACTTGAATGCACCTTGATAAGAGGAACAGTTAGGCTTTAAACGTATAGCACTTTTGCACAATAGACGTTATTGTAAGGCGGCTTTACAGAAATGCCTACTAAAATCCAGTGGCAGTGACATGAAGATATTTTGAGAGGGGCTAGAATCAAATGGAAATGCATGCTCTTCTGGGTGAACACATTGTGATGGTGTTTTGTTTTTATTTTCCCACGTCGCTTCTCTACTGCGGGTTGTGGGTGAGCTGGAGCCAATCACAGCTGATGTTGGGCACGAGGCTGGGTACACCTTAAACCTTCAGCTAGCTCTGAGTCCAAGCGCTTCCTCGCACTCTGGTCTGGGTCACGCCACCTGCTCCGAGCAGAGCTAAGCGCTGTGTAGCTAATGGCATGTTTTCAAACATTCTGGTATATAGTAAATGGAAAAATAGGTGAACTGCTTCGATAACAGTGTGTTCTTTAACCCACTCAGTGATTAGTGTATAGTACATGGAGGAAAAACAAACCAAATTGAGATTTTTAATCGCTAGTTGTCCATTCTTAAGAATAATAATGACGCCGTCTGTTCTAGGTAAATTTTAGGACCGTCGTAACAAGCATTTCACTACATACTGTACGTGACAAATAAATTAAAATCTCTTATTTCTATCTAAAAGTTTGTGTATATAGTTGACTTGTGTTTATATCCTGCTCTTGACGGTGTTAATTGCAGTTTATTGCCTTGATTGTAACTTTTTAACTTGGTTGTACCTTTAAAAAAAAAAAAAAAAAACCAATAATGACAAAGAATCTTGAATCTATACTAGTGTCTCTTATCCTGAGATGGAGGACCAACCAGATTGCACTATTTCCCTGGATTTATATAAAAAAAAAGATTATCATATATGACAGAGGACACTTGTAGTAAATGTAAACTATGCTGCCTGCCTTGTGGTCATTATTGTTATTGTATAGTTGTTGAATGTATAATGATCATTTTATGGGAGTATAGCTTAGACATTTAAAATAAATAGTCACTGGTTTCTGCCCTTGTAGTGCTGATGATACAAAAATCATGCACTTGCTGTAAACTAGTTCATGTTAGTTGCCTGAGGAGACGCTTTTGTCCCCGTGTGTCTGCAGTAGGGAAAACAGATGGACACGATGATGCACTGAGCCAGTAGCTCACTCTTCATATTAAGGCATATTGTCTGGCAAGTGACCATGCTGCTTAAACCAACCTGCAGCTAAAAAAAAAAATGCTCTGCTCAGATTGATGCTCATATCCTGATGATCACATGGCTTCTGGGATGTGGCTGTGGTATGTTTTTATATCCAGCTTAGTGATACCAAAGCTCTTTTTCTGTCTAAACATTATTAATTAGGCCACATAAAAAAAGTGAGGACCTCACACAGATAGGAATGGAAGGACTGTTATAATAATAATGAATATAATAATGGTAATAAAGATAATAATAATAATAATAATAATAATGATGATAATAATAGTAATGATGATCATAATACTAATAATGATAATAATGATAATATCGATAATAATAATGATAATAACGATATAATAATAATGATGATCATAATAATGATAATAATAATGATAATAACGATAATAATAATGATGGTAATAATGATAATGATGATAATTATGATGATAATGATGATGATGATGATGATAATAATGATAATAATAATAATAAAGATAATAATAATGATAACAATAATGATGATGATGATGATAATAATAATGATAATAATAATGATGATAATAATGATGATAAAAATAAAGATAATAATGATGATGATGATGATGATGATAATGATGATGATGATAATAATAATGATAATAATGATGATAATGATGATGATAATAATAATTATGATGATGATGATGATGATGATAATTATAATAATAATAATAATGATAATGATGATTATAATAATGATGATAATAATAATGATGAGGTGCTACCTGGTTCGTAATAGGCTGCTTTGGGGTAGAAATTCTAAAAATACTATTAGTTTGTTCATAAAGGTCGTACAGGTTGCACAATTAAAAAGTATCATATATATTAAAAAAAAAAAAAAGTGATGTCCTTAACTTACAGTCTGTGATTTTCATGCTGATTTAATGAAATTAGTCTTGATTATTCATGGGAAATAAGGCTCCGTCTCTCCCAGTTGTACATTTTCACACATCGAGGCAAATTACTGCCCTTAATTCCACCCCCAAATGGGCATCGAATGATCCCCTGATGAGCCAAACTGCATTCTTCTCACTCTCCTTCACTGTAACCATACCCTTGCAGCGTCCTCACTTCAAATGTATGCCTTGTCTGTCTAATAGAACTGCAAAGCTGCAGCATAATGCTCGAGGCCTTGACTCCAAATCACTTCCTGTGTGATTGCAGGAATTTATGTAAGGATATAAATCCAGTGCTTTAGTGCAGATTTTACAGATTTGACTCTCTTGTGCAGAGACTTGTCATTTTTTCCCCCTCTGAAGACGTGGCCTACTTGAACCCAGCTGAATATTAACCTGAATGTCAGACTGTCTGCGGTGCTGGGAAGTAGCTGACTCAATCTGTCATCAGAACAAAAAGCAAAAGTCCAGCCCTATCACCATCTTTACATGGGATTTGATGGTTATAATTAGACCGTGTCGTTTTGACCACGTCGGTGTAATTTGTACTAGCACAGCCTCCTTTGTATTGCATACATAAACAGAATTAGCAGGATTAGGTTCTTGAATTATTGATTTTAAATTGAAAGTGGTGTTGAATTACATTGTATTATGTATTATGCTGCCTCATATCATTTTCATGGCAAAGGCTTTTGCATTTTGTTTCTAGTATGAGATTAGCTGTAGCCATTATGATGCACGTTAGGGCTGTATGGCGTGGATTGATAACGTGATGAGGTAATGTAACATAACTGATGGATGGCACTCTGGCGTAGTGCTTAACTTGTTCGCCTCGAAGTAAGAAGGTCCTGGGTTTGATTCCTGGGCTCAGATGTTTCTGTGTGGAGTTTGCAAGTTCTCCTCATGCTTGCATGGGTTTCCTCTGGGTACTCCAGTTTTCTCCCACAGATGAAAGACACAGATGATGCACAATAGCTAACTGGCTGTTCCAAATTGACCCCAGGTGTAAGTGTGAGTGTGAGTGTGAATGGTTGTGTGTGTGTGTGTGTGTGTGTGTGTGTGTGTGTGTGTGTGTGTGTGTGTGT
>JAQMYF010000026.1:31554656-31570734 GCA_030014195.1 Neosilurus mollespiculum | reverse complement strand
GCCCGAGCTGGGAATCGAACCCAGGACCTTCTTGCTGTGAGGCGGACGTGCTAACCACTACGCCACCGTGCCGCCCAGCAACATTTCTAATAAGTTTTATTTATTTCATATATTTTCTTTGTTAGGTGGTTTTATTAGTTTAAATTATTTATTTATGAAGTAACCATGGTGTCTTTTAGACATGCTCCTGCTGATATGGCAAAAAAAAGCAAAATGAAATAATTCACTCAATTTAATCAGACTCAAAACAAAACGGTATTATTTGTCTACGGTGTGTTTGAAGCATGTGCCGGCATGATAAGTATCCATGCTGGAACAAACTGAATCCTGGTTCAGTACACACATCAGCCAGGGTGACATCTAACCATTTATTAATTGCAAATTCGTTCACTAACTTGATAAATTGTCCAGGCTAATTAGTATGTCCTTCTTTTCAAGATCAACAGCAAGTCTGGTGTACTACGACAAAATCGAACAAAGTACTCTAACAGACACCGTTATTAAGAGATAATGAGCACTAAGGCTTTGTAAGTCGTTGAGTTCCCAGTAACATGAATACTCACTTATTTCCTTTCGGTCTTTACTCCACTGCTTATTTAGTCTTAATAATCTAGCTACCCAGGTCATTACCTACCACTGTTCCCAAGTTGAGTAGGATTCCATCCAAAACAGGGCTGCGGTTTGTACTTTCTTACAGATTTATGATGTCTCTTAGTTTGCCGAATCCAGAACCAAGGGAAACCATTTATTCAGGTACTCGGAAGGTTCAGGCTTGAAGGAAAACTTCAGGATTTTTTAGCCTGGTTTTTTTTCTGGATAAAATACAAACTAAGGACAAAAAAAGTAAAATATCTAAAACTGGAAATCAGTGCTGATAATCAGCCACTGCAAAACAGCTGTAAAATGTAACCCTATGAGCCAAACAACCTCATTAATGTGAACTGTTTGCTTTTACCACTGATGGGCTCTTAAAGTTGTTATAAATGTCTAACAACATGGAGAGGATCCCTGCAGAGATGCACCTGAGTGTTTTTACCTCAATAACTATAAAGAGTCTGAAGTTAAAGACTGCTCCTACAGTCAGTCTTCACTTTTTCTTCTTCCGGGCCCTGACGCAGTCCCCCATTCACTACACTGTCACGGGGGCTTTTTTCTGACAAAAGAAGTCGGCATGCAGAATTTGTGAGGAAATCTATTTCCATGGTAATGTGAGAAGTTCCTTTGTCATTTAGGAAATGAATGAGTTCTCCGTGACTTCTTTTTTGTCAACAGCCCCAGTGTGATGATCTCCGTATGGATCCTTTCCATGTTGTCAGACACTTGGAATAACATTCAGTCTCTCAGTCTAAAAAAACAAAGAACTTTGTAGTCCGACATGGATGTTTTCTCCATAGGGTTGAAGTGTACATCCATTTTGTGGTTGTTGGTTATAGTGCTTTATGATACCGGACCAACTTTGATCATTGACTCAGCCAACACTGGGCGAAGGCCGGGTACACCCTGAACAGCTGTCCAGAACATCACAGGGCAACACAAACACACAACCCTTCACACTCCGTACACTCACATCAGTAGCCAGTTAGTCTAATGTGCATGTCTTTAAACCGCGGGAGGAAACCAGAGTACCCGGAGGAAACCCACGCAAGCACAGGGAAAACATGCAAACTCCATACAGGATCGCCTGGGCCCAGGAATCCAACGCAGGACCTTCTTGCTGTGAGTTGGATATGCTAACCACTATGCCACCGTGCCGCCCCTTAGTAAACATTCCCACATTCACTGTGTAGTGCACTAATTAAAGAGGGTCCAATTTTAGGTTGCTTGTGAAATATGGAAGAGGGCACCATTTAATACATGGATGTCTCATGTTTCAAGTGTTGGTACGGTGCAATCTCATTGGATGAGGGACTGGGTTTTCACATCATGCACCCACGTAAAATCCGAGGGGTGGACGTACAAATATGACATTCACGTGTGCATTGGAATGAAGTTGTGTTAAATGCAACATTTAGCCAGAGGGTGTTTATCATCCGTGTGCTCTGTCAGGCCTACCTGGGCAGCGGCAGTGGAGGCTCAGTGG
Source organism: Neosilurus mollespiculum (assembly GCA_030014195.1). NCBI lineage: Eukaryota > Metazoa > Chordata > Actinopteri > Siluriformes > Plotosidae > Neosilurus > Neosilurus mollespiculum. Next base: position 31,568,654 of record JAQMYF010000026.1, on the reverse strand, counting down.
TCAAGGCTTTGTCTTACTGATCAGAAGGTCAGGGGTACAAGTCCCATTACCACCAAGGTGGCACTGTTGGGCCCTTGAGCGAGGCCCTTAACCCTTGAACTGCTCAGTTGTGTAAAGAAGGTAATGTAAGTTGCTCTGGATGTGTATAATGCCATAAATGTAATGGAGGGCTTTATTTCTAAATGTTAACCAGTACTTCCTTATTGTTGAGCAGGTTTAATTCTAATAAGAGATCTAAAGCATGAATACAGTTACATCAGAATAGCATCGTCTCCATTTATGGTTCATAAATGATCTTAAGCTGGTGGAAGTTTATGTTCAGAATGCAAAAATAACCAGAATTATAGCACTCTGTATGCGCCGGAGCAGAAGAATTTCCGTGGTCACTACGAGTGCACTGACAGTATGGATACAATCCCACAATTAGATATAAAGTCACTAGAGCCTTCTGCATAGCTCAAATATAGCCTCCTCACTATTTCGGTACAGTTACACAACACCGCCGCGAGGTTACAGCCTGTGCACGGCTTCATTCCGCGAGCCAACAACAAAGAATTGAAGAGGTTGCGCTGGTGAGACACTGGACTCATGATTCAAAAACAAAGTGGGTGGAGGAAGCTGTGAGACGAACACCCTAAGCATTACACATCACGGCTGTAGAGTTTTGCCAGAAGCTGTTAACGACAGGGGCGGGAAACGTATGCAGCGGCGTAGCACACGTGTTCCGTGAGCGATTGTTTAGTGGAATCGAAATGCCGTTTTCTCGAGAGTGAATCATAAAACACCTCGTACGCTTGAGAAAACATAAAGGGGGAAACACTGCCAACCTGTCAGCACTAGAATAGTAAATAATCTGAGCAGCTGTGTTAATTGTCCCACTGATTTTCATCTCTTTATCTTTCTTTTTTTGCTCTGCAGGCTTTGTACAACTCCATCAAGAACGAGAAGCTGGAATGGGCAATGTAGGTACCGGTTTCTTGTTACGTTTTGTTTTACACTGTATTTTTATATGACGAGATAAGTACGAAATAAAAACAGCAGGATGAGCTGGTGTCTGTATTACAGCAATTTGCCATTGGTGACTTTTTTATTATTAAGGAAATAAAGGAATAATATTTCATACTTTATATCCGAACTCGAGTGATCAGCTGATTCACAGGAGTGCATTATTATTTAAACAACACAGGGAAAATAGGTTATTGTTTTATTCTCTGGTTTTATAACTATAGCTTTATAGCTAATTTATATCTCAGTTATTTTATAGTATATTTTATATAGTAAGATTTTAAAAAAGTGGCACAAATGTCTCAGTTGGCTTTAAATAGTTTAATATGTAAAATAGATAGTAATGGTTTATTTTGTACATTTAAAAACGTAACTAAAAACAGATGTAGTTTGTCAGTAGTTTGTCAAAAATATTGTCTTTTTTTTCTCCATACGAAAATGTTATTAAAACCGCTGATAAATACAGGGTGAGGCACAACAAATTAATTCCAATTGGTCTATAAAGTGTTTTCATATGAGTATATAAATAAATGTACAATAAAGGGTGAATTATTAAACTGAGTCCAATTTAGTATTTAACAACCATCGTAACAGAAATTAAGTTGGTTGAAAATGAACAATTATTTAACCTACAAATCATATTTATAAAAGGTTTTACACTTCACAACATTTTGGTGAGAGATGTGTTTTAGATTAAAGAATGTGTTCATGGCAACATTAGAAAAACAGAATGTGTGTGTTTTTTTTTAATCATTATTTATTATTATTTTTTCAATTATTATTATTATTCACTTGCAGTATCTCAAAATGAACGTTTGCTAAACTGAACAAGCCCCATATACAGTGTTTAAAAATAAAACTGGTGAAAAGGTTAATGGTGTTTTAATTAAACTTCCACACGCGTGGTTCTCCATGTTGTGTGGAAATGCTGCAAAATTCATGAAAAATGATCATCTAAAAAAAAAATTCTATAATTATTTTGAAATACAACAAAGCAGGCATTCGATTTATTTAAAAAAGAAAGAAATGTGTGTGTATGTATGTATATATATTTCACCACAATTTGCTCACTTTTCAATTCCAACCCACCTGCCAGTTCTGTACCCAGCAGGGAGGGTAAAGGGCAACACACACTGCCTTCGAGACACACAAAGCCAGCCCACTGCATCTTTTCAAACCTCTGCTTCACAGCACCATGACACCCTGAGGAAAGGGCTATCAGTTTCTCTTACACATGACTTCGCAGTTGAAAGAGAAGACAGTACTTCATCCCTTCCACCCTGACACCACCGTCAAACTTGGTCAAATGTTTTCCACAACAAAAACTATATATTCAATATCCAGTTTCCTGTTACAGTTGATTTGGGTACTGTAAAGCTCTCTCTCTCTCTCTCTCTCTCTCTCTCTCTCTCTCTCTCTCTCCCTCTCTCACACACCTGGAGGCAGATGTTTTTATCATTGGGTAGTTTTGTTGTCCGTGGCAGATGGACGAGTGAATATCTTGACTGATAGGGAATTAATAATGTGTAGAAAGGCGAGCAATTATCTCCTGATTCAATCATGTATCTGTGTGTAATGAGTTGGAGCACTCCCATTCAATAAATTCATCTGCATGCAAACAAATAAACAATAATTACAGAAAATGTGTTCCATTTCTGCTGTGCGTGCTCAGTGTATCCTAACGCGTTATGATTTTAATCAAAACAAATATTAATTTAGCTTTCATTTAAGGCATAATGTGTGTTTGATTTTGTGTAATAGGCACCGGGTACAATAGCAAACAGGGCCTGTTTGCATTAGCAAGACAGGAGTCAAAGATCTATGCAAACGTGCATGCGACTTCTCAGGCCTGTATGTTCCGAGGCAAATGATTGGATTGGTGACAGTTGAGACAAGAGCCGTAATTAACATCAGTAGAAAAACATTGCATTAGAATGAAGCTGTCTTCCTGATAACAATGATAGTGTGAGGCTGCTCCATTGTAGCATAGGTAATCTACCAAATTACAGCCTGCAGATGGCATGTGCGGCAAGAATGTCGTGATTTTAGAGAACCTCTCTGCCTGTGGGCCGTTTGCGATATGGTTGATGTCAATGTCTCGCTGTCATTTCTCTCTGTATGACTGGTGTGTAGTCATGCAGTGCTCAGATAGCACCACGTAGCCCTTAATCATCACTTATTAAAATTATTTGCAAATATTTCTTAAATATTAAAATATAAAAACATAAAATCAAACCCAGTAAAAGTTATTTTTGCTATTATTGTTATAATTATAATTATTAATTTTAGTACATCAGTGAAGATCTGGCTTGAACCCATCGAATGCACATCCTAGTTTTTTGTGAAAAGCTTTCAACAGCCTTGATTGCAAGATACGAGCTTATGGGAAAATTGGTGGGCAAATTGGCAAGCAGCACATCGTTTATCACGACCCCCGCCGTCCGTGTTATCGCTGCCCAGTTGTGCTCTTTGAATACGAGCCAAAGGAAAATGTGAGCAACCAAAGTTCTTTCAAGGTCAGTATTTAATGCTGTGCTGTCCACTTGAAGCTGATGCTGAAGATGTGAAGAAGTTTCCGTGTGCAGAGGTGACGACGTTCTGAATTAAAGTGCACACTTTTGTTTGAAAGAAGATTAAAGCTGCTTTGTTTTGATCCCAGCGGTATTCAGGTGGACAGTGGAGTTCTATTCTGCACGCGGTGGACATGAGTAGATGGGGTTTTGTTGTTCGAATCAAAGGGATTTTGACTCGGTGTCAGATGTTCACTCTGACCTTCACCAGACCTTGGGTTGGACCGTAGCATCTGGTGCTACTGTTCTCGCAGACAGCTGCATCACTTTTTCTGTGTGTGTGTGCGTATGCTGTCTATTGACCTACTGCAGAGTGATTGAGGAGGTTTTATTCTTCTGTACCTGCAAAGATGACTTGTCTCTTTCGCAAGTCGTTTTCCTCTCTCCTCCGTCAGAGTTGTTAATGTCATTCCGGAAAAAATCAAAGTAATTCCCCAGCAGGCTTCATGACATCAGAAGAAGTCGTCATGATGATCATCTTGCACTGCTTATGCCTTTTCTACTGTAGTACTGAGTGCCGCATTGCATGAGCGCATACGCCATGTCTTCTATGTACTGCAGTCAGAAATACAGCAGTTTATCATCTCATTCTTGATGCAGTTCGATCGCACAAGAAATGAACATGGATGCTTGTCACGATGAGTTCTGGCTGAATCAGCCTGTATGGTCACGTCGCACTGACAGCGCTCTCAGTCACAGCAACACGTCTGTAGAGACTAACTGCAGTCACTATTTTGAGATCTTCTGTCAGCATTTTTCACACATATGTGGAGGTCTGGATATGGTCCTCAGCCACACATCCTTTTTTTCTCTTTTTCAGCAATTCAATTGGGTATTTTTAGTGTAAAAATGAAATAGTTGTAATAGTGGATACAAAATCCCTAAGTGTACATACATGTGAACATTTAAACTATTTAGAGGAGTAAAAATATAAATTCAACTTATTAACCTTCAAGTTGCATTTATTAAAGAAGTTATCGTGTGTTTGGTTTATTTTAATAATAAATGGGGTCTTAGTCATCCTGGGATGTTTGTATTGTCACCTCAGCTTCGGAATTTGAACCTGGTAGCCGACTGGCAGCCTTTATATGTGGAGTTAGCATGTGCCTGCATGGGTTTCCTCTGCCTACTCCAGTTTCCTCCCACAGTCCAACTCTAAATTGCCCATAGGCGTAACTGGGAGCAATCTGTGTTACCCGTATGATGTATTGGAGACCTTTTCAAGGTGTACCTCACCTCTCGCAGTGTGTTTGGCTCCAGCTTCCCACTCAGTCCTCGTGAATAATTGTTATGGATGATGGATGGATGGATGGATGAATATCCCCCCTTACATCTATTCTAAAAATCTATGTAATCATATTTACTTCTGCCAGGACATCATGTTTTCACCTATGATAGTTTGTTAGTTTGTATGTTTGTTTGTGTGCAATATACCTCAAAACATAATTTAGACTTTTTTTTTTCTTTCTTTCTTTTATAGGAATTAGGTTAGGTATGGTGTAAGTAACATACCAATACATTTTGTAGGTGATCCATACATGGGATCATTCCGGAGGGAGGGTGAAAAAAAAAATCAGTCAATAAATGCAAATAATGTGTGAATGAGTGTTCATCTGACACCCACTAGGGGGAGACATTTCATTATAATTATGTCAAAATACTGTAATGAAGTGCTGTCCTGCAGTCTTAGGAATTTAGTTTTTTGTTTGTTTAATCCATGCAATTATACACAATAATCCATTTGTGCCTGCTGGAGGCACCTTGCACTCTGAGTAGCTCTTCAGTAACTTGTTTATTTTTGTCCCCTCTTGAGCTGAAGACACATTTTCCCTCATTCCGGTTTCCTTCTAGGATCATTTAGCCCATTTCAAATAATGTGCCAGGATCAGTGCCTGCAGTGGCACTCTGTTTAGTTTAGTATTATTTGATTCAGGATGCAGCCCTAATCTCTGTGGAAATTCTGTTTGATGCGGATAGATTACTGGGCGTTATTATCTTTGGCTCTAACAGAATGTTGGAAATATAATATATAGAAGGGGAGATTAATATGAATTCATAGCAGGTTAATCCACATAGAGTGAAAAAAGGTGCTCAAGCAGACAGTGGAACAGAGGACGAAGTGCTTACTGTAAATAATTGTAATACAGCTCTCATGCTTTGTCATCCTTCTCTCCTAAAGAGAGTGTTTTGGGTTTATCCCCCGTAACGAAGAGCAGCTGGGTTTCCAAACGCATGGCTGGGTGGATCATTATCATCAGAGATAATTGTGTGTTCGGTTACAGGCAACAAATTGACTAAAGTTTTACTTGTGCACACCGAGAGCTGAGAAAAATGCTGATGCGTCAGCTCGTACCTGTATCCATAATATAATAACATGCTCACAAAGTGGGTGTGAGAGCAGCAGCGACAAGAACTTTGTCCCTCTCAAACAGCATTTGCTGTTGAAGTAGTAGCTTATTGCACACAGGAAAAGTCAGAGAGTGGGGGGAAAAAACCCAAATGCATGTGTAGAGATGCCTGTATTGATTGGGATGATGCTGGAGAGAGGTGGTGAGGGCTAAATGGCTGTGCTGTTATGTATTCTTTTTTTTCTTTTTTAAAAAACAACGTAGACTCCCTCCTACACATCAGCCCACATTGTCTTTCACCAGCTTTTAGATACGTATTAATGGAATTCCACTGGATCCTTAACTTTGTGTGGAACTGTCTTTTTCATTCCATTTATTTATCTTTTTTTAAAACTTCTGTCCTTGCTGTGCATGAAGCAGCATATTGCAGTCTGCTGTAGTAGTTACTTTGGTGTATAGCTTTATACTCCTTACTTGTGAAAAGAAAACTTGGACATTATTATTATTATTATACCTTAATATATTGTCATGGAGAGCAGACAGTCTTCTCCAACCACTTTTCCTCCAGTGATACTCTGTAATAATTGCAAAAATAGATTATTGCATAAGCAGGGTTTCTTTTTTTTAGTTTAGGGTAGCAGAGTAGCTGAGTATTGAAGTTTCCTATGCATAAAGGATCATAACTTGGCAGCACAGTTGTTTAAAAAAAAAAAAAAAAAAAAAAAAAGTAAAAATCGTTTATACATAGTTATATTAAACATGCACTAGCTGACCCTCCGGTGATTTTATAATTAAAAGAGATACTAAAGCATGCTGCTCAGTCATATGTGAGAAGGTGCTAGAGGGTGGCTGCTTCACTACTGCAGTGTGGAGCATCAATTTCTATGGACCTTTTTATTTATAAAAAAAAAAAACAAACACTCGTAAGGTTTATACATTTCTTTTACTTTATTTTTGTTAAACCAAATTAGCAGAGCCAAATGAAGCATGTCTTTGCTTCGAACGATCATTAACACAGTAAGATAAAGTAAATTTGGTGTAAATCATAAAGTATATTACAAACCTAACTGTAGCATTTCTGTGTTGTTGTTTTGTTCTCAGTGACGGGGACGAGTTAAAGAAGTCTCTCTCTGAGCTCGCAGACTCCAAGAACGAAAATTCCCACACGAAGAGCATCAGCAGGATCAGCAGCGGCAGCAACCCTTTCCTGGATATCGCCCATGACCCCAACGCTGCTGTTTACAAAACAGGTTTTCTTGCCCGTAAAATCCACGCTGACATGGATGGAAAGAAAAGTAAGACTAATAAATGCAGAAACTTCTGAAGTGTTTGATTTATTTAAATCACTGCAGTTTATTTTGAACAACATGTGGTACTTTCCATCCCTTTTAAATGACATTTAATTTAATTACATGGCAGTTGTGGAACAGATCCCTAAAACATGTCATTTACATAAGAAAAGCTATGAAAACACTTCGTTTTTTTTTTTCTTGCAAATCTTATGATTCTCTAAGAGAAGAAAAAAACCCTAGATTAAGGCCCGATCTCATTTGGGCAGTTCTTTGGCGACTGCTGGTGATTTTTTTTGAGTTAGAGATTGTCTCAGACCAGACACAGCTGTGTATGTGATGTCCTAAATGACTCAAAATAATGTCCAGACGAAAATCTCTTATGATCAACAACTAGGTCTGAGACCGTCTGCAACTAAGTCCTGAACTATCTGCGACTATCTGTGATTGACCACAACGGTCTCGGACTGTCAGCAATATAATCACGGATAGTTGTTGATAGTTACTGATTATTAGATTATCGTGTGTAATCGTCTATCGTTTAAACAAATGGGACGATTGTCCACAAAGCGTGGATTCCCGTTATTATGGTCGATGAAATCGGTCTCAGAACCCTCATGCTCACTTCCGACCTAAAAATCGATCGAATTGTAGCCATTATCGGCTGTTATCACCCAAATGAGATCAGAGCTTTATTAAGAACCCTGAAAGCACTAAACACCCTAAGAACCCTGACATAAAAGTAAACTTCATCATATCAACTTTCTGTTTTTTCTCTTAGTTAATGTAGCTGTTACTATAGATATATATACCATATTCAAAGGAGCTTATTATTAGTAGTAGTAGTAGTAGTAGTAGTAGTATTAACCTGTGATTAATGTAGTTATGCACCAAAGGCTTGATGAATGTTGCTGTAGTGTATTGATTAAGCTCCAAGCCTAAGGGGCAAAATGGTTTAAGTATACACTACACAGGAACGTAAGAGATTTTTATGGTTTATTACTCACGGCAGATGCATGAGCTCCAGGTACATACACATGCACAAGTGTTATAGCTGTCTAATGATGCTCTTTAACCCTCTCTAGGAGTTTAAGTATATATTACATGGAATTTTTAGAATCATTGTAGCTTGCATTATATTTTTTATATAGTATTTATAATCGTTGTAGTTAAATTTATATATATATATATATAGTAACCATGAGCGAGTGAGGTGAGCTCGGTCACCAATGGCGTCTGTCTAGCCTACTCATTCAAAGTTTTGTACATACAACACCAAAACAGTGCTCTCTTAAGGTGTTTCGGTATACACTGCAAGATTTTTGTGGATTATTTCTCCACAATGGTTTAAGCATTATCTACTCTGAATAATAGTTTTTAATCCTGGGATAGCAGACTAATCAGATTGTGCTCTTCCCATATAGTATATACCAGGCATTAATGTAGTCTGTGAGGCAGAATTACTGTCCTGTTATAAAAAATTATTAACACTAATCCAATCTGTGACATTTAAGAGTGTTAAGTAAGAGGGTAACGGTCGTGAATGAATTGTTTGAGCATTTGTTCAAACATTAGACAGCTTCCTTTTCCCTCATTTATAGAAAATACATAAGTATAAGTTTTATTTAGGTTAAAAAGGGATTCCTTCCAACTGTAAATTGTTTTTGTTAATAATGTTTTTCACTTTAATCTGAAATTACCCCCCAACCATCACCACCACCACCACCACCCCATAGAGGCTATGAGTGATGTAATCCACTAAATAAAGGAGCTAATGCAAGGGGAAAAGGTTATTAAAATAATTACTGCATAGTACAAGCTGGCAGGAAGAAGAGCAGGTTGAAAACAGCAATGCTAATTAGCAGGCACGAATGCACAGCATTCATCATTAGTGCTTTGTATTTTATGACCACGTCTGTCCCCTGTATAATGGCTTTCAGCGGACACCATAGGCAAGAAAAGAATTCGGACATTGTAAGAGTTAGTGCTGTGCTCATGTGTGCTGAAATAGCGAAGGATTAAAGCCGACCTCCGCAGAATGTCAGCGTGGCATTTATTTATACAATGAAAGTACACACACTTCCCCATGCAATCCGGTAACATGGCTCGGCGTGGATACGATCTAAAATTAAAAAGAATATCATAGTATTGTAAATATAATTTTGACAATATGCTAACAGGTGGCCCATTCGCTTTAACATGCTCGAATGTAATGGAGAGATCGCACAAAAATAGGCCCGCTCTTCTCCTATTGCAGGTCTCGATACAGACATGAAAGATTAATAAAGACAAGATTAGAAACCCATCGCTGATCAACAGCTAATAAATTTCCAAATCTGATGGAAGTAAGATTAGTTTGTGGTGCCAGCTCAGAGTGCAGCCGTTTCACACCATCTCTGGAATACTGTGCTCCTGCAAGGTCAAGTCCACCCACGGGACTGATGGAGCTCTTTTATAGTCCAGATAAAAACAGCAGGGCTTATGTGTGCTGTTCTTGCGCTCGGATCATCCGGTCATACGACGCAACTAATCAAATCGAAAACCTCCTAAATCTCTTGCTTATAAATAAACTTGTGGTGGTGAAGCAAACACTAAGAGCATGTTTAAGTGAAACAAAAAGCATGAAATATTTAAATATCGATGTTTTATATATATTGCAGTTTGACAATTTGATTTAGCTCACACAAGCTGAATTCTTTCTCATTTCCCCCCCACATTGTTTATAAATACCCTTTGTTCATCTTTTCTAGCCCCTAGAGGAAAAAGAGGCTGGAAGACATTTTATGCTGTTCTCAAAGGCATGATCCTCTATTTACAGAAGGTACCTTTTCCCCACGTCACCTTGCTTTTCTTAATCTGGGTAAACATGACATTTAAATGAGGCATTTCTTCAAAGTTATTGCAATTTTTGAAATTTATATTCCATTAACCTCTGTAAGCGATTAAAGCAGCCGCCATTAAAATTCTCATGGTCATGGTACACTGTAGTGATCATCAGTCATGTTTCGCAGTGCTCCGTTTTCAACGATATCACTGCAGTTAAATCTGTGCCTGTGTAACACTTTGCACTTCATTCATTTGCATGCCGAACAGCGCGTGCTACATTTATCATGTTTTCTTTTGAATTATAGGTGCTTTCAGAGTAATTTACATTCATGCTTGCTTCCCATTAATGATAATTTACCTATTAACAGCAAGCAACAAGGCACTTCCTATTTATTATCAATGTTTTTTCCACAGCCATTTGCTTGTGCCTGTTAAAAGAAACGATTGGAACGATGAAAATATCCAATCATTAGCTGTAAATTGAACTCTGTTGATGGAAGGTGACTGAAGGTGTTTTTGTATATTTTGAACGTCAAGAACCGTTTCTATGGCAACGAATGAAGGCATGATATGTTCTCTGCTTGTATGCTGCTTTTCGATCCTCGTGGTATCAATATTACTCCATTGTAGACACTCTATAAACAGTCAACAGTATCTGTTGATCCAAAGACATGCCAGGTAACTTTCATGCACCAGCTTATGAACGTAATATAAAATATATGGCTTATTTAATATGGTTATGGAATAATTTTGCACAAAATACTGAATTAGTGTATTGATATATATCTTGTTTCTGTTAATGGCATGGTCTTTAGCAATTGTGTGTGATTGGTCTGTTATACCCCAGTCATCCATAACATTAAAACCACCTGACTGGTCTGCAGCTAGGCAGCCCCATGTGCAGCAAGCTGTAATACACTGTGTGTTCCGCCCCTTTCTATCAAAGCCAGTACAGTAGTTTGTGCCACAGTAGCTCTTCTGTGGGATCAGACAAGATGTACTAACCTGCGCTCCTCACGCACATCATTGAACTTTGGGTATTAATGACAGTTCATTACTTGTCCTTCCTTGGACCACCTTTGGTAGATGCTGTCATCACAGTGTGGTCCTTAACAAAGGCCTGAATTTTAACAGGCCTATCATAGCAATGGCCTGTTACACGTGCCATCTGTCTGTTATACAAAAATAACGAATGCTAGAATTGAGTCCAATCCAATCAGAATTGATCTAACAAAGGCATGTAAGGAATAAAACACTCAGGGTGAACATTACTGGAAAAGAATTAAAAGCAAAGGCGTGCCATGCAACCCGACATGAATAGAGGACTGTTACTGCCATCTAGTTGATTATTTATCAGAACCGAAGTAGTTTATTCCTCTGACACCACAGCAGTTTGCCAGCAATTGCAATTTTTAATTTCTTATGTTTGGTTAAGATTTGGGTGGTCCAGGGTAGAGCTCTTAAGTTTTACAGATCATCTCTAGAGTGAGTTCTTTCCTAGTATTGTCACAATTTCTTAACTAAATCGCTGCATCTTCTGGAGGCCAAGCAGGTCTTTGGCAAACCTTCTCCTTTTCTTTCATGCAGAATCCATGGGAGATGCATATTTTTATACTCGGCAGTATATAGAGAACAGTATGTCCTTTGCAGGAATGTGTCAGGCGCAGACTGTATATACATTACTGGAGGTGTGTGTCAGCTTTTAGCACATGCTCCTTTACATTTATCATGCAGTATAGGCAGTCAGTCTTATGTAACCATTTGTCTGTTTGTAAGGTTTGCAAAGATACAGCGATTAGATGCATTAAATGTACACAGGTGTGTGTCGCCTAGAGTCGACTGAGATGGGCGCCAGCCTCCCGCGACCCTAATTAGGATTAAGCGGTTCAGAAAATGAATGAATATATATATATAAAAAGCTCAGCAGTTGCTTTGTATCTGTCCTGGGATTTAAACTCGCCACCATCCAGACATTGCCACAAAACCTTTATAACAGTGTTTTATGTGAGGGACAGGCATTACTAAGTGAGGAGTGCATTGATAAGAAACATGTTTTTTTCCTGCCTCGTGCCAGAGCTTTTCTTAGCATCACCAGGCATCGAACAATGTGCGTGATATATAAACTGAGGAGATGCAGTCATGTTGAATTCATCATTGTGGCTTATCAGTGATACACTGTGAAGGACAGCTCTGAGCTTTTTTTTTTACTTGGTGTAGAGACGAGGTTTCAGCAGTCTGGAGTCTTTACTCTTGCCTTGTACTCTCTCACTTTGGTGGGCTCCATTTCGAGTCAGTGACTTGGGGCTGTAATTTTTGAGAAAAAGTTGAGCTTGTTCAGAAATGAGTTAAGCAGCAGTGCACATTAATTCAGATTGCAGGAGTTTAATATTTGGTTTACACACTTTCCTCTGGGATCAATAAAGTATTCTGATTAGTAGGGCTTACATTATGTTTTAATTCTTTATTAGTGGAAATCACAAATTCAGTTTTAGCTACTTAAAATGCAAGTTTTTGATATCAGAAATTCAGTTGTGCCTACTTGTGTGTATTTCTTTCAGTAGAAATTCGAGTTAAAATGCCAATTCTTGAGATCAGAAATTTTGTTCTGGCTAGTGTGAGAGTTGGAATTTGACAGAGGTTAAATAGTAATGTCTAAGATCATGAATTCTTTTTAAACGCTGGGAAATTCAGTTTTTTATATCAGAAATAAAATGTTAACTAGTTGACAATCAAATTTTTTGATATTAAAAACTTTATTTACTGAAAATTTACTGAAAGAGATTTTGAAATTAAAATTTTACAATTTTTGGTAAAGTAAGTTGATGTTTCAATTTAACATTATATTCCATGATACCAAAAACAGACTGATAATACAATGAAAATACATCCTTCTTCACAGACCATACACATCACATATCACTCAAAAATTTGCAAAAACCATGTTAATCTGCATTAGCACTAATTACAATTTAATTTCAGATATCAAGGATTGGAACGTTTTTCAACTTTTTAAAAAAATTTTGCGTTTTAATTAGTTCAAATTGAAATTTTGTAATTAAGAATTGCATTTTAAATTGTTAAAAATGTATTTGCTTTATCCTCTGGTAATGAGTTTATGCTAAACCGGCATGGGTACCATGGTACATCTGGTGGGTGTTCAGTAGGCTATTTTATTGTGTACTTACTTGGTTCTTGTTGCTATTTGGGGATCTTGTTTAGTTGCTTTGATACAGGTTTGGGTGGCACTGTGGCATAGTGCTTAGCACGTCCGCCTCACAGCATCTCAGCAAGATGGTCCCGGTGAGGAGTTTGTATGTTCTCCCTGTGCTTGCGTGGGTTTCCTCTGGATGCTCACACAGTCCAAAGACATGCACATTGGGCATTGTTCCAAATTGCCCCTTGGTGTGGATGTGAGTGTGAATGGTTGTGTGTTGCCCTGCGATGGTCTGGTGAGCCGTTCGGGGTGTACCCCTGCCTTTTTCCAGTCTCTGCTGAGATAGGCTCCAGCCTCACCTGACCTGAGTTCAGCAAAAGAGTGACTGAGTGAGTGATTAGACACTTATTTTTTCATACTTTTAGTTGAAGCAGTTATTGACTATAATGATGAGTGTATCTTGGACTTGGGATGTTGGGGGCCAGCATTAGTTCCTATGCTCAGTTTTGCCTGCACTGCTTCTGATCACTTAGTTTCTCAGAGTAGAGTCGCAATGAATCATCTGTGACACTTTTTATCAGTGTAGTTGTAATTTATTTGAGTTAAACTACACATGCCATGCTGTAGAATGAGAATGTATCTTTATAACAGTCATCATACTGTTCTTTTAATGCGCTGGTTGTTTTACCTTTTTTTCCACACTCCTAACAGGTTGACACGTAGATAATGTACGCCTTAGCTAATATATAAAGCTCACCAAAGGGTCCATCATTCGGTGATTAATTGTATTGAAAAACCTGGTTGGA
>JAQMYF010000026.1:31530123-31542012 GCA_030014195.1 Neosilurus mollespiculum | reverse complement strand
ACCCCAGACATGAGTGCAGAAAGGAAGAGCTACACCGCTGAGTACAAGAAAGCAATTGTGGAGGACTCACTTACCTGATTATTGAAATTGCTGTTAATGTGAATTAAAATAAGACCTACCCCAAAAATAAGCCCTATGGTGTTTTTTGAGCCGGAAAAAAAAATAAGACAGTGTCTTATTATCGGGGAAACACGGTAATAAAGTACAAAGCACCTCATGTTGTTACTGCTGTATTAACACACTTCCAAAGAATTGTTAAAGATTAATTAAAAAAATTCCTGGATCCAGAATTTGTTCCAGATCATCTCCAGAAGTACAGTTTTACAGTTACCCCACCAGCCTCTCTCTGCCATTTGCAGGAAAACCGTTATGAGACGTACGTGAAGCTGTTGAAGGATGGCGTAAAGGAACTCCTGACCTCTAAAGAGAACGATGCAGCTCTGAAGAAATCGCAGTCCAGCCCACACCTCAACCAGGAGTCCCAGCCGGCCACGGCCAAAATCAAGCGCAACACATCTGAGAGGAAGGACTACCGTCCGGAGACGCCCAAGGTCACATAGACGACGTGACTTCACCTCTCTTGAAAACAAGAGCCATTTTTCACAACATGTGAATATACTTTCATGTAATTTATTATCTGCCACTGTTGTAACGGAAAACTGTTGTGTAAAATGTAACTGAATTGATAACTCGTCCTCTTTAGATCGAACTGGTGCTCGTGTAGCTGTTTGTAGGAGACATTACTTACATCCGTGTGGTCCTTTAATTTTGTTTCGGTGTCGTTGACATTGTTGCAGAGCGTGTGATTTCCTTGCGAGACGTTCATTCGATCCGTTCCCGCCTTGTCGCGTCTCGGAAAAACTTGATTTGCCTTTCACTCAAGAGGAGTAGAGCTTTCTCGCCTAGTGCTGGTTTCCACAGCAGTTTCTTTGTGCATACAGTAGGCAGTTGACGTGTTCTTTCTCTGAAGGTCAGTTTAGTACGGGAATGAAGTGACCATTAAAACCATCGTTTATGGGTAAGTCTTCGGGGCTTCGGGAGAGAACTGACAGGAGACTCGAATGCTTTTCTCTCCGAAGTGAGAGAAACGTTTCTTAAGGACCTCTGAGAATTTTATTTTTTCATTACAGTGATGCATCAGGATGTAAATACAGGAACGCAGTGCATCAGATCAAAATCTGTGCAGTTAGTGGATTAATTCTTTATTACTATAGCAAAGCAAAGAGATACTCAAATCTGTCTCACACACACACACACACACACACACACACACACACTAGCTCTTTCTCACTCTCATTCTATCTCTATCTCTCTCTCAATTGTACCAGCATGTTACAGCAGTTGAGAAAATCTTTGAAGAAAAGCCAGTTCATTGTTTTATAATGATAAACCGGAGGTACTTAACAGCGATCATTTGAAGCTAAGTTGAGTTCTATTTACAAAACACGGCTTCTCAGACTTGTGGAATGATCCTCATTGGTGCAGGTGCGAGCCAATTATTTTTTTAAACTCCTAAAGTAAAATTAAAAGTATTCTTTCTTTTTTTTGCGTAGTGTAAATGCCAATGCTCCTTTAGTGTATTTTATAATCTTATATATTTGGATTCTCAGTTCAGGACATTGTTGTATAGATGAAATTAGTATTTATAGTGCACTTTATGACTTAGTTTTTCTGTTTGAGTATTTAGAGCTTTATTAAAAAAAACAGTAGTGATGCGTTACAGGTTTTTTTTTTTTCAGGCCGTGTGAATCGTGTTTAGCTTATTGAAGGTACTGAGCTGAATGTACATTTCTTTTTCTCCATCAGCTCGAGCTTAGCGTGTTAGTTTGCCAGTGGCTCTGTAGTTTTGCCCTCATAAGTAGGTTGTGCAAAGACACCGTTTCCTTTTAGGAGGCCCTTTACGATGCTGTTAAACGAGGAACGATCGCCTTCGGTGATGTCGCCCGTGGTTTTTAATCCGTCGCTGTTCTCATTAGGCTGGACAAGGACTGAACACTACGAACGTTTTACACTTCCAATGCTAATTGCACAAGCTTCCCAGCGCAGACCCTCATCGTTTTGAGTTTTTTGAAGGTTTGAATTGAGTTCTGCTGCGTATTGAGTCGAAGTATAGTCAAGCTGTTTGAAGATATTTTTTGAGTTAGTTTATGCAAAACCCTCCAGTCATAAACGATGTTTACTTGAACTATACGTATTGAAATATGTAGGACACTTTATTTTTATTATATTTTTCTTTTTGTATTAGTTATTTAGTACACATATAAAACGATGAATGTGAGCAGTGAGGTGTGGATAAGAGCGTTACAGGCTCACTCAAAACAATATTTCAGAGCTGGTTTTGTCGCTTTTTCTCCAAAAGTGCTACACAGCAAGCTTCGTTATTAGCGCTCTTTCCCTGCTCGTACCACTATTTTTAAACAGCAATGAGGATTTTAATATTTAAGCACTTAATATGTACTTGCAGCGTTCTGCTTTCACTTTCGCTGAGTTAATGTCCAGCATTTACAATTTTTACTTTTTTTTTTTTCTTTTCACCCCTCTCCCACATTTTGGGAGTTGTTATGAAGACGTTAACATCTTTCACATTGTTCATTTAGGAAACATATTGACCAAAAAAGTTGTTGATGGAGAATATTTTTATTTCAGCAGTGCTCCTTTACCACTAAAGAATTAAATAGCTCTGAATGATTCATTCTGATGGATCGATGAGAGGAGGACAAATAAACTGAAATGTACGGTTAAAAGATGAACACGTATTTATGTTCACCTTAAATGTCTCTCTTTTTTTCCCCGACAGATCCATTACAGGTTTTTATTTTCTATTACAGTTGAATATAATTCCACCCGCATCAACTTCATGTAATAATCCGTAATGTTCCACTTTATTCAAACTGGAGTCTACAGAACAGGATGGTGTACGTTAGTTTTTCCGTGTACGTTTTTATTGCCTTATAAACATTCTCAAATAGCTCTCAGCTTCATCACTTTGCTGTAACAAACCTCGCGTTATTGTTGTCGTCGAGACCATTTAGTCCATGTCCAGGTCAGGAGAGCGCACAGAGTCGAGACCAAAGCAGGACATGTCCCCTTGTTGTATGGACAATAGGCAGGATTTAAAATGACTGGACAGGACGGGGCTCAGGAGAGGGTTAAGATTTCAGTTACTGGATGCCATTGTGACAAGGCTGAGTATAAACCCTGAACATCATGTCAGATGTTGATTATTTAACTCTGTATTCTTGAATCAGATAGCAGCTGACTCTGTACATACTCGCGCCTCAGTAGACAGTGATGCACCTTAGCCTTCTGATGGACTGTTTGGTCTCCAAACACCACTTAGAAATCTCTCTCAAAGCTGTGATCTTGTACAATCCTTTAACTCTGTAAATGCTGTTCAATATAACTGTCACCCTGTGTTCAGAGGATTCCACTTTTTCCGCTTCTTTAAGTGATCTCTTGGCAAATGAGGCGTGTCTTACGCCCTGTAGCCAAGATCAGGGACACAGTGCTGGTGTCATACAAACTGTAGACGGTTTCAGTGAATAAAATACAGTATTTAATTCAACTCTACCCTTCTTGTTGTTTATCTTCTTTTTGCTTTGTGTCTATTGGAGTACCCCCCCCCACCCCCTACATCGCTAATACATCAGGTGGAATAGCACTCAATTTGAAAACAGGTGTCTGAAAATAAGTGACCTAATCAGATGTGTGTGCTTGTGTAAAATGCTCCTAGCCAAGGTAACAGCATAGCACAGCCTCCTACAGAGGATGCATAAGAAAATGCCAAGTAACCCATGGCAACACAAGAGCTAAGAGCTGATTTAATGAAACAATATCAGTGCTAAGCTGCGTAAAAATGGAGCGCTTGAAGTGTTTTCGCTCATCACCCTGCCTCTCTTTCAAGTAGATGAGCCGATTATTTGATTCACGGTTGCTATGGAACAGAATCTTTACAATCTACAAGACCAGAACTTGCTCGCAGTTTACAGAATGGCATGAAAAATATTTATGTTTAATATTTATAAGTGTGGTAAGGAATTTGTGATATCTTCAGCTTGATTATGCTCCGGTACCTGTTTCTGTTTTAGCACAACACTTTAAATGTTAAGTCATTTTAAAAGACCAGGATTTCAGGGTAACGGTCAGTCTGGAACCTGTCCTGCGAACATGGTGATGGGAATGCACTCTGGATGGGACACCGGTACGTTCACACTGTACCTCACATACACTCATTCACACCTGGGCCAATTTAGATTAGCCTGACATTCTTTTGGGAGGAAACTAGAGAACCCAGATGAAACACAAGTTTGTTTGCTGATGTTAATATCCTGCCTATTTGTTTTGTTTAGGTTTTGAAGCTAGTGGTGGCTCAGTAATTAAGAAATTGCGCGAGAAGGTAGTGGGTTCAAATCCCAGCACTACCAAACTGGCGCTGTAGGTTACAAAAGCAAAACCTTTCCAGAACACGTCAACTGCTCCACTTAACTGTAAGTCTCTTTATGTAAGCGTGTCTACCCCATGACTGAATGTAAATGTGTCGGCAGGTCGTTAAAGAGCCACCATGTATCTATGAGCAGACACGGAATATACAGTATTATTCATAAGTATGTGTTCATTAGTGTATATTTACCTGTAATTATGAGTCACTGTGTTTTCATAAGCTTAGAATGAGCCCGTTATATCCACATAAGGAGCAGGTCCTCTTCTTTTAGTGTTGAACCACTATAGAAGCCCAGGATGGACAGATCTCTAGAAAAAACCTTCTGTGTTTCTCAGCAACGTGAATTCGGAAGGAAAAAGAAGTAGAAGTAAATGCCGGCTGACAACTAGGGAGGATCATACAGTACATATCATTAAATACAGAAGAAGCAAAGGAGCATGAATGTAAGTACTGGGTAGTGCTACAGGCACCTGACAGCCATCATACATTCTACTGCATGCTTGGAAAGGGAGGAGTGATGGAGGGGATCCTACATCGTGTACCATTTAAATAAGCTCTAATAGTACCAAAAAAGGAATCCTCCTAATATTTCTAAAAGTGATGTATGAAGAGCAATTACAGGAATATGCATTTTATACCAGAGTTTAAAGGGTTAAGTCTTAATTTGTCTAAAGGTACACTTGGCATGGGGCTCCTGAGTGGACTGTCAACATGGAGATTGTAAGCTTGAACCCAGGTTGATGCTGCAGCCATCCCTGACTGGGGGTCCATGGGAGTGGATGACATGCTCCCCTGTCACTCACAGCAATCACCAGGCAATTCTGTGATCTCATTTGTACAAAAGGGGGTAGTGGATAGCAAACGTGTTAGGCCGCCTCAAAATGCACAGCAGTTCGTAAAGAGGGGGGTGTCAGCATCGCATGTCACGGAAAGGGCATGTACGTGCTTGTGCCCCTCCCTGGTTGGTAGTGGTCATATGTGATAGGGATGTAACACTTGATGGGTGGGAATTGGATACGACTTAAATAAGGGGAGAAAAAATGGTGGTGGGGGATAAAATTAAAATAAAAATACACAATAAAAAAATTACAAAAGGTCTGAATAATCGTTTAATCTTTTTACCCTCACAAAATGACTCTGCGAGTGGTAAGAGGGGTGCGCACTGCTTGCTCAAAAGCACATCTGTAATACGCTATTTTTTATTCATGGGCAGAATGAACCCACATGAGTACCATCATGAACGAGTGATTGATTTATGTTGTGTATATCACCACTGCAAACCTGATCCATCCAAAAATTTTACACTGTTCGACTGTATATGTCTAGATCCACAGCGTAAACAGGACAGATGGACCTTCTAGTACAAAGGAAAGAGAGAGTGTCAGGGAGACGACAAGGAGGTGCGGAAGGAGCTTTGAAATTGTCATGATGTGTCTGTGCAGGCAGATGGAGGAACCCTGAAACTACAGACACGTCATCCATCAGTAAGAAAGGCACATTAGACCTGTGTGTCAGTAATCAAACCCGCAGTTTTTAATGTGTATAATGAATCTCATTCATACCACAGAGCAGGAGCAAGACCATCAACAACAAACTGCCTGCTGGGAAATCAGCATTAACTCTCTCTCTCTCTCACACACACACAGCTAGAAAGAGTCGAAGAGCCAGGAAGTGTTCCAGGGTAGACAGCAGCTGAGCATCCATAATGAAATTGTTTTCAGAATAATAAATGTCATTTAAATAAAGATATCATTTATCTGTTATGTTAGAAATATTTTAAATATGATTTTTAAAACAAGCACATATAATCATTCAATATAACATTCCTGTGTCATGTATTTAAGCCCAGTATGTACGTAAACACATGTACATGGAGATCAAAGTTACATAAGTAGTCTGTACTGATTTGAAACAGTTGCTTGGAAACCCATGGTTGCGATGCACTTCACATGATGGAGAGTTGAGGAGGGAGCGAGGAGCTGATGTCAGTAAGTATGGGTTTACTTCAGCAAGCACTCAGACTCTGCTTTACTGGAAAGTCACTCATTGTGAAAGTGCATGCACTGTTCTGTACTGCTTTAAGGAAAGTGCTGGAGGGGGGAACGTCCTGATGGCAGTGCAAATAAATACTGCATTCACATGCTGGAGTCTGTCGATGGATTTTTAATAAACATGCAGACATTTTTATGTTCTGTAATTTAAATTCAAAAACCAGGTTTAAAAAATTATTTTATATAAAAGAAGTCAACATAATCTATAAGGTAAATTATTTACCATAATTAAGAACATAAAACGTGACAAGGGGTCAGGGTATTTAATATCACAGCAGTCGACCAGTGATTAATATATTGATTTAGGCACTGCCCAAAAGTGATGCTCTCCATGAGGCCTGTGAACTGTGTTTCTTAATTAATGCTGTTTCCCTGAAAAATCAGTAGGAATTTTGAAAACTAGACCAAAAATGCCCCATCCTACTGATGGAAGGTTTCTGTAATAAGAATCTTCAGCTCTGCATGGTCAGTTAAACTTGTAACTCTGCAGGTGGGATGTCCCAGGGTGGTGACGCCCCTCTCTGTGACCTCATCACCTACTGACTGACCTTAAGAAACACCAGCAGATCATTGTTACGAGGGCCACGGGGACCGGCCCCTGTTAAAACATTAAGTGGTCTTACCTCATTATATGGGACATCCCATAATAATTGTAATTTGTGATTGTTGGGATGTTGCTCCAATTCATTGAATCATGTTTTTTTGTGCTGAATAATTATGAATGAACAATCATGCATAAAAGAATTGCTGCTAATTAAAAAAAAAAAAATTATGCTCTAGAAGTTCTAATAAAATAAAATAATCCCTTTAAATGAATTAAATGTGTCTGTTTTGAAAAATCATCTTTTCCATTTATTTATAGTTTATAAAATAAATTTTAGTTGATATTATAACAATTATTTGATGTACAAAATAATGAGCATGGCGGCACCGTGGCACAGTGGTTAGCATGTCCGCCTCACAGTAAGAAGTCCTGGGTTCGATTCCCGGGCTCGGGCATTTCTGTGTGGAGTTTGCATGTTGGCATGGGTTTGCTCCGGGTTCTCTGGTTTCCTCCCACAGTCCAAAAACATGCACAGTAGGCTGATTAGCTGTTCCTAATCACCCCAAAGTGTAAGTGTGAATGGTTGTGTGTGTTGGCCCTGCAGGGGCCTGGCGAGCTGTTCAGGATGTACCCCACCTTTGCCCAGAGTCAGCTGAGATGGGCGCCAGCCTCCCCGCAACTCTATTTAAGATTAAGCGGCTGAGAAAACGAATGAATGATGAATAGATAATGAGCATTTGTGTCCATAATGATTCTCTAAACAGACTTTAACCTTTACACCGGAAGCAAAGTAACAGATACACACACACACACACGCACGCACTAATGGACTTTCAATCTCTAAGTAATTTAACCAGTAAATGTGTAACATTTAATGCATAATAAGCATTAAATATCAGAATTTATTTCTGTATAAATACTTCACTCAGTAAATAAATGACCATGGGTAATATTGCTGTCTTACAGGGTTCTCGTTATTTTCTCACGGGACTTGTTTGAAAATCTGATGTTTTATGCATAAAAATAGAAAATCCTTAAGGGTTTATAAACTGTTAAGCACCACTGTACATTATAGCAGCTATAAAGTCTTTTTTATTTTTGTTTACCTGATGAGATGAAAACATTCTGCTTTTCATGTTACCAAGAAGGTCCTGCAATGGACTGGCAACGTGATCACAGTGTATCCCACCTCTCAGCTGGGAATGAATGAAGGAATGAATGAATGAATGAAGAAATGAATGAACGAAGGAATGAATGAATGAAGGAATGAATGAATGAATGAAGGAATAAATGAATGAATGAAGAAATGAATGAATGAAGGAATAAATGAATGAATGAATGCTACCAAGAAAGTTGAAAATATAGTCTTGTGTCCTGAAGACTTTCCATTGTTTCAAAACTTAAAGTTGCAGTTTTGCTTCTGCTACAAAAGGCTGACACAATAGCCTTCTTCCACAAAGGTAATTAGTATATCCTACATGGGACTGGCTTGAACGGGTTGGTCCACTATCTTAGGGTGATGGACATTATCTACCGTGAACTCAGGATAATGATTGAATCAGTTGAAATAATAATAATCATCTGTTTGAGTTTGCTTTTCTTATGTTTCTGTGAAGTATATACTAATATACGCTTATTCGCCTCGGGCTCAGCAGGCATGGTTGATTTGATTAGTCCTCTCGATGTACCATTTCATTATTCATCGATATCCACCTCATGTTTGGTGAATAATTGTTATTTTGACATTTCTTCACAGAAAACTTCATATCAACGACTCCTGTCCCGGTGAACACTGTTACTATAGAATGAGTGCATTTCTCACGGGACTTGTGTGAAAATCTGATGATGTTTTATGCATAAAAAAAATAGAAAATCCTTAAGGGTTTATAAACACTTAAGCACCACTGTACATTATAGAAGCTATAAAATTTTTTTTTTTTAAATAAACCGGTCATCCTAATCGGCAGTCTTATTCGAATTGCTTTTAAAGAGAATTAATTAACACCTTCTGACCAATTAGAATTGCTATTTGAATTTAATAGTACTGTGGTAGAAGTAACCATACACTAATGCACTAATCTTGGTTTAATTGATTCTCCTACAGCCAGCGCTGGCACGGTGGCATAGTAGTTAGCACTTCCAATTCAAGTCCTGGACGTTTGTGTGTGAAGTTTACATGTTTGGACGTTCTTCCCATGCTTGTATGGGTTTTCTCTGGATACTCTGGTCTCCTCCCACATTTAAAAGATGTGCACGTTAGGCTCATCAGTTGTTCAAAATTGCCCCTAGGTGTGATTATGAGTGTGAATGGCTGTGTATTGCTTTGCGACGGTCTGGCAAGCTGTTCAGGGTGTACCCTGCCTTTGCCAAGAGTCGGCTGAGATAAGCTCCATCCTCCCATGACTTTAGTAGAAAGATTAAGCAGTTCGACAAATGTGTGAGTGAGTGAGAGTCCTATAACCAGTCAGATCTACTTCAAATCCAAATAACATATCTCATATATGATCTTCTGTAGAACGTGACTCCAAAGTTGTTAAATAGATCAGCAAAATATAGCACTGTTTCCAAGAACGTCACCAATGTGCCTGAAAAAAATCCTATACATTTGACACAATGCTTGAAAGTGTTAGTGTGTGAACATGAGAAAATCCATGAATGTCAATCAGTCAGTAACTCACATAATGTTTACGGTTTTATTTCTTATGTAACTTTAAAGCAGAACCCATTTAAAACCTGCAACTGATAACATGATGGAGAGAAAGAAGAACGATGGTTGATATTTATTATTGCTTTATTGAGGAGCTCTTCACGTTCATTAAGAAAGCCAAAATTCGAGGATTGTACCTTTAGCTAATGGCTGTAATTACTGCCAAATTGATTCACTTGTCCTTTATTGGACCCTTTGGCGAAATGTCTTTTCTGCAAAACAAAGGTCACACTCTCAAAAACAAGACGTAGGACGCACCAGCCTTGAATAATCCATCTGCAGAGTTTATATAAGCAAAGAGAGACTGTGCTGGAGTCCAGAAAACAGTTTTTCATGGCTACAAATGAATATTGCAACAAGTGCCAGCAGCTCTTTCATCTCCGATTCAATAAGCAGCTAAAGACAAGAAAACAGGCTTAACCTCGCACAGCATGCTGCAAGAAGTCAGAGTGTTGTTCTGTTCTGGAGTGATGAATGCAAGCAGACAGACACCCGCTATCCTTCCTGTAAGAGACATCACCCTGTCCCAACAGTGAACAGATCAGATTTATTCATGCAGACAATTTAGATGCATTGTATGCAGTCTTCTCTTCATCCTCTTTTGAATGGTGAATATTCTTTGGCAAGTAAACTTGAGCTTTCTACAGTCTAGAGTTTTTGTGTATAGACACACAGAATTTAGAGTATTGTCCATATATTTAGACAGGCTGAATTATATTCATGACATTAAACTTATCCCATGACAACAATGCAATAATTCAGTTATCCCATGGCAACAATACAATAATTTAGTTATCCCATGACAACAATGCAATAATTCAGTTATCCCATGGCAACAGTACAATAATTTAGTTATCCCATGACAACAATGCAATAATTCAGTTATCCCATGACAACAATTTAATAATTCAGTTATCCCATGACAACAATTTAATAATTCAGTTATCCCATGGCAACAGGACAATAATTTAGTTATCTCATGACAACAATGCAATAATTCAGTTATCCCATGACAACAATTTAATAATTCAGTTATCCAATTGCAACAATACAATAATTTAGTTGTCCCATGGCAATGATGCAATACCAAGAGTTTTTTTAATGGTTTCAGAAACGAGAAAATAATTAATTTAATTAATAATAATTTCTATTAGACCCTTGATAGGGGACCATTTGAATATGCTAATACTAATTAATGTTATTCATGCCACCTGTCATAATGGTATAATGTTTATAATATTATGGCTGATTGGTGTATATTCAGATGTCAGGCCTTCAACACATCCCTTAAAAAATTGGGATGGGGACAGTTTAAGGCTAGTAATGGGATAAATTTGGAACTGGTGATGTCAGTGGTGATTGTAATCATGATTTGCTATCCAGAAAAAGCCTAGTTTTTAAGGAGGCAAAGGATCTATAGTTTGTCAAGACATTTCTGAGAGAATACCTATTGAATTTCTTAGACTTAGACTTTATCTTTCTAAGTTAATAGAAAGAATGGGGGGTGTGGGGGGAACCCTTTTGGTGGATTTTCAAACATTTTTGAAGGACGGCGTATAAAAAGCTACCTTCATGCCTGTCACAAATTTAGTGCACTCTCACCCACAAATCCTGTGAGCAATAAAAGACTATTTTACAGGCCACAAACTCCTCATCCATCCCCCTCTGATATACAAGGTTCTCCTGAGGATATTAGTGTGAACAATCTGATGGCAGAGATTTACCATCAGCATTAAAAGCATGCCGTTGAAATGAACTTCACTCACGTTGTCTTTCAGATGGTTGTAATTCTGTGCTTTTAATGGCTGGCATGATGGACCAGCTGGCAGTGGTATTGGGTCATAACCATTTATCCCTTCAACTTTATTAACACAAAGTTTTGAATCCCATTACATGGCAAAAAGCAATACACGTGAGATTAATGCAAGTTTTAAGCAAAACAAAACGAGTCACTGATTGTCATTTAATGGAAGACAACCTTCCACTATAAGGTGGTGTGCAAAGAATTGATTAACGATGAGAAAACACAGATTGGTGTTTTAAACTTTAAATATGTTACACCTCCATTAGAGATTAAATAGTACTTAAAATGAGGTTGATGCTGACAGTGAATGATACAATACTGGTTTGATCAGGACATTAAAAA
>JAQMYF010000026.1:31501936-31523678 GCA_030014195.1 Neosilurus mollespiculum | reverse complement strand
TTTACACTTTATATAACTCCAACATCACCTTTACACTTTATATAACTCCAACATCACACATCACCTTTACACTTTATGTAACTCCAACATCACCTTTACACTTTATGTAACTCCAACATCACCTTTACACTTTATGCTTTATTTATCTCTAACATCACACAGTAGGCTAATTGGCTGTTCCTAATCGGCCTTAGGGGTGTGAGTGATAGTATGAATGGGTGTGTGTGTGTGTTGCCCTGCGATGCTCTGGTGAGCTGTCCAGGGTGTTCTGCACCCTCACCTAGAGTTGGCTGAGATTTGTGCCAGCCTCCCCGCGACCCTAATTAGGATTAAGGATTTTATATATATATATATATATATGATAGTTGGGTAGATGGATCAATTGATAGGTAGATAAATTGAAATAAATGAGTATGTATCTGATCCAAATGCTTACAAAGGTTAATAAACATAACATTGTTCACCAATTATATGAAAAAATGTCTCATTTTTGTTCTGAAAATGAAATTAAACATCTGTATCGGTGTTGTTGGACGTTTTAAGATGAAATGAATAAAATGTTAACCAGTGAATGCAAATTCACCACAGTTCACACCATAAACAACCAACTGAAGCCTGTGTGTTGTCCTAATGTGCCCTTCTTTGCAGGAGTACAGTCCTGGCCTGAGCTCCTAGGATTAACCGCCTAACCTCTTGGATAAAAGCTTGTCTCTTTCCTTAGTGCTGGTATTTCTCATCTTTCCCTCTTACCACAAGCTTCACCTTTCCACCTTTCCATAACCACTCTGCTGCAAACACTCCATCCGTCAGTGCAGAGGTTTTCTACCTAATCTCTCTCTACCACCTTCGTAGCATCAACCTCAAACAACAATTTCAGCAGTTCTGTGTTTTAATAAAAGGTTTACCCCAACTCACTCAGTATTGGTTTACGATATATCTAAGCTCAGTCACACAGGCATAGGTAAATATTTTCACTGAACCTGTTTTTGTAAACCTCATGAATTTAGTAAGTTCTTTATCTGAGAGGAATTTTGAGTCAGCAACAAATCTGTGTGAGTCTGATGCAGCGATATCACTTAAAGTCTGGAATAAATAACTGGAATTATTGAAATAAATTCATAATAAGAACAGCTTTGCTATCATGTCTCTCATCTTTGGACTTTTAGGATGTAGCAGTAGTCTGTAGCCACAGCAAGAGGATTCAGGCTCCGGGCTTGGATGTTTCTGTGTGGAGTCTGCATGTTCACTCCGTGCTTACGTGGGTTTCCTCCGGATACTCTGGTTTCCTCCCACAGTCCACAGTTCCAAATTGCCCCTTGGTGCGAGTGGGAGTGGTTGTGTGTGTGCTGCCCTGCAATGGTCTGGTGAGCCGTTCAGGGTGTACCCCACCTTCACCGGCTTCAGTATCGGCTGAGATAGGCTACAACCTACTCGCAACCCTAATGATTAGGGATTCAGTGATTCGGCAGAGTGTGTGTTATTTTTTTCTTTATTTAGTCTCAGTTAATTTTAACCTACCATCCAACTCTCCCCATTACATGAGAGCTACCAACCAGAAGGTGTAAATGCTATTGCACTTGTATCCTTTGAGCCATGTGATCTTTTTGAACTGCATATTCATGTAACTCCAGGATACACACTTGGAGGAACGTGCTATACACTCCCTTTTACAGAAAAGAGCTTGCAGATGGCAATAATTGACTAATGTTGCTGTAATTGTCATGAGGGAGACGTAATGCTGCCCCTCCCTCTCTGAGAATACAGACAGTTTAACGCTCATGAACACAGTGTCCAGAAAAACAGGTTTTTTTTGAGGGATGCAAACAACTGACGTTTGAATTCTGTTCTACATGGGCAGTTCAGGTCATTTCTCAGTAAGTGTTTCATTATATCATCTTAGTACATGTCTGGACGGAAAGAGTGTTGTCCTAGTTTCACCTACAGCCCACTCTAGTGGTTTGTTCTGTACGTGGAGTGTGCGGGGTAGTGTTGGAGAGGCGAGGCCATTGTGTTGATTTGCATGTTCTTTCTTTTGTATGCCTTCATTTCCAATCCATTTTCATTAGGATAAAAAGTCTTAATTATGGGTGCAAAGGTTTGCATCGCTTATTATTTGTGAGTGAGGAATACAAAAATTAATACGATTATTTTATATTGAAAAAAGGTTTCCAATAAGTTATGTGAGAATAGAAAAAAATGGGGAGAGAGAGAGGCTTAGTAATTATTATTGCTTGCAAAAGGAGATGCAAACTTCTGAACTGATATTTTTTTATTCATAAATCTCATATTAATGAAGGATAGTCTGTTAAACATAATGCGTTGCATCTTGTTTGTGTTTGTTTTTTTTTATTTTTTTTGTTCATGTTTTGTTCTGAGGTTATGCAGATTTTTGCACTTGGCTGTATTTGCGTTTAGGTGGTGGAGGAGCTGGGCCAGTTTGAGCAGACGGCACGCAAACTCCCCCTAAAGGACAGAGAGGAGTTAACACAGATCCAGGCTTTCCCTGTGAGCGCTGAACTCACTGATGATGGAGTATCTCCAGGCTCTGATGGCCGTTACCCCATTCTTGTATGGTGGTCTCCATTAACCGGAGAGCTGGGCCGGCTTGGGGAGTGCAGACATAACAGATGCTTTTTCACCGTTAACAAGTCCTACTATTCTCATCCTTCAACACAGTCCTTCCTATTTTATGGTAAGTGAACCTGCAGTTGAGCTCAGGATTGTTTAAAGACTGTTACCTTTTCTGCATCATAAAACCATGAGTCAACTAACCAAAGCAGGAATTATACTGCTTTATGGAATGTTAAATATGTAGGCATAATGTGATAAAGCAGTCGCACTACAAAGGCAAACGTTGTGAGCACCTGACTGCCACACCTATATCGAGTTTGTCCTCAAACACAATGTTGGAAGGATATGATTGTCTTTATATTCTATAGAATTAATGTTTTGCTACACTGGTACTGTGAACACTGGAAGCCTAAATATGTTCCAGCATGATGATAGCCTTGTACATAAAGTCCAAGAAGACATGACACTGTGAAAGTTTTTAATCTAGAAACTGTAATTTGCTTTGAAATGCACAGTCAGTGTTCAGTCATTTACCGGGAGTGTCCAGGCACAAAACTATGAACAGCCAATCAGATTGCAGTCTGTAACTCTGTGGGCATGGATAGCATATAAACTGACTGTGTCACCACAGAATGAATCCAGGTGGTCTAAACATAAGATTTTTTTAAATAAAATTTTTAAAGAAGGGGTCATTTGGTTCAGCCAGTCCAGGGAAATTAACAAAAATATTTAAGGTATCATGATATTAACAGAAAATCAAGTTTGGAGAAAATCACAGGGAACCTTTGTGTGACTTGAAATGAATGCACAGTACACATTTATTTGACCTAGCAAGTCATATTTTTAGGTGGTTTTACAGTATTATATTTTGTTAACACTCATTGTAGAATAAAGTGAAATGAAAGGCAAGCCTTCCAAACTATCCTGTTACACATGCACATATGTATATTTTCATTATCAAGTGGTTTTTGCTTACATTTTTGAAGTTGCAATGCGCTAAAATCGGTTTGGTAGTTTGCATTAGCTGTTAGCATTTGGTCTTTCATAGACATTGATTCATATGCAAATGCAGATATATCCGAGGGATTTAAATACTCTCTCTGGAGCAGTCCAGACCATTAACTGACTGTAAAACTCACCCAAAATCCTTTGCGCTTATTTTGCTTACAGTTCTCTGGTGATTTGAGTGGAAAGTTTTTGGCCCTCGGTGGGAGAGCTAATCCTGGCTTGGCTGACCGTGCAGCTTTCATTACTGCTGATTCTGCCTTGATCTAAGAATCCACTCTTTATTACACAGGACAGACGTTAAACCAGTTCGGTTCAAACCCACACTGTCCAATATTGCACCATGTCGGCACTAGATTGGCATTTAGATTAATTTCTGCACAGACACTGATAATAGCAATTAATCACTGAATTGCTTAAATATTAAACAGGTGTCATGTCCTGTTCCGGCAGTGACTGCAAGATGCCCACCACTCATAATACGCATTCTTCATCCAGTTTGATGTTTTCTCTGTATTCTAAACAATGTATTCCGTTCGCAGCCTAGCCATTCTCCTAAATTTGTGTTGACCTTGATGTGCGCTGTACATCACAAGAGTCTCTGATCTCCAGTGGGAGTTCAGGCTCAATTAACAGGACCAGTAGCACTTGTCAGTCCTCTGTGGCTATCTGCCGCAAGCCTGCCAGCTGAAAGGATGTGCCCCCTGTTCTAGTCCAAAAATAGATCAGTGGGACTAATGTACCTTTGCTTATTTTAAATGCCTTGTCCTCTGAATGACACCTGAAATGGGCAATTTTGTGTTTATGTAGTTAAAAAGTCAACAGCTCGATTTTTCTTCATATCCATCTTCCTAGAAATCCTAATGAAGGAGCACCCTCCTCTAGAAATCATCGACTTGATTTTGGAAGGCTTGTACATCCCTCTGGTGTTTGTATGCATCACAGTGCTGATAAACACTTATGAATCACAATGTTGATTGGTTGTGTGGTTTTTGGCAGTAGCTTGATGTGCGGTGACATCACACATTCCTTTTGTAAACTTTTATTTATTAATTTTTTTCCATCATCCATATAACAACAAATTAAAATGATTGCAAAGAGTATTCTTGGCAGCGCTTCTACCGAATTTTCCAGAGAACATGGCTGAAACATTAAAAACATCCACATAGTAAGGAATCGATTATGAATGGGCAGGGCGCTCCACTTTAAGGCACTGCATAAATGTGTATATTAGTTTTATGAAAGTGAACACACATCTGTTACAAATTTTAATAAATGCTTCAGACACAGCAGTATATTCCAATTCTGATTCAGTACATATCGATCCAAAACACGACATCTTGGCAATTTGCAGTGCACAAAAAAAACCATCTCCGAATACAATAAATGCCCATTTTATAAATTTTTTTAATCTCTCATTTAATGGTCCACAAAACAGGTTTGTTCCTATTATCACTTATGTAATAACAGCTAAAAACAAAAGAGAAACGACTGCAGATTATTACATGGAAGAAACCATAAAGCCTTCTGGTGCAGGAATTATAACTTGCGTCTTTAGCTGAAACTGCAAATTAAACATCACATCAACAGTTACACACTTTTCTAAAATCTGTTTGAGCATCACCTGTCAAAACCCCGTTTAGGTTACCACTACTACTGCTTTTTTTTTTTTTTTTTTTTTTTAAAGCAAGCATGTTAATATTAACCTGTGATTTTATTTATTTATTTTTTGCTGGTACAGATGGATACAAAACACTCATAAATTTCCAGTACAAAATTTGAATGATCATATTAAAGGCAGTGTTCCAAATTGCCCTTAGGTGTGGATGTGATGGTGTTGGCCCTGCGACGGTCCGGCGAGTTGTTCAGGGTGTACCCTGCCTTCGGTCAGTGTTAGCTGAGATAGGTTTCAGTGTCCCTGCAACCCTAGTAGGATTTAGTGATTCAGAAAATGTGAGTGATATTAAAGCTAGGGTTGGTTACTTTTTAGCTGTAAACTCACTGTTATATTGCTTGAAATCGTCTTTACAACCCAACAGTGATCAATAACTTGAGATCTGAAAAAGGTCAGAAATAAATCTGTTATCTGTGACCACTATAGTCCTAAAAAAACGTCGACCAATCACTGTCTTGTGGTCTGCTGGTCACCATGTCTCCCTGCTTGTGTGCATGAACCAGCACTCAAAGTTAGGGTTCCAGGTTACCATCTCCAGTTTTAATATTACACAAAAATATCCAAACAAGTGTTGTCTTAAGATATTTGCATTTATAGAATTAGCACTTTTTCTTTCAAGGTACGGACTTCAGCATAGAAAGTCTCCCTTTACCAAGGAAGCAACACCACCACTGGGCTCTGTTCCATGAGGAGTCGCCTAAGAACAACTACAAGCTCTTCCACAAGCCCCTCCTCACACTGTTTAACCACACAGCCACCTTTAGCCACCACTCCCACCTTCCTCTCACCACACAACACCTGGAGAGCCTCCACATGCTCACCTCCCACAAGTTCCTGCTCCCTCTAGCCCAGAAGAACCAGCTGAGACACACTCTGGCTCCTGTGGTGTACGTCCAGTCGGACTGTGATCCACCATCAGATCGTGATGCCTATGTGCAGGAGCTCATGAAGCACATCCCGGTGGACTCCTATGGCCAGTGCCTGCACAATAAGGATCTTCCTTTCCACTTGAGGGACTCCTCTGCCATGGATGAGGAGAGCTTCTATCAGATCCTAGCCCAATACAAGTTCATTCTAGCATTTGAAAACGCCATCTGTGACGACTACATCACAGAGAAGCTGTGGCGGCCACTCAAGCTCGGCGTTGTTCCAGTTTACTACGGAGCTCCTAATGTTCACATGTGGCTTCCAAGTAACAGAAGTGCAATTGTGGTGGACCCAAAGCAGTCTCCAGAGAAACTGGCTCAGTATATAAAGAGTCTTGACAAAAACGACCAGGCGTATTTAACCTACCTGGAATGGAAGCTGAAAGAGGAGGTTTCAAATAAGAGACTTATTCAGGAACTGAAGGAGCGTCAGTGGGGCGTACAGGACGTCACTCAGGATAACTTTATTGATATCTTTGAGTGTATGGTGTGTAACCGAGTTTGGGAGAACATCAACAGACAAAATGAGGTAAGCAGTTCTACAGATGAGAAAGTAAGCCTGAAAAAAAACAAACAAAAAAAACCCCTTGCATCCATGCTCAGTCTTTGGGTGAACATGGGTCTTGGTGGTGTGGTGTGTTTTAGATGGATCTCGTCGGCCTCCTGATGAAACCTGCTATCTCCATTTTTGGTCCAAATGAGATTATGCATGACTATAAATTAAGACAACCCTCTGTGTATACTTGATAAAGCTGGTGGCTTCGTCCAGCTGTTTTGGGAGTAAAATCACTTGTGCACACATTGATGTCACTATATGATCATTTCTACTTTCATTCAGTTTTTTTGTCTGTCCTGAAAAAAAGTCAAAAATGGAGATAGCAGGTTTCATCAGGAGGCTGACGATCCAGTCCATGAGGATGTGAAAAATTGAAATAAGACATTATGGAAAAAATCAGGCAAGCAGGCTAATAATCAAGTCCAGTCATTTCTTATACATGCATTTTAAGATCATTGAATGTAAAGATGTTCCTAGACTGCGTTTGGTGGGAATCACTATTTCAAATGTGATGTTATACAGAGATTTATAAAGTACATGATCCTAAATACACATCAGGTGCTGCTATTAGAGGAGGATATTATAGGGTTAATAACCTGACTACTTTGAATTGTTGACACTTCTACTCTATTACTATTGCATCTACCGTTGCCATGTCAACAGATTCATTCTCTCTCGTTTTGTTTATAACAGGGTTTGGTTCCCAGAGTCTGGCAAGCTGAAGAACATCATCTCTCATGTCCTGCTCCAAAGCTGTTCGACTTTGCTGTGGATCACTCGAATAGCTCTTCTCTGCGCCACATCTGGAAAGCCAGTTATGAGCAGTCAGTGAGAGAAGCCCGAGCTCTGAGACGCCTGGCGCTGAGGAACAGGAACTTCACCTCCACACAGTTCTGGAGGGAGGTGTTTAGTGACTGAGCTCTACGGTATATGATGTGGGATTATTTGATGGTTAAAAGGGCAGTAAATGGCTTTCTTTTAATAACTGAAATATTATAACAGTTAAGAGAGCGAGATTCAGGAGGGTCTCGACTGCAGTTAAATCTGCTTCTTGTTCTGATCTGATGAGCAGAAACATTAATATGGAGGTATGGGTGCAGGATGAGATCTTCCCATCTCTGTTCATAAAGGATGTAGGCTTATAAACAAATTCATATATATATATTCATATATATATTATATATATTCAATGCTAATCTCTAATGTGTTCTACCAAGATGACAGAAATAAGAGAACCCATCACACATCAGTAGCCCTGTGACTGTCCTTGAATTTTTCTGCTGTTTGCAGATATATGTATATATATTTTTTTTTATTCAGGCCTCTTGCAGCATTAACTGAATTACAGGCCTGAGCGGTGGGCAGCCATGGGGTCATTCCATGCCAGGCCAGAGCACCTCCAATTTACCTGAACCCCCAGCCAGTACCTCCAATATGTCTGATGAACACATGCAACATAGTTCTGCTTAATTCCTGATAGTTTCACAGAAATAATTTTTTGAAATAGGGTACACTCAACCCAATTTTATACCTGCGAGCGAAATTTGAGCTTTTTTGCATTTTCAAAAGGCAATATCTTGTCAATAAATGCATGTAGGGACTTGAAATTTGGTATGGACAATACTTGGAAACACTACCGAGAGAAAATTATTACAAAAATTACAGTTTTCATATTTAAATTTTTAAACCATCACAAATATGACAATTTGTTCATTTGCAAATTTTTTATTGAAGAAGTAGACACACCTACTAAGAAGGAATAAGGCTTTGTAGATTTCACATATCGGTAACTGACTTTCAGTAAGGAAAAAAAAATCATGTTTCTCAGTTGAAGATTCTCAGTGTTACAGCAACCTTAAAATGGAACAAAAAAAAAAAAAGCGAAAATAGGCCTTCCTTCGTGCTCAGCCACTTTAAAAATTTTCTGAAGAGACATTGTTTATATACCAACTTTGTGGAGGTACTTGGGGGGAAAAAATCATTAAAATCCGAGACTGTCACCCAGGAAGATTTTGGAAATTTGTTTGATTTGGCAAGGAATGACATATCACATATGTATATGTGTGTGTGTGTGTGTGTGTGTGTGTGTGTGTGTGTGTGTGTGTGTGTGTATAAATGAATAAATATATATGTATATATTTTTACATATTAGGACACCCTATGAAAGTCTGTTTTTTTGTAAAAGGTGTGGATATATAGATATTCTCAATTTTAATTTCAATACTGAGAAGTTTAAATAATATAACTGAGCAATTAAAACTGAAGAAAAGAGTTTTCAAGATCTACAAAATGCATATTATAAATGAGGAAAAAGTTAGGACACCCCCCACATTCATCAGCATTTAAAATACTCACACAGGACTCACACAGGTGTATCTCATCAGGTGCACATGATTAGATCATTACTCAGCATTTTGAATGAGGTTTGTCCTATTTAAACATCAGACATTTAGTTTGGTGTGCTCCTGACTGTTGAAGTGAGAGTGAGCACCATGGTGAGAGCAAAAGAAGTGTCTGAGGCCTTCAGAAAGAAAAATGTTGCAGCTTTTCAGTCTGGAAAAGGATTGAAGAAGATCTCAAAAGATTTTGAAGCCAGCCATTCCACTGTCCGGAAAACAGTCCACAAGTGGAGGGCTTTCAAAATGACTGCCAATATTGTCGTCTTAGCAAGTTCACCCTGAGAGCAGGCCACAAGATGCCAAAAGAGGTCTCCACAAACCCTAAAACCTCATCACGGGATCTACAGAAGGCTCTGGCTACTATTGATGAGAAAGTGCCTCTACGATCAGAAAGAGACTGCACAGGTTTAACTTGCATGGGAGGTGTGCAAGGAGGAAACCTTTGCTCTTTAAGAAAAGCATCAAAGGCCAGACTTAAGTTTGCCAGAAAGAATTTAGACAAAGACCAAAGCTTCTGGAATAATGTTCTATTGACAGATTCCAAAACTGAATTGTTTAGACACCAGAACAGAGGACGTGTTTGGCGTAAACCAAGTACAGCGTTCCAAGAAAAGAACCTCATACCAACTGTGAAGCATGGCGGTGGGAGTCTCATGGTTTGGGGTTGCTTTGCTGCAGCAGGACCTGGACAGCTTGCAATCACAGGATCCACAATGAATTCCACTGTGTATCAGAGGGTGCTTGAGCATGTGAGACCATCTGTAAGAAAACTAAAGCTGAAGCGGAACTGGACCCTGCAACATGACAGTGACCCAAAACATACCAGTAAATCCACCAAGGATTGGCTGAATACTAAGAACTGGAGAGTCCCGGAATGGCCGAGTTAGAGCTCAGATCTTAATCCTATAGAGATGCTGTGGGGTGACTTGAAACGGGCTGTACATGCAAGAAATCCCTCAAACATCTCACGGTTGAAACGATTCTGCACTGAGGAGGGGGGCAAACTTTCTTCAGACAGATGTCAGAGTCGGGTAGACGGCTACAAGAAGCGTCTCACTGCAGTTATTTCAGCCAAAGGGGGTAACACTTGCTATAAGGAGGTAGGGTGTCCTAACTTTTTTCTCAGCTAAAATATGTATTTCTGTAGAATTTAATTTTACAGAAGATCTTAGTCTTTTATTCAGTTTCAGTTGTTCAGCTATAATACTTGCATCTCTCAGTATTGTTAAAATTGTGATTATATATTCATAGATCCAAAATCGTTACAAAAATACACAGGCTTTGATAGGGTGTCCTAATTTTTTCACATGACTGTACATACACACACACACAGACAGAATGTCCATGCATATAGGAGTCAAGGGCTCAAGTTGCTCTATTCTTGCTTAGGTCAACCTTACACATACCTGCAGATTTTGTTATTATAAGAAACAAGCTGCCTGAGGAAAGATGAGCGGTGCTCTCTTGTGGAATTAGCACAAAATAAACGTACAAATTGAGCGTGGACGAAAGGCCACCTGAGGTGAATCTAATATAAATCAATGCCATCATTGTGCTGCAGAAAGCTCACGTCTCCACAAATAGAGTTTTATCCAGAGTCTATTGTTAGTGCGCTATATTTGTGTCTTAAAGTTTTATCAGCTCGAGCAAATTTAGTCCTGAAGGGGGTCATTTAACTATGTGGTACTTGATAAAGTCTTGTACAGATTCAGTTTACAGATGCTGTGTGTGTCAAAGGAGAACAGCACTCCTTTTTGTCCCCACTCCAAAAAAAGGCTGACTGTAATGTACTGCTCTGTTTAACATTATGTGCTTAGATGGTGAAGTTCAACCATGAACTGATCTTAGTATTAAATACACATCACACAGATTTCCAAAAATATTTTAGAATACTTGATACTGAGCTGTATTACACTTTACGGTCACATTTGTTTATTTGTTAATCTGGTTTTGGTAAACTTTAATAGAGTGCCGAATCTGAGATTCAGGATTCAAGAATATAATTATAAATGTTTAAAATGATATATAAAGGAATGTCTAATAATACGTTTATATAAAGTGCCTTTCTGTATCACTACTCTAACAACAGTGTACCATATGTAATGAACTTGTGGAAGACGCAGTAAACCTTGTGATAAGGTAGTCTGTTGATTAAAAGTGACAGTGAATGTCATGTTAACTGTGTATACGTATATATTTTTAACTGTACATTAAATGGGCTGCAGTTTAAAAAGAAAGTCCTCTATTTTCCCCCCAAATAAGACAATTTCAATTAGTATACTCACTTACTCATTCATTTGCCGAACCGCTTAATCCTACTAGTGTCACTGGGAGGTTGGAGCCTGTCTCTGCCAACACTGGGTAAAGGCTGGGTACACCTTGAACTGCTCACCAGACCCTCAAAGGGCCAACACACGCAGCCATTCACTCTCCCTCACATCTAGAGGCAGTTTGGAACAGCCAGTCAGCCTAACGTGCATGTCTTTTGAACAGTGGGAAGAAATCGGGGCCCCCAGAGGAAACCCACTCAAGCACAGGGAGATTATGCAAATTCAGCATAGAAATACCAGAGAACAGAACTTGAACCCAGGACCCCAGGATGCTGTGATGTTGACATGCGAACCATGTTGCCACTCAGTTAGTGTAATATGGAAAATTTGTTGCATGTACTGCAACATTCAAAAAACACCTACAGCCTGCCAACGCTGGTCCCAGAAAATATGGGTGTAATGTACTCCCGGCATTACGATCTGTGTTTTAAGAACCTGCCCATTCTCCAGTTCCTGAGAGTTGTTCTAATGCACAGGTTCTGAGTTTTATTTTGTGTATTGCTGATCTGGCCACTAGATGGAGACTCTAGATGGAGATTTTTTTCCTTATTTAAGTGAAAAGCACAGCACCATCTCAGTTCAGTTCTGCCATTAAACACTGTCCATTCAACTGAAATGACTCGGTTAAGATTTGGCTATTCATTTGCTTATAATGGGCAGCATTACAGCAAAAAGGCCTGGGTTCAGTTCCTGAGCTCAGGCATTTCTGTGTGGAGTTTGCATGTTCTCCCTGTGCTTGTGTGGATTTCCTCCGGGTACTCCAGTTTCCTCCCACAGTCCAAAAGCATGCACAGTAGGCTAACTGACCCTTCTAAATGGCCCCTAGGTGTCAGAGTGAGTGTGAATTGTGGTGTGTGTTGGCACGGCAGTGGCCTGAGCTGTACAGGGTGTACCCTGCCTTTGCCCAGAGTCGGCTGAGATGGGCGCCAGCCTCCCCGCGACCCTAATTTGAATTAAGCGGCTTAGAAAATGAGTGGATTTATTTATTATAAGCCTGTTTAGGTCTTTCTTTCACAAGACCAGGATGTGGTGATATACTAGTCAGTATGGATTCGTGTGGACTTCAAGCTTCATGTTATCAGGCTTACACACACACACACACACACAAAGTGTGTTTCCAGTGTGCCCCTGGCCCTGACACTATAAACTGCTTAAAGAAGCTGTACTAATAATACTTTTATATTTTTTTGCCTTTAAAAAAACCCTTAATTTCAGTTTGTATTGATTTTATCATTAACATTATTAGGGTCAGAAAAATATTCTTCACTTTGCCAGTAGCTCACGTTCCTCAGGGTTTGTTAAAAGGCACCGTAGTGTGTTCTGTGTTGTGTTATTTTACAGTTGGCCCCACCTTGCAGTTTTTCATGAATTCAGTTGAGGTAAGCAGGTTTTGCACAGCAGTACCACACTGCAGCAGTGCTTATTCTCCAAGACACACACACAAACACACACCACAATGCTTCTGAGACTTCATGATCTCTGAGGCATGATTGGTCATGGAACAGCCTTCCTGTTTCTATATTATTTTATATTATTATTATTTATACCGGGCCGGTGGTGTAGTGATTAGGTGCTGGGCTCATGATCGTCATGGGTTCAAATCCCTGTAAGAACTGAGGATAAGCTCCGTCCTGATGAGCCAGTAGGCTCGGGTATTAAAAGCGCAACAGACCTACCTTACATTTATAAAAGTAACATAAAATTCTCTTAAAGTTATCCATCTTCTTAATTATACCAAATTTTGTATCATTATATTACATGTATATATTAATTGTCATAAGTAAAAAAAAAAATTTACATGAGCATATATGCTTGGCTACATGGGGTCACTGCAAGTTTTATATCTTTATGATTCATCACCTCCATATCGTATCACGCGAACGTTAATCTCTTGGCTATGATTGGAGCAGGTTTACAGCATGATGACTGTAATAAAGCCGCTTGATTTCTTGGATTGGTGACGGTTTATTCAGGTGCAAATTTCACTTTCCCTTCTGACCAAAAGTGCAAGTTTTGGTTTTGGTTTTCATCACAGTGTCACTGGATTACCGCTGATGACAGAGTTCATTGAGCTTCTTGTGTTTATTACTTTCCTTCTATTATGTAACCTACAATTACTAGTGACAGAAACAGATCACTGCCACACAGAGTTATATCAACAGTGATGAGTGAACCGAATCCATAGCCTGGGCAGCGGTTTACATGTTTGTTTATTACTTACAGTTCACAGAGGAACAAGAGGTTTAATAGGTGGTAATAATGATACGATAGGAAGCCAATTTTATACAGCCAGGCACATAAGTATTTGGTTAACTATATGTATTTGGAACCATTATGTCACTGTCCAAATACGCATAGACCTGACTCTATGTATGTTTAAATATTGTTTAATGGAGGTGTGACACATCACTTGCTACTCATTACCTGCTCCATTACATACATCAGCCAACGCTGTTTATTTTCACCAGTTTACAAGCAGCCATTGAAAATGTGTATTTTTATCAGAGAATAAGGACTGTGGTGAATCTTCAATTTTCTTCTCCTGCTCATCTTTACATTAGCCTGAACGTTTCCAGGCAACCAAAACATCAACAAGCAGATTGGACCATTCACCTGAGTGATGGGACAGCTAGCCAGTTTATTTTTTAGGGGCAGATCACCATACACAGCAATGTCATTCTAATATCTGACTATATCATTTCCCTGTGGTGGGGATTTACACTCTGGTTCTTACTGCTTGAGAATTTTTTGATCCTTTACAGTTTAAAAAAGGCTGCCCACCGAAACTACTCGGAAGAATGAAATCCTGACAGCTCATCCCCAAACCCACAAATCAAAGCAATTGCTAGTGTTTCCCCTTATTTAGAAAATGATGTCTGACAAAAAAAACAGCGTCACTATCAACAA
Source organism: Neosilurus mollespiculum (assembly GCA_030014195.1). Taxonomy (NCBI): domain Eukaryota; kingdom Metazoa; phylum Chordata; class Actinopteri; order Siluriformes; family Plotosidae; genus Neosilurus; species Neosilurus mollespiculum. The sequence goes on along the minus strand of JAQMYF010000026.1, from coordinate 31,509,309 downwards.
AGTGAAACACGAGTCATCGCCCAGTTTCAGGCTGATGTCAGAAGCGATTATGTCAGGTAAGTATCTACTAACATCTTGTAACGGATGTAATGTTGCCTAAGGCATAAGCACTTGAATAATGGAACCTGGTGGATTGTAAATCGACCGGTTTCATCACTCGGTGATAATAATCATGTCGTAGTGGTCCCTGGCAGAGAAAACATTAGTAATATTCCAGGATGGCAGAGTGCCAAGGGTAACACCTACACACTGTTCTGAAACAGTCTTTAGAAAATTCTGTAGTTTGTACAATAAAGTATTGTACTTAAACTGGTAGGAGATTATAAGTGTCTTACAGCTTGATGTTGTGGTAATATACGAAAATGTTAGTGCTACTGTATGAGTATACAGTATCAAGCAGATTACAGTGTATCTACAGTATCACAGCTGTGACTAAAATTAATACAGCAAAGCACACGTCTCAGATTTTACTGTAAAACTAGGCAATTTTTTCTGAAGCAGGTAAAGAACCTCTCACTCATTCGCTGAACCGCTTTATATTAGGGTCGCGGGGAGGTTGAAGCCTTTTTCAACCAATACTGGGCAAAGACGAGGTTCACCCTGAACTGCTTGCCAGATCATTGCAGGGTCAATACACCAATTAGTCAATCAGTCTAGTATGCATGACTTTGGACGGCTGAGGAAACCCGAGTACCCAGAGGAAACCCACACAAGCACGGGGAGAACATGCAAACGCCGCACAGAAATGTCCAAACCTGAGACTCAAATCCAAGACCTTGCTATAAGGCAGATGTGCTAACCACAATGCCACCATGGCGCCAGGTAAAGAAGCTTGTGGGGGTTTTATTTATCTCTTATTTTGTTCAATTATTTTAGTGAAATAAGTTAAAACTGGAGGTAAATTAGTTGCTGGTAAGCCTGGATATACCAGCATGGCATCCTACCCAGGAGCCTGTGACCATTACTGGTTTGTGTTCTCACTGTTCACAGTGGAGGGGTTGCTGGGAAACCTGAACAGCGTCACCTTCTACAGAGACACAGAAAGGCTAACACTCCCTAATGACAGCCTTCGCCAGGAATTCTTGCTTAATCGTGCAAGAGAGGTGCTGCAGACCCAAAAGTCTCCCAGGCTGACATTGAGGCGAGAACCAGAAGGAAGTAGAGGGCACAGAGGGCAGTCGATGAAGTGGATGAGTTATGCTGTAGAGTGTTGGTGGGATTTGTGGCAATTGGCCGATCTGGACTTGGTAGCATTCCAACAACCCGCTATAACACTGTGGGCAGAAGACCTGGCCCAGAAGGAAGGAAGAGCAGGAGTTTAAGGGCTGCGTGATGTAAAAACAACCAAACCATCCATTCAGCTGCAGTTCTGCAAATGTAAACACCTTGTTGAGGAGATAGGGATGAGGAGAAGAGTCGGATTTGTTGGAACTAACACAACGCCTATAACTCTCCAGTAATTGGCTTTACCACAATGGCAAGCAGAAAAGCATCTTTAAAAGTAGAAAACCACATTGGGTTCCAATCCTGTCATTCAAGAACAGTAATCTGAGACTACAGGGGGCACCAAAACTGGACCGTGTAATAAAAAGTTAGGTTATGGTTTTTCTTTGTTTAGCTGTGAGTGCATGTAATTAATATTTTGTTTACAGGGAGAGTGTTGATGTTTGCTGAGGGCCTCAGGTTCAGACACAAAATTACCAGCTGTATGGTCTCTGCCAAAAATACCCCCCCCCCCCCAAAAAAAGGGGAAAAAACCTTAAATACAACTATTTTGCAAGTTAAAATGTAGTGCTGAGTTCCTATATCATTGGATCGTTGAATAAGATAAAAGTCTGTGGGGCTTTTTACACCTGAGCCTGGTGACCAATCACAGCTGGAGTTTATCCCAATTTTTGTAGCGCACAGGTGTCAAACTCTAGGCCTGCGGGCCAAATCCGGCCCACCAACTCATTTTATTTGGCCCACAAGAGCTTCCAAATAATACGATTATCGTACATTCTTTGCATCGACCATTACCATGAAGCCTAATTCATCATCCTTCCACAAAGTGGCAGCAGCCAATTTCAAGTAAACAGCTAGTCATTCATGACTCATGAAAGATTGCATGCTAGCTTGTCGCTGTTAAGCGTTGTCAGGAAATGCACTTGAATAAAGGCAGAAAGGACAAATGCATAAATGAATAATTTTTCCATGCAGATTTCAAGGTGGCCTTTTGAGAATAGATGTTCAGAGATTTATTCAGCCCTTGATCACCTTTAAATTTAGTGATGTTGCCCTTATGAAAATGAGTTTGACACCCCTGCTGTAGCGTGAAGCGACTCGGAGTTCAACTCCTCCTGGATGGGATGCTAGTTCATCTCAGGTTACCCTCCCAGTATTTTACTGGTACCCATTTCTACTGATTGTTGGTCAGTGGCAGATTTGTGGTTAAGACCTTGCCCAGGGGTCTTTAACATGGAGGTCTAACAACCTCTTGATCATGAGCCCAGCACCTTAAACACTACACCACCTGGCCCACATCATTAGATAAGGTTTTGGCATATTAGTTGGATTATTTGCTGAAGTACCATGCATTTTAAAATTACTTTTATCTGTTTGGAAGTTGCACAGTGTGGAGACCCACTATGAGAGAAAGAGAACCTGTCTCACTCACTATGCAGTGATAACGAGAGAAGATGGCGCCACCACTTTAAGCCAGTGGGGTTTATGAATTTTTCAAAACCCCTGCTGGAGGCATGAGGCAATGGGAATAATTTTCTAGTAGCATTTCTTATTTTTTTCCACCCATAATGCCAGTGTAGTTCTCACGACTCTGCAGTGCAGCTGGAATGACACAGAATGCAAAATGAATAGAACGTAATCAGAATATGTTACTAAATATAATGCTGTTTAGATCATGTAACTAATTACACTTTTAATCCTCTTTAATATGCAATCCTTAAAGAAAGCATGTGCTTTGTATTCCTAATAATACATTATGCTAATATTAAATTGTTACAGAGCTTGTTTAATTAAGGTCTCAATGATGGATCTTACGTCCATAGCTGAAGTTTAAATAACACCTCATTAAGGCTCCATTTCTGATGATCCAAAGAAGGTGGAGTTCAGTGAATGAGTAGAAAAGGGAATAATGACGTGTGAAATAGTGCAGTTAACACAACAGCTGTAACTGGGGAATGTCTCATTGGTATACTTGTGTTAAAGACATTATTGTGTGTGCATAAAAATATTCTGCACAAAACTACCACAAAAGCAGTAATATAGTTTGATATTTTCCTGGAGCTTATTCAAAGTTTCCCTAGGCTGAGAAAACGTAATTTGACAGCAGGAGACGACGAAAAAAATCTAACATCCAGCAAGAAATTCTTTTAGACAGGAAACACAGTACACAATATATAATAGCTTTAAGCATTTTACAGGTCTTGAGGACAATTCCGCTGAGAGAACAGTATAAATAAGAAACAGTCCTGTCCCCCATCCCCCTTTTTTCTCCCCTAATTTAGTTGTATCCGATTCCCACTTCTCAATAACGCATACGACCAGCACCAACCAGAGAGAGGTGCAAGCGTGTACATGCCCCCTGTGTGACATGCGATGCTGCTACCTTTATCTTTACAAACTGCTGCGCATGCGCACACAGCAGCGTCCTAACACACTCTGAGCGAAGGTGCTATCCTTTGTACAAATAAGCTCACAGATACCCATGATTTGCTTTTGATCGCTGTCAGTGACGGGGAGTTGATCGCATGCCACCCTGACTTCCTGCGAGTGATTGGCCAGTTAGTTCTCATACACTCCTGGCTACGGATTGGCTGCGACATCATCCTGGATTAGAATCTGTGATCTAACAAACCATTTTAAGACAAATGTCTTTTCGATTCTGGCTATCACAAGGTGTACACATTGCCTCATAAATATATGCACAGTCTCGACTTTGCAGAACGGTACATCTCAAACTGATAATGTGTCCATGTGGTGGCTCCAATACCAGAGGGCTTTGGCAAAGGGACTAACGCTGAGACAAACAACCATTCACACTGGAAACCGGAGTATGCAGTGGGAAACCACACAGGCATCGGGAAAACATGCAAATTCTGCACAGAAATGCAACCACAAGGTTTGAATCCAGAGCCTTTATCCTGGGTGTCATGTCTGCTCCCACTTTCACTCAGGACATTTCCTAGCAGCTCCAGGGGCCTTCAAACCTGCCCTCTGAGAACTACATTACCCAGAACTCACTTCACACATCGCAAACACCAAACATCTGATTCACAGCACCTGTTCAGTCACTGCATTACTGTTTAAAGACTTTAATTTCACAGTCACGTGGTGATATATATGCTTTACGAGTCTGTCTGTTTCCAGGCAGAATCAAACCTTTTGTTCACTCTTGGATTCATTGGTTTGTATTCGGACACTGCGCTTGCCTTTGATCTGTTTGTGCTTTGCCTGAACATTAGCTGTTACTGACAATGTTATGTGCCTATGATTTTTGTATTTGTCTGCAATGATGTCCTAATGAACTCCTCCACTGTGCCAAGACAGTTTTTCAAAGCAGTCAAATATATAAAATGTGTGACCCATCACAGCAAAGTGGGCATAAAGTGGGAAATTACTAAATACATTTTCTTCAAAGGCTGAAAATTCCTGGCAGGTTTTGGTTAGTTACTCCAAAACTGGCAACAACGTTAGATGGTATCATTATGGTATCATTTTAAAGCTTAGGATATCAGCAACGAAATGGTACCACTAACTCAAAATTAATCATACTGTGTATATAGCTTTCTGGATTACAGTTGAGTGCCTAGATGGAGGCATTCCATAAACAGTTTTACTGGGGCACTACTTCCGAAGGTTTTTCGTCCAAATGACTCAGACTATGTATTTGGATAAGTGCAGCTCCTGAAATATTTACTCTAGTTTTATGTTCTAGTGATCGAAATAAAATTTGTTTTATATATCCCATCCAGTATATCTGAGCCCAGCAGCACTGCAACGCATTGATACAGACTTCAGAAACAAATGCTGTGAGTTAAGTCCTCAGATTAGAACATGCTTTTAGAAACTAAGCGCTAATCTTTTTAAATGAAGACAACAACAACAAACAAAAGACTATTGGAGATGCAGTAACACTCAAGATTTGAGTTACATTTAAGGTCCCATGTCCTGGAGGTTCATTACCAATCTATGAGTCTACAATTTCAAAAGAGTAAAAAATCAGGCAAAGGGTCCAAATCAGCATTGGCAAATTTAGAAGAATAAACAGGAACTGCTTATAACACTTCATACTTGCCTTTCTCATAGTATCAGCATCTTTGAACTCTCTCACTTTCAGGTCATGACTTATTGGTGCTCCTCCCTATCCAAACAAATGAAGCACAGTACGACACCAAACGGCTAAATGTAGTGAGTGTGCCTCACTCTCTGCGTGCTTGATGTCAGATCATAAATCTTCTGCCGTTTTCCAGGTTTCCGGTGGCGTTTCCTCTGCAGCGCTACAACAGCTGGAGCAATAAGAGTGATGAGCAGTTTCATTGGGCTCCTGAGGACTGCAGGCTCACTCCAATTAAGAGGTCAGGACACCAGCAAAGATTTGGCCACCATTAGAGAGTCCAGGCTGAGTAGGTCTAATAGAGGTGGTTTTAAAAGAGAATTATTTTTCCACAGAAACGTTGACTGGTTTCTCACTCCTAAAAAAAATCACCTTACAGCTTTTGTGAATGCCTCAGGGGTCAGCGGGAAAAATCGGGACAGAGCAGGACATGTACAAGCAGGCTATTTCTTGATAGGAATTTGAACATAGCCCATAGGTGTGAGAGAGAGAGTGTGTATGTGTGTTGGCCTTGCGATGGTCTGGCAAGCTGTTGAGGGTGTACCCCTTGGCCTGGTGTCGGCTGAGATTGGCTCTGGCCTCCTGTGAATTATCCAACAGTAGGCTAATAGTTAAAGTGTCCCTCTGTTTTTAATTTCCTCCAGTTCTCTAATAATGAGTGGAGAAAATGAATTTGTCTCTCTCTTTGTAAGATTCTCTTTATTGTTTTTCTCAGGTCTTTTAGGTCAGACGTACTGTTGTCTAGTTGTTTTGTTAAACTCTTGTAGTCTAAATAGATTGAAATCCGGGTGGTCGAGGAGAGGGTTGTATGAAAGGAACAATACAAACTTCACTTTCACTCACATTTCAAACATACTTGCTGATTGAATGTACAGTGCCTTGCAAAAGTATTCACCCCCTTGGTATTTTTCAAGTTTTGTTGCCTCACAAGTTGGAATTAAAATGGATTGTTTGAAGGTTTGCATCATTTATTTACAGAACATGCCTACAACTTTGTAGATGTGATTTTTAAAAAAAATAATAATTTATTGTGAAGCAAACAACAGATAGGACGACAAAACAGAAAACTTCAGCGTGTATAACTATTCACCCCCCCTAAAGTCCGTACTTTGTAGAGCCACCTTTTGGGGCGATTACAGCTGCAAGTCACTTTAGATAAGTCTCTGAGTTTGCCACATCTTGCTACTGGGATTTTTGGCCATTCCTCAAGACAAAACTGCTCCAGCTCCTTCATGTTGAATGGTTTCTGCTTGTGAGCAGCAATCTTCAAGTCTGACCACAGATTCTCATTTGGATTGAGATCTGGGCATTGATTAGGCCGTTTGAACACATTTAAATGTTTCTCCTTAAACCACTCAAGTGTTGCTTTAGGAGTATGCTTCGGGTCATTGTCCTGCTGGAAGGTGAACCTCCATCCCAGTCTCAAATCACAGGCAGACTGAAACAGGTTTTGCTCAAGAATATCCCTGTATTTAGCACCATCCATCTTTCCCTTCGCCTCGGATCAGTTTTCCAGTCACTGCTGCTGTAAAACATCCCCACAGCATGATACTGCCACCACCATGTTTCACTGTGGGAATGGTGTTCTTGGGGTGATGGGATGTGTTGGGTTTGCACCAGATATAGCGTTTTCCTTGGTGGCCAAAAAGTAACATTTTAGTCTCATCTGACCAGAGCACCTTCTTCCATATATTTGGGGAGTTGCCCACACGCCTTTTGGCAAATTCAAAACGTGCCTTCTTATTTTTAACGCTAAGCAATGGCTTATTTGGTCCCATGCACTGCACTCTGCAGCTCCTTCAGGGTAACCTTTGGTCTCTGCCTTTCTGATTAATGCCCTCCTTTGCTGGTCTGTGAGTTCTGGTGGGTGGCACTCTCTTGGCAGGTTTGTTGTGGAACCATGTACTTTCCATTTGCTTCGGGGATCATCAAAGATTTGGATATTTTTTATAACCCAACCCGACTTGTACTTCTCAACAACTTTGTTCCTGACTTGTTTGGAGAGCTCCTTGGTCTTCATGGTGTGATGCCTCTTGCT
>JAQMYF010000026.1:31476608-31501836 GCA_030014195.1 Neosilurus mollespiculum | reverse complement strand
AAAAGGTGTGTTTATACTGACAGATCATGTGACACTTAGATTGCACACAGGTGGACTTCATTTCACTAATTATGTGAATCTGAAGGTAATTGGTTGCAACCGAACTTTTGAGGGGCTGTAAAGGGGGTAAATACATATGCACATGCCAGTTTTCAGATATTTATTATCAAAAATTATTTTTTATATATATTTTTCTCATTTCACTTCACCAACTAAGACTATGTTGTGCAGATCCATCACATACAATTCAGATTAAAAAAAAAAACATTTAAATCACAGTTTGTAATGTAACAAAATAGGTAAAATGCCAAGGGAGGGGGAGGAGGGGGGGGTGAATACTTTTGCAAGTTACTGTAATTGCACCCGCAAGAAGAATTCCATAAAAGGTTCACTGCTAACAACTCATTTACTAAATGTTTTGAATAGTTTTAGGGATTAAGATGTGAGTGTAGAGGAAAAATCATATCCTGCACTCTTATCAATACAATTTATACATGTCCAAGTTATATGTACACACACACACACACACACACTAGTGTTGTACTTTTATATTTGTGGGGACATTGATTAACATAATGCATTTCTTAGCCCCTTACCCTAACCTTAACCATCATGTAACCATCCGAACCCAGGGCCTTTTTCTGTGAGGTGGACATGCTAACCACTGTGTCGCCCTACACTGTTATATAATAATTATATTTTCCTGTAATTAACTTTTTTACTGTACAGTTATCACAGGTCTTTATTGTTGACCAGTACATGATCTCTCTCCTAACACAGGAAAACAGCTGCTGCTCCTCTGATCTGAGTTTAGTTCTTCGTTCTTGCGTCCCTGTTGCTGCATGTCTAATGCAGTGTATCACAAGGTCAGAAAAGGTCAATTATACAGCAGACATCAGAAAAATATTGTCCCACAGAAGCTGGTGTCATGTTGAGTTTCGAACTGATGCAAAAAAAATGATTTTGTTTCCTGGCATTATACAATTTCATGTTCTGGTTCTTTCACTATGAAGAATGAAAAAAGGGTTTTTACCCCTGAGAAAAGTTCAATCAGTTTCACAGCCTCTGAACAGTTTTCAAGAGCAGTCCAGTCTGGCACCAAATATTCTTTCCTCTATTTAGGTTCTGTATTTAGATTGAGTCAGAATATTCATTTCCACTATTTCCTCCAACTCATTTAATCAGATCTCAGACCTTAGCTAAGATTTTCCTTTCACTTTGTTCGGCAAACGCATCAGTACTGACATATCTGGGTCACTATCAAAGAGTAGACATCTTTATGGAGGAATCTTTTTAACAAGTTTGGAGTGAAAACTCTTGAACACCAGAGAGACACATTAATAGTGTAATACATCATTCGCACAGCTTTCTGTGTAGTGGTTAGCACGTCCACCTCACAGCAAAAAGGTCCTGGGTTCGAGTGCCAGACTCGGGCATTTCTGGATACTCTGGTTTCCTCCAACAGTCCAAAGACATGCACATTAGGCTAATTGGATGTTCCAAATTGCCCCTAGGTGTGGATGTGAGTGTGAATTGTTGTGTGTGTTTGCCCTGGAATGGTCTGTTCAGGGTGTACCCTGCCTTTGCCCAGTGTTGGCTGAGATAGGCACCAGCCTCCCAACAACCCTCACATGATTAAGCGGTTTGGAAAATGAGTGAGTAAGTGAGTCTTTGAGGCTCACGTCAGTGGCTGACTATAAACAACTTTATGGAAATGAATGTAGACTTGAGTTTTGTAAATCTGCACATTTCAGCTATAAAAATACATGTGCATTTCCATCTCTCCACCTTAATATTTAATTCATATTTTCATACATTCATTATCCTCACTGTGATTCAGCTCATTTTTACATTACCTGCACTGGATGATGTGAACCAGCGATCTGAAGGGTAATGTAATGTGTTCCATGAGGTTAAACATTGTGCTTTAACATGGTTGCTATCTACATTGTTGTGTTATGTAATATGGCTCACATGAATTCCCACAATGTGCATTTCTAGGACCATGAACAACTCTTTCATAGTGGACACCTGAGGTCCATACTTCTGTGGAGAAATTCACAAATAGCACATTAAAACTTGTCTCAGTCACCAGAATACAGTTTCTTCTTACAGAGACAAACCCTAATACACAGCACAACCACACAAACAGTGTTTGTTTTCACTAAACCTAGAACTGAAAGCAAGAATGGAGATTTATACAGGTTTTAATTGCTAATGTTTATGGGCAGCATGTCATTTTTATCCTTATCTTGATTATTGGTTTCCACATGATAGCAACCCCTACGTCACACTTAGTGACTTAGTATCACAGCTCTCACACAGAGCCTTCATTCATTTTTATTACTGAAATCTCATTTTTGATTATTATTATTATTATTATTTGGTGCCTCACAACAAGAAGGTCCTGGACTCAAGTCCCTGGCTCAGGTGTTTCTGGGTGGAGTTTGCATGTTCTCCCTGTGCTTGCGTGGGTTTCTTCTGCGTACTGTGGTTTCCTTACTCTGTCCAGAAACATGCACATTAGGCTAATTGGCTGTTTCCCCTAGGTGTGAGTACGAATGGTTGTGCTGCCCTGCAATCGACCTGCAAGCTGTCGAGGGTATACCCCATCTTCACCCAGAGACGGCTCATCCTCCCTACAAACGGAGAAGGATTGCAGTTGGGCAAATGGATGAATTATTATTATATGCTGCAGTAGATGTTATATCTAGGGTGTTGTTAAACATCAGTCAGCAGTGGTCTAGAGTTTTACACAATTTTTTTGTATTTGATGGAAAAGATATATATATATATATATAAAATATGGCTTATCTTCATTTATGACAATGACCAACTTTTGATCTCATCCAGCACACTCACATGAGGCTTATGTACTGAGAGACTGAATGGTTGGGGGTGTACTGAATGTGTTCGAATGTCAAGTAGAAACAAACGAGTGAGTTACTCATTATTTTTTAGAAAATCCATTTAGGTGGCAGTCTGCAGTGCCTTCTGGTAACTATTTACTCTGGCCCACATCTCTCACAACACAAAACGTCCCTGTTTGGGCACAGTATATTGGGGTTTCTTTACCCGGCCAGTTAAAATCCTTAACACCTACTATATATGCCATTAAAGTTCTCCCCATACAACACAGCCAGCGGATTACTTTGTAGCAATGCAAAACCTTGCTCCATTTGACCTGACAGTAAGATTATTAGTAAATTTATTGAGCTACATGTACTATTTTATTCCATCATCATATACTGTTTATCCGTCAGGGTTGCACTTGAGCCGGAAACAATCCTGAAACAGTGATCTTATAATTGTGTCTAGCACTCAGATTTCTGTCAGGTGGTTGGCACAGTAATGCAGTGCTTAGGCCTATCACCTCACGGCAAGAAGGTTTAAACCTCATGGCCGACTGCAGCCTTTCTGTGTTCACATCTGTGTTTCCTCTGGGTACTCGGGTTTCCTCCCACAACTCAAAGGCATGCAGATTACCTCAATTGAATACTCTGAATGTTTGTTTGTCTCTGTGTTAGTCCCTGGTAACCTGCACAAGGTGTACCCTGCCTCTGGCCTGAAATCAGCTGAGATTGCTCTGGCTTCCTTGTGACCATGATGGATAAGTATTATAGATAATGTGTGGATGGCTACTTTTATCAAACTTAAGGCACTGACATTTCTGCCCAACCAGCAATTCATACCAATACAGGATGTCACCCAACCAATGATTTCCCAGCCAATGAGTCACCCTATTTAGGGTATTTCCTGAACCATGGCCAATGCAACATAGTACTTTACCTAAACTAAGACTTGGTTAGTTCCAGCATGGTACGTTGGAACTTTGAAACGTTTCAATATAGTGCTTGACACACAAAAGCACATTATGATACGGCTTATTTCCAAACTAAAGTGTGCTTTGTCACTAAGGTAATTCAGAGCGTAGCTGTTTTATAAATCTGACAGATGATAACCATGTGGGTCAAGGTGTTTAGTGTTTACTTAAGGCGGAGAGATCATAAGGAATGTTGAAATACCAACAGTGCAAGAAGTGCAGCAAAGCACATGTCTGAACATGTCAATGACGACATGAAACTCTTTCAGGGAAATGCAGACGTCAAGTATCATCTAGGGATCGTTCTGTACAGAAAAGTGGTATCACTGTAGTATCTGGTGGGGCTGTATTGATTAAAGTAAAATTGTTTGTTATGCTTGTAGAAATCTTTAGATAGTGAATATAGAATACATTTTACCTATTCTACTTTCCATAAATTTTAAAATTATGGCTTTAATAAAAAACAAAGGTGAGCAGCTGCAAACACTTCAAACCACACAGCATGTTTAGTACGTCACACAATAGTAGATGGAGAGTTCTTTAATGAAACGTAGAAGAGTAGATAGACCTGCAAGTATGTGACTACTGTAATGGATTTGATTGACATCTGCGATCAAGCACATTTGGTGCAATACATGCCTGCAATTGTCTTTCCGTGTGTTCATGCAGTTATCTTGACTATGGTTTATTTTGTGTTTTTCTTGAATTTGTAATGCAGTTGAACAATGTAGTCGTAATCGACCACGCTGACACAGAGACCCAGAAAGAATTAACATATCATTTTACATGTAATTTATATGAAAAAGAAAAAAATTAACATAGTCTGTTCTTTAAAAAAAAAAAAAAAAAAAGACTTTGTGTATAATCATCGACTGTCATGTCACAAAAATATCAGTGGTGAAAAGAATACCAATCGTTAAGGAAACACATTAAAAAACACAAACCTTGCTGTACTCATCTTAATTCAGTTTAAGACCCAAAGATGTTGGAGACATATTTACACAGACAGTTGTATCTGACAGACCCTCCTTGGTTTGAAAGCAATGCATCATGGGGTATGGGGGATTTGGATGATATAACCAGATGCTGATAATATAATCAGATGTAATTTTATTCGTATTGCATATACACTAGGCTGCCAACATAAAAAAAGAAAGATCATGTGGGAATATAATGGAATGGTGAAAACGTGAAACCAGTATTACATATACTGATTCGTTTACACATTTTATTTATATATTATATGCATAATATAATATATAAATTCAAATGTATATTCAACAATATTAAAATATAGACTGTACTTGACTGACTATAGAAGGCCAAAGCAATAAATAAATAAATAAATAAATAATAGGCAAAATAAATACTATAAAATGCAGAATGTAAATGGGCCAGATTTTATGATAATTTTTTTGTTTATCAGTAGGACAAACAAATGCGCAAACAAAAATGTTTTTAGCAAGGTATCGGTATGGTGTTCTGCAGTTAGTTATTAATCTTTTCTTCAGTTCTGGGAAAAATGTGGATAAAGTAAACACAAAAACCTGTTTTAGTCAGTGTAATTTCAGCTCAACAAATATTAAGACTTTGTGGCTCCTGACACATTAAGCAGGTACAATACAGAGATGTTTAAAGTGAAGTAGTATTCAGAGGCATTTTATCCACCAATCAGCAACTACATAAGTTAGTGTCTGCGCTTGCGACTCATGTTTTTTCTTTCTCGCCTTTTTTTTTTTTTTTTTTTTTGAATCTGGCATCATTCTTTAGGCTGCAAAATACAGTTAAGCAAGTGAGCCTGTTACACAAGTGATGACGTCTGTAAAACGAAACACAACAGACACTTTGGAAATAATATAACATTGTACAAGAATATTGATGGCTGAATGCTTACATTTTTCTATCATGTACTTTACAATGTGTAGACCAGGTCATATACTGGTGCTGTATCTTCCCCACAATGCATTACTGTGAAGCCAACAGATGTGTTGAATTACTGACATAGTGAGCCATATAATTCATTCAGTTACAGGCACACTAGACAAATTCAACTGGCTTGATTCATCGTTTCACTTTCCCAATGAATCAAGTTGATTTCTAGTGCTGAGCTTTACTAACCTTGTTACCAGCTGAGACAAAATGAATCAAGATCAAATATCAATTCAGTTTAATAATCTGAGGTGAAACATTTTTCGGCTTTTTTTTTTTTTTTTGAATTGGTATGGATTTTTGTCTTCATATACTGATTCTGGTTTTGTATCAGTGCTGGATGCTGGCTCAAGGTCATGACTATATAGCTCAGTGTCATAATGCAGTTTCCTTTAGTTCTCCATGCTGAAATTAAAGGCACCGTTGATATTGTTTCTGCCTTTGAAATACTGAGACCATATATACATACATTATATATAACGAATGGCACTTTTTCAAGAAGCAAACACATATTATATACACATTTAATTTATAAAAGACTTTTTTTGCACTACATAACTAAAATAAAAGTTATTTTTTTATTTTCCCTCAAATACTTAATTTATAGAAAATAAATGTTTAGTGTTTACTCTTAGTATCTTACAAGTATCCTTTTACTTATTTTTTTCTATAATATGTTCACTTTTACACAGCAATTGGATCTTGGTTAGCCATTACGCTGGCTAATCTGCTCTGTAGATCATCTTGTGGGGAGAGGTGCAGTGCGGCATTAGTCCTGCTACTGTCTACCAGCTCCAGCCCCAGCACAGTCATGCCTGTGACCCCAGCGTTCTGTATGAGGAACGGTGTGTCCTCGGCCATTCGCTCTTCCTCTGCCTCGCTCTCTGAGCTGCTGCTTTCAGAGCTGCTTCCACTCTGCTCATCCTGACTGTTCTGAAATTCGCCTTTTGTTCTTGTATAGTTGTGCATGGTCGTGGGGCTATGTGGGGCAGATGTGGGTGGGGCACATGGTACTGGGTTTTCTTCCTGAATGCTCTCATGCTGCTCGTCTTCCTGGATGTGCAGCGGGCTGGGTGGAGGGCTCATCTCGTCTAGGCCGTGGTTGTAGTGGGCGGAGTTGCGGAGCTGCTGAGCTCGGCTGGGCTCAGATTTCTCTCTGAGCTGTGGGGGTGTGAGGAACAGCAAAGGGCGTTCCTCCTCACCCGAAGGACTGGTTGCCATGGAAGGAATAGAGGTTGCCAGGCTGGGGAGAGGTGCTGACATTTCAGAGGGAGGAGAGGAGGGCGTTGCTGGGGAAAGCAACTTCACAGGCGAGGGGTGTGTCGGTGTTGTCACAGTTGAAACATACCTTACATAGAGAGGAGGAATTTTAATTGAATGAATAACTTAACATATAGATGCTTCAAGAGTCTTAAAGAGACCATACAGTTAAATAACAAAAAAAAAAAAAATTTGAAATTTAGTAGAGTTGGGTTGATGTTACCTCTCACTGTATGGAGAATCTTTATGGAAATCTGTTGGTTCTCTGGAGGTTTTTACATAGGCACTGACATCTCGGGCACCTCCAGTGCCATTTAGTCGCCCACGGTGACTCGGGGTGCCATCACGACTGCTTTGTACCCTGGTGATTGCACGACTGTCAGACGTCACACTCTCTGGTTTTTTATTACTCCAACTAAAATATCACAAAGAAAAATTGAAAAGCACAGAAACTGAAAATGTATACCAGTGCAATTTGTTCATCAAAGACAAAACCTGATGCTGATAATTATATTAACTCTTATGATCCGTGCCTATTACATAACCGGCCTTATTAAATATGATGAATTACCTATAAATCACAGTTTATCTCCTTATATCGGTTGTTTAATTAGTTAAAGCTCATTTCCATCTTCTGAAATGTAGTCTGCATTAATCATTCAATCTAACATCCAAGTGTCCAGTGTTTTACATTTTTAATTATGGCATTTGGCAGACCCCCCCCCCATCCAGAGCAACTAACATTTCTATATCTCTACAACTGAGCAGTTGAGGGTTAAGGGCCCTGCTCAAGGCCCAGCAGTGACCCTCTGAAAAGTAACCCAGAGCCTTATCCACTGAGCCACCACTGCCCCATTTTACCCACACTACAGTGTAATAAAGAGCCCTGTTTACAGTCTCAGAAAGGGAAAGGACACTGTACCACTGGTTGAAGTTAGCGGTGATGGCGGCAGAAGGTTGAGTCGGCAATGTGTACTGGTTTAGGGTAAATGAAGTTTCTATTTCCTTCTCGATCACGTGCTGAGCAGGGACGCTGCTTTTCGATGGATACTGCTGAAATCAGAAAAGATAAATAACACAGTGAGCACATATGGATTACTGTCAGTACAAATATCACAGGTTAATCCTGACAAAAGACTTTTCATTAATTATTAGAGGAGTCCAAAACTTTGTTGCTACACTACATTGCATTGAAACAACAATCATCTGATGGTTATGCTGTAAACATTTCATTCAGACCGTATCTCATTTATTTAAAATGCAGGCTGGGTTCAACCACTTACATTAACAAGCTGCAGGCTTTGCGGTGGTTGCTGGAGGTTTTGGGGGTACTGTTGGTCGTTGACTGCATCGGCCATGGCATTACGCTTTCGTAAACTCTGCCTCAAGCGATCATGCAGCTTTTGCCTCTGTTTCCTGTTCAACAAATACAGATCCATTTAAAACTAGATCTCAGTGCTTCACATTACAGTGTATGAATAATTCAAAAAATACACACAAAGTTGACATTAAAATATCGATGGCAAATGGAATTACTTTGTTTTGCAGTAGGCCACCACACACATGATGCCAACAACTAGAAGAGCAATGCAGATGCCTGTTATTGTTAATATGCGTTTCTGATACAGCTCCTGAGCTTCTGGAAAAGAGAACAAAGCTTTTTTAACAACCCTGCAATAACAACAATTCAGCACAAGGTTTCATTTTAACCTGGACGATTTGTGCATACGAGTTGTTACATAATTTTATTTGCACAAACCTAACAAATACTGTATATTACATATTATTTTGTACTTTTTTGTTATTAGTAGAAAGGGAATGCATCTAGATACAAACTGATCTCAGGATGCAGTGTTGCTGAGTATGTGGTAATATTATAATTGGGTTGGAAAATCATTAAAATACATCCTCTGAAATGCATCCTATAAATTCACAGTAACACAGGCACGGTTAACAATATTCCTTATATACATACATTCAGGTTAATTATACTGTTTATAGATTAAGATCTTAAGACTTATATTCAGTAAGACCTCAAGTCTGTGAAATAATCTGTAGAATCTGCAGAACCAAAGTAAATGTTTTAAATTTTTTTTGTTTGTTTTGGTCATAAACTGCTTTGGCTTAAAGATGCTACAGTTTTTCACACACACAAGGCTTTAGGAAACGGGACTAAAAAGAACAACAGCACTTGGTCAAAGGGCCATATAGCAGGCTGGTTAAATAATATTGTCAAACACAACATGATTCAAACCCTACAGTTTGTGATGGAGCCAAAAATTCTTGCTTTATATCAATAACAACCACCTACAGTTAGAAATACTTTCTATATGGAGAATGTTTGATGCCCTGTGAGCAAATGCTGTTGCCAAAACTCAAAGTGTCCTTGTTAACAATGTATTAGTTCAGTTTATTGGTAGTTAAACATCTTCTGAAACAGGCACATGACACAACTGCCATTACTACGTATAGAAAAAATGCAGGTTCTTTGTTTAAAGGATAGAAGACTAATTGAGGGGGGAGGGGGAGGGGGGGGGGGAGAAAAAGGAAAAAAAAGTTGCAGGATGAGATGGGCTGATGAGAGAATGAGCTGGAGATAAATAAAAATGGCTGGAAGATGTTCAGCAAATCTTGTGCAACATGCAAAGGTTGAAGGGATGCTGAGGAACAGAGCAAAGCAAAGACTGAAGGGATCTGCACATACAGCATAACTGCGGAGCAATTCATCTAATACTAGAGGGCTGGGTGTGTATGTGTGTGAGCGTGTCTTGTACAGAACATGTCAGAAGTCCTACATGAATAATTGAGGATATCCTTTACTGCCATTCAGGCTGCTTGTGCTGATGCGCCCTGCGTATCAAACACTCTCGAGCACTGATGCAGCATTTAAGCTTCAAAACAATAGAAAATTGACTAGTTTAAGAAATTGCGAGGTAAAAGTCCTCATTCTTTGAGCAACTCTATTGTTGAGCAAAGAATTACAACAGTAAAGTAATGTGGTGCGTAATCACATCTGTTATGGCTGTATGATCCCTTCAATGGCAAAAGGAAACTGGCTAGAGTTGAAGGAAAAAGGCTCAAGCTACTAGTCCTACAAGTCTGCAAACTAGAAGGAAGGAACAATTCATACCCATAAATTCAATCCCATGATGTTCTGCCGAGGCAGAAAAGATGACAAAAAGAAAGAAAGTACAGTTGGTTGGAGATTTGAGTGATAATGTTGTAATGATCACCTGGCTAAGCAAATATTTAGACAACTGCAAAAAAGCACTAAGCAACTAGAACCCACACGCCTGAGCATCTATCATCTTAAACAATACATTGTCCAGCAATTCAAAGGCATGTATCATTACTGTTTCTAATACATTTCATGGCTTCCTGACAAGTTAGTTATGAATTCAGTAAAATAGCATGCACATGCAAACATCACTGTGCTTGCATTGTGACACAGATTGGCCCTATTCTTTGAAACAGGAGCGAAACCTGTGTTATTCCACTGGCAACACCACCACGTCTTTCATGCTGTTAGGAACATGCATCTTTCACTCAAGTACTGTGTTAAGCCCTTGAGTGGGATGAAACCGTAACTCACACTAAAATCAAAACCAAAAGCTTTCACTGTTTTCACAGCCATGCTCTTCATACATGTTCAGATATACATAGCATCATGTCAAAAATTAAGTACATCCCAGGAAAATTGTAAATATCTTTCAATATATTTGAACAAGCAAACATTTCACCCTGTTTGATACAGTACCTACAGATGAAACTGACATGCTCCAACAAGTGACATAATAAATTGGCATTATAAATTGGTCTTATTTGAACCTAATATCTACAATTTGCTGTTCCCTTTGCTAATGAAACATGCAGTGTATTCTTCTCAAGATCAAGAGGGCCCTCTTTAGGGCCTTAAAAAAAAGGTTGTAAATACCTAGGAGTCTGGAAAGGGATTTTAGGGAAGATCTTCTACAAGTGGCATGTATTTTAAATGAATACAAAGTTGCCTATGACTGGTTTTCTTAGCAAATTCTCGCCTAGGAAAAAAAAGGCCTCAAAGATTCATCTGCATGTATCTCTTGCAACTGTTGGTGCAAAAGTGCATCCTTGAATCTGTAGATTGGACAAATTTGACCTGCATGGGAGGGGGGCCATGAAAAAGCCTTTGTTTTGTTTTTTCAGAACATTACAGCAACACTACAGTTTCCTAATACAGGCAAAGAAACATGAAAGTGTTATGGTTTGGGGTTGCTTTGCTGTCTCAGGACTTGGCAGCTTGGAGTCATTGATTCAACTATGCATTCCGCTTTTTATGAAATTATTATATTAAAGAGTCCTTGAAGACAATGTAAGGCCATCTGTCTGAAAGTTGAACCTTATAAAAGTATAATAATCCTAAGCACATGACCAAATCTACCAAGGAATGGCACAAAAAGAAGAAATGTAGGGTTATGAGTGCAGGACATGCAAGAAAACCTTTTAACATCTTGCAACTGAGGGTATTATAAAAATTCTGTCTGGTGGACAATTATACAAAATATCTATAAGACATTATTTCTACTAATGGTGACATTACTAGCTTCTGGAACTTACTTCTTCCACAGAATAATAGTACTTCTATTGATATTTTTTTGTATATCAGTAAACACTGCATTAAAGAGGGTGAAATGCTTGCTTGATTAAATATGTTGGGAAAAAAAAATCAATAATTTCATGGGATGCACTTATTTTTTCACATGACTGTCCATACCCAACATGTATGGCGCATCCTCATCATGTATGAAAATATAAACTCACCAATCACCTTATTAGGAATTCCTTTATACCTGTTCATTCATACAATTATGCAATCATCTGATCACATAGAAGCACAGGCTCAATGAAACTGCACACCTGAAAATCCAAAGCAATCCACTTGATCTTTCTTCAGTTTTCAGCTGTCCGGGTTCAATGAGCCTATGCCCACAGTAGCCTTAGGTTCATTTCTTGTATGACAGTAATGAACCTGATGTGATCTGCTGTTGTAGTCCACCTACTTCAAGGTTTAATGTATGTCACATTCTGAGATACTTTTCTGCTAACCACACATTTTTTACATTAATGTGGTCTCCCTCTGTGCATGAACCAGTCTGACCATTCTCCTCTGACCTGGCAAGGTGTTTTTAACACCTAGAGCTGGATGAGTGTTTTTTGTTCTTCACACCATACTGAAAAAATGCATGTGAAAGTTTCTGGGATACTTAAACTGACCTGTCTGTCACCAAAATTTATGCCATGCTGAAAGCACATTTTTCCCTCTTTCTGATTCTGGTGTGAAGCTCTTGATTTCTATCTGAATGCTTTTATGACCTGAGCTGCTGCCACATAATTGGCTGCCTAGATAATTGCATAAATGCTTAGTACAAGCATTTTAAACAGCATGGTGGCTGAGATGATGTGGTTGGTGAACTGAACTGTAGAGTGTGTTGAATAGTCTGTTTTTAAAATTTTGCATTTGAATTCGGGGTTCAGTTAATTCTAATACATTTTCCTATGAACCTGTTCATTTATCTCCAGCAGCAGACATGAAGTCACTAGTTTAACTTTAATCTGCCTAAAATGAAATGATAATTGCACCTGTTTCATTTATTTATTTCTTGTTCTGTGAGCGATTCCTCAAATTATTTCCTCTCGCAGAAGAACTGTTTCTGTGCCCAGGACTGCAAGTCAAGGTGCTAAGCTAAACAAGCTGTAGCTGATGGTATATGTGCTGTGCAGACAGCTGCAATATACAGCTCTACTGCTATGCTGATACAGCGTATGTTTCTCCTCCATGGCCTCCATCACATTTCTAGAATGCTTTGTAGTAGAAAAATTGTGCTTTGGCAACATAAAAAGGAAGCCATGAAATAATTACCAACCCTTACTATAAACTGCTGAGGGTGCTGTGCTTAATAACAAAACTGTTGCAGTTAATATTGATTTTAGCTTCTTAGCATCCACCAGTCATAGTGCAACTTATAACTGTGGAGTATGGAGATGGGAAGGGTCAGTTTCAATCCAGAAACATGTTATTGTAACACATGTAACACTGAAGCTGGAGACAGAAATGTGATTTAAGTTGTCTGCTGCTCCACTTGTGATGGAGCGAGAGTTTTCAAAGGGTAAACTTTAAAGCATTCAGAGTCATTTTAGGTCCCGTATTAGAAAAATAGGCCAATATTGAAGATTAACTTATGGCTCAGGTAAATTCGGTTATCTCAAGTGACACAATAGCTATCATTCAGTCACTCAGCTATTACACCATGACTTTATATTTAAATTCATAAAACTTCAGTGTTGGTGTAAGAGCTTAGTGCTGCTATTAGATGACTTTTCAGTATTGTTAGTTTGAAATTTACCTTTTTTTTTTACCCTGAGCAGAATTTGTAATAAACCTGTAAGGTGTCATTTGATAGAAAACATTCCTGCCTGATTTCCAACAGCTTTATTTTGTTGATTCTTAGTTCTGTAGGAAGGCTGAGGACGTCACTAATGAAACATAATAAACAGAACCTATTCAGGTTAATATTCCAGCATAACAAAACTAGGTTAAAAAATGCTAAACATGCGAGGAGTAGGTATGGTAAAGGACATACAACAGAACCCCAAAATAGCACGGAAATCTCCCTGATCTCGCTACCAGGAAAAACAAAATGAAGCAATAGGAAATAGCATTGATTGAGCATGCTTCAATCCAAGCACAGACAGGAAAAGGAAATAGACGTACTGTAGAAGCTGGCCATTACGTAGTTTTGGCAGCGATCACCAGTAAACTCATTTGGGCACCTGAGAGGGGAAAAAAAGTCATAGAAGAGAGAAGAGAGAGGAAGTGAGTGGATACCCAAAAGTTCTCCCCGTGCCCACGTGCATTTCTGGTGTTCTCTGCAAAATGTGTCACAAACATTGTCAATGTTTGTGGAAACACACTCTTCCCAACTATTGGCCAAATCACAGTCCCAAAGTAACAGCTTGATTTGGTAAGATTAATCTCCAAGCGATTAGGTCATCCAAAGAAAAAAACAAAACAAAACCCAAAACAAATAAATAAATCATACAACCGAAGGAGGAATTAAGAAATCAGAATACAGTATCATCCCCATGCGAACAAAACTGCACCAGCAACTGGTCCAAATGTCCTCCAGTGGTGATGGCAGTAGCCAGTATTGATGCTTGCTTTAAATTAGCAAGAGCTGCGATTAGAGGCTTAAAGTGGCTTGTGCCACACACATTTGTACACCTGTCCACATCGAATGGAGGGGACAGATGGAGAGTTATGAGTTATGGAGACTGTGATTAGGGAAATGGCAGGAGGAGAGACGAAAGCATAAAACACCAGCTATGCAGCATGCACTTGGGGAGGTTCAGTGGCTGCACATACGTTGTGGGTTTGAGACTCTGACAGGTTCTTTGGTTTCACAGCGGATCCCTGTGAATCCTGGAAGGCACCTGAGAAAGGGGGCGGGGATGGTGGGTGAGAGGGAATGAGCACATGGAAAACACTGACACTAAACACAGAACATAATATCTAACAGCAAATCACGACACATGATATGGCAATTCCATTATAATTATGAAAACATTGTTTGAGAAGTAGCTTGATAGCCAAAAAAAATGGACATGGCGGCTTTTAAGAGAATAAGTGGATTTCCTGGCCTGTGGTCATGTTTAATGTTTAATGTTTAGGTGGGCATTAAAAGAGTATTTGGGTGCCAAGACCGGAGCGTTTTGGTAGACCATCTGCTCTCTGATGACAGAGTCGGGCTTTCTAAAGCACTGCTAAAGGAAATCTAGTGGCGTGACTGGCACAGCCTCTGAGTCCTTCCAGCTGTGCCTATTACAGGGTCTTAACAGCTGGGACAGCTGAGTCTCTCTGCCAAAGAGGAGTAAAAAGAGAGACTGGGAGATATAGGAAAGAAATAATAAGGAGAATAGAATGCTTGACTGCCGAGAAGTCATGGAACTGCAACTTGAATATTTAAGAATGAAAGAAACATGAACGTTTGAAGCTCCTTTTGAAAACAATAGTTCAAGATGGCGGGCAGCAGGGACACAACCAGAGCATGACTTTCTTTACATATCGTCTGTGTCCGGGTTCATCTTCTAACGTAAGTGTCAGACTATTCAGATCCCAGGATACTCGGGCAGCCAGCCTACTTCCACACAGTATAGATGTACACTGAGGGAGAGCTAGAAAGAAATGAAAATGAATAACAGAAACAACCATGCTTTTCTTCTAGACTGCTTTGTCTTGCAGTGTTTGCAGTACCAAACAACACATGGCAGCACTGATTTTCTGCATAGTCATGGAAGTATTTCATATTAAACCCAGTCTCTCAGACTTAAGTCTTATGTATTGGAAGGCCACAAGCCAAAGTGTCTCCTTGGCAATGCTAAGAGTCCAGGATAGAGAGAGAGAGAGAGAGAGAGAGAGAGAGAGAGAGAGAGATAACGAGGCTGCAAGTCAGAGATTTTTCTTAATGATGCTAATGGACACTCTTTTGCAAATCACTGGAACAGCAATGTGTGAGTAGCTGAGACAACATTCTCTGAGCATCATGTCTCTGCTGTAGGCTTCATGAACATGAACAAAAATATGTGCTGAGATGACCCACAACCTTTAACTCATTCATTCGTTCATTCATTTCCTGAGCTGCTTAATTCTAATTAGGCTGGGGCCCATCTCAGCTGACTCTGGGCGAGGGCGGCATACACTCTGGACAGCTCGCCAGGCCATTGCAGGGCAACACTCACACAACCATTCACACTCATACTCACACCTGGGGTGATTTGGAACAGCTAGTTAACCTAGTGCATGTTTTTGAACTGTGGGAGTACCTGGAGGAAACCCACGCAAGCACGGGAAGAACATGCAAACTCCACACATAAACGCCTGAGACCGGGAATCAAACCCAGGCCTTCTTCTGTGAGGTGGACGTCCTAACCATTGCGCCACTGTACTGCCAACCTTCAACTGATGGACAGTAAAAAGGTAAACTGCGGCCATTGTTGATAAACTGTTACTTTTCTTGTTGTTATTCATTCACCTGCTCCTTCACTCTACCGTGGGTTTTTCCTGTTCTTCCAGTCTATAATCTTCATCTTTCAGACAAAGCATGCCAAGTTTCATCTTCTTTCCTGCTCTGTGTGTTTTTTTTTTTTTTTTTTATTGGAGGGTAAAAACGGAATCATGGCAGCACTTCTGTATTATTAGCCTAGTTATTTTTTATTTATTACTAGCACATTAAATGATTGTTCTGGATCTAAAATTACACATTTGTGACCCAGTCTGGCAAAATGAGTCACAGTGACCAAAAATTCAAAATTGAGTTAGCCATACCATTTAAAAGCTTAGAGTCTCCTCTTTTTAATGGTATGGCTTACTCAATTTTGAATTTTTGGTCACTGTGACTCATTTTGCCAGACTGGGTCACATATATCAAGGAAAGGCCTCTATGGTAGCACTTTACATTAAAATCAGGAATAATATCCCTATAATAACAGCAAGTGACCAAAAAAAATTAATAAATAAAATGTGTAATATAGTCTTACATTAGACCATCTGGGTGTTCTTCACTGATTTCTTACATGGATATTATTTTTCACCCATAACATTCTTACCTGCAGAGATTTTTGGTGGCGTTGGCTGTGACAGTCACAGTTAAGCACTCGCCCCCATTCACGCAATAGCTCCTCTCCTCTTCTTTGCAACGTGTCATGTGACTAGATGTCTTGGCTGATGCCGTAGTGCTGATGGGAGCTAAAGAAAGAAATAAAATAACTTAGTGCTTGATTCTTTTTGCTTAATTCAGTTCTAAGGTAAAAAAAACAAACAAAAAAACCCTGCAACTGTAAGAAATGGAGGCTGTGCTGTCCGAGTGAGCACAGCACTCCCTCTGATACCAGATCTGCTAGCCCCTCTACAAGGACGTTGCAGAAAATGACACCCACATTGTGTTTGATCCCAGTGTCCTTCATTGTTGCCAAATAGTTTGCTGAATATTAGAGAAATATGAGAGGACAGGGACTGCACTGACAAGGCTTTATTGGTTTACTGATGCGGCCAAAATCAATGCATTCTGCTTACCTTGAATCCCAAATATCCCCACCTAGAATATTATATTAGCATTATGTTCCAGAATAAGAAATTAGAAACTCTTAAAAAAAAAAAATAACCTTTTGAAAAAATGTATTGAATGACTGTACTAATACAGTGCAATAATAATCAGACACTGATATAAAAATCTGATATAAAATGATGTTTAAAAATATGACGAACTAATCAGAGATTAGAAACCTTTAATACAAATCTAAAGAATAAAAATTGCACAACATGTACTGAAGCATGCTGATATCTGAAGTTGCCTAATTGAATCAGACAAGCCTAGGCATGAAAATTAAACATACCAAGAGATTAACTGAAAAAACCTCTAACTCTTTAAAAGAGCAGGTGTTACCTTTAATAGTTTTGTTAGAACCGGACAAATGGAGCCGCATGTCTTCTTCCTTGGCTACAGCTATCAAGAGGGGATCGATAGTCCTGATCAAACGTCTTCCAGATACTTGCCCGCACCAGAGTGGAAGCTCAAGCCTCAACAATTTAAAACAAGCCCTTCCTGCTCCTGCTAAATGCCTCCCTCCCACGTCACACCTGACACGGGCCCGCTTACGTGGCAGCAATGCAGCTGTGCGTAAGCAGAAACGTCACGGCTCTATGTCCAAGTAACAAAGTTTGTACCTGGGCCAGGAACGGGACAAATATTTATGCATAGAGCAGGATGTGTGGCCCACTCCCTGTCCCTACCTTCACATAAGTTGATGCTTCTTCTTCAAGGATCAAGATTAGTGACAAGACAATGATGTTCCACAGCCTTGATCACACGCTAAATCTGTCCACGTCAGTCCCTCGATCATCGGCTGTGTGACTTCACATATTAATTGATCAATAAGGCACAAGCTTTACGACCAGATTAATTCCAGCAGGAGCTTCGCAGGGAAACATCAATACCCAGCTCTAACTGGCATTT
Source organism: Neosilurus mollespiculum (assembly GCA_030014195.1). Lineage (NCBI taxonomy): Eukaryota > Metazoa > Chordata > Actinopteri > Siluriformes > Plotosidae > Neosilurus > Neosilurus mollespiculum. The sequence goes on along the minus strand of JAQMYF010000026.1, from coordinate 31,483,779 downwards.
ACCTCAAACAAAGCCATTGCCCACTATTTCGAAATCTTAACGTGCGTGTGATTTGAAAAGCCAATGAACGAAATGTTCAGAACAGATACTGCAACATCATGTCTCCTTCCTGAGAGACAATCGAGTTAGCTTGGAGATTACAATTGAGATGCCAGAGTGAAATCATAGGTCAGAGACCCTGTCAGGTAACCACTGAGGTGGTGGACATCACCATTGAGTTAAATGCAATTCAGCCTCTATGATCCATACCCCTGTTGTTCTAGACAACCTATACTGGTTAAATAATTGACAGTGCAACAGATCGCTTTTGTCTCGCTAATCTGATTATTGTGCTTCTCCCCCATTAAACCTACAAGATCAGAAATCTGAGGCTGCCACAGATCATCAGTCAAGCACCAACAGCTTTCTTTGGCTTCAGAGGGGGAAAGGGGGCTCAAAATAGATTAGCATATGTCTAAATCTCAAAAACAACACATAAAAAGAGAACAAACGATGAGATGGGTTACCAACACCAGAGAGGTAAAGTGTGGAGTGACAAGCAATGGAGTTTAACTAAAAAAGACTGAAACAAAGACTATTCAGTTAATGCAGTGCTTTTGGCAACTTGTCTCTCAACTGATAGACACTTAAACAAAGTAAAACTGCTACCATGCCAGCAGGGGACATGGGGTCTTTTCAAGGTGAGGGACAGAGCATCTAAGCCATTCAGTTCATGTCTGAATGTGCTTCAATGTGGTCAAAGCAGAACTGCCTACTTTTAAAGATGCCACAGTTAAATTCGAATGATGGTTCAAAAGAAGAGGGGAAAAAAAAGAAATCCATTGAAATAAAAAAACAAAACAAAAATCAACATTTTTAGCTCCAACCAAAAACCCATTACAGCCAATAAAGTAAGAGATGAACATAATTTCACCTCATTTAGTTTTTGTTTGCAGTACCCAGCAACACAAGGGTGCAAGCTGAAGCCACGCCTAAACGTAGGCAGTTGGGTTTTGGGTTTCAGTGCAGCAGGGTTGAGTACCAGGTTTTTTGTTTTTCTTTTAGATAAAGGCGTGATCAGTTTGTTCACATTTGATTTTTTTTTTCCACTGAAGGACAGAAACTCAAGCTGTTGAGAATATGCAGACTGTGTGCTATGGTGCAACATTAGCTTCCTCCTGCTCCTCCTCCTCTGCTGCATTCACTGGAACAGCACTTTTACCGCAGCAGGGTGTTCTTGTGACCAGACCAGTCAGATAGCAATAAAGGGCAGGGACAGCACTTAAGTGCACTGGTGAAGCCCAAACCTCGATAGACACAAAAACAAGCAGAGTTGGTTCCTGTCTGTGAGAGGAACACTGTTCTCCAAGTGTCAGGGCAAATGAATAGTCATTACAGTCCCCTGTATCTGTCTCTGAGATTTGAACCAATGAACACATGTTAGATAAAACAAGCAAGAACAAATCCTGTTCGCATCCTCACACATTACTGAGAGTACAACTGCTGCTGAACTGATCAGAGATGGTGTGGCAGATGGTCCTCAGGTGCGACATTACAGACATGCCATCTCTGCCACTGCTTTAGCCAGGCAGGACCATTAGATGATTCATTTCACCCACCGTCAGCCAGTGCCTGCAGGAGGACTCTACAGCATCTGTTTGTATGTGAAGCCATAGTGACTCTGTATGTGCTCAATATGTAATCCAGTGTGAGGGCCAGGTTGGGAAGGTTTGCTTCCCACAGCTCTTGCGCAACAGAGAAACCTCCTCCGAGCTGTAGCATGTGTGGGCACTGCAGAGGAAATGGTGGATTAATATTCAAAGCCTAATAAGGAAATAACTTCCTGTGAAAACTTCTTTTCGATGTTTTCTGAGCTACTACTTCATTTCTGAATGTTGTTCCTCCTCCTGTTTCAGGCAACCAGTGGCCTTGCCATAATTGTTTTTTTTTAATTATTGTTATTTTATCTATACTTTGGGCTATAGGTTATAACCAGATGGGGCAAGTGCAGGAAGTGTTGACTTTAATCATTCTAGTCATATATCTGCTAATTTCTTTCTGTATTGCCATGGACACTGTGGACAGACAACCAGCAACTGAGCCCCATCACAGATGAGGATATGAAAATATAATATCAATATTGTGAAAATTCCATCAAAATACCCCTGAGATGTTCTGGATATTATGGCTAAACCTTTAATATCGATTTAGGCGCTGCCTAATTGTGGGGCTCCCCATAAGATTTTTGTGAGTTGTGTTTCTTAATTACTGCACTGATGTTTTCCTGAAATAGCAGCATAAAACTACTGGTTTGCCAATTAAAATTTATATTTAAAATAAAATTACCAGTCACTAAAAATAGTTTTTCTTTAAACATTAATATTATTATTATTATTATTTTTAAATTAAACATGCCTTATGTTCTACAAAAATTTCTACAGAAAGACTCTACAAAGCACAGTAAATGGTGATAAATGAAACAAAGTCAATATTTGATGTGAAAACCCTTTGCTTTAAAAATATTGTGATCCTTGTAACATTTAAATTTTTAATGTATGCATGTCACAAAATATAAATCTTTAGCAAAATTAATAAAAATATATAAAAAAAATAGGGCATCTAAGACTTTTCACCAACATATGAATTATAATGTTTAAAAAACAATTTGTAGCAAGCATACATATGATACATATATTGTCTTTATAAAGTATATAAAAAATAGATGAGAAAAATTTAAGTGAAATAGAAACAATCATATTACAATTCTCTTTTTCAGTCATATCAACCACCTCTAACTGTTACTATCCTTCACTTCATGCAAGTTTTCCCTTAAAAAAAACCTTAGGTAAACAAGTACAGTTATACTTTATCCAGTTGCTCAACTGCTTTGATATAAAGACACAAACACTGTGTCTATAACCAGCAAATCAACATAAACTCCATCTAAAATCTATTCCCTTTCAGTTTGATTGACATGCTGGCAACACTGCTGACTGGTCCTCGAGCCTCCAGGGTCAGCTCTTTCCCGACAGTCCGCTGTCATTCAGGACCTGGCTGCTCTGTCCAGATTCTGCCCCAAGATACCGACTGGCACTCCTTCCTTATTTGCAGTCATCTATCATAAAGAGGTAGAATTCTGTACAACAGAGTGTGCTGGAGGTGTTGAAAACACTGGTCAGTTTTACGAAAGTCAGAAGGCATTCTGTGATTCCTGTATGGTGTTCAAGTGAGTCAGCAACAGTGTCAAGCTAGGAAGTGTTCATTCCACACTGAGCATTATGCTGTGTTAGAAGAGTAGGGCAGACCTGCAATGCAGTCAAGTGTATAATTTTAGCCTGGTGGTAAATTAACCAGCAGCATAGCGGTAAGTGTTTTTTGTCATTTTACAAAGAGGCTAAAAAGAACTCTTTGAAGGTTTAAATTTAATTTGTCAAAGCAAAGAATCTAATATTTGATGTGTATTGATTAGCTTCCTGGCAACCGATACAAGTAGACAACCATGCACCACACCAAGAATCAAAGTACTCTACATAGACAAAAAAAAAGAAGATCCATTAATGGAGGGGAGGGTTGATCATTAATGCTCGGTACATGGTGATCCAGCGCTGCCATCGCACCAGTACCTCCATCTCGAACTCTCTACCTCGGCATGGCACTCGAGCTTCCACTGCAGCGTCTAGTCTCTGCACCCCAGATTAAATACTAGGAGAAATCAATGTAAGAAGGCTACTTTGAGGAGCATGGGAACATGCAGTCTCAATGACTCCAGGCTAAATTTCTCTAAAAGGATTAGGTGAAGGAGAAACCCAAATACACCGGGTCCCAGTTTCTGCTGAGTCACATTCTCATGAGTCAGCTTGTGCAGACACTCATTCACCTACAGGATTAAAAATGGAGAGGCGGGAGTTGAGCTGTACAGCATTAGCTTTCTGATTCTAATTTTTTATTATTTTTTTTTTTACAGTTAATAATCCCATATACAGTATATCTGAATATAACTTAAGAGATAAATTAAGAGATTAGTTCTAGACGAGTAGGAGTAAATGAATTTACTGTATGTTGGGCTGAGTTGTACAGAGCAGTATTCATCAGGGGGGGAGAGGTATTCTTCCTTAAAATAAACTTCCTTTATAGCACACTGTACTCACAGACGATAACAGACGGACAGCAATTTAGGAAAGTGTTAAAGTAAAATTAGGTTAGGTCTGGAATGAATACAGGTCAGTATCTCATGATAATACAGCAGGGTAGGATCGGTTAAAACATCCTTTACTTTAGGATGATACAGCACATAAATTCGGAAACAGATGCATGGCTTTCAGCCTCAAGACCCAAGATATAAGCGGCATATTACAGGTGAAGTGACCCGAAGCTGAGTCATGTGTGAATGTTTTCCACACAGACTTACAAATTCTTAACAATGCAAGTATCTAAAGCATGAAAACTATGCAGTGGCATAACTTTACTTATAAGAGGTAATATATTTATATCTGTACATTTTACACATTTTCTCCACTTCTACGTGAGGTTCATATAGTAAGGTTCAGCTGAAAGGATTGATAGTGCTGGGGTTCAAACCCTCTGGTTACTGTAACCCACTGCCCATGATGTAGTAGCGAGCACATCTGCCTCATAGCAAGAAGGTCCTGGGTTTGACGCCCGTGCCTGTTAAGGATTTTTCCACCAGGTACTCCAGTTGTCCAGAGACGTGGACATTAGCCTATTTGTCTAGTACAATTGCACCTAGGTGTGAATGTAAGTGTAAATGGTTGTGTGTGTGAGTGTGTGCGTGCACATGCGTGTGTGTTGGTCCTTTGATAGACTGACAAACTGTTCAGGGTGTACCCCTTCTTTACCTAGAGTCGGATGAGGTTCTTCTCAACCCCAATAAAGAATAAAGCTGTTCTATAGTGCAGGTAGGCTTTATGTAGACAGGTAGCTTATGTTTGCGTCTTTCTAGAAATTAAACAGTAAGCTGAAATAAGTATCCTGGCACATAAATGGTCTCAGAAAATTATTATAATTTTTTTTTTTTTTTTTTTTTGCAAAAATGTTTATAGCATAGGACATATAACAAAATTGCATTTCCAGTATATTTTTGAGCAACTCTGTAATGAGCTGCTGTGTATGAAATTAGCAATAAATGTACTGCTCTGTGTGTCTGTGTGTCTGTGTCAGACAGGGAGATAAGCATTCTTAGGAACTGGATGCAAATCACCACACCAGCATTCCTGTAATAACCCCCTGAACACCAGTCCCAGGAACAGCACGTGCTAATCATTGAAACCCTGTTGATTAGTATCTTTTACCTCACGTCTGACTGTGGCTCTGTCAACGATTTACTGACAAAAAATGCTCACATCACGTACACGTACAGAATAAATACTTTGCTTAAAAGTGTAATTTCCATCACATGCTTACAAATACACAAATAAAAAACAATCAATAATTGCTTGTCATACAGTAAGACCAATCACAATCTTCCACATTCAAGTGTAAGCAATATGAGTTAGCAGTCTCATGTACAAAATGCCTACAAAACTCCCACTGTAAAACGAGGCAGAGCGTTGGAAAGAATAATGTAAATGTGAATGTAAAGCCCACACACACTCCATCAGTTGATGGGCCATAAAGAGAAATATGAAGAGACACTTCAGTGCCATTTATCATTCTCTTCTAGATCATAGTCATTCGTGAAATGGAAAGATGATTCTGGATCATTTTACAATTACTGAAAAGTTCATCACATTATGCGCAACATTAGAGGTGCATGAATCAGCAGCTAGCTTTTATACCACAGTGTGCTGAATGCTCAATTTTGATTGGTTAATAGGTGCTGACAGTTCAGACAGACGCGTCATACTGACATGCTAACGTTGTTTGTACTTGCTGACCTGTAATTGTGAAGCTTTCTGAGAACATTTCAGTTTAATGAGCATTGATGAATAGGATTCTTTAGGAGAAGTTTACGGGATGGAGGGTTTCACAGTTTCTCTGGAACATAAGCTGGTTTTCTTGCTTCATGTTTGGGGCGCTAATGATGGAACAGCTGTTTAGAGCAATGGTCACCAACCCTGGTCTTGGAGATCTATGTCCAGGGCATGGCTCCAACCCTTATCATGCCCACCTGACCAACTTAATCGCTGACTTTATAGGTTCTCGATCAGCTAAACAAGGTGCGTTAGATTTTGGTTGAAGATAAAACCTACAGGATGGTAGCTCTCCAGCAACAGGATTGGTGAAAACAAGTTAATTTATTTGCCGAACAGTTTAATTCTACTAGGGTCGCGCAGAGGCTGGAGCCTATCTCAGCCGACTCTGGGCGAAGGCGGGATACACCATGAACAGTTCACCAATCCACTGCAGGGCCAACATGCACACAAAAAGGGGTACAAAATATTTTGTGGAATGCTAATATTGGAAAATAACTTTGAACTTTGGGGTTGGGTGTGACCACACCACATCATAATCAATTTATTATTAAGAACACTCCAAGAAACCAGTTCTGCAATGAAGAACAATGTCAACAGACCTCATATATATATATATATATATATATATATATATACACACACACACACACACATACATATATACACACACACACAGAGAGAGAGAGAGAGAGAGAGAGAGAGAGAGACGTATATATATAAAGTTTTTTTTTTTATATACATGTATATATACACACTATATATAGATACAGAATGAGGCTTGGCGGAAGCAGGTAAGCCATATTTTTTCACAGCAGACAGAAACTTCAGGTCCATAGAGTAAAATTAAAATGCGGAGTCACATCACAGCTCCTTATAGAACACAGTATGTGAATAAATCACAGATGGAGAGGGAGGGTGGGTGGATTGTGCTGTACATCCCGAATTAACCTTCATTCTTTGCCCTCTTTTACACAGTAACACACTGCTTACTTGCTGCTCTGCTGCAGTGACCCATTATAGAAAAATGTATTGCAGTGAGACGCTTATCCGTGACAATGGACAGGATGTAGGACTCTTTAATGTATGACATATCAGAGCAATACAGAGACAGTTATTGTTGCATGTTAATACACCACTTGCTCTGCAGGAGAAGAGGAGGTGTGGTGTATCAAAGAGTGACAGGCCCTGCAAGGTGTGGCAGACAGAGAGGCGTGGGGAAAGAAAGACTGGGAAAGGGGGGGGGGGAGACTGGGAAAGGG
>JAQMYF010000026.1:31437626-31466091 GCA_030014195.1 Neosilurus mollespiculum | reverse complement strand
ATATATGTGCACTATACACTATTTCCATTACACACAAATATACAAACAATTTTATTTATATAGATATAAACATATTCGATTTTCGATGACGACACCATCGTCATAGTTCACCTGAACCTGCGACATTAGAGATGCTATTTTTATGGGCAATGATGTTTCACTTCTTGGCCAAATTATGTGTGGCCTCTAAACCCAGACTTTTTAGGCACATGATATGTAAATATTGGTATTCATCCAACACATTCATCACTCAATCATTCTTATTCAGTGATTGGTGTTTCATGAATCCCATGTGAACTGCTACATGATGATTTCTGCACTGGGTTTTACATTAAATTGATAAATGAAGATCACGTTCTTCACTTTCAGAAATACCTCAATACATCCCCCCAAGCTACCTAAATGACAAGAAGGATATTAACACAGATGCAAAGACGCACATTGTTTCATACCATTCCTGCTATATACAAAAACAAATCCCCGTTGCTTTTTTCCAAGTCTGTCATGCTATGACAATATGCTACTACATATTGTCTGGGATTATCAGCCTCATAATCCCTTTCATGCATGGGATGAGTGAAACAGATAACAGGTGTCAATCTTTTCTCAGTCCTAACTTTAATAGTGTAGGACAGAACACAAATCTACCCAGAATATTTATTAAAATGTGATCATTTCATATTAATCACTTAAAACAAATCATACCTAAGACAAATAAACCTAGCCATTCAATTAGGATAAAAGAAATAGCTCCCTATGAAATGAGTCAGACTGATACTGTTCCCGTGGTAGTCGATGTGCTCCAGTGGCTGAACTGGAAATATTTTATGCAAAATGAAATGAGGAGATGCTGTTTCAGATACTATTTAATCCTCATTTTCCTGTTTACAGCTTTCTATAGGCCTCTTATGGAATTTTATGGACACCAACAAAACGTCTTCTGTGTTATGAATGTGTTTGGTAATTTATAAGTGTTTGACGTTTATCAACCTGAGCACATTTTATATATACAACATGGGAATGGTGTGATCTGATTGGTTCACTTGGGATAATATACATGAATCCACCTCACAAACTCAGCAGAATGATTAAATCAATGAAATATGTAAAAATCTTCTAGTGCTCCCATGTAGTATATATGAAAACTTATTCACGTCAAGCTCGGTGGATATCAGTGAATAGTTGGTGATATCCACCTCGCCTTCAGCAAATAATTGTTATTTAAATGAAGAAAATCAACAGTATCTAGACGTTTTAAAAAATTTGGCGAATTATTTTTTCAGTTTGGTTTGACATACAAAAATGCACATGCAATTTATCAGGCCAAATATTTGCCTAATATTTTATATTAATTCTTGTTTCTGCTTTCACAATGATTGAACTTGTAAAAGTTTGGCCACATTATTCATCCTGTCTTTAAAAATGTGAACAGGTAGCAAAAAACCTTCTAATCTGATATACATGTTATGGAACTTTATTATGGTCAAAGAACAAGAGCCAAAGAAATTTGCAGAAGCCTGTCAGTTTTTGTCACTTTAAAAGTCTGACAGTACAGAAGCACCAAAGAGGTCATTGAGTTTTTGTCCTTCTTAGAAACGGCATCTGCAGCTTGCAAAACGAGAACTTTTTTTGAAGGAAATGATCTGAGAATTTGTCTTCACCTCAATCTCTCAGGAGATGTACAGCATTATATCACATATAGTCTAATATTCAGGAAGTGGTTCAAGGGCTCTTACAGTGAAAAAGACCTCACATGGCTACAGCAATAAGAAGGTGTTAGCCTCATCAAATAAACATGAAGAATAGACGTGTTAGCGGTAACAGACCAACAAAATGAGAAGTTCATTTCTTTGTTGTATTTACAGGAAGTCATGTGAATTATTTTTAGTGCAGAAAGAGAAACAGAGGGAGAGAGAGAATCTGTGGGGCCTGACCTAGAAAAATCGGCATGCATAGTAAAGAGACCAGACTGTGTCCTGCCAGACAAAGTTATTGCTGCATTAATAGATGAAGGGACTTTTCTTGCCAAAACTCAGGAACTTTTACTAAACGGAACGAAAGTGGATTGAATTCATTAAGGCTGCCATTCTCTGCTGATGTGTATTCTCTTCTGAGAGGCTTTTAGACAAATAGAAGAGTGCTTGTCATCCATCTTAAGAGCAAGATCATTGGCAGGACAAGACAGTATTTGTGAGTAAAGTCCTCTTTCCCACTGCTAGCCATAGGGAGAGGGGGTGATGTGTTTGGTGTCTTTTCCTTCCATTAGCTCTGACTTTACAATAACTGCAGGTTTTTTTCCTAGTTCTGAGAGGACGAAATTAAAATGCCAGACTTGTATGAGTGTGTGTGTGTGTGTGTGTGTATGTGTATAAGGGCCCTCACCTCTGCCTGCCCGCCTGGCTGGTGCCTGCACCACAGGCTCATCCGTCTCCCATAGCGACCCTCTCTGCTCTGTCTGACACACACACACACACACAAAACAACTAGTGCCCAGATGTGTATGTAATGGAGCCCAGGCAGGAAGTAAGTCATTCGACTAAGGATCACGTGGGGCTTAGAAAGACGACCCCATTATCATTAAGCCTTGGGTGCACAATAGCTCATTCTTTACACACTCCCTCCAGGGGTGGCTTTAAGCATAATAGAAGAAAGTGCATGTGTGCGCGCGCGTATGCGTGTGTCTGTGTGTGTGTGAGGGTTCAGCACTGCACTACTGGACAGCTCCTGTCTCATACACTTTCCTAATAGTCCCAAATGAATTCATGTCACACAAGTTTTGTGAAGATCCATTTCATTAAAACATTGTGCACTGGCTCACTGATCCAGTTTCAGCAGAGAGGGATGCCATTTTAATTACATGTGCATATAACCTAATGTACCCAATTTACCAAAGCAACACTCATCTGATTCAAATATACAGCTGCACAACTTTAACAAAGGAAATTATGTGCCAGCTGGATATTCAGATTGATATTCAATTAATCACTTGTCTATAGTGAGGAAATCAAAGTGACAACACTATGCAGTGTACATATTGTCGTGTGTGCATCAGGATCAAGCGGTAACTCTCCTGAGTCAGTACGGCACACTGACATCACACTGTTGACATGAGGACCCATGTTAAACATACTTCAGCAAGCCTGTAGCAATGAAGCAATGAGAAGGATAAGGTGATTATTCGGCACTTGTATGTTAAGAGGAGCAGAACATCAATCTCCAGTGACATTCTGCCATATGAATTTGTCACCTCAGAACACTCAGTGCCAAAAAAAAAGAAAAGCTGAGCTGAGTTAATGTAATGTATGTAGTGCCTAGATCAGCCTTATTTATTTGCCATGTAATGCCTAAAATATTCAAAGTCACATCTAGCTGATCTTACACTGTTATGGTGTGGAGGTAGTACAAACACTATGATCTTACAACTGTAATTTCATAACAGAATAAGTAATGATGGCTAAGCTTAGGATTATTGAGGTAAACTTTCATACCTGTTCGGAAAACTAATTTGTGAAAAAAAGTATGTTAAACCCAGCCACAATATTTCACACTGTACGAGTTTTCCCATGGTTTCAGCTTCCTACTGAACTTTAAAATGTTAAATGGTAAAAGAAACACACCATAACAATGTACACTTTGGATGATAATAATAATGGGATGTATAATCGCGAATGAAAATAGAACAGTACAACAAATGTCCTCTGATTACCTTATCAGTACCTTATTATTTCAATTATTATTATTTAAATATATTAACATAAAGGTTTTAATGCTCTGTTCTTTTCGAACACAAGATATCTTGGGAGGGGGGGGGGGGAATGCAAAGCAGCCCCTTATCATGTCCCCCACCTCTAATAATGATCCACACCCTCAGCCTTCTTGCCTAAGTGATTCTGACTGCAGGCTGAAGACGCAATAAAGTTTTTCATTATTAAAAAAGTCCCTGACATATCAGATGGTAAAAAAATGCAGGGATGAAAACCTCAGTAATTATTAATGCTCTGGCAGGAGAACAGTGTGTTCTTTAGTTGAAATCTTTCTCCAAATGGTTCAGACACAGAACAGAGTAGCGTGACTAAGAATACGCTGAGCTCACGCACAACCGGCCTGCTAAACATTTAATCATAGCCTGCAGCTGTGAAAGTCCAAAGGGAAAAAATTTGTACGATGAATGTTTCTGAAAACAACATTTTTAACTCGGTCTTAATCATGTCTATTGTTATTATAATTCTTATTCTAAATAACGTAACGTTTTTTTCCTTACTCTAACTGTGGGCAGATGGCTGAAAATAGTGAGACTCGTTCTATAGAAAATACACCTTTAATTATTACAAAAAAATTCAACCTTTTTTCCTTTTAAAAAAATCTATTTACATATTTACTTATTGTTAAATAAAAATATCCTTATGTTTCGTTTTATTAATAACCAACAATAATTATGTATAAAAAAATTTAAAAGCTGAAGCAAAACACAGTATGCTATTAACTAAAACACTCCTGTCATTCAAAACAAAACACAAAAACAACCACACAAAAAAAATCTAATGGATATTAATCATACATTTATGAACTTTTGTGAAAGCTGTCATCAGGCCTAAAGATAAAACAGATAGACTTGCTAAATCTATTTGTATAATCAGTCGCAGAACAGCTCCTTCCCATTTCATGTTTTTGTTTGAACACTTGTGCTGCCACTCAGTGTAGCTGTGCGAGGGTGTTACAGCAGTGACTTCCACCTACAGTGATGTCACATGCATTCCTTCTATTGTACATTACTGCACTCTCTGTTGTACAAACAATGCAGTTACATCTAGAAAAAAAAACAAGAGTAGTTATTATTATAAATAAATAATTTATTTCCAGGATTTGAATAGTGGCAGGGGCAATGGTGGCTTGGTGGTTAAGGCTCTGGGTTACTGATCCGAAGGTTGGCAGTTCAAGCCCCAGTAACACCAAGCTGCCACTGTTGGCTCCTTGAGCAAGGCCCTTTACCCTCAATTGCTCAGTTGTATTAAAAAAATTATGAATGCAAGTCACTCTGGATAAGGGTGTCTGCCAAATGTAATGTACATAGTCATAAATTTAGATACATATGTACCGCGATTAAACAATCACATGATGTATCAGATCCATTTGCTTTTCATAAATATTTAGCTTTTTTTTTTTTACTTCTTACTATTCATCACAAAAGAAAGGAAATTCAAATATAATTAACTGTAACCATACCATGCAGTCATTACTAGTTAGTTAATAATTATGTATTATATGTATTATATTTAGTAAAGATCCACACTCTGCTTTCTTTTACTAACTCTACTGAACTTCACCCTTTAAGATGATGTCAGACCTGATTCACCCTACGCCATGAACTTAGTCTAAAAAAGATTTTTTTAAACCATCTTCACATCATATTCCCTGGGAGATTTTACACTCGTCTAGACATGTTCTCCATTTGAAATACGACCTTTTCCGATAACAGCCTACAAAAACATTTCGACATTTGCACGCAATTTAATTAATAGTATTAGGTTTAAATACCACACATATTACATCTGGCCTCTGCCTTGCAGACAGCAATGAACACGCTGACATATTATCCCTGTGTACAGCTGAACATTCTACTGACTGGAGGTACAAGAGCCGTCTACCGTCAAGAGTCCAGAGCCATTACCTTCTGTCTGGAGTGCTGACCAATGGCCCCTGTTCTAATCACCTCATGAGACATATCTGTTCGGTGAGCTCATGACTTCAGCTGGTATTGTGTAGGAGACATTTCAAACTAATAGATTTGTCATATTTGGTTATGCTCTACATAAATCACACACTGAAGTGAAGTCAGGGGTAACAGCCAAGTGGGAATTTCTTTTTAATTAAAAACACTATCAGTCTTCCTTTCACATGCTACTTTCAAATGATGGACATTATTAAAGCACTGTATTAAGGATAAAACTTCGGATATTTGGAAATCAATCTACATAATTCATTTCTGCACAAGCAGAAAGTCATAAGTAAACATCATTTTGGGCTGTTTATTTTCACCCACTCTTTCTTCTTTTATGAATGCACAAATCATCATGTCTGAAAATCTCAAATCAGAAGCTATAAGTTGTCTATCTTTAGTTTAATATCACAAATCTTTTCATTTATTTTAATCTTTTTAAGTTATGTATACCAATTCTACTGATGAACACTTTAGCTTACATACATGGAGTTAAGGACCAATAGAAATCATATACCCTAGGTCATTGCTGGATCACTGGCATTTTTCTCAATGAGTAATTATTTAATTAGATGAAATATGATATGGAGGATTATTCAGTTTGCGGGGTTTTATCCGCTGAAGTTAAGGCCCAAGGCAAATAATACCAGGATCTGAATAATTCTCCATATCATACAAAAGCCAAATTCTATAATTGTTTTATTAGTCATTTAAAATATTTTCAACTTATTCAACCTATCCAATGTCAATGGTGGATAATTATAATAAAATAATTTAATAATTATAATATCAGTCTACAAAATGCATAACAATACACCTGACCATGTGCTACAGCTAAATATTGCAGGTCATTACATCAGTGGAATCGAAAGAAATTACTTCCCTTAAATGAGTCAAATAAGACACTCTGATGAATATGGGGAAAGTCTTTATGGGGGAGATAATGACAGACTGTGGTCTCAAGTTGCATGAAAACGCTACTTATATGCTGAACCTTGAGGGAAAACTACTTAGACAATGTACCACAAATCAATTGGGTGTTGAATTCTAACTAATGTTCATTAGTAACCTTTTGAATGGAGACACATCCGGTCACATGGCTAGTATTGTGGAATATCAACATAAAAACAGCTCCTGGCCCTCCCAAAATGTCTATCCCTATAAACATATCAAGGTTATCCACAGTCATGATTGCTATCCGTGGAAATCTGGCCACTGACCACAAGCAGCAGCAAGCATTTCCATTACACCACTGCTCTGCATGAAGATCTTTACCGACTGTGCCAATTGTATTTTCTTCCCCACAACAGCCCCAGAATCCAGCACCACTAGAGTGGCCAGTACTGTAGGCCTTCGATCGACACAACATAAAGCAATTACCTTATCAGGGGGAATGTTTTTAAATAGGAAACATACCAAGTACATTTTTTTAATTCTGCATTTCTTCACACACTATTAGTCTGAGAGTGTGAAGGCTCACACATGTATTAGCACATTCTGAAAACACATGCACTAAGAGGAAACAGAGGAATGCCATCATTCCTTCCAAGACAGAAGGGCCAATTATGCTCTCTGGGACTCCTCACTATAGATGACTGTGGCACTATACTGCTTAGTTTTCATCAGGGTCTTTTTTTATGCTATAGCAGTGGTGTGATAAGCACTTTATTAGCATGCAGTGCGTTTCTTTGGTTTTAAGGAGGATCCTCAATGGGCCAATTAATTTTTGAATCATCACAGTGGTATAATTATCACAGCAATTATACAAGTAGAGGATAAGCATTAAGATAATTGGACATGTAAATAAGAACTCTTTTAAAGAATCATTGTGCTGTCTGCTATAAAGAAGCCAAGCATTCTCTACCCCTTATGGCACACTTCTGTTAAAATTCCCAGGAAACTAAACAAACATTTTGATTAAATATAAAAAGTGACCGGCACACAACAAAGCCAATCCTGGCACAGGAACAGCAGAGTACCAACAACCCTTTAATACTGATGGAATCATTTCAGGCTGTGGAAAAATCTCCACTGGGTTTAGATCTTGATGTTCTATAGCGGCTGTGAGGTGTCAGTGTTGAGGAGGTTACAGATTCGGCTTGTCCTTGGTGTTCTATTAATATCTTGGCAGACATGCGGATGAAACAGCTTTTTTTTTTTTTTTCTTTATCTGGGCAGCCATTCAAGGAGATACTACTAGCTAATTGAAAAAAGTGATTGTCAGATTTAAGCATTCAGAGCTGCATGCTGATCACTTGTTCAGTGCTGCGCTGAGAGGATAAAGACTGTACAGTAGGAAACCCATTGTATTTAATGACATTTATTATTGTTACACAAAGTTTTTAAAACCCCCACAACCAATATTTATCAATTCATGGTCAGCTTTAAAGAGGTGCACCAACTTAAATTATCTAACCGAAACTGGGTGGATGAGGACAGCTAGTACAGTGAGAGAGAAATAAATACCCAGAAGGAAAAACCCATGATGGTTCAGATGTATGTACAGTGCATACCTGCTGGCTGTTTAACACCTACTGTGTTCTAAGCCCTGACAAGCTCTTGGCTTTCAGGTTCATAGTGCTAAACTAACCTACATTTAAAACCTTTACATTATCAGCTGGTACAACCTCTGCTGGACAATAATACATACAACAGTGTAGATTACAAGAAGTTCTATCTTCTTACCTTTGATGAGCTGCACAGTGGCATTCTGCGTATCCTCACCACGCTCATTCACAGCCTTGCATGAGTATGTTCCAATGTCAGAGTCGGTAACTTTCATTAACTGCAGCTCTGAGAATTTCCCTCTGCCAGAGAGACATAAAGCAGTATTACTATTAATTCTAATCTTATTTGCAGCTTTCATTCATATTAAATCAAATACATCAACAGTTGTCTTCCCCAGAGATGAACAACCATTCACATTTACATTCACACCAATGGCCAATTTAGACTAGCCAGGACTGTGGAAGAAAACCAGGGTGCCTGAAGGAAACCTGCACAGGCACATGGAGAACATGCAAACTCCACATGGAAAGGCACAAGGTTCAAACCCAGAGTACGACCCACAATGCTACCAGATAAACGATATGAAGGTCTTTGTTAACGTGTACCACTGAAGCCTAGGCCACGATACTGTGGATAAATCTGAAGCTGTTTCTGATCTTATCTATTTTGCTTATATAGCAATGTTAAAATGGCACTTTCAACCAAAAAAATGCATCTTTTCACTTCGCACTGTAATGTGGATAAGGGGAAATAAAGTTTTTTGAGAATGCTGATAATGGTGGTCAGTGTTGTTTCCTGTATGAGGTATTTTAACTTCTTAAATGCAAGTTCTACTTTATATGGTATACAATGTAGCCTTCAAGAATGTTTGATTTTATGACTGCAGCATTAAAAAAGATAGGAAAAAAAGATCATGGGTCAAATAGCAGTGGGCGGTTTGGTGTTGGTGATGGGGTGGGTTGAGGTGAGGTACTCTCTCTCCCCTGACAATCACAACAACATTAACCAATCATGGAGTTCTATGAAGCATGAATTAGCCTTCAGTCTTCCAGACTGGTAGCTGCTGCATGATGGGGGACCTGGTTGTAAGTTGGGAATTGATCAAGTCCAAAATAAAGGACAGAAATTAGTGATTAATTACCCCTGCCACAAAACAGTGTACTTTAATAACCGGTGTGTGTTTGTCCATCCATCCCTGTTTGTTTGTTTGTCAGTGAACAAAATTCTGACCACACCCATTCAATGATTTTTCACTAAACTTACCTGAGACACTACCTTACCTGAGTCCCAGACACAGGTGAAGGTCAGAGCAAAGTCACAAATGTTTGGAGATAGAGCACTTATAACTTCAAAACGAGGGCCGGCAGAGATACTGTTAGTATGGAACATTAATAGGGAACCATATATGGACTTTCAAATGAAACAATTACCGTTGACCTTGAGTGACCTTGAAAGGTCAAACCCCAGTCATGTGATGAAAGCGTTTTTTTAACTAATGGTCATGTCCATGTACTTTAGAACATATCGTAAGAGGAGTACGTGGGTAATTAATTACATAATATCAGTCCTATTTACCACATTATCCATGCTGCATTGTGAAGAGCACCCCTCTAGTTTTGGCCACTGTTAATACAAAATAAAATCTGGCAGTAATGGAGTATGACAATACGTTTATTAGTCAGACAGTAAACTTCTCTGGTTGAATGTCTTCCCGAAATTCAGATATTGAAATGAAGGGATGAGAACTATATAAATACCAAATATAGGAAATTTACAGCTATATTTGGGCAGTAAAATCAAATGCAGTTAGGCCATGAACTACTTTCAGATTTACAAAATGATTATTGTTAGTACACAGGGATATGGTTTAAACGGTTAATGGCTAAAATGGCCTCTGAATATGCAAACAAAATAATCGTTGGTTTTTTTTTTTTTTTTTTTTAGCAATTATATAAAAAAGTCAACAATTCAGGATGGGACATCATTCAAAATCTGCCTAGATGTACCTGCAATGCAGACAAATGGCTAGAATAGCTTACCATGCCCAGGGACATTCAACAGGCAAGTGAGGGGAAAAAACAAACTTTTTCCACTCCTTCAGCATGCTGTGTAATCTATTAACTCATGACCTAATGTTGCATGTAGCCGGCCTCACCTGCTCCACAAAACAGAAAGAAAAGTACAGTTCAGTAGGAATATGGAAACAGGGCTATGGCTGCTTACTTTTTCATTCTGATTTTTCTGGTCTCGCTTTTGCCAATCATCTTGTTGTTTTGATACCACTGGATCTTGGTTTGTTTGCCGCCAGCTAAGAGCTCACACTTCAGTGTCACCTTCTGACCTTCCTCCACTTGCACGTTAGTCAGGTTCTTTAAGTTGGGCTTGGCTGAAACACAGACAAAAATCAACTGGTTAATCATTGGCATAATCTGAACAAAAGTAGGGGCTGCACAATGTGTCTTTTCTCGGCTGGTTTTCTCCGTCCAAGACTATTTAAAACATCTAAAAGTGTTTATCCTAAAAGTCTCAGAATAAAAAAAAAAAAAAAAAAAAAACTCAATTTAAGTGCCAAGCCCCTTTCTGAAGCAAAACCAGCCATGACCGATTGTCCATTATCTTGGATAGGAGAGATGTGGACGTGTGTTCACCGTGTGCCAAAAGACCTGCAGTGTTTTTGCATTACTTCAGTCTGTTAATATTCATTATGTCTGGCAATCTTTTCAGCAAATCCTAGCCATTTCACAATCCCATGAGAACCAGAAGAGGCTTTTGCCCCTTTCCAAAACAGCTTTGCTCCATGGTGGGTGTGCACATTTTCGAGACACTCTCTCCTCCAATTACAGACAGACACAAAAGAATAATCAGCCTCCTTTCACAACTTAAACGACCTACAGGGTTGCCATGAAACTGCAGTTAAATGCTTTACGTCCAGGCTTTAGGAGACGTGTTTGGGGGAAAGTTCATTATGCAAATGATGAGCAAACAGTTAACTAAGAGTGGGTCATCAACTATTTCAACCACTTAAAGCTGAAGAAGTTTATAGAGCACCATTGTGAAGGTTGTTAGACGATATTAAAGGCATTATCCACTAATAAACTCTAATAAACCGTAAACGAATAAACCAGATTCCCCTCAAAGGATCTTTGCAGGCCGGGAATCAACAAAAGCTGCTGAAAAGCTATGAATAATATGCAAAGTATTTCATGCCGATTACACCCCTCACTGATAAATAATCTTTCACCAGCTAAAAGAATGCAAGAGGAAACTGCAAGGAGAATAATCTGATGAAGCTACAATCTGGCGTGATAAGGTTTACTCAGCTGAACTTGTCTGAATGTTTGATTCCTTGCCAATATCTCTTAATTCTTTTGTGCAAAAATAAAATAAACTTTCCCCTTGTCAGTTACAAGAAACCCACTAATTACTTTCCTCTAGATGTTTAACAGCAAAAAAATAATAAAAAGAAAGAAAGAAATCATATGAAACACTAATGTTAATGCTTGGCTAAATTACTAAAATTACTATTATTAAAATTAATGCCAAATCCAATACACAAACTCTGTTCCAGATAGCTAATAATTCTATAATGTTGTTGCTAACATTAATGTGATATATACAACATGCACCATATGTTCATTTCTTTTAAAGTGGAAAGAATTTGTTGAAAAAGTTCACATAAAATTAGTTAGTACACATATTCATATTAAACAGGAGCTAATACCTCGACAATAAAACATGAAAGAACTAGAAAGGTGAACAAATATACTTGAAAAAGGTCAGATTTTAGCAACTGGGATCTCATTTAAAGTCACAGCTGTAATACCTTCAGTAATGGTCAAAATATTGTGATACATTCTTTTCATAATGACACCCCGCCGTACTCCCAGACATTCAGTTTCCCTAATTAGTTGATTATCTCTGGGCTGGTCCATAATTACAAAAGCACCGTGCAAGCCACAACTCACAATACCTGAATACACAAAGTTTAAGGGAACACTACAGTCTTCCCCTTGGAAATCATCATACCGGTTTTACTTTTGCTTAAAAAACTGGTTCGTGACAGTTACCGTCATTCCCAATCACCTCCCAAAAATGCCCATCCCAAACCATCACTCTCATTCAGAAAAAAAAAACAAAAAAACGGCTAACTGATAAGAGGGTGAATTCCAGAGCAAAGGAAGGTGTAACGTTAAAGTTATGTGAAAACAATGTACCTGGAACCGTCCTGAAATTCTCAGGAAAGTTCTGTTCAGTCATTAAGACTGACATCATTGAAAATGTGACAAATTCAGATTTAAGTGATACCATGTACATATTTTCAAGAGTGTGTGAGTGTGTGTGGGTGTGTGTGTGTGTGTGTGTGTGTGCGTGTGCGTGTGTGCTTGAAAAGGCAATATTATGAAAGCAGATGTGTTTCTTTGCTGTACTAATCTGTACAGCAGCATATATGTAAAGGCTTAAAAAGTACACACAGTACGTAACACCCCAACCCCAAAAAATGTACTATACACCACCTCTGAGTAACACCTAAATCACACAACCAATCAATACCAAGAAACAACCAGCTTAAATCAATGTGACATTTAGCGCGAGCTATTATTAAGCAACAAAGCTTCAGTACTCTCCAGTGTTTCAGACAGAGAACAGACATCTGCGTTAAGACTCAACAACGCTGCCTGAAGCCGCAAACACAAGAAGTGTAAAGCAACCGTGTAAAATTGATCAAAGTCAACAAACTGAGCAAGGACAGGCAAAATGTCCTCGAGTGATGCGATGTGTACGGCTACAGAGTTAAACTGCACAACTTTCAGGCGAAGCGATTTAATTCACTACCAATCACAGTGAAAAGATACCACTGATTGACAGGCACTGATAAACAGTTTCCTAAAATGTTAACTATAAGGAAACAATGAACATCAGTTCCCACCTCGAAATAGAAGAGCCACTGATCACTGCACTCTAATAACCCAGTATAAAGTATATTAGGACATTACCCTAAAATGGGGGGCCTACATTAGCATTTCTGAGATCACTGGTGCTTCCTATGAGTGTACATTTATATACACTTACTTACAGGAAATCAGTTGCCTTAACTTTGCTCGAGTGCTGAATCCATCAAGCCTCGCCTGAGTCAACAACCGAACGCACTTATCATCACAAAGTACCAACACACACTTCCCTAGGTCCCACAAAAATGGCACATTGCACGTGTGTGGTGCCCCATGTAACAGCACCCACCCACCCGAGGTCAGGCCCCCTTCCATATATGGTAAAGATGTGGAGGTGTAAAGGTACCCAAGCCTTAAAAAAAGTTTGAGGGTGATTTGCTTTAAAGCTATGCGCAAAGTTCCTTATGTATTTTAAGTAACTCACCCATGCAACTGTTTCTGTTAGCTAATGTCTTTTCCCAATAAATAAGTCATATAGACAAATCATTCATGCATTTATTCATTTGAAGGGTCCGGGGGAGGGCTAGAGCCTATCTCAGCTGACTCTGGGAGAATGTGGGGTACACCCTGAACAGCTTGCCAGTCCATTAAGGGGCCAGCACACACACAACCATTCACACTCACACCTAGAGGAAAATTAGGTTTAGCCCAGCTGTGGGAGGAAACTGTAGTATCCGGAGGAAACCCACACATGCTTGGGGGGGACATGCAAACTCCACACAGAAACACCCTTGCCGAGCACAGGACTTTATTGCTGTCAGGCAGACGTGCGAACCACTACGCCACCATGACAAATCAGAAAAATAATAAATAAATGAAACCTCGGAAAGTATTTATCACTAGACATTTTGGTTTGCTCACAAAATCTTTAGAGGAAGAAACCATACAAGCGGGTTACGTCGGCAACCAGAGCCAGCGACGAGCACCTTGCTTTATTTGTGCATGACCACTTTTGGTCGTTCATTGCTTCATGTGCGTACGCAGCTTGAATGTACTGATCTCTTCCTGCCATAGACGTGTATCACAGTGTGGGGGGTCCTATCTTTTACTTCTTCACCACTGTAAAATAATTCATGTGTCCTGTATCACAGCCATAATGGCAGCACTACATATGACGGATAGCTTCATTTACAACTTTGTCCTTCTGTATTTTTTCTTCTTTTTTTTTTTTTTTTCAGTGGACGCAGGCTGCTTATCCAGCTGTTTCTTTGTGTCATGGAGGATTCCCCTTCAGGGAAACTCCTACACTCTCTCTGAGGACACAAAATTTTCACGGACCAGGGTCTGCATTCCAGCCATCATTGCTCTACCGAGCGAGGAATTCCATGATCTAATACTTAGTCCAGATACACAAACATAACAGTTCAGGCCATTTTTTGCCGTTAGTCCGTGGACTATTGAGACTTGGGAGGAAAATGGTACAATTCCATCTTTTTAATGTCTGTAAAAGGAATTGCCTTCATGCTGTAATTGGTTGAAG
Organism: Neosilurus mollespiculum; assembly: GCA_030014195.1. Classification (NCBI taxonomy): domain Eukaryota; kingdom Metazoa; phylum Chordata; class Actinopteri; order Siluriformes; family Plotosidae; genus Neosilurus; species Neosilurus mollespiculum. The sequence goes on along the minus strand of JAQMYF010000026.1, from coordinate 31,451,438 downwards.
GCTATAGGAATCTCAATGACACTTCTCTCCCAAAGCAAAAAGCCATCTAACCTTCTTTTTTTTTTTTTTTTTTTTTTACATTTCTCTAAGCACTAGGAAATGACTAATACCCATGAACTAAATTAACTAATTATTTGTAGAAATGTTGATATAAGTGACTTGTTTATGAAATTAATATCTCAACTGAGATTTTTTCCCCCTAATAAACCAACTTTATGATTGTCAGGTACCAAACGAAACTTTTCTCTGTCACTTGGGTGGTACCATCAACAGGACATACATCATGCATACACTTTTGGTATCTCTAACAGAGGTGGCTGAGTGGTTAGAGCTCTGGATTATTGATTTAGATTTTGCTATATTGCTCAGAAGGTCAGTGGTTCAAGCCCCACTGCTGCCACTGTTGGGCCCTTGAGCAAGGCCCATAACCCTCAGCTGCTAAGTTGTATAAATGAGCTAAAAATGTAAGTCGCTCTGGATTCTCTTGATGAAGTCACAGGGGCACGTACAACTTGGGACCTTTATTTCTCAAAGCATGACCAAACCTTACACTAGAAAAAACACGATGTGTTTACTCATAGATGATTACTTCAGAACTTAATTAGGATGTTAATTCTCTTTTTTAAAATATTCCCTGATTATCGACTTGGAATAAACTGAGCCTGCACTGAATTGCATTCCTTACACTAATAGACTGATTAATAAACACCTATCAGGGCTTCACAGAGACGAACTAGGAAACAAATCCGTAACGTTAGACGAGCAGCGCTGACACCAGTGCATGCTGCCTCAGGAATGAATCAGATCACATTATACACCGAGAAATTTCAACATCTTCCACTTTCATAGCACAGTAATGCCTGTTTCAACACGACTGTGTTACAACTACATGAGTGACAGAAGAGAAAGTTGGGTGACGGGTGGCAGATAAAAGAGAAAAAAATCCTCAGTGAATGTTTTGCATCATAGACGTCATGTGATCAAAAAGAATACGACGGTTTTATAACCACATTCACACAGAAACTTCTACAGATGTACCCCTGAGAATCATACTTCAGAACTTCTGATACTGGTACTTCTGATACTAGTACTTCTGGGACTGGTACTTCTAGAACTGAACTTCTGTAACTGGTACTTCTGGGCCTGGTTCTTCTAGAACTGAACTTCTGTAACTGGTACTTCTGGGCCTGGTTCTTCTAGAACTGGTACTTCTGGGCCTGGTTCTTCTAGAACTGGTACTTCTGGGCCTGGTTCTTCTAGAACTGAACTTTTGTAACTGGTACTTCTGGGCCTGGTTCTTCTAGAACTGGTACTTCTGGGACTGGTTCTTCTAGGATTGGTTCTTCTAGAACTGAACTTCTGGGACTGGTACTTCTGGGACTGGTACTTCTGGGACTGGTACTTCTGGGACTGGTACTTCTAGAACTGAACTTCTGAGACTGGTACTCCTGGGACTGGTACTCCTGGGACTGATACTTCTGATATTGAAATTCTGAGACTGGATCTTCTGAGACTACAGATCTGTGACCTCCTTAAACTTTTCACAGAGCCCTGACACCTCCTAACTTCCCCTAAACCTCTGAACTCAGTCATTTATTTACAGGTTCAAACTGTCCACACGTCTCTTTCAGCCCAATTCATTCATCAGCAGGAAATAAAAACGTGACAGTCTGTGTTCAGTCCACAAACAACAATCATTTCAGTCATTCTTACACCTGAACTCAGCAAGAAAGAAATAACACGTGGGCAGAACAGTGTCAGTGTCAGTGTCTCTCTCTCTCTCTCTCTCACCTGGACGCGACGCACCTGGAGCGTCTCTCTTTTCCTCCTTCTGCTTGCGGTTTCCTCCCTTCTCTCTTTTCCTGCCCTTCTCCCCTTTTCCAGACATGCCGGACCGTGTTGTCGGTGCTGTCAGACGAATGAACTTGAGATTCAATAGAGCTGAAGTGTTTGTTCCTCGCGGTCAGAGCGCGCACTCCTTTCCAGCCAACTGTTGACTCGCCGCCGCCTCCGCGCGCACGTGTTTTACAGCTCGAGCTCGAGCGGGAGGCGGGATTTCAGCTGGGACTAAAAGCTCAGAGCTCAGATTTCTGTTCAGCCAATTAAAAGTTTGTACACCTACAGGTCAGGTGCTCAAACTTCACCCCCCCCCCCCCCCCACTTCAAAAAAATGTACAAACATCACAAGTATTAAAAATAGTAACCAAATGGACCATCATATTTATTTATTTATTTATTTATTAGAATCATGACCCTTTCTGAAATAAAGGTGTCACGTGGTACTTTTCCTTATTTCTAGTAAAATCCAAGTCACACCTTCTGTACCTTTATATGCACCCATTTACCCTTAAAATAAATTACACATTTAATCTACACTGCTGGACATCGCTGATATGTCTGTGCGCACTAGTTATGCCCTTGTACCGACTACGTGCAACGTACGGCATGACGGCGTCACGCCCGCCTCATGGCAAGAGGATCCTGGGTTCGAGTCCCGGCCTCGGCGAAGACATTTCCGTGTGGAGTTTGCATGTACTTCCTGTGCTTGGGTGGCTTTCCTCTGGGTACTCTGGTTTCCTCCCACAGTCCAAAGACATGCACATTATTTTCATTGGTTGTGCTGTTTTCCCTAGGTGTGAGTGTGAAAGGATTGGTAAGCTGTTCAGGATGTACCCTACCTTCACCCAGAGTTGGCTGAGATAGGCTCCAGCCTCCCGCGACCCTAATAGGATTAAACGCTTCAGCAAATGAATGAATAAATGTATGAATAGGTAGCTTTCAGGTTACCCCAGGAACTGAGTGCAGCTCTTTATTCCTGAATTCTTCCTGTTCCAAAGTGTTAAGATTCCCTAGTTTTATTAAACCTGCAGTTAAATTCATGTTTACTTTATTTACACGTGTTCCAGAGTTACCTGGCTTTAGATTCGGAACAACTTCCCATAAAAAAACCCTCTGCTTGACTTTTCGACCTGTCTATTTTAAAGTTGTAACTCAATTACATTTACAGCTCGATTTTTTAAAACTGTTAAAATAATAACTTGAATAACCTCAATCTCTGGAGATTGTGAGTTCAAATCCCAACAATACTGCAGGCACAGAGAGGTGGTTAGTGGGTGGGAACTCACAAGTGACTAGTTTAAGGAGAAAATGGCGTGGGAAGAAAGGGGGAAATAACCACTATAACAGTGGCTCTGGGGTCTTTGGTCCAATCTGATACCATGTATGTGGAATACTGGCCCCCATTTCCTAGTAGGTGGATTCGCCATGCGCAGGTGTGATGTCTAGTGATGTACTGGCAACCCATCCAGGGTGTATATTGCACCTTGAGTTTATTGGCCCTATAAGCTCTGGATCAACTGTGACTCTGACCAGGATTTAGTGATTACTGAAGAAAAATGAGTAAATAAATATAAACAATAATAAATCATAAATGTAATAATCATTGAATTGGTGGCTGCATATTGTTTGGTAAATTGAATTATTTCATTCATTCATTCATTACTTTGCTGAACTGCTTTATCCTACTATGGTCACAGGGAGGCTGGAGCCTGTCTCAGCCAACTCTGGGTGAATTTGGTGTACACCCTGAACAGCTCACCATCAATGGACCAACACACACACACACACACACACAACCAACAATTCACACTCACATTCATGCCTAGGGGCAATTTGAAACAGACAATTAGCCTGATGTGCATGTCTTTGGACTGTGGGAGGAAACCAGAGTACCCAGAGGAAACTCACACAAGCATGAGGAGAGCGTGCATACTCCACACAGCAACCCCCTAGCCGAGCCCAGAACTGGAACCCAGGACGTTCTTGCTGTGAGGTGGACATTCTAACCACAATGCCACCGTGCTGCCCTGTTTGTTAAATTTATTAAGGTAAATAGATGAAATGTTGAAAAGTGAGAACACTGACCTGTTAATAAAACCCAAATGATGTCATTTTATTACATATTTACAAATTCACCTTATTATGAATTTGCAAAAATAAAAAATAAAAAATAAAATCAATTTAATTACAAACTGTATGCATGTAGCTTTAGAGCTGTGAAATTCAGGGGTCTTTCCCTCTCCTTACATGAACACAAAATTATGCTTTATTTAATAGTTGACTCATAAGAAGCAAAATCATGTAATTTTTAACATTTTTAAGACTTTACTGGTTACCATTATGGCTCACTATTGGATGCGTCTGCATACAGGGCAGTGGTAGTGAACTTTGTCCATTTGTATAAATATTCCAGATGGAGCACTGATTCTGTGGAAATTATTTTCTTTACAAGCCCATTTAAAAAGTTTTGTTAGTTAGTTAGACTTTATTGTCCCTGAGAGGAAATTCACAAAACTGCACTCCCATAGGCTTCTTTGCATGTATAGATCACAGTGGAATCATGGGAGCAGCAGCACCGCGGTACAGTTGCTAGACTGTCACTTCACAGGAAGTAGGCTCTGAGTTCGAACCTGTTGGTGGATCAGTCCTTCATGTATGCGGCTTGCATATTCCCCCCATTCCTTCATGGGTTTTCTCCAGTGCTCCAGTTTCTTCCAGCAGGAAAAAGATACATGGATTTGGTCAACTGGCTTTAATCTAAATGAAATTGCTTATTGGTGTGAAAGGCTGTTTGTTCTGTGATAGAAGAGGAACCCATCTCCAGTTCGTCCTTGGGGATCAATATTAAATGCCCTTTATGTGAACATGACGGTGCCATCCTGTTTAAAAAATAGGTGCTGCACATATAATTTTACTATCAATAGATCTTTACAGGGACAACAAAATAAAACTGCTGAATTAGTGTTGATAGCATTGTTTTTGTGCTGACGACATGTCGATAAGTCATATCTTTTTCTTTTTTACTTGACTTTCTGTATGATTAACAGACCTTAACAAGGTCAGGTCCCCAATCCGGAACTCAAACTGTTTTACTCTATCAACCACTTCCGATCTGAAACAAGATACGGGTATAAATACTCATTTTTTCCAGGTACAGTAAAAAAAAAAAAAAAAAAAAAAAAAAAGCTGAGTTTATTCACAAGGTTAATCTGTAATGTAGTAATATTTTTAATGATATTTTTTAAGCAAATAAAAAAACAAACCCCAGTTTTTAATATGGACCATGAGCAGCCTACATAATCTACGTTCTTGTTAATTATGTGCACAGTTCACATTTAATCCCCAATCTTTCCATCTGTGCAAGTCGTGGCATGTCATTCAAAGTTTTAAAGTCTTACTTCATAAATGCATGTGATTCCTAGCCCTGATTTAATCTAGAAGTTTTGCTTCAGTCTGTGGGTGTGTGGTGAAACTCAGACTGTATATAAAACACAATACTGCCAGGTACACTGGAGGAAGGACAAAGCGGGGAGGGGGGTTAATGAAGGGTAGAAAAGGGGCAATTACAAGCAAAAAAACTTTTTACCTTCCGTGAATAATGCGTCACAAAGGAACACACAGTGGATTTGGTGAGCCAAGCCTTTGGAATGTGGCGTCTTCCAAAGGGTGCATGGGACACACGCTGCAGCAGAGATGGGCTCAGCCGTGAAGGGCAACAGAACATGTGTTAACAAAACAGGAGGTTGGTTTCCTCCCATAGCTTACAAAGAAACTGCAGGTTATGTGGGAGGAAAGTTTTCTGAAGGACATTAAAGTGATTAATCAAGTAAAACGTTACACTAAAAATTAAAGGGATAAATACTGCAAATGGATTCTGTGCCTGTGGCTTAGTGATATTAAAACAAAAATATTTATTGCTTTTATTATTCACATATGTTGCTGTGTGCACTTACTGCCAAGCATGTCATTACAACTAACAGTAACTTTTTCATTAAAAAAATCTACCTTGCCCATGCAGAACTTGGGTATTGGTTAATACATGGTCAAAATTGTGCAAGCAAAGTATATGCTTACCCACGTTTTAAATCATCAGCTATATCATCATTCATTCATTCATTTGCCAAACTGCTTTATCCTATTAGCGTTTGAAGCCTCTCTCAGACCACACAAGGCGACGGTAGGGTACAGTTTGAACAGCTTGTCCGTCCTCTGCAGGGACAGAACACACACAACCATTCACACCTCCACCCACATTCACACCGAAGGGTAATTTGGAAGTGCCAGTTAGTCTAATGTGTGTGTTTTTGGACTGTGGGAGGAAACCAGAGTGCCCAGAGGAAACCCACCAAGCATGGAGAGTACATGCAGACTCCACACAGACATGCAGGCCCTTCTTGTCATCAGCTATATGTGTGTTTTTATTTTTTGAGTGTAGTTCTCCTTTATTTTGAGGGCAGATCAGTAACGTAGAGCATGCACACTCCACACAGAAACACTCTCGCTGAGCCCGGGAGTCAAACCCAGGACCTTTTTGCTCTGAGATGGACATACTAACCATACTAATGTACTGTACTAAAGCCAATAACAGCTCACAGTAATGACAGAAACAGCCCTGAACTTCCCAAGGACCTTTCTGCCTGTATAACTAAACTGCAAAATAATAATAATAATAATAATAATAATAATAATAATTCTGTTTAAAGATGTCACAGGAAAAACCAAATTGCTCTTATAACTTCATAAGGAATGCAGGTACACAAGGACAAGTGGAACTTGCTCAGTGCCGTCATTTCCTTTGGACAGTAACTGGACAAGATGCGTAAATGGTGACTCTTTTCACCTACGCTGAGACTTCTCATACAAACAATTTATAGCAATGAGTTCAGGGCACTTAATAAACCTGGAGTTTCCAGAGGACTTCGGAGAAATTGCAGGCTGTTAAGCAATGCAGATGATCCAAAACATTCGCCCACATTTGAGGACAACATCACATCCTGATTCCCCATCTCCACCCACCCCCCCCAAAAACTTAAAACAGTTAACTTGCATGTTTTCCCAAATGTGTATTATTATTAAAATTTATATCCCAAAATAGCAAAAAGATTGAATCCTTTTGTCGGAAGGTTTTACTGATTTCAAAACATGTATTTTCAATCAAACCTTTATTTTCAGCAATTTTGAGTTCTCTTTACTCAAGCGTAGGGCAAGTGTTTTAATGACTATTAAATTATCCTGCATAAATTAGCTACTGATTCATTTTCGTTCTATAGTTTGTTTTAAATAGTCCATTTCTATTTTCAGTTTGTTCCTGTTCAAGTAGCTAGGAGGGGCATTTCTTCATTCATACTAATCTATCAACATGTGAAGCCTGTTTGAACTTGAATAGATTTTATTTTGCTTCAGCCTGAACCTCTTAAGTCCACCGACACGGACCAGACAGAAACTGGTTTCCCAAAAAAACTAAAGAAACCTACAAGTTTATACAGTGTTGAAAATAGAAAGCTTTAATGTCATGTCCTTTCTATTAAACTGGCAAATATGTTTTGTTTTGTTTGGTTTTGTTTTGTTTTTTCTTTTAGAATCTGTATTAAGATTAGGTGATCTTACTATTCTTATTTTAAGGTAATGGAGCACACTAATGGACCAATTAGGAATTTAGATTACAATTACACACTACTAGTAGTTTTAGTGGCTGAAATAGGAGGTTGAGGAATAACTACGTTACATCTAATAATAGTAAAAGTATGCTTTTGCATAGTTAGCCACATTCTAATTCACTCAAATTCTCCGAAAGTCTCCTGAAACACATTTTACAAGGAAAATAAATTCATAAAAAATGATCATTATAGACATCTAAACACTATGCAAAAAACAATCAAATCAGTTTATTAGCTAGTTATCTAATATACTGGTCATTTCGCTAATTTTGCTTATTAAGCTAATTATCACATAGCGTAAACTATTATTAAGGCAAAGTCTTGGTATCATTACATTATTGTATCCCTGCGAAAGCTGCCGTCGCGTTGTTAACACTCTGGTGGTGCCAGCTCCTCATGGATTTATTTTAGATTTATGTTGAATGGTTCGTACGGCACGCCCTACCAGCCTATTGAAACTGGGTCACCTTGGCCTATTTTTCAAGGTCACAGAGGTCAATTCATCAGAAATGCCTGTGAGTGCAGTTTTTGTCAGATCGGTTTCCAATTTATACCTGTTATATTTAGAGTCAAGGTCTTTAAACCTACTGAAACTGGATCACCTTGACCTAATATCCAGGTCACAGGGGCCATATAAATAGTCAGATGTCAAATTTAGCACTTGATTGTAATTAGTGCTGGAATATCACGAGGAAATACAGTATGTACTTTCCATCTTCAGCCTATATGTATCAAATGACATATCAAAAACATTTTATGGGTCTGTACTGAATGAGCCAAGTTCTGATTAGTCACCAGTGTTGTTTCATTGGAAAAATACGCCAGCTCTGATAAAGTAAATATTTTCCCCAACATTGGAGACTGAGAGTGGGAGGTAAACCCGATGAACATCTTTTCGCAGGTGTATGTTTTTATTCCCATAAAAGGTCATTCCAACTAAAAACGCATGACAAAAACCACAATTAAAGTTGGGTTTTGTAAATATTATGAGTAATGCAGGACAGCATTAAACATGCACTTTTGCTTTGCTGTGTCGGAGCATTTATTCAGAGGAACAGAGAAGACCGCTGCAATCATCAAAGCCTTTTTTTTTCTCACAAAAACCAGATGTTGTCTATGTTGTGTGTAGCGGTAATGGAGTGTTTTCATGAAATGTTGGTGAAAGTGAAGTTGTTCCAAACTGTTTATTAAACACAGTATAGCCTGAGGAAAAGTCCACTCAGCAAAGAACATATGGATAAGTACGGAGACTTTAATGTGGACATGCACATGCACAGGGCCTCTTAACTACAACTCGAAATCTCCAAATATGTCCAGACAGGACCTGTAACTTCTAGGAACTTTAGTGAAATCTTCAGGATAAAACCGATATGAAGGTTTCTCTGATGTACCATTCACTTTTGAGATTCAAGGTAACAGTAAAATATTTCCTTTTAATGGAAATTCGCATTCTAGCCAGCAGGTAAACCCTGATCTGCATGGCTCTTGAGAACTACATTTAATGAAGCAAAAAACAAAAGCATGCGGATTCGGTACTATTTATTCCCCAGATACAGACTTTCACATGCTTTCTAGGGCTCCACTAAATTCCATTCATTCATTCGTTCATTTTCTGAACCGCTTAATCCTAATTAGGGTCGTGGGGAGGCTGGCGCCCATCTCAGAGGGCAGAGTATACCGTGGACAGCTCGCCAGGCCATCGCAGGGCATCCACTAAACTCAAACACCAGGATTATGATCATTGGCAGAATTAATTCAGTCAACACCCTTTATCCTGTATACTTTAAAATTTCCTCTTATGTTATCCCATGTCATTTACTTAACAGTCATACATCATGAGAGAGTGCCACTTCTGAAATAAACACTGTCACTGGTGAGTCATAAAGCAATGAGCGTAAGCACAGATGAATCCTCAATTTTTTGTTTATTGATGATTATATCCTCTAGCTGAAGTATAAACATCCCTTTTTATATTGTATATAAGTTCATTATGGGTTATGAGTATATTTATGAAGGAGCTTTGATATACCTTTATCTTATATGACTCCTACATGATTACCGGACAGAGTAATTATTTAAAGTAGCAAACTACCATAAATAAATATATATTTAGACCTGTTTATTACATGTGAATATTTATAAAAGTCAGAATTTTAGCACTGTCATACACTGTGGCCCAGTCCATGATGTACTTCTCTCACTCCAAAAAAAACAGGCTTGGCTCCAGCTTCTCCTGTAACCCTGATGAATAAGTGGTATGGATAGATAATGGAAGGCTAGATCAACTCATTTTGGATATATCTGACCAGTAACTGAGCAAAACTACTTTGAGTGGTTTCCCTTCCGTAATGCTATCTTAGTGGCTTTTCAGATTTTATTACAGGTTTATATCGTATTGTTCTATCTGTGCCCACTTTTCAATGTCAAAACAACATAATGAATCCACCAGAGCAATAAAAGAGTGAGAGAAAGCTTGGCTAGATCATTAAGTCGGCATCTGCTGAATTTCTCCATTAGTTGCCACTAAATTTATTGCCTGCTGTCTGCCAATTTCAAAAGGTTTGGGTTTCTAAGATGTTTAATGGAAGAGAGTGTTCTTTACCTGTCAGGAAATTTATCAGTGTATTCTGGATTCTGATTAAGTCAGCACTTATTAACACTTACACACACAAGTGACCTCAGGTGCACTCGGGTAAAACCCTGAATCAAAATTCACATAATACCTATTGACTTTTTCCAAATTGGGCCTTACTTGGCCCCAGCAACCATGGACCTTTGCATGCCACCCCCTCCCTGGGCAATTTGGCCCAACCCTCCAGCCCACGATGGATGAGACGACAGATAAAATACATCAGAAAAGTGACAGTTTTTTCCGTTTTTGAAATAAATACCCAGTTGGACACACCAGATAAGTGGAGGAGTCTCCATCACAAAATCTTTTCATGGAACAGATTTAGGTACAAAGTGTAGGCAGTGTCCTATATATCAGACATTAAGAAAACATTCATCCTGTCTTAGACAGAGAAAAAATCAAAAAGGAAGTCTCGCATCTGTCTTCTTAAAGGGTTCTACTTAACATTGTTTTTGATTCAGATGAAGGACGCGGATGCTTTTTAAGATTTTTCAATGTGCTCTCAACAAAGAGCAAGCAATCTGTGTCAACTTTCCTCTTCACTCACCGATTCGTAATGCCCTGGTTGACAACTGCCTCCATCTTCCTGCTTCTTCCTGCACTGTAGAGAATCTAACGACTTTTCCACCTACTTGTGGCTTCAAGATGGCTGAAAAGGACCTCGACTTTTCCAAGTGGTTGGAACTCCCTAGGAGGTTCCTCCCTGGACAGATCTGTTGTCCCATAAAAACAATATCATTTATATTGCATATTATAATTACGCCCCTGGCAGGTCATGTATGTCTTTGGAAGCTGTTGTATGAGTGATGTTCATTTCTCAATTGGATCTTACAATTCCAACTACAAGCTTTTCTTTGGAAACTACTGCACAGCACAAAATCTACACTAAAAGCATTTGTAGCAGTAAATGAGGCGCATCACTGCAACACGAATGGTTACTTGACAACCTTTCTAAAAGGGGCGAGGTGCCTTTATCATCCACAATTCTTCAAGAGCACAGTATGAGATCCATTGCTTGTGCTGGAGTTCTTAACAGTAACCCTTATTTATTGCCTATATGCAAGATTTCAAAATATAAGGAGTGTCTTCAAAAGCCTTATTGCTTGCAATCACTTCTACAAAGAGTAAGGGAGCAAGAGTGGGAGAACTGCATGCTTTATCACTAAGCTCATTTTGCATGTGGTTGTGGCCAGATGAACTTGGAATGACCTTGTGGTAAAATCTGGGGATTATGGCCTTTGATTGACCTTGCAGCATTCCATGAATCCGAACACGCAGAGCATTCATTGTGCACCCTACAGTGCTACTTAGACACTTAGACTGAATGGCAGTCTTCTAATCCTCAGAGCAACAATTCTTCTGACATTGAGGAAAGACTTGAAGGGCTCTAAACTAGGATAAACCTACTGAGTGGCAGTCATCTTCACCATGTGGCAGACATCTTCACCATCTCAAAGTGAGCTGGGCAACATCCCTTCCCATGACATGCCACAGTGTAAGGAGCATGTCCCCCTGTTACCTGGGCATCGCAGTGCATCTTCTCCTGGTTCTACATGCTAATTATAGTTATTTACGCTACTATGGTATTAGTGTGAATAGGGATTTCTTTAAAGCTGCTTTGTGATAATGCTGATAAAGGGACATTTGTTGTGGAAATCGGAATTCGCCTTTTTTTGTTTTTTTTTACTGTTTCCTTTAATCAAACCTAAAATTGATCCGGATGAAATAAAGTCTTATAGCCGTAATTTTCCCTGTGAAATCAGACTCTAGTTGGTCTATGTACATTTTCAGTGCCTGTGCAGATGGTTTACTTAGGAGCACCAGTTGACCTAATATGTATGTCTTTGGACTGTAGGAGGAAACTGGAGTACCCAGAGGAAACCCATACAAGCACAGGAAGAGCATAAAAAGTCCACGCAGAAATGGCCATGTAAAGCCCAGGACTTTTTTTTCTGTGAGGTGAACGCGTTAACCTCTACGCTTCCTTGTGTAACATGTTATGAAGTCCAGTTATGGGAATGTTTAAAAAAATGGGGAAAAAAAAGTGTGGCCACTTTGCATGTGACTGTAAACAAACGCAGATTCATTCCAACATTGTAGGGAGTGTAAGGAAGCAATTTCTCATTTAAAAAGAAATTAGGACTGCAATTAAATATATATATAGGATTAGCACTGTAATTAAAAAATATAATTCTGACCTTTCAGAGCCATTACTCATTGTGTGTTTTCTGTCTTTTTGTTGATAGTATACAGCTGACTGTAAAAATTCCAAGATGTTTAAAATGAAATGTGAGTATATCCTGCAACAAGACAACAATCCTAAACATAAAATATATTTTGCTCTATGAAAAGGTCAGAAGCATTTATCAAGCCAATGGATAGACATACGTCCAAGTAAACATACACACTTGTTGAAAGAAACATCTGTGAAACCTAACACAGTAAATGTCTTGTAGCTATAAATTAAACTAATACACTGCAGTCTCTGCCAACATGTATTTAAAATCATTTCAATTTTCTTTCTATTAAAACTAACTCTCTTAAAATTAACTTTAATATGTTTGTATATGACTGAACATGCCCTCATGTAACATAGGCAAACAGAATGTAAACACCATAAAAAGCCGAGCAGATTAGAGCCCACCACCTGCACAATCTCACCAGGAGATGGCAAAGTGTATGTCACTGCAAGAGGAGGAGGCGACTTACTTATAACAGGATGTGTTCGCCAAACAAACCCGCTCACCCCGGGAAAGTACTAAAGCTTTGACTCGTCCACCCATCCTAACACTTATATCCTGAATCAGTGGATAAACAGCAAGTAAACGTCACCAACATGACAAACAGAATAGAAGGAAAAATATGTTAGATGTGTTGTCACTAAAGAATACTTCAAGTTCAATTGTTCGCCCAGTAAAGAAGCAGTTCAGGATACGTATAACCATTTAGATCTTACAGAATGAATCAAGTCTTCATTTTCAACTGTATCCCGAAACAAAGACATTACCTTGTTTCACCTAAAGACATTTCCACTTATGTTACCATGGTCTCCAGTCAATAGTAATACTACAACCACTTCTAATATGTTTACCACTATGTCTATTACTATTTCTACTTCTACTACTACTACTGCATCTACTAATACTACTTCTACTAGTACTAATACTACTACTATTACATCATCTACTAATACTTCTACGTTTACTACTACTAATTTTACTTCTACTACTACTACTGCATCTACTAATACTACTACTATTACACCTTCTATTACTACTACTACTAGAACACCTACAACATCTACTACTAATACTACATCTACTAATACTTTGACGTTTAATATTACTAATTTTACTTCTACAACTTATACTTCTATACTAATACTGCATCTACGAATACTACTACTATTACTATTACACCTTATGTTACTACTACTAGAAAATCTACAACATCGACTACTAATACTACATCAACTAATAATACTTATGTCCACCACTACTAATTTTAATACTACTATGTCTATTATTAATACTTCTACTACTACTAATACTACTATGTCTACTATTGATACATCTTTTACTGATACTACTGTCTATTACTACTTCTACTACTACTAATACTACTATGTCTACTACTAATACTTCTACTACTACTAATACTACTACGTCTACTATTAATACATCT
>JAQMYF010000026.1:31389056-31422598 GCA_030014195.1 Neosilurus mollespiculum | reverse complement strand
TCGGCTGAGATGGGCGCCAGCCTCCCCGCGACCCTAATTAGGATTAAGCGGTTCAGAAAATGACATGACATGACAACATCCCAACTTTTTGGAGTTGTATTACTCTATTATTATTATTACTATTATTATTATTATTATTATTATTATAATTATTATTATTTACACAAACAGCAACAGCAACACAGACAGAAGTTCTGGGTTTAAAGAGTACCAGTATTGGTCATCCTTACAGTATAATTTGTAATATAATACAGTTAAGTAATACAGATGCTTATTTTAACATAAATGACCATAAAAAGCACAAAACTGGTATTTTTTTCTCATTGATTAATAGCGGGGGCTGAAGTGTGGGGATTAGCAGTCGTTTTTTCCCTGGAATTGACATCAATGCGTTGGGCGGGTTTGACGTCTCTTGAGGACGCGATGAGACGTTACATTCTAGTGACTCTGAGGATAAGAATGATGGCAGAGATGAGCGTGACCGTCAATCCAAAATGGCTTATGCAGCCAACGTTTGCCAACTCAGCTTTCCTGTCGTCAGTTGGTTTAGAAACAAAAAGAAATCTAACCCAGTACCTTCTTGCTGTGAGGCAGACGTGCTAACCACTACACCACCGTACTGCCCATTAATCTTTAATTAACATTAAGAGAAATAAAAATGAAGCTGGTGAACAAATATTTTTTGCTATTTTCCTATGACAGCTATACAGTAACTCCTATAACTCTCTGTCAGACTGCACTTCAGCTATGAGAGATTATAAAAAGTTGTATATTTATGCACCGTATAGAGCTACTGCTGCGGCTGCACTTATAAGCTTCAAATATTATAATCTACCATATGTACCCTAATACAAATCAGTGTAAAGATGACCCACAATCTTTTATTAATGAAGTTATAATTTGACAACAAATAACAAAGTTCCTAATTTTAAAAAAGTCTTGATTAAAAACAGCTTCTTGTGGCTTTTTGTACCTTGATTTCATCACTGAACAGATATCCTCAGTAGCAGGATTCAGAGTATACAACAACACAACAAGTGCTTGTGTTTGGAATGCAATGCTGTAATCCTGATGGTATTTTAATCTCTCATTCATCATCTACAGTACATGTCTTTCTCCAGTCTTTCTTTACCTTCCACCATTTTCCATCTTTCCATCTGCTCATTCCATCAAACAAGCCTCATCTTCTTACCTCCAAAAACTTCCAATGAATTCCAGAGAAGCTCATCAGATTTTCCACACTGTATCACAGACCTATGATTTATAGGAGGACATTAAGGGGGGGATTGGAAAAGCAGTAAAGGACAGATGAGGAATTTCCTTTTGTAATTTTACAGACTGAGTGCAGAGCACACGTATTATCTTCTGATGACACTGATACCAAGATCTGAGGACTTAACATTTGTAACATGAACTTGAAGAAGACTAACGAAGGCAAAATGATACAACATTAAAGGACTGAAACCACCAGATTGGGTGATAATAGAGCATCAAAAATCCAAGATTACTGTAGAAGCCATGCTAAAACAATGACAGATTTGAAACAGTGAGGCAGATCACAAACGTCTGCAAAAAGTGTGCATTCAGTGTGTTTTTACTCCAAAACTCACTCATTCCTTTGCCCTTCCACCCCCATGATGCAATGCACCATTTTCGTCATTTCTGTTGGAATGTATGTTTTCACCCGAGAGGGTTGCAAACCCCCATGCAGAACCTGTTCTCCGGGACCAACATCCATTCACAACCACATTCACACATAGGATAATTTAAATCAGCCATTTAACCTAATGTGACCTAATGTCTCTGGACTATGGGAAGAAACCAGAGCACCCCGAGTAAACCCCGACAAGCATGGGGAGAAAATGTAAGCCATACACAAAACACCCACACCAACCACATGGCTTGAACACATGACCTTTTTGCTGTGAGGCAAGAGTGCTACCCAGTATGTTACCACGCCACCCATTACTTTCAAATTCAAATTCAAATTCAAATTTTATTTGTCACATACAAATTATACACAGTACAATATGTAGTGAAATGCTTAGTACGACTGTCCAAAATGTAAAGAATAAATTATCAAAGCAACAAAAAGAAAAGAACAAAGGTCAGATAAATATAAAATGATAGAAATAAGAAAATATATAGAATAAAATAAAATATACATATGAGATAAAATATAGGATACAAATATCTATATATATATATATATATAATGCAAATGTAAAGGATGGATGTTAAATGACAACATTACATAAAATGAAAGAAAAGTCCAAGTCTACTAAATACAGTGCCTTAGTAATACTAAATCATCTGAGTCAAGGATGAATAACTTCATAATCATATTAAGAGAGACAAAACTTCAAGGGCTGCAAGGGCTGCCTGTTTCAAGCACTACATTAGGAAAAGGGGAGCTTTTATGGAGCTTCCACTGGAATACATCAAATATTATTTGGGAATCATGCCATCCAAAAATGAGGCTGTTTAATAACACATCAGCTAGAAAAGAACTTAAGAAAAGATCATATTTCCATTACATTTTTGTAAATTCATTTGGTAGAAGCTTTTATACCAAGTGACTTGTGAATAACAAGAGTCCAGATTGCCAGATTGTGATACTTAAAGAACCATAGATAGTGGAGTACCCAGTATGAATACATTATTCAGAATGAAAAGAGTGTTCTTAACAGGTACAAATACTTTATAGCTTCTGATTCAAAAGAGGTGTGTATCAGGACTAAGATCTCAAGAGCAACAAAAATGTATCATGATTACGAGATGGAACTTCCTTGAATGTGAGTTGTAAGGTGTGAAGCTCACAGGGCAATGACCATGAGTTAATGAGATTAACATAATATGAAAGCTTTGTTTTCTCAAAAGTAATCTGCACTGGGAGCTAAACTATTTCATACACTGTCAAAAAAACAAACGTGCCATTCACCAGACCAGTCAATGCCCCGAGTGACTATAGATATGTGAAGTACTTCTGATTACTTTAAAAGGCTAACTTGATTTTGTGTGTTTTTATTTTATGTGAGTCTGAACAGTGGTGTATGAGCCTCTATTTTTTGAATTTTTAATTTTTTATGAATAAAAAACATTATTATTATTATTATTATTGTTATTATTATTATTTTTACTGTTGTTGTTGTTTATAAATGTTTTTTTTTTTATTGCTGCTTGTTGCCATGCAGTTAAGTAATACATAACTGCCAATCATCATTAATTTAGTGATGCGGCAACCTTGTTGGGTTTCATGTGGTGGGCACGCTTGGACACAGGACAACCATTCAAGCCATGTTCCATTAATTTGATACTCTCAGTAACATTGTACTCAATCCATTAAAAGCTCATTTAGAGTTTTTTTCACTTAGAGTTCCTTTCCATTTCTCACCAGTTTGAGAACAAATAATTAAAGCATTTGTAAAATTCTAAATTCAAATACGAATACTACCCTGATGTTTAGACAAACAAAAAGGTCATACCCTCATATGTTGTATCCAGATTCTAAAAATATGGCAAACTTGTGATTTCAAAAAACACCAGCCCATTAAAAATAAAACTTTATTTAATTTATTAATGGATTTTTGAAAAAAAACAATGCACTGTCTAAATTGGCTGTGGCATGAACTCAGCTCAGGGTCAGAGAGAACGAAGGGCGTGCATTGGTTTAGAGAGAGGGGGCAGAATTAAGACAGAACTGGACAGAGCTTCCAGCTGCCTCATACTGCTTATTACCTGTCTGTAACCAATAAATTAGCATCACTGTATTTAGCAGAATTTCATATATTTGAATGAGAGCCATGATTTCATATTAGATTTAGAATTTCAGCATGACTAAGTAACTTGAGGTGCTCATATAAGTTTAGTTTGCATTCATACACAATTGCTACAATCTTTAAACAATGTGGCAACAGTTTAGGGAAAATGCATATATGGGTGTCATGGTCAGATTTCCAGAAACATTTTTTTAATTTACAAATGTTTTTCTCTGTGTTCACATAGGTTTCCTCGACTTCACTGCAGTTTTCTCCCACGTTCCAAAAATATGCGGGTAAAATATGCAGGCGATCTCTCTCTTTCTCTCTCTCTCTCTCTCTCTCTATGTCTTGCATATTTGTCTATCTGTTGTTAAAGGATATTCCACATTACATCACACAGTCCCATGGGCAAATAGTAAATCAATACTTTTCAATCAGTCAGATGAACTAACGGTGTTATCGGCTAAGAGGATCCAAATTTGTGTTTCCCACAAGGCTCCGGTGCCTTTAAAATCAATCGGTGTTCTGGCCATTATTTAAGACAAAGGATGTTTAGGAAAGACTGGAGAGCTCTACTAAACTACCATACAGCTGCAGTTTAGCCAAATCCCATCACCATCCAGCAGTATAACCTGACACATCTGGGATAGTTAACCTGCCTTGGCAAGACTGTAACTGTGATAATGTCTGTTTAAAAGAGAGCGTGCAGAATAGATATAGAATAGAGACTATATACTTTACCGGCAACCAGTCACTTCATTAAAAAAATAAACAAAGATGTGCTTAAAATCCAAAGTTACTTTAAAATCCATAAAGACTTTCCTAGAGAATAATAAATTGCCCTCCAAAAAGACTGGAATAAAAAATGTCAAGAAAATGATCAAAGCAACCTAATGGAAGAGATATCTGAATTCTTTACTTTTGGATATACTGTTGTTGACTTTATTAAGGTTTACAGGTTTAGGCAACACACAGTCATACAAATTACAGTGACTTATGGAGTTCTAGCAAGAAAAAAAATCGGCTTTAATTTCAACTCAAAACTCCTGTTACACTCTTTTGAAAATATATTAAAGGCATCTTTTGTTTAGTGGGTATAATCAAATATAAAACAGTGTTTTCTCCAAGAAAGCAAATTGTATCTGCTATGATTTCATTCTGAAACCATTTGCTTACTCCTGTACCCAAATGTCACTGACCCAAACACCAGGCATGATGATCTGGAGAATGAAAACATAGTGTGCATGCCATCTGGTGTTGAGAGTGCAGAACTATCATTAATCAAGTTGGCGAACAACAACACAGGCGCAGACAATATGAGCAGTGACAAAAAAGTAAGTTCACTAGAATTAAGCACTTCTTTGTGATTCATGCATATGATTTGACTGCAGTGAAAAGTAAAGATGCGTAACCTTTCTTGTTGATGTAAAAGAAAAATTGTTCCTTCAGTCAAGCAGAACCACAGAACCCGGTGAATAAATGAAGAGATATTAAGCCCACAAGCTGGAATGGTTTCACTGGAAAACTTTTGTATTTAAGTAAAATTAACTGATAGTGTGAGATAAAACACATACTGGCTCATGTTTGGCTGGATTCAAGGCAACAACAGAGAGAAGCTAACAGGACAGGTGACTTTTGGTTAGTTGCAAATGCCAAAGCTATATTTCTGAGACAGACTGGATTGAAAACTTTTATGAGAATAACAATTACTAGTCATTATTATATTTTACAGTGAGAGGAACTGGTGGAGAGAACGGGTGTGACAACAACATATAGATTCTGTGAACCTGAGCCCAGCAGAAGACCCCTTTTCCTCGGTTAACTGATGGAACATGATACATTGTTTTCGTGTTTTATGACATTAAATGTTGTGATTTTATAACAGTAACTCAGATCTCTAAAGGAGGATTTCTAAAACAATGTGGCAAAATGTATTGCAGCAGTTGCAACAAGAGTTTCCCACACCATTACCCCTAAAATATCCTTGTGTGACACTTCGTAATTCACAGTTTTATCAGAACAGTGTAATTTTCCTGAAACACATGTTTTTTTAGGGATCGAAGTTCACACCTCATATATAAGCCAGTTTCTGCATTTTTATTAGCAAAATACATATGTGCTTTCTCTAATCAAAACAAATCGTATTATACTCCATATCACACATGCATCAGACTTCTCAAATACTCTGGCTGCATGTTTTGCAATTATATTAATTCATTCATTCATTCATTTGCTGAACCGACAATCCTATTAGGGTCACAGAGGAGGCTGGTGCATATCTCAGCCAACACTGGGCAAAGGCAGGGTGCACCCTGAACACCTCAAAAGACCATTGGAGGGTCAAAACACACACACACACACACACACAAACACAACAACAACCATTCACACTCACACCTAGGGTCGATTTGAGACATTCAGTTAACCTAATGTACGTTTTTGGACTGTAGGAGAAACCGGAGTACCCCGGGGAAACCCACACAAGCACCTGGAGAACAGGCAAACTGTACACAGAAACGCCCAAACCCGGGACCTTCTTGCTGTGAGACAGATGTGCCAACCATTTCGCCACCAAGCCACCTTAATTATATGTTTATGCAGTGTCGAATTATAAACCATGACACATCTTATAGAATTATAAGTAAAAACTGTATATTGTCATGTAATCACCAATGCATAATCCATGAGCCAAGATGTGTAATTCCACTGTATCAAATCATGATTGAAAAACAAAGCAAACAAAGCAACATTCAGATACAAAAGCTCCTTACCACATTGTTTGCATGCCCATACACAAGAAGCAATGCTAATAAATCACAGACTTGATCTCACAGTAGTGTCAGATGCCAAGTCTACACAAAGCAAGCTCCGTAACAAAAACAAAAATATAAACTGTTATGAAACTGCTATGTGGGTAAAACACTTAAAACCAGACCACAGGATAACAATTAATGCTGCATTACATTGTTATAGTTACAGAGAAAGATGTGAAAGTTATGAGGACATGTTTAAACAAGGGTGGAATGGGTGGGTGGGGGGGGGGGGGGGGAGTTATTGGAGGCATTGAGTTAATATAAGAGGGTTTTTGTTTTTTTTTATTTTTAACAAAGCTGGTGGTACTCGCTCACTCAATCACTTTTACTAACTGCTTCACTGTGGTTCTGAATCAATCTTGGGAGCACTGGGTGTGAGACAGCAATACACCCTGGATAGGACGCTGGGCCATTGCTGAGTACCTCACACACACTCATTCACATCTAGGGAAAATCTCACTTTAGTCAGGTCACCTACTGCCAGGTTTTTGTTAGGCAGAAAAGAAACAGAATCTGGAAGGAAGCCATGCAGTCACAGGGAGAAACTCCACACTATGAGTAACCCAGGCTCAGGATCAAACCCTGAACCCTTGAGCTGTTTGGAAATAATGCGACCCACTGTACCGTCATACCACCCAAGTTGGAAATATGAGTACATGTTTACAATTTTACAAAGAAAATGAGGTATCTTAGGAAACTAAGCCAAAAATGATATGGAGAAATTAACCTGACAAGGAGAAAACAAATAGAGACAATTCCACAGTGACAGGTGTCAAAAGGATTATTGTATAAAAAACCTAAGCCCATAACCCATGGGGACAGCCGTGGACTAATGGTTAGAGAAGTGGCTTTGGGACCGAGAGGTTGCTGGTTTGAATCCCGAACCGGCAGGAAAAATGTGTGGTGGTGGGAGAGTGAGCTGCACCTTCCCCTACTCCACATTCATGGCTGAAGTGCCCTAACCCACAACTGCTCTCCAAGCGCTGCAATGTGTAGCAGCCCACTGCTCCAGGTGTATATGTGTGTGCTCACTTTGGATGGCTTAAATGAAGAAGTCAAAATTTCCCTTGTGGAATTAATACAATAAAAATAAATAAATAAGATCCAGTTAGTTAACTAGCCTATTATGTGG
Source organism: Neosilurus mollespiculum (assembly GCA_030014195.1). Taxonomy (NCBI): domain Eukaryota; kingdom Metazoa; phylum Chordata; class Actinopteri; order Siluriformes; family Plotosidae; genus Neosilurus; species Neosilurus mollespiculum. The sequence goes on along the minus strand of JAQMYF010000026.1, from coordinate 31,414,892 downwards.
CAATGCATTAATAAATATAGAAGGTATTCCTGTTGTAAGCTTAAATGAACTGTTTTATTAACCTTAAACTCTATGCTTGGTTTTTGGGGCCGGTGGTGTAGTTGTTAGGGTGCAGGACTCATGATCAGGAGGGTTGTGGGTTTGAATCCTCGTTAGACCCCCACCGTCCCATTAGACCCATGGGCGAGGTCTTAACTACAAGTGTGCCTCTGTGCACTCAGCAGTATAAATGGGTACCAGTTAAAATACTGGGAAGGTAACCTGTCATGAACTAGTGTCCCAATCCGGAGGAGTTGAACTCCTAGTCGCTTCATGCTCCAGATAAGCACCGGCCTGATGAGCCAGTAGGCTCGGGTGTAAAAGCTTAACAGACTTACCTTACCTTACCTTCTATGCTTGGTTAACGTTGATAATGATACCTGCTAGTGAATACTAACTGTGGTTATACTGTACTGTACTGTATACGGTGTTCCTATTAAATCCATACCTATACAGATTTCTTTACCCACTGCCCACTGTGCTAAAAGATAGATTTCAAAAATGTTCAACATTTCAACACATATATCAACAGATCACCATCTTAAGGCTGTTAGGCATTTAGAATGTTGACTCACATGCATAATGTTTAACTCAAATGTCATGGAGTAGATTTGGTTTTACAAAATGTGTATAGAATAAGGCTGGTTAGTCAGTGCAGCTGGTGTTCAGACTGCAAGACAGAGGAAATCAAATTTTTAAAATGCAACAGTGCTTGAAAAATAGTGAAATTTATTTATTTATTTGCAAATATATCAACCTAGAACATCATCGGATTGGAAGGGCTCCTGAGTGGCGCTTTAACAAGGTGTGTGTCTACCAACCTGGAGATAGCTCCAGATAGTTCGAATCCTGGTTGGTGCTGCAGCACCGGGAGTCCATGAGAGCTAATTGGCCGAGCTCTCATGGGAGGGAGGGCGTACGCTTGCTGTCACTCACAGTACATTTGGGTCACCAAGGTGTCTGTGGGCTCATTTGTATAAAAGGGGCGGACAGCGCTTTTGTGTGTTAGACTGCTTCCAAATGTGCATGCAGAGCAGTTTGTAAAGAGATGGGTGGTGGCATCGCATTTCATGGAGTGAGCATGTGTGTGTTTATGCCCTCCCCAGTTGGTGGTGGTCGTATGTGATAAGGAGGCAACACTTGATGGGTGGGAATTGGATACGACTAAAATTAGGGGAGCAAAAACAAAAACAAAAAAGCAAACAAAAAAGTAACATCATCTTATTTTTACATCTGTCCTAAACGTGAGATAAAGAGAATTGGGGGGGGGGGTTGGGGACGACACCCACGTCTCATCACATCAGCACCTCATCACATGTGTTTTGGTTAACTATATAAAGTGAACTACATCGGGTATGAAATCATATGTTCAAGAGGGAGGCCTCTGGTATTCAACATCCTTAACCTCTGTGTGCTTTTACATGTTGTGACCTTTCACACATGCACGGCAAAATAATGTAGTTGTGATGAGTTAAGCATATGGGTTGCCAGATTGGTTACTCTTTCCAGATAGGGAGAATTTCCAGATGTCAGAGCATACCATCCAGGTAGATCCAGAATTCCTTTAAAATAAAAGGCAAGCGTTCTTAGGTTTAGAAAAACCTCAGGTTGCAATCACACCCTGAAAGTCAAATTTGGACAGCACGGTGATCATGCTGGTGTCGTGGTTAGCACATCCACCTCACAGCAAAAAGGTCCTGGGTTTGAGTCTTTGAGCTTGACAAGAGCATTTCTGTGCAGAGTTTGCCTGGGTTTCCTCCTGGTACTCCGGTTTCCTCCCACACTCCAAAGACATGCACATCAGGTTAATTGGCTGTTCCAAATTGCCAGATTGAGTGTGAATGGTTTTGTCTGTGTTGCCTTGTGCTGGATTGGAGAACTGTATAGGGTGTACCCCGCCTTCGCCCAGAGTTGGCTGAGATAGGCGCAGTCTCCTCCTTCTAGCCAAATGACTGCATTAACAAAGCAAACTTGGTGTTGCCAGATTGGATGGACTGTTGGCTATATATGAGCTGACATGAATGAATGCATGAATTTAATAAGCTGGGGTGGCAAAGTTTATTTCAAGGGTGTCACGTGCAACCCTGTGATAATGTCTAGATAATGCAAGTGATTATTTCAAAGTTTGACAGAATGATTAGGCTAATTAAACAAACAAACAAACAAATGAGGATTATAGCTTACCACATGTTTGGCACAGCACGTGACTGATATCCTTTCTCACCGCGCGCTTACTCTGCACAGGCGGCGAGAGCGCGCGCAGCACGGACGCGTCTCCAGTGCGCTCCGTGAAGAAGACATACCGCGTCCTTGCTTTCATCCGGAGGCACTTATCCTCCAGGGACCAGACAAAAACCACCACCATGTCCTTCCTGAGCTCTCCCGTCTTGATCTCCCAGACCCGGCGCACTCTTATCCTACTGTGATGAAGCCCTGCACCCGGCACAGGCTCGCGCATCCCTCCCGTTACCCCAAGCACACGGAACGGTTCGGTTTCGTACCCCGGCCTGTCCGGGAATTCCTCCAGCACCCCCTCGAACATGACCCCAGCTCGCAGCGCGAGGTCCCGCACGGGGATGGAGGTGCAGTCGGGGTTTCCGCACTCACACACGGACAGGAGTCCGCAGATCACGCACAGCAGGCGCATAGTACCCGAGGACTGAACGCAGGGAATGGACGCAGGTGGCACCGGGAAAGGGCACTGGGAGCCGAATGAGTTCACTCCGAGTGCACGCTTGGTGCTACTGGAGAGGGCGGAGTTGCCCAAGGAGAAAATCTCAGCCCTGCGTGAGAGGATTTCTCTCTTCATGCTCTCCAGTTCATTCTTCACCGACTTCCAACATCCTTCATTAAAATAATTGATTATTAAAAAGATACACTTGATTCTATTATCCGTTAAGTGCATGGTTAGGGCAAACACTGCAAGGCAATGGGGCAATTAAAATGCATATAAGACAAGAAATCTTGAATTTGCCCTCAATAAAACTTAATCAAATTCTCTGATGAGGAAAAAACTAACATATTTACTTCATTGTGAAGGGCAAGGTGGTGTAGGGTTAGCACTACTGCTTCACACCAAGAAAGGGTCCGGGTTCGATCCCTGTGCCCAGTGAGGGTATTCTTGTATAAAGTTTGCATATGTTTTATCTGAAATTGTTTCTGCAGGTTTCCTGAGGGTACTCCAGTTTCCTCCTAAAGACATGGACCTGCAACAAATTCTTGTTTAAATTCTTTTTTTTCATTGTAAAGCTGCTTTGCAACAATGCCAACTATAAAACCAATAAAATGCATTGAATTGAATTATTGGGTATCCCTGCTTGTTCCTAGCTGTGAGGGTGAGTGGTTGTGTGCTTGTTTTGGCCCTGCAATGGTCTGGCAAGCTGTTCAGGTTGTGCCCTGCTTTCACCAACAGTTGGCTTGGTTGGACTCCAGCCTCTGATGACCCTTTTGTTCATTCATTCGTTTTCTAAGACGCTTAATCCTAATTAGGGTCGCGGGGAGGCTGGCGTCCATCCCATCCGACACCGGGCAGACCATCGCAGGGCCAACACTCACACCTAGGGTGATTTGGAACAGCCACTGTGCATGTTTTTGGACTGTGGGAGGAGACCGGAGTACCCAGAGAAAACCCACGCAAGCACGGGGAGAAAATTTGATTTAAGAATATAACGTGGTTTAATCTACCCACAATGCCTTGCATTAAAATTTTAGATATGGTCACAAAAGAATATTTAGTAGAAAATTCTGGAAAAGTCACAGTGTTGACTAAACACCTTTATACTACATGTTACAACTTTACCCCTTAAGGGACCTGAACTAAATAACCTACATTATCAAAAGAGCCTGACAGTCTATTGTACTGAGTCTTCCTGTAAAGGTAAACTGGATATATCGGTGGAACACCCTGGGTTGGAATAGTATGAATAGTGCAATGTGTGGTGGGGGTGTGGCTTGGAGGGTACCTTTTCTTTCTTTAGTATTCGCCTCTAAAAAAATTTTCCTCTGGGACTGATTCTCATCTTGACATTTGTGCAGCGTTATTCACATCATGGCCCCTGCTCAAGGGCCAATACTTTCAGAAAAACTCTTACCATGTTTTAATTAGGATAAAAATTCAACAGTATCCCTTTGACTTTAGTTAGTTCACTGTGCTGTAGTACAATGTACAGGTCTTTGTTGAGATTTGTGTTGTAAAAGACTATCAGGAGTTCCGATGTTAGTTTGTATTCGTGTTTTTCCAAATTTGCATGAAAGGAACTCTCAGTAATCTGAGTGGAACTCAGACCAGAACAACATGATAATTGAGAGAAATGCATTCGTAGGATCAGATTTTAAGTGAGAAATAACTCTAGTTGGCATTTTTATCCAAGCTCAAAGGATGTCTGAGAGGACCAGGTAAAGACTTTAAGATTTATTTGATACTCCATTGCAGGAATTTTCAAATTTTTTGTAACTAGTAACTTATGTAATTGTAGAATAAATTCCCCAAACCCCTGAGTAGTGCATTTGATAAACGTTATTTAAATGTGTATTACTCTTATAAATTTTAATGATATTTGGTCTCTTTATTAGAGCTTTAAAAAAACAATTATCTATCTCAGCCTCTGTGGTCCTTTCACCGATAATTACTGAGCTTCAGGCAAATAATTGTTTTCGTAACATAATTTTCTAAGTCGCTTAATCCTGATTAGGGTCGCGGGGAAGGCTGGCACCTATCTCAACCAACCCTGGGTGAAGGTGCGTACACCCTGAACAGCTTGCTAGGTCATCGCAGGGCCAACACACATACAACCATTCACACTCACACCTAGGGGTGATTTGGAACTGCTAATTAGCCTACTGTGCATATTTTTGGACTGTGGGAGGAAACTGGAGTACCTGGAGGAAACCCATGCAGGCATGGAGGCAGAACATGCAAACTCCACACAGAAACACTTGAGCCCAGAAATCAAACCTGAATCCTTCTTGCCGTGAGGCGAACGTGCTAACCACTGCACCACTGTGACGCCCTTAACCGTTTTAGTATACTACATGGAAACATAAGAAAAGAACTAGAGGCCCGTGATGAGGGAATTGCACCAGCATGCCACCTAGCCATTATAAACAATGTGTGCCCATTTTTCTGACCTTGAACTTGACCTACAATGACCTTTTCATACCCCCCCCCCAAAAAAACCCAAAAAAAACAAACAAACAAAAAAAAAAAACAACAAACGAAAACCTAAACACCCTTAACAAACAAACTCACAAATTGGAAGAATTGAAAACAATACCACAATACCAGCTATGCTATCGCGGCATGTAACGTGCAAACCACAAAGTCACCCTGTCGTCTGGTCACTTGATTTTGAAGTCTGAATTCTATTCATCCGTTTCCTTCCATCTATACCCTGCTCAATTTAGGGTACACCCTGAAAAAACTGCCACTCTATCCCAGGACCAAGTGACGAATTAAATAGGTTAATAAGTAACAAACCCCAAAATATATCACTTTGTTAATGATGGGTTGTCATTTCCACCAATGGAACGACAGTTAAAAATCCCTGACTCGAATGGAAACACCTCACAGATTCCTGAGAAACATTGCTCCATTGAATAGACAGCTGGTGATCAATTGTAGGAAGTTGTTGCTTTAAACCTAATCATTTACTGAATCATATAGAGCAGATCTATCAGACTCGGTTCTTACTCAAACTCATCAGTAGTATATTTTGGATCTTTTTGAGGCAGGGTCCCCCAGAGGCATGTAAAAGATCCATCGCTGATTTTTGTAAAGAGTAGGCTGCATAGCCATCAGCGTGTTTCTGCCCTGCGATGGCCTGGCCAGCTGTCCAGGGTATACTCTGCCCTCGCCCAGAGTCGGCTGAGATGGGCGCCAGCCTCCCCACTACCCTAATTAAGATTAAGTGGTTCAGAAAATGAATGAATAAATGAAACAGGCAGGGTAAATTCAAACTATCTGAATATTGCTGTTATGATGTATGAAACAATTACCTGTCCGTTTTTACGTTTTTAAACCATACCATAACAATCATGACGGCTTTATAAAATATTTTCATTCAGCTTACAGTAAAAAGAGCATTGAAGGCTTGAAAGCACTGTTTGATTTATATTTCATGTTTTTACCCCATGCTGGATTAAAGTACCATATATGATGAAGCAGTATTAGAGGTTCACCCGGGCTGCTATAAAAGAAGCTAATGTGGTGGTTCTTGGCAGTGAAGAAGCCTCAAAATAAATCATAATCCCAATTACTTACTGTCAGGGGCATACTGTGGGTAAGAATCAGCATTTCATGGTTAAACTGAGGAATAAAATATTCTTCTTTGGGCGCCAGCCTCCCCACAACCCTTAAGCGGTTCAGAAAATGAATGAATGAATGAATATTCTTCTTACAAAAATTAGGATTGTACTAGAATAAAATGCTTCAGCTACTCCAAGAAAACAATCCTCTCACTTGTCACAATGCCTAGAAAATCCCCACAGAATCACATCAGTAAAATGCCAAGGCATGTTTTCATTACATAGGAATCACATTACAATAACAAGCCTGCAGTCTCTCTCTCTCTCTATGCTGCTTGTCTCGGCAGGCGTTCATATTTTTTGCTTGTATGGTACAACAGAGCAGGCACTGATTCCAAACACAATTATCTCACACCTGTAGCACCAACACATGTTTAGCTGAATCTCAGCACAGCCTTTAACCTCACCCAGTGACTTAGCATGTCCTGGCCCAGAGCGTGACCACAAGCGCCTGTGCCCCGGCAGCTGGGAGTGGCAGTGGCGCCTGCCGTCCACCTGCTCCCGAAACAGTCTTTCAGCTTGCTCAGTACTGACACATCTGACCTGAGGGCATGTGACATGACGGAAACAGCTGTGTGGGATTCCCCAGACGCGACGACAACACCATTTCCTCAAGGCCTCCTCAGTGAAACACTGCTAATGATGGATTTCCACTTTCCCTAGCACACTAGGTTCTCAAATTTTCACAGCCAAGGACGCCTGTAGCTGTGAAAAAATTCCCAAGTACAAAAAAACATTTTATGAATGTGTTCATACTTTCAAAATTTTTTGCTTTTAATATAAATGTACACTAAATTTCTGGCTATATAGTGAAGCCTTAGAGCCTCTTACCTTCTACCATTCCGATCAAAGAACACATTCACTGATCATTAGTAAGTAACTGATCCAGAGCTGATCCCTGAGCATGAGGTGGAAATACACCAGAGAAGAGACATTATTTAGATGTCTTGAGTTATTACAGGTTGGATTAGCACTAAAACAATATTGAAAAGATCAGCAGACCCATTGGTTATGCTTCACAGATCCCTGAGGCCCCCAGATGGCACATGCATTAATCCACTTCAGTTAAGGCCGAATTTCTGGCTTGGATTTGCATCATTGAATAGTGATGTGTATGACTGGGCACACATATAATATTATTATTTTAATAGAAGCTTATTAGATTTATGGGGGGATATAATTTACTGAGACGTTAGGAAGCATAAAAAAAAAGAATTATAGATGCTGGACATGAAAATGTCAATATTCTAAAAGAAAAAAAATTAAGGCCAAAAAAAGATTGAATCGCATTAGAGAAGTAATCAAGCTTTATTTGGGTCTGGAGAAGCATTCATTTCAACCATCAGCAGCTGTCTAATGAGGTGGATCAATGCATAGCATTTTAAGGTGCAAAGAAAAAAAAAAAAAAAAAGAAAAAAAATCACCAGAGCAAGTTGGGTATGTGCACAATAAAGCACTTTAAAAGTTATTTAATTTAATATCCTACTGGGTATGTCACCACTATAACTACACAGAAACTTTATATATCTAATTTATAATTTTTTTTATATAATAGCTTTCCTATAAACAATACTGTAAAGTTCATTAAACCTTTATGAACAATTCCTAGTATGCGAAGAGAGACACCTACATGCTGGCATGATTTAGAGAAACCATGTACCTTAGTTTTCTTTATTAAAAAGTAAACAAAAGAATAAAAATAAAGCAAATTTTAATAGACCTGCTATTCAGTCTCATCTGAACTCCAGATCCTCGTTTAGCATCAGGGTAAAACCACCATCTTTAGTTAGTAATCCAAGGACAACTTAATCTGAAAAGACAGCAGGGTAGACAGGAGAGCTTTACCTCACACAGGATTAACCCTGCACACAGGTACTGTTTCTATTCACTGTACAGCTCTATACCATTTGGTCTGAAGGAAGTGTCACGTTCCTGAGTGATTTTCACTGCTATCAGTTCTCTTGAAAAATGTTCATGCTTAATACTAATAAAATCAATTAAAACAAGAAAATCTATAGGCTGCATTTACTGACAAGTTAATTTCTAAACTGGGATTGAATCAAATAGGAAAATGATTAAAATTGGATTGTTGAAAATGACAGCTTGTCATGTTACTGTGAAAATGGAAAGCCTCATCTCTTCTGTGTGAAGACTTTCCTGAGGTGGAGAATCTAAATTTAATTTAAATAAATCGGGTTTAAATCAAATCCCATCAGTGCTGAATTGAATCATATTGGATCATTAGTGAACAGAAGTGAAAATAGGCAGACACCCACTCCCAGAATCAAAAATAGACATAAATAAAATCTATTTATTTAGCAAAGTTAGTGTATCAAAAGATTGTTTCAAAAGTGCATATCTTTTTGAAAATAAAACAAACAAAACATAATGCAACAAAAACTATATACAACTGTGGAATTTTACTTATACATTCAAAAGAAGAGTCCTTTCTTTTTTTTGTGTTTATTTGATGCCGCAGTATTCAGAGAGGCCGTCGGTGCTTCTGCCCAGTCAGGAAGCTTCCTCTTTGGTGCCTGGCTTTCTGTCTGTGGGAATAATTACAGATAATGTAAAAGCAGTCTCTTTTTGAACTAAAGCAGAACTCTTCATTTCAATTCTGTAATAAAATGACATGAATTAATGAAAGAGAGTAAATACATTTATTTATGTGTGCACCAATGTTGAATATTCTCATTTATTTTATTTTTTTTGTGGGGGATTTGTTTGATTATTTATTATATTTTAATTTTCTTCCTTACAGTTTATCATCACTACTCACAAGCAGAAAAAAAGAGAAAACTCAGAAATTTTATAACACACTTTCCTGTCCTACTTTAATTTATACACTCAAAAAAACAAACAAACAAACAAACAAAAAAAAACACCAAAGTAAATTGTCTGAGCCCATGACCCATCCATAGGTAGGTGGAGCACAGAGAATTCAAGAAAGATAATGTTTAAAGCAGCCTTCACACTATAACAAACTGAAGAATCGAACATGAATGAATTGCAAAAGTCCGAATAGGCACTAAAGCATACAAAAAAACCTGAAGAATTAATTCCTGAGGGCTGGACAGCACCAACTGATAATGAATAAATGAAATTAAAACAAAATTAAAAAGATGATTTATATAAATCTAATATCAACAGGATAACTTATCATTAACAAACCAGAAAAAATGCTGAAAGAATATATATATATATATATATTATATATTAAGAAATGTTTTAACGGATGGATAATGAGCTGTGTGCGCTCTCTCTGTATTAACCCCTGAATTTAAACTGATCACATTACATTTGTATGCAGATATAAAACATTTGCGCACTGGCTAAACAATTTTTTCCCCTGTTGTACTGTGGGGGTTCCAAACACAACCAAACAAACCTTCTAAACCAAACCAACCCAACCAAAACTTAACCAACTCGGACCGACCAAATCAACCAATCAAAAACCAAACCATCCAAACCTTCCACCCAACCACCGTGATCGCTGCCCTTCAAAGTCACTGTGAACTGTGACGTGTTTTCTTGGCAATATAAAAGAATAACTAGACGTTCTTATAGAGAAGTGGAGTGCAGTGAGCCGCGCATGCACAGGGCTACCGAGCCCAACCAAAGTGGCTCTCTCAACCTTCCTATAATCATGCTGAGCATGTGCTACCACATAAATCGAGTCGCCCATGGAATTCTGGAGGGGCTACCGAGCCCAATTGGCTTTAGCATCCTGGCAGGAAAGCACAATTAGTGGTGCTGTTCTGATCGCCGCGCTCGCTTCACAGCAATAATGCAGTGTATTTCAAACATTAGCTCGATAAACACAAACAGGTGAAAAAAAATAGTTCTTTGTTTTAACAAAATATAAGATGTAACGTGAAAAACATACATTCATCATCCTACACAATATTCTACAAAGTGCATTTTATATTACTAAATGAGTGTTCCTTTGGTATATAGATATGTTTTGTATAATTTTTTATATACATTTTTTTTTAAATACTTAATAATTCTCTTTAAACTGTTTGTTAAACACAGATAAGAATTTGCAGATGCCCAAAATGAAACCTTGTGGGGACTTTTAACGATTAATATGACTCACATGTTGATGATTAAACAGGTAACACAACCTGGACTGCTTGAGTTCACTGGATGACAGTGTTTTACTCAATGATTTCTGTGCATACATCCAACACAAAGTCATGTAAATCATTTATTTTCTATCACTATGCGTTCTGTTGTCTTCTGGCCATCATAATTTCCCCTCTCCTTAATGGTGATAACTTCAGCCTGACATCACCAGCACCGCCCCAGACAGGATGCTGCAGGTTGAGGAGTTTATCTATTTAGAAACGAACCCTAGTGCTTGCATATTGATCCATAGACTTGCGTCGATATAGCACAAAAGAATGTTGATTAATGGTCTCTAAAACCTGCCTACATCATCATTAATGTCCAGGTCAAGATATATTGTGGCTAGTTAAGGACATTTTAAATAATAACAGATGCTGTTTGTGCTGGCATGAGAACAGCTGTAGTAAGTACCGATGTAAGTTTGGTTTAAATCCTTTTTTATCTTTTTTATCTCAATTTTTATGTTAATAAATTTGTTATTTCAGCATTATATGGCATGAAAATAGCCGCTGTTCTCTCACTGTGATATTTTATAGCTTACTGCACCTTTCAGAGAGAAATAAGAGAACAGGAAGAAGCAACACAAAGAAAGCTCCACTTTTGTCCCATGACAATACCTCTACTTTTATGTCTGGAAGGACCTCTGGACTAGACGGCAAATTTATGGCAGGAGGGGATGAAACCCCAGATGTGGTGACTAATTCTGTGTGTGTGTGTGTGAGGGCAAGCAGGGGTCACACAAAAGCTAAGCCACACCCCTTGAGCTAAGCTACACTACTGCACTCATCTTGTTAGAGGTGACTGTGACGGCCCGATCAATCCTGTCGCGTGTCATTAGCCTCGGGGCAGAGGTCAAGTCCCAGAGGCCACTGTCGCAAATAAACAAAGCACTTCACGCTGTACGCCCATTAGACCTACATTAGCTCAACTGCTTTTTTTTGTATTCACACACCTGTTTTAAAACTGTCCTTTAGAGGGGAGGACATGGAAAAGGTCACCAAAACCATGAAACCAACACCAAAACCAAAGACGTACAGCTTATAATTAGATCTCATAGCTAAAGCTGAGAATCAGGGTTAGGTTCCAGTCTATTCAAGTCTTTGTAAAGCTGTAAATGCTTGGACATGCAACACAAAAATGTGGTTCCTCAGAGTACACTCAGTCATTGGGCAATGGCGTAAGCGCAGAGAAGGTTTTGAATAAAATGGAATAAGCATGTGATACCCTTTGGATGTTTGGAAAGGTGATAGAAGCTGCTGCACAAAACATCTGAAGCAAATGAGTTAGATCGTTCATGCAGGTATTGCTCTGGGGCATTTTTACACCTGTTTGGAATGTCCTAATCAGAGTAAAATTAATTTGGTTTGTTATTTGTTTTGGGTTTTCTCTTTCACATAGCACAAAAACTAGGGTCACGCAATCATTGGCTGAAAGCCATGTAGCACTGCTCATAAACACAGTTTTGGACCAAATGAAATAAAACAAACTATGTGTGGCAAGAAGTCATAGAAATTGTATGAGCAGGTGAAACGCTGGGCAAACAGTAAATAAAGACAAGAGCACTCAGAGAGCGCAAACCTCCACCAAGCACAGCAATCTCCCATATGAACAAAAATGTCAAAAATCATCTGATCTTGCGTAAAATATACTCTATATTGCAAAAATTATAACTCATTCATAGCTGATATTGTGATTTATAATTACAAAGTTATAAGAAAAGTTTTAACAACATTACCAAAGTTTTATTTTCTTTTTTAGTTTAGTACATTTTGACAAATACCTTTAAAGGTGAATCACTAAACAGCTCCTGAGTGTCTCTGTCCAGATTTTCCTGGTTCCAGGAAGCCAGTTCAATTCCACTGCTTGTAGACGGCCGGGCATCTTCTACATTACGCTGAGCAGCACTGCAGGTTGGACCTGCGTCCTAAACACAGTGTGTATGAGAATTGCTTTACTGTAGGCACCTTTGGTGCACCTTTATAGACCCAGCTGTAACCCCAACTTGTTACATGGTTACATCTTAAGAATCAATCAGGATTTTGATTCTGGAGAGGGGTTGATACCTCAGGCATGGGAAGTTCACTAAAGAGTTCATCGTCACTCATGTCCATATTCTCCAGCTCTGACTCCTGCTGGTGGGTTCGAATCCCTGGAGTGCCGACTTTATCAGTGCCACCTGCCTGGACAAGCTTTTTCTGAGTGAAAAAAGGAGAAAAATTATTACAATTACTGTCATTCTGCGGCCAACTTCTGGTAAAATACCAAGCAAACGCGAATCTTGGGATCGAACCACCCAACACTATAAAAAGGGTGAGCAAACCCTCCCCAGATCTAGAAGAAGAATCTCCAGAATATGGAAATGGACTTTTTCAGGAGACAGTGCAACGTGCTGCTGCCCTTGAGAGAGAATTACTTACTGCAGCAGAAAACAAGAAGAGGAATAAAAAAAAAGAAAAAGAATGATTGATGGACCCAACCCTATAAAAAGGGTGAAGACAGCCGTCAGAGCATAGTGATCACTACTTGGCACTTTACTTCTTTGCGACAATAAAAACAGTTTGGGACCCTAAAAACTGTTAGCAAACTGTTTAGCAACCTTTTACGAACCCGGACAAAACCCAAAATTAGCTACGTTTGTCAGCATTCACCACTCTCTAAGATATTATCCTTAATGAATTTTATGAGATAACACCATTTCTCAAAGACATCATTCTTAAAGCACTGTGCACGCAAGACTCTCACTCAGTTCTTACAAGAATGCACTGCGGTCAGTGGAGCAAACGTTACAGGCTTTTTGTTCTAGGTTGCAGTTAAAGAGAACAGCAGTAGAAATCTGGCTACTTTCACTCATCATATAATGGTCACATTCCTCATGAGAACTCAGAAGTGGGGAAAAGCATTGTGATGAGATAGCAGAAGTGACAACAAGATCTTAGCAGGCAGAAAGATCAAAACAGGACTCTACCACAAATGACCTAATGGATTTCTTGGTTTGTTGATGTTTTTGTCTAGACAATTAGAGCAGTAAGAAAACAGCAAGCCAAAGATGTGGCATGGCTACTACTTAATCATTACCGGCTCAACCATATTTTAATGAATAAGACATCATAGTCCCGCCTTTTCGTTTACTATTGGCTCACAAATTCACAGCTCAAAGTTCACCACCATGTAAAGAAAGCAACTGTCTCTTTCATTTCCCGCAGATGATCTTTCAGTTAACTGGCTTTTCCCACTGGGTGAGTATTATCAGCTGCTTTTGCTAAACAAGCAGAAAAGCATACTTTACAGATGTCTTATATAACCATCGCAAGAGAACTACAGCGAAACTATAGATGTTCTAGAGACACGTCTAGAATAGTAATTTCCTTACATTTGCACCGGAGCCACAAAGCCAGAAAAGGGCAGAGCGGTTTACACATGCTGGAATCAGCACTTATTTGCCTCAGTAATAGTATGTAGAAATAAATTCATTTATTCATTCATTCACTTAACCACCTAATCTGACTAATGTTGCAGGGAGGATGGAGCCTATCTCAGCCGACCCTGGGCGAAGGCAGGTACACCCAGAAACACCAGTCCATCGCAGGGCCAACACTCACAACGATTCACACTAACACCTAGGGGCAATTTAAAACAGCCAATTAACCTGACGGGAGGAAACCGGAGCAACTGGAGGAAACCCACCCAAGCACCAATGCAAACTCCAGACAGAAACACCCTCACCAGGCCCTGTTTGCTGTAAGATGGATGAACTAACCACTACGCCACCATGCCACCCTATTTGGAAATAAATCTCTATTAAAAATGAAAAAGGAAATGGAACTACACTGTCTGTCAAAATAAATAAATAAATGCTTGTTTTACTAGTACATCCATGTGGACCCCAGGATATTCTCCACTCACAAGAAGCTGCTTGGGGACAGAGAACAATCCACTAATGTACGGCACAGTTTACCAAACTAAAAGAGGTATCACTATTTACTTGAAATACTCAACACAGGAAATAAGAAATTGTTCTTCGCAAACTATTTATTTAAAGCCCATCACAGCAAACAAAAACAAATAATTAGGGAACTATTTACATCGAGAACCCACTGAAGCTATTCAATGCTAACGGCAGCTTTATGGAGCTATAGCTTACCTGCTCCCTTGAAGGTAAGATAATGATAATCCGATTAATAATCACATTGGCGTTTCTTGATTCAGACATCTCTTCAGGTTTTAAGCAGCTAATATTATTGTAGGGAAAGAGATTATACCTTCAAAATTTTACAAGCGGCAATAAATGTTAAGCAAGTTCAAGTTAGATAAAGACAGCTGTTATTTCTCAGGAAAATGAACGAGTGCCCCTGGCACCAACAGAAGCAGATTTGAAATAGCTGTCAAATCCACCCATGCTTACTCTTCATAATTTACAAGCTACATTAGATCACGTTTGAGAAAGAATACCGTGTATCTTTCTTGAGATACTGAAATTCAAATCTCCCAATCATAGATTTAACGCATAGCAGTTAATTGCATGTTAATCTGACATTTTATGCTATAAAATTGTTATAACTACATTAAATATACAAAAAAAGGATTATATTCAGACAGAAAGCAATGTTATAAAAAAAACAAAAATTAACCGTGGTAACCTTTAACCCAATTCCAGTAATTTCTCCTCCTTATATGTCTTATTAGCTTGAAGCAGCTCAAAAATTTGACCCTTCTGAAACGCAGTGACATCTTTTCCATGATCACGGACCACATCCGGACCACATCTCCTGACAGAGTTTTTTTTTTTTTAAAGAAATGAGAAGGTGCTCACTGCATCAGTTCGAGTTAAAAGACTAGTTTCCAGCTGAAACACTAATCACTGCAATACTCTTCCATCCAAAGGCTCTTTAGTGTTTGCTTATTTAAATCCAAACTAACTTTTTTTGGCCAGGCAGTGTAAAGTAAAGTTACATAGCCTTAAGCATGCCTCACATAGAGGTGGTTCTGATGGTGGTTCCAAACTGTACAGAACTGCCAAATATGACGGCAGTGTGGCAGAACACCCTCACGCCGGGACTGGTTTGAAGGCAGTTCAGCACAGTTTAAAAAGAAGGCAGTGTGGCAAAACAATTGTGGAAAGTAAGTGAAAATATGGTGTGAGGAGGTTTTAATGAGGTTGTACTGAATGTGGCTCAGAAAGGTTGCAAAAGGTAACAACACTGTAGCTAATAGGCGGCTAGATGGTAAAACCTCCGTGAAATTTCAAACAATTTGAAACCCTCATTGTTTATTGCAGTGAGAGCTAGTCAACGGCAAACACCATCACAATATCACTGTGGTCCAACACAGTTTGCAACCATACTGAACCGCCCCATGTGAGGGCAGCTTTATATCTGAGGAGGAAAGGATTTAAAATGACTGTTACTAGTGTTTTCCGCTTGTCCTCTTGTCCAAGAAATGTCCTTTAGTTAATTGAAGGCATTACTCCTTGAGGCGAAAGACACCAAGTAGACAGCACTTTGCTGCCCTCTGCTGGTAATGTTTCTGAATTTACAAGATTGGTTTCTGACAGTTAGTTAAAAAACAAAAAACAAAAACAACTTTCCAATGCAGTGCTAATATAGTTCATTTGTAAATGCTTATGGTCCCAGTGAGCTGATATCTTGATAAGCACTGTCACCATCACTAACCTGAGGCTCTATCCAGGTGATCGGGTGCTGTTCAGATGGCAGGTTGATGAGCTGTGGCTTTGGAAAGCCATCATTATGTAGCTTAGCAACAGACAGGTTGAGGAGAAATGTGCTGATTTCCTCCGGCACCACAGCCCGAATGTTCCTAAAGTCACTCAGATCTGCAGGACAGGCAGAATCATTTAATTTTCACACCAAATTCAAAACAAATCCAATACTTACACTGTATAACTAAGTTTTTCAAATCTAATAGATCTTAGTGTTACCCGAGCTTAGAGGAGGAGAGGAGAGGATGCGTGTGATGGTATTGAACAGAGTTGTAGAGAGGCCGGCTCGTTCGGTGTCCAGAGGATTGTTGGCCTTGTAAGCCTGCAGCAGATGAGATTCCACTACTGCAGTGGGCAAGCTACGAGCATCAGCTACTTGTCTCTGCAGATACACACAAACATGGCAGATTAAACACTTAATCTGCATCAGCACAAATGCACAGCTGACAAATTCCTCTGTCAGTCATGCTGTTTCACACTCATTCATGATATCATTACAATAGAAAACATTTAAACTGCCATATATTTAAAAAAAAAAAAAAAAATCAGAAAACCATCTATACAGAAGCACAAAAATTCAGCAAAAAAAAAAAAAAAAGTCTTCCTTTCTTTTGATGCTAATATCTCTGAGGAGAGATAAATTAAACAAGATGTGGTACAACCTGAACAGGTCATCAGTCTATTGCAGAGCTAACACAGACAGAAACAACCATTCATACTCACATTCTCATTCTTGGAAAGAAACCCACCCAATAACTAGAACATGCAAATGCCACACATGCTATCCATCCTTAGCGATTTTCTTTAGGGTTTTTAATCCTTTACTTATTTTATTATTGTGTACATTTATTCTTTTCTATGTACTTACTCTTATTTTGAAGAAACTCTTATTTGTGATCCACCAAACCAGCTGGGAGTCACAGGACTGTATTTTGAGATATAGTCAGTTAATTAATTAGTTGGTCAAAATGATAAATTTTTAGATTTTAGCATAAAACACTAGAAAAATGTCTAATTTTTCTAATAAAAAATAAGCACTTAGAATATCTGTTATCGAATCTTTTAAGATACAAGTACACAATATCCAAAAATTATTATTATTATTTTTTTTAACCCCTTCAGTGTAAACAAATCTTTCCTCTCCCTCATGGTACACGGTCACAGGAGCATTACTGTATTACATCCAGGAACATTGCAAGATTGCTCAAGATTCATTAAACGTATCAGACTTACTTGCTGAATATTTCTCACAATCACGAAAAGATGATGAAGAAAGTGTGTGTTCAGAGTCTGATATCAAAGAGTCCAGTTTAAAGGATGAATTTGATTTAATCACCTTTCAAAACGGTGATGAAAAATTAAGCTTCGCTTTCACTTTGTGAAATGTTATGTTTATATGCTTCAAGTGAAATATATTCATTAAACTTAAATAATCACTCCAAATTTTATCTTGATAACTATTACAGAAATGTATGTCGTTAAGGTATATATTTTGAAAACCTTGAATGCAAATCTTTTTCTCCATTAAAAAAAAAATTCGCAGCATTTGCCGTTTAAATTTCATTTAAATTTCAAAATTCAACTTTTGTCCTATCAAAAAAAGATGATCTGTCATGCACTCTATAAAGCAACCTTTTGTCTAAGAAAAGCTAGTAAGCCATAAACTTTCCAGCAAAAATTTGTCTTTATTACCATTCAGTCAATTAAATTAAAATCAGCTCAAAAAGCAGAATAGTGAAAACTTGAAGTGCACCTCATTAAAAATTATAAAACATATCAGTAACTACATCTCAGTACTGTTTACGTATCAGATTAAGAAATTTATCTGCTGCCAAAAATACCCTGATCTTCTTTTAGAAACCAAAATATGGAAAATCACATTTCTCTGAATAAATCAGTTTGTCCAGAACTTGCACCCTACCATGCTTTTGCCATCAATCTGGAAAAGTCTGTAAGTTATGGCCACGCTATCGGACAGAGGCAGCACAGGAGCTTTTGCTGTTTGTTCACCATGTGCATGGGAAGTGCTGGAAGTCACAGCCTCCTATAAATGCAAAAGAGAGAGCAGGTTCAAAATGTGAGCAAATACATCATGTTCCATTGAATCTCACACAACCACTCAGAGGTATTTTTATAGCCATATACTGTATATTCTTAGAATTGCAGTGATGTTTACCTGTAGCCCATGTGTTTGGCAGAAGTCTGCGATGGTCTGGAGTAGAGGAGCCAACATGGCTGCTTTAGCCTCAGACACACCATCTACAAGCTTTAACTTGGCTATTGAGCAGGGCCTGGTACACAAATACAAACACACACACACACACACAGTGAAAAACACCAAGATTCAATAATTTAATGCCACCTGTGTCAAAATGCATACAGTATACACACACTGGACAATAAATGTACAACTGCTCATTGCCACCAGTATTGGGGGGAAATCAAGAGACCCCCTTTAATGGGGATTACCACTAAAAGTGGACTCTTAATTGTTTTCCATAGCTGTATGTCTGTCAATATAGTTAGTCAGTTAATAGTCACACTAATAAAATCTGATGAATCACAATTTCTGCTGCAACATGCTGATAGTACAGTCAGAATTTGGCATCAACAGCATTGATACATGTACCCACCCACCCTCCCGCCACCCTTGTGTCAACAGTACAGGCTGGTGTTGGTGGCATAACGGTGTGGGGAATTTCTCTTGACACACATTTGTCACATATGGTGGGAGAGCCACAGCAAATGAAGTATTGTTACTAAACATGTGCCTTTTATGATTGTTAATTTCATAACAGAATTGCAATTCACCATGTCTGAAGGTACAAACTGACTCAAAACAGGAAAATGATTTTAGGGTACTTAGCCAATGTTTGTGGCAGACACATATTCAACATATATTGTAGGTGCGTAGATTGTAGGTTTTTGCGGTTGATGTATATTCACAAATTATGTGATGCAATCACGTCAATATAAAACATAACCTGAAAGAAAAGTTTCCAAAACTTTAAACAATCCATAAAGAAATGAGGCTGTTCTAAGAGCAAAGTATGGTCCTAACCTGTAGTATGGTATTGTTTCTAATAAAGATGGTGAATGTACAAGGCCATACACATTTCTACCTCAAAAATCATTTTGATCTTCCATGAAAAAAATCATTTCACTATACCTTAATTTGGCCAGGTCCAGGAGGATTTTGTTGGTGGCCAAAATAGCAGGAGGGATGTCTTTCATGCTGGCTAACTTCTGCCTCTCAGCTACCAGCTTGCTGTATAGCTCAGCCTTCAATACATCACAACATACAGAGAGACAAGATGAACTCATATGATCCATTTGCTCTCTTTTAGGGAATTGATTTTCACTTTTATCTTATTCATTATAAGAATTCAGTGTATTATCCAACCCATGTGTTTGGGTATCAAACACGAGTCAAAGGTCCAAATAATAACAGGTCAGTTTTTGTTAATTAACTAACAGCAGCAAGAAACAGCACCTGTAACTCCATTTCTCTGGAAGAGACTGCAGGAGGCTGAGGCATGGGTTTGGGAGCAGGTAGCAAACCAGGACCTGACCTAAGTGGCAGCAATAACACTAGTTACACTTCAGTTCACTTCAATATTAAAACTTACTGACCGTATTGACCAACCATAATTCAGTGGAACGTAAACGTAATAAAAAAAATGGTGTTTTGGTCATATAAAGTACCTATAACTTGATGCTTTGTCATTCTTGAGCAAGGTACTTGAGTCCACCTGAGACCGGAAATTTGTTCTCTGCAGTAGACAGGGGAAGTGTAAAAGATGATAAGGAGCAAACACTCCCTTATTAGAAAAGAAATTTAGGTTTGCATTGAAACACAATAATCTGTATAAACCAGTTGGGATTAACCACCTATACTGAGCTACCCTTACCTGAGATGTGCCTGGTGGCGCATGGTCTTGAAGACCAATCCCAGGTTTGGGATCTTGTTTTTTCCTGAAGACATATCAAGAAAATAAACATCAAATATCAAGAATGTAAATATGGTCTCTTGTGTTGTGATGGTTAATTTGTATTTACCTCAGCATGACGCAAAAACTAAAACTAGACCAGTCTTTACAGACATCATTTAACTGAACATATTAAACACATTAACCAGAGATGCACTAGAATGAAATAAATGAAATACTAGAGTAACAGGTGGAGTTTTCATAACAAACTGGGCAAGAAAAAAGCCTGAGGAAATCATGTCAGAAAGCATTACACGTACATGTGAAAACTTTCATGTCTCATCAACATATGGTTATTCTAACATTCACCGCTTCCTTCAAAAGGTACATAAGTGCTAATACAGAAGTCTTTGTGAACATGCTAGGATGAGTGAAGATGCTAGAGCGTGACTGAATGCATGAACAATTCAGGGCTTGAGTGAACAAATAAAGGGCACAAGCAAATGTGTTCGGGCACGTGTGAACGTATTAGGGTGCGAGTGTACGATTCAGGGGCACAAATGAACAAATCAGCAGTAAATGAGACAGCTATTATATTTTGTAATTTAGGTACACTTCACCCTTGATTTCCCAGATTATTAGGGGGTATAGGCTGTCCGGGAACCTCAAAAGTCCGGCAATCGCTAATGTCCGGAGTCCCTACCCTTTCCTGGACATATACCATAATCTGTCCGGCAATCGCCATTATCCAGCAGCAGTCCCGGACTTTTACACACTTATCCGACACTCAATACACAATATTGTGTTTCCACAAACTTAACAAGCGTATTAGCACATTCTTTTAGCACATTCATTTTAAATGTGGGTTCCGGCTCGTAGTCACTGTCCTCACTTTCACTTAGCTCTCCCGTCACTGATGACACTATCTTGGACATTATTTCATGCCTCTCTGCTGCTTCATTTTCATCCTTCCACTCGGACAGGAACGGGCCGGACAGGAGGGATGTTGGATCATGACTTATACGAGCATTTTTCCGACAATACCAAATAATGTCCGGCGCCAGATTTTGTACGGGAAATCCGAAATCTGGGAAATAGGGGTACGGGAAATCGAGCCCAATGACAAAACTAAACCTAATCTAAATATGTCATGAATAAGTGAATACACAACAGGAATGAGTCAATCGACACATGCATCAAAGTTCAACTCTTACGAGTGAACCCATCAGCACATGACGTGAAGAAAGAGCACAGAAATGTGCAATAATGTGAACAAAGAAATCAGAGATCATGGGAAGGAGTGAGTAGGACAGAGGGTGACAGGAAGGAGAAGGAGAGTTTGTGGCAAAAAAAGGAAAACTTGAATATATAGGTTTTAAAGGCATATAGTGGCAGACAGTGAGTCGGCGATACTGTAAATTCTGTCAAGTAGACAGTTACACTTACACTGGTACACAAATTCTTGGACACAGGTCTCTGTTAGGTTGAAGAAAGAGGGTTTTGTGTTTCTCATCCTGGGCTTTGCCTAACCACGTCCTGCCCTGTGACCACACCATATACAAACATCATATGCCATTTCATATACCATCATTAAGATCTCAATCACTCTATAATAAATCGAACGAGATCTTCTTAAAATACTAGAAACATATACAGTGCATTTCTTTTTATTTATACTGCTTAATGAAATTAACATTGTGTTGAGTGTTCACTTAAACTACACTGTGTGCTTCAGACAACAGTACCTTAGGAGTGAGTTTACAGAGTGTGGAGAACTTATTATAACCAGAGGCCTCCATTAGGTACTTCTCAGTGATGAGCTCACGGCCAAGCGCCTTCCACCAGGATTCAGACATGCCTTTGCCCGCACCGAACAATGTGTGCTGGCGAAAACGTTCAGGAACTCTCTGAGCAGTCTACAAGAACACATCAAGGGACTCAATACAGTAATTATCTAGCAAAGTTATTAATCAAATAATCCAGTAAGGAGGTTGTGTATGTGTAGTGACTGTGTATATGTAGTGCTGAACCGTACTGAGCCACGCAGCAGGAGTATGGGAGCTGTAATACCAAATTTCTCTTTCATCGCACTCACTGCCCCCATTAGCTGGAATGCATACACTCCAAAGTCCTGAACATCTTGCTCGGCACAATCTTGGAACTGGTATTTAATCGGCCTGAAGAAATCATAAGAACATATAATAATAATATTAATAGTAATAATAATAACTAAAGGCCCCTATGGGGGAAATCGCACTAACTGCTACCTAGCGGTTATAAACAAATGGTGGCCATTTTGCTCACCTTGAAGTTAACATGCATCTTAAATGTACAGTTCATACACGCAGCAGTAAAATAAGAGAAGAACTTCTAGATATTGGATATTGGCTAACTTTCTACAGCTGAACCCTGCTAACTTTAGCTGGCAAAACACAGCAGCCCATGGCACCAATGAACAGTGTATCTAAGGTGGCTACAACCCAACCTACACACAACTTCTCAAGTGAGCTCCCCAGTACGTAAACCTATTAAACCGCGTTTATTAAGAATCTGAACTGGTACTTCAGGACTGCTTTGAGAGAACAAACTGAGGTGTGTTTAAAACTGCTGCTTTGATAGATGACCCTACAGTGAACTAAGGGCCGGATCTACTAAACTTCTGCATGTATAAAAACGTGTGCAAACTCATTGCACACACAAACAAATGTACAAACTGATTTACTAACAGTGCTCACTAAGGACTGTGTCTTTCAAAGGTGCAAAATAGTGCGCCTGCATCCAGTAAGTACGTTTTCCGCAATGAATATGCAACATGGACCGTTTACATGCAATTGTGCGTGTGCAGGGAGGAGAAAATGTAAATATATTAATAAGGAGTATGCTGCACCTGTAACCGGCTATATCAGCACATGCACTGAGAACACTGTGCCCGCAAAATTTAATAGAATCTATCCTAACGATAACCTTGGCTCAACAGTGAAGCGCAATCCATGCTATGTGCTCGCTTCACAACATGTCTCACTCCAGAGCATTTGCTGACAGCTTAAAAAAAAGGGCACTGTAGAGCATTCAGACAAGCCGAGAAACAATAGCGATTGTAGCCGGAGGGATATTACATGACTATAAACTCCCGGCACATCTGGCAACGTCTGCAAAACAATGCATACAGATTACCAGCAGAAAAGCTGGGGTGCCCGAGAAAAACAGACTCTGGCAAGTTCTTAACACCGCTCAAAATTAAGATAAATGGTTTGAACCCCTATTGTTCACAGTGCAAGAGGTCCCACAACCCTTCACAGGATTTTTCCTGTGTGAATTATTTAATGGACAAAAACTTCATGACATCTTAGAGGTCATTTATGATATTTGGGAGGAGGATCTACTCAAGGGCCTACTCCATGGCGTGCATTGGTAAACTGCTCATCTGTGTTTATTCAACAAAAGCTTCCCTTGACTGCAATACCCTGAAAAAAAAAAAAACGCACACACTGTTTGGGTTACATCAATTAGTGACACTTCTGTTTTGGTTGTTTGGTGCTTTAGTGACTTTTCAATGAGACAATGACAAAGTCCTCCATCCACATAATGCATACACTGCTGTCTACTAAGATGATAGCTATTTACTGTAATGAATGGCAGTGGCATTTACACAACATCTAAGGGCAGTCCTGAGATCCTTGAGATGGACAGTGCTCACGGCAAATACAAAGAACTAAGATGACTACATAAGATGGGAGAAGAACAGGGTCACTTGTGTCATGAGCAGGTGAATTTCCAAATTGAGTGAAATTGCAGGGACTGTGGCTTACCTGAGGACTAAGATCAAAAAAGTAAGTGGGCAGTTCCTGGGGCTAGCTGTCTACTATAGAATGGTTGTAGCAAATTAGTTTTGGATGGCACGAGCCCAGTGACTGACCTCACTAAAAAGGGGCAATAGAATGGGGCACCAGCTAAAGGAGGTTTTATGTGAGGGCCCTCTGTTGCATTCACTTGATTTTTTTCTCCCTTTTGTCTTGCAGATGGACATGGTGGAAAGAGAACTGGGGGGCTGTATTGCCCCAGGTGATGGAGGGGGAAAAGCATTCAGAGCTGTACATCAGCCTCAAATTCTCTGCGTGGGAAAGCAGGTACAACACGGTGGAGAACGAATGTCATCAAGTGGGCAGTCTTTGCGCTCTAGTACTACCTACTGGGATGCTTTTTCTCTGTGTTCTGATCATGCCCTGCTCCAATGGTTTCACAGCCATTGAAGGTGGTGACTGATTACCTCTCCCAACAAGAAGGGGGAGTCCAGCAGTCGGGGTAAGGTATGTAGCAGCAAGTGCGTGATAATGCACCCTTTGAAGGTAGAGAGGAGCATGGAAAATTGAGCAGATCACATTAATGAATTTAACCTTATTATTGTAACCTAATTATTATTGGCACCTATTTGTGCTTTTTTGTGTGCTTACAAGCAGGTAACAAAAAAAAAAAAAAGAAAATTCACTAAAAGTTTAAATTAATATATGTATCTCTTAGTGAGACAACTGTAAATATTTAGCTGCTAATAAAAAGAAGAAGAAAGTGAATAAACAAAGTAAACTATCTGCCTATTTATTAGTATTTATTGTTCAAAGCCTGAGAATTGCTACAAGTATGTATGAGAACATAAAGAAAAAAAACAGCAAAACATATATTTTTATTTTTAGTTTTTTTTAGTTTTTTTTTTTTTTTTTTTTTTTTTTTTTAAAAAAGACAAAGGCAGGTCAGGTGAGCTCTGTGCGCTCTGAGCAGAAGTAAACAATGGGCATCTAACGGTGTCAATTTTTAGCCTAATCATTCACAGTTAGGTACATACTACACAAAAACTGTAAATGTTTGTTGTTTTTGATTCAAGCATTATCCACTGGGGATAATGTTTTCTTTCATCCTAAGATAGTGGACCAGTCACATCGTGCCATTCCCATGTAGAATAAACTAATGTGATATCACAGTTTTCCTGGACTAACCAGAAATGAGCTACATTAATAGTAATTATGTACTGACTGTATAATAATGTAGGGAAAAAAAAAAAAACATGAATTTATTGGAATATTTAATGGACCATTTGAACATGTTTCTAAGCATAATAACAGTAGTAAAAGTGCCTGGCTTGAAATTTTCTTTGTCCTGTTTTATTAGGGAGGTTGAATATCGGGTTAGCAAAGCACCAGACTAAGGCATTCAAATTATTCATGAGCTGTCAGTAAAATTTCAGATGCCCAGAAAGAACTCCCATAAAAACTGACAGATATAGTAAGTGACTGTATGATTATAGAGTGGATGATTATAGACAGGAGAAAATGAGAATGGGAAAATGACATGATTTTGAGAGAGCAGGCAATTACTGGGAGAGTAAAAAGAAAAAAATCACATACATGCAATTGGATGATTATCAAAAGAGAAAACTAAAAAAATATGCTGCTAATTGTTACAATGAGGACAGTATACTTTTCTAATACCAAACAATGTTATATCATTATCATATAGTTTGGATTGTATTTCACATGCTGCAGTCACATACCCAGATTTGCAGTTGTCACAACACTTGCCAGTCCCCATTATACCTGAAGTGACTTTTCTGAGTTGCTTATCTTCAAAATGTGACAAGATTAACCTGCAAAAATATATTATGACAAATTACTGCCATTAAAAATAATAAAACATGAAACATACTTGCTTGTATTTTTTTTTATACAG